>JARWLC010000001.1:185315771-185989105 GCA_033318265.1 Phyllotis vaccarum | reverse complement strand
CTTAGAGCCCAGATGCATTTTGGGACTTTTCTTAGCCTTCTTCATTATATCCCTATCTCCACATGTATATGAAGATGAACATATCTTCAGATAGCTGATGTTGTTGGTATCTTGTTTCCCTTGGCCAGATTGATGCTCTAATTCCCTGGCTTATAAGCAGAAAGTCAACCTCTTTGTGTCAAGGTGACATCAATTCTATGGTGCCATTTATCTATCAGAGCTCCCTTGGGATCAGATGGATGTTAGTCTCCACCTGCAGACCACATGCTTTCTTGGTTCCTTTCTACCCTATTTTGCTTCCCTAACCCCCTTTTCCCAGGAATATTTCCTTCTGGAATTTGCCCTAGAATCCCTGATTCAGGTACTGCTTGCCCTTATGGCTGAGACCAGGTATTTCAGATTCTTTCCTCTCACTTCAGCTGCTGAGTGGATTTCTATCCTTCCAATCAGAATTCTGGGCACTTCTAGTTTGCAATATGCATGCTAGCTTTCCAAAACTGTAACCAAACACCTGAGATGCTTCACCTGTAAAGTGAAAAGTATTGGTTTTGGCACATAGTTTTGAAGACTTCAGGCTAAATGACCAGGTTGCTTTTCAGCCTACATTGGGACAACACATCATGAAAAAAGCGTGAAGCAAAGCCAAATGGCCCATTTCATGATGAGAAAGAGCAAGAGCTCAGATCCACAGTGACTCTCAAGGGTGTGGCCCCCAATCACCTAAAGACATCCCACAAAATTCTCCCTCTCAGATCCCACTTTCTCTTACCCGGCTACCCTGGGGACAAGTCTTAAACACGCAGACCTTCAGGGGACTTTCAAGGTCCAAAATATAGCAGTGAGTCTCTGTCCATGTCACTCTAGAATGGCTTAACCCACATTATATTAATGGCTTCACTGACACTTACATAGCCATTTGCCTATTTCTCATTAGACATGTCACTATTTGTGATTTTGTTATATATAATACATTGATAAAGACTTTGAAAGTTCAAATAATAAAATGAGTATGTAAATAAAACCTCATTTCATATGCCTCTCTAGATAAAATTCAAATTCTCTGAGACAACCTGTCTACTAGGATTGACTCCCTATACCTACCCCTATCCCTATGCCATACCCCCTCTCCTTCCCAAAAGACCAGTGGCAACTAGCATCACTGTTGGGACATGGACATGGGTCTGTGACGTGTCTCCTGAGCATTGTGTCAGCATCCAGCAAGGTGTGAATGGTGTCTCTATTCTCTTGGGGATTCCTATTAATATCCTCTACTGAGGTGTGCAGCCACAACCTCCGGTCACAAGTTCCCCCACCACAGTTATCTCTGCCTTGGCTATATATTCTCTATGTGCAAACAGTTTCTACATATGTGAACTTGTAGGACTTCACAGGTGTCTCAGAAACACGGGTGGGTCTCCTGGATTGACATGCCAGGCCTTCTTTTTTACTTACCATTCATCCATCTGCAGTATTACATATATCTAAGGCCTTGCTGAATCCGGGATTCCCAAAATATGTTCAGAAACCTCCCCTCTAACACCAAAACCAGGGAAGAATAAACTCCCTTGTTACTTAATCTCCCCAAGAAATATCAGGCTGTGTCTAATGCTGCCTTTCCTATGGCTACTCTTGGACTTCCATGTTAGTTACTTCCCTGTCGCTGTGACCAAATATTAACAAGAAACAACTCAGTGGAGGATGAATTTATTCTGGCTCAGGATAGAGTCCATCATGGCAGGGAAGGCATGAGGATATGAGGTCATTTGCTTAGATTTCCATAGACCAGTAAACGAAGACGGGACAGGAAGCAAGATGAGCTATAAACCCCAACTACCTCCCCTCACAAAGGCTCATGTCTGTAGAATTATGTTTCTGGCCCGGACTTTCAGGCCTAGCCCAGAGGTTTGCACTGGCTCTCAGCCCCATTGCTACTTAGGCCCAAAAAATCACATAGATGTTTGTATTAACTTTATGCTGATCAGCCTATGGTTCTGGCATATTTCTAGCTAGCTCTTGATCTTAAACTAACCCATGACTCTTATCCTGTTCAGCCATGCAGCTCGGTACCTTTTCTCAGAGCAGCATAGTTGTCCTCTGCATCTGCTGGCTTCTCTGGAGTCTCTGTGGTATCTTTGCTCTGTTTTTCTTGTTCCCAGAGTTTTCTTAGTCTGGTAGCCACACCCATACTTCTGTCTGCCTTCAGCCAATCAGCATTTTTATTAAACCAGTAGGCAGGACAATTATTTACAATGGAACAACATAATCCCACTACATATTTCCTCCTGATGGCTCCCGTTCCCAGAAGTTCTGCAATCTCTCAAATACCATTATCAGTTTGTGTGGGACCAGGTGTTCAAATCCATGTACCTATGACACACATTTTACATCTTAACTAACAACCCCCCCCCCTCAGTTTTAGGGTTAGCTCTTAGCTTTTTCCATGGCAGAGATAAGAATAAATATGTTATGAAACACTTTAAGAAAATCATGCTCTTTAGCCATCATTACCATGATGGGTATACTAATTATCACCATTTATTGATGACTTATTAAGTGCTTGCTCCCTACAGGTATCCTCGCCTGTCCTCTGTCAATCTGGAGATTTGCATCCCCACTTTGCAGATGAAGAGAATGAGGTCCTGCTGAAGTGTTATTTCTGTTCCTGTGATAAATGGTCAAAAGCAATTTGGGTAAACAGTCAATTTCATCTTACAAGTCACAGTCCATCTTTGAGGGAAGCCAAGGTAAGGACTCAAGGCAAGAGCTTTAAGCAAAAGGCAGAGGAACGCTGTGCACCAGCTTATTTTCCTAGGTTTACTCAGCAGCTCCTTATACCTCCCAGGACCCTTGCCTGGGGATGGCACTGCCAACAATGGGCTGGAACCTCTTACATTAATGAGGAATTAAGGAAGTGACCCACAGACATTCCCACAGGCCAGTCTGAGGGAGACAGACAGCTCTTCCTCACCTGAGGTTCCCCATTCTCAGGTTTGTCAAATTAACAACCAACATTAGCCATCACAGGTGATTAAATTGCATGAAGTCACATATTATTTAAGATGTACTATGTTTTATTTTAATACTTGAGGGGAAATGCAGTCTTAGTTGAGATACCTAAAGCCAGGCATCAAAGCCTTGCCAGGGTCCCAAACTTCCCTGCCTCTGCTTTTCTGGTCACCAAGTGAGATACCGTCTACCTCAGTTTGCTTTCCTATTGCCATGATGAAAATATCCCGGCAAGAACAATGTAAGGAAGAAAGGGTATTCAGCCTGCAATTCCCAGTTATAGTCCATTGTTTTGAATAAGTCAAAGAAGGAGGAATTTAACAGCCGATTGTATCACATCCACAGTCAAGAAAGAGCAGAGAGCAAGGGGTTAATGCTTGTACACTCAGTGTTCTGCTTGCTTTCCCCACACTTATACAATCTAGCATCCCCTACCCTGAAACAAAGTCACTAACAAGGAGTGGATCTTCCTTCTTTACTGAACAGAATCCCCTACAGATGTATCTACTGGCCAGCCTAACCTAGACAATCTCTCTGTGATACTCCCTTCCCAGATGATTCTATACTGCTGCTTCAAGTTAACAATTCAGACTAACCATCACATGATCCTGTTCCCCAAGAGGTCTTTGTGCCCTTCATTCTAGTCCACAGTTGAGTGAATCGTGTGAATATCAGAATAAAAGCAAGTTCAATAGTCCCTTCAAGGCACCCGCAGGTCAGATCAACTATGGGAGAAAATTGTAGGTCTCTGAAGAACACCCCATGGGTTATTGAGAAAATAGTAATTAAGCATCTAAATTGGGGCTTTTGAGTGTTGAGAGGGGATACTGAAACTTGCTATGATTGCCATCTGCACATCCTGGGAGGCAAACAGAGCACGTGGTCAAGAGGCAGAGCCCTACCAGACAAGAACAGACTGCCCTGTATCACACATTATGTATCCGAACAGCATCCTACTATGGGGCTGTCCCTCCAGTTATTAGCATTATTATTGGCCTTTAAATATGTCATAGTCAAAGATTTGCTTCATTCTTCAGTGTGATTGCCATTGATTTTTGAAGCCCACATCTTCTTCCCCAGGGAAGCACATCTTCAGCAAAATAATAAGAGGAAATGGGAAAGAAGTGTTGAATTTATAGGCATTCATTTTACAGGCATCACTTTAGGGTTGCAGCTGATCTCAACACTGCTTCTCAGAAGGTGGTATACGGCAACCACCCACATCAGGAACATCTGGGACCTTGTGAAAATGCTGATTCCTGCATCCCAACACAGACCTGCCATGTAGGAATCTCTGAGGACTGGCCTGAAAACCGTGTACTTATTAATAAGTTATCTACAAGTTTTTACAGAAAAAGCCGGGCACTCCAAAGTCCACCAGTCCTGAAAATTCAGATAGCAGAGGCACCAGGGTACTAGACATCAGGTCTGAGAAATTCCTAGCAGCTTTCAGTTGAGAGATAAAGGAGTAATTCCCTTTCCCAGCCCCAATGGGACATGCCTGTCCTGGTTTACTTGTGTTCAGGGGAAGCCTGGGTCTCAGGGTTAGGGACAGGCTAGAGGAGTGGGCAGGTTCTTGGCAGTGACATCTGCCAGGAGGAGCTGGTAAAGGCCTGATTTATGACACTCAGCATGGGATTTGGCTTCTGAGCTCAATCACTGTGGCTCCCCACGGTGGGGTTCATGCGCTGTAACGGGCCTGGAAATTGGAGAGGAATTTACCTCCCGCTGCCGAACATTACATAACAATCAGGGGAAACAAGCCGAGAGGGAGGGAGCCACCTCCTCAGCTGGCACTGACAGCCTGGCATAGCAAAGAAGCTAAGCCTAGGAAAGGTCTGCTGGGGTTTTCTTCCATCAGTAGCCTTGGGAATGGGGTCCAGGGCAGCCTGGCATCCGGACCAGTACAGATAAAAGCATTGGCCCAAATGCTTCTAGAAGGAAACACTGGAGAGAAAGCATACGTGGATATCTAGTCCCATGCCTGGAGACTCTCCAGCTACAATGCTCACAGTGACAAAGCCTCCCTCCTTTGCAAACAGACTCTGTGCTTGACATCAAGACAGACAGGGCCTGGGACAGAATAAAGACAGGCTGATTTTCTTCCAAGTGCCCTACAGTGTAACCAATGAGAATTTTTTTCTCCCCAGCTTCTCTGAGTAGCCATGGTATAGAAGGAGCAGGAGGTGGCTGATTCTGAAAGCCAATTCGGTTGGGCTCACTCAGAATATGAGTCCTTACTCTATTTCATAAAGCTAATGCCAGCAGACATGCAAGTCGGCAATTTGGGGAGGTGCCAACTCCCAGTCTGGCTCTCACCAGGGTGATGAAACTTCCTACACGAGGGTCAAACCCCACAGACACTCTCCCACCCTGAATCTCTATTCAACCAGGGCCCAAGTCCCACTTTGTGCCTCTGGTGTCCATCACCAAGAACATGTGCTGGCACTGGCCTGCCAATTATTTTTACATCAGGGAACTGTATCTTCTGGTAAATCAGTAAAAGTCCGGAGTGTAAAAGACTTTTATCACCATTGAGATGAATGGTGTCAGTCACTCTGACTAGATTTGCATTTTCCTCCCAGGAGCTGCATGGCTGGTACCTCAGAGAGTATATAGCACATGCTGGACACATGTTCCATATGGGCAAAGAAAAAATGACATCACTTGCATTAGCATTAAAGCATCTAGCATTCATGAATACCAACTGCATGCCCAGCCCCAAAGTTGGTGAGCTCAGGATGTCACAGAGAATAAACCTACCATGGCCTTGTCCCTGTGCTGCTCATAGTCTAATAGGGGACATGAATATTAACAAATGTTAATTTATTAAGGTTAACAAAAGGTTTGTACTACAAGGCTTCAAACACACAGGAGACTGAACTGGTCAGAGTAGGCTTCCTGGAGGAGGGGTTCTTTATAAGGGACATACATGAAAAGTAATACCTATAACTTGGGGACAGGAAAAAATATGAAGTGGAAAGTCCTGCTTGAAGAATAGCACTTGCTAAGCCCCCAGCAGAGGGCATCTGGACCCTTGCTTGACCCTGCCTGTCAATCATAGCATCTCCACTTCGTCTGGCTGTACATACTCTAGGATAACATTTCTTGAGAAGACAGCGTTTGGCAGCTAACACACAAATGTTGGAAGCTGAGCCAAGCAGATGACCTCAGTGGGCCTATCAGCTGTTTAAATCTCTATACACAGACTAGGGAGAGTGGGGCAATAACCCCTAGGCCTGGGGTGAGGGCCAGAAGTCAAGGGTCAGAGGTGACTAACCAGACACACAACAGTGAATGGCGAGCTACAGTTAATGAAAGAACAATGCTCACTTGTCCTTCGCTTGCTTTTCTTTCCTGCACATTCTAAACGCACAGTTCACTGCTCCGATTATCTTGCAGAATTCCAAATACCAGAGTGGATTCTCAAAAGCAAGTACTTAGGCCATTTCGACTTTTGAAACTGACAAAGTGGACTATATTCGTGCCATTTCATTTATTTCTTACCTCAACAATGTTCACTGAGAATGTATTTAAGACATGCCCACTGTATGTGTGACTTGAAACAAGATGTGTTCTCCACCCTCCTGACATCAAAACTGTAGACACTGACTAGAGACCTGCCAAGGGATCCTTAGCATCGGCAGGAAGGTACCCGATGTCTTACACACAATCCTCCCGAAAGCCCTTGCCCCATCTCAGGTATGAAGGATGAGCTTCACGGAGGTTAGGCAGCTTGTTTAGAACACACGGTAAGTGAAGGAATCCAGATCCAAATTTGAGCACATCTAATTCCATACACAGTCATATGGTCACTGCAGTCTGATCGCTGAGATGAAGGAGCAGATGGAGGAAATTAAAAAGAAAATGTAGGTAAATGCAGACTTGGTCATAGTGCTGGAAGAAATTTCCTTGGTTATAACAGAAAGAGGTGTTGGAGTGTGGAGAGAATCAAGAAGACGTATAGCAATGTGTGCATAAAATACCAGAAATTCTACCTGTCAACAATGCCATAGAAAATTCAGAAGGTAAGTGAAAAATGGTGTGGTTACAGTGTGTACGATGGATGTTAGCCTTTCTGCAAACCACCACTATAAAAATCAGATTCTGAATAGCACAAATACAAAGAGGCACAGAGGCAAAGAAATTTCAAAAGTGGCTAGAGGGATGGGTCAGCAGTTGAGAGGATCTGTGTTTGGGTCCCAGCATCCACACTGGGAGGCTCACAGCTGCCTGTAACTCCAGCTCCAGGGAATTTGATGTCAATGGCTTTGGTGGGTACCTGTACTGGGGCACTCACACACGGATACAAACATATCATGTAATAAAAATTAATTTTAATATTTTATAACATGGTCAAAAGACATTGCTATGTACTATAAACATATTTATAATTTTAAAAACAAATTAGGAAATGGTGATGTGCCCTGCTTTTTTCTCTCCCCACTGTGCAACTGGCAAAGGTTATAAAAATAAAAATGACCCCAATGTTGACGAATGTGCTGTGAAATGAGTACATGTGCCCACTCTATCAGTAAATGTCTGGGGAGCATTGGACTGTATGAATTAGGAGCCTTTAAAAAATTATAACCTTTAACTCAATAATTTCACTTTAGAAATTTATCAGAGATGCAGACCAAAAGGCAGAGAGTAGGATGTTCACCGAGGCATTATTTATAGTAAGGATGAGCTGTAAATCACAGAAAAGCTCAACAATAGGTGGACGGTGGAATCAATTCCGCTGTATCCAGATGGGAGTACACAGCTATTAGGAATCATATTTTTGAAGACCATTGAGTAGCATGATCCATCTACTTCATCTACCTAGAAGGAAATATTAAAGATCGACTACTTCCCAGGAGGGCTGTGGCCACAAGACTCAAGACAGCTGCCATTTTCTCCCACCATCTCTCATGTTCTTGTCTCCACTTTCCAAACATCAGCCCCTAGTTGGTAAAAACAAGATTACAGGTATTTCTTCTACTTCTTAAGTAAGCGTGTGTGAAAAACCTTTCTCCACCCCACACCTTTCTTCCAACTTGCTTTCCCCTTAATGTCCTTCTGTAGTGAGAAAAGAAAAACAAACAGAGACCAACACCAAAAAAACAAAACAAAACAAAACAAAAAAAACCCACAAAAGAAACCACCTCAGAGCCGCTTACAGCTACTGGCTTCTTGGTTTTTGTGTTTCCGGCATGCCATGCCATCTGTTTCGTTATTGTGGGTCTTCTTGCCTTGTGGACAGAGCATGGTAGCTGCCTCTTCATTGATGTCATAGAATCCAGCTCATTTCTGGGTCATATTTGCTGTGGATTCTGTCCCCGCGGAATAAGGACTCCTTTCCACATTGTTCCAAATCAGGAGCTGAAGTTCAGATCCTTCTTTAATATTTCCTTCTGGATCGATGAGTAGGTGGAATCCAGTTCCTCTATGGTCTTCAAAACAATGAATTCCAGTAGCTGTGTATCCCCATGGGGATCCATCCTGCCTGCCTGCGCCAGTGGCTCCACAGTTCCTAAGAAGGAAATCCAGCATCCTTTACATGTAGTGTAAAATCAGAGCTCCCAGAAGAGCGAAATATTTGTATTGTAACGCTAATGACCTTGATTTATGTAGAAAATTCGGAGGCTAGACCATAACCAGCCTGGGTGTGTGTGTGTGTGTGTGTGTGTGTGTGTGTGTGTGTGTTATACTATTTTATACTATTTTGTTCCTGTACTTAATCTTCTCTTCCACCCATATCTGTCACTCAAACGGCTTATCTGTCAATTTGTTACATGCTCAGCACACAGTAGGTGCTGAGTAGTGGCTGTGGGTGGTACAGAGATCATTGAACCTGGACACATACCAACACTCCAAGACCCCAGCCTCACAGCCTTCTCTCCACAGCAACTTTGTGATTCTCTCTTATTTAAAGGATGGTGAAGAGGCTATGACCTGAAAAAAAAAAAAAAAAAGAAATCAATGGCTGCCCGCTAATAAAGGTCCTTATGCAGTAAATGCGCTCTTGGGAAGCCAGATCCTGCCCACTCCTCAGCTTTGGCCTGATGCCCTGGAGTGATTTACTCTGCGGTAACATGATGGAGCCTCTACCATAGAAGGGAATTAAATAAAAATGCAATAAAAGAGGACAAAATCAATCTGCTTACAGTTTTGTTTAATAAAAATTCATGAAGGATGGGCAGGCAGGCCCATAAGCAAAGTACCAGTTCTGCCAGGAGCTGGCTCGGGACACACTCAGGCTTCAGGCATGGGGTAGGGGGCTCAGCTGGAGCTGTCTGAGCAGACCTCCCACCCTGCAAACCACTACAAGCTGAGCTCTTCCTCCAGGCTGGAGAGGCAGGCCCGCCTCACTGAAAGAGGGCTGGGCCAGGTGAAGCAGTGTTGATGAAAGAATTCCTTCAAGCCAAAGGATATGAGATTATTTTTTTTTTTTTTATGGAATCCATCTCCCTAAAATCATGAAGCTTCACATGTTCTGGAATGATCTATATTGGCTCAAAAGCCTGACCAAGTACTTTTTATAATAAAAACTATTTCAGGCCACAAAATAATTCTTTAAATCTCGTGGCTGTATACGCAAGTCTTTGGATGGAAGCATCAGACTGCACACTTGCAATATAGGCTGTGGAGATGGTCCTATGGGTAAAGGGCTAACTACAGAACCCTGAACACGTATCCCAATAACCCATGTAAAAAACTGAGCATGGTGGTGTGCCCCTGGAGTCCTAGAGCCAGAAGGTAGCAATAGGAGGATCCCAGAGTCTATGGAGATAGTCTGTCTAGTCAACCGATAAGCTTTGTGTTCAGTAAGAAGTTTTCTCTCAAAAACTAAGGTGGAGAGAGACTGAAGAAGACATATAGCATCAATCTCTGACCTCCATAAACACACTCACGGCAGCATATACCCACATACATATATGAACACAAATACAACACACACACACACACACACACACACACACACACACACATGCATACACGCACACACACCCCTCCAATGATCTATGCTAAATCTGACCCATCACTTGTTTTTAAAATAAGTTTTCTCAGGACCCAGACTCACCTTCATTTGCAACGCCTCTACCTACCATTGCTTGTGTGCTGCAATGGCAACACTGAATAGAGCTGAACAAAATAGAATTGAAAGAGGCCTGCCAAGCGCAAACGTTGGCTATTTTGCCATTTGTAGGGAAAGTTGAAAACCACTCATCTATATACTTTGAGGTTAGTGGCAAACAGCCTTAGTGTGGTCTCACTCCAGATCATCTGCCCATTCAACAAAAATGGCCCAAGCCAGACCCTGTGCCAAGGCTACAGGGAGGGCAAAGATGACTGTGGCTGCCAACGTAGACTTCAGCCCTGATTCTTTAAAGTTGGTTGTACTCGTTTCCTTCTGTTGCACAACATAGAGCCATGGCCCAACGGCTTAAAACCGTGCCCATTTGTTGTTGCACGCTTGTGTAGGTCAAAATTCCAGGAGAGACTAGCAGAGGTATCTACTCAGTGTCTCGCAGGCAGAAATTAAGGCGTCAGCCAGGCAGTGCTGTTGTCTAAAGGCTAGAGAAGGAATTTTCCTCCAAACCCATTGAGGTTGTTGGCAGAAGGCAGCTTGTTCCGGCTCCAGGCCTGCACTCCTAATGTTACTGCAGACTGTCAGCCAGAAACCTCACCCGACCATTAGAGGACTCTGCATGACTGCCTGTGTGGCCCCTTCCCCTTCAACCCCACCACACACAGCACATGGGACCCCCCTCCTGCTTTGAGTCTAGCCTTCTCTCTGCCAACTGCTGAAGAAAGCTCTCTGCCTTTGAGGGCTTTGTGACAAGCCCCAGTCTACCTGGTTAACGAAGTAATCTCTCCACCGGAAGGCCAATTTGACACTTAATCAGGGGAGTGATAGTTCATGCTCACTCCTGATGTTTGGATCCATTACTAGTCAGCTGGCTGGACACCGTTTGTTCTGCCTACATAGAAGATCACATAGGAAGTTCTAGTGTTGGCGCTCCCAGGCCCTTGAGTGCCCATGGCCCACAGGATGGGCTGGTGAATCCAGACACTTACAACCCCAATCCCAGAAGAGCTAGAAATGCACTGCTTCAGGCTTTTAAAGTCAACAGCTTATACTCTAGGAACTCAGATTGGAAACTCATTGGGCTGGGCTATGACCCGTTGCTCCCAGCACTTGGTGACTATTATAATTCATTCAACAGAAGAGACAATCCAGCAGATGGCAGCAACAACAGGGTACCTTATACTGTTCCATTCTCTAACTGGGCTCAGGTTCAGGGACCCTCGGCCTCACAGCAACAAGTGTCGCAGTACTAAGTACTGTCACGTCACACTCCTCAACCACTGACAGTGTGTAGTGTCACAGAACTCAGGCCCAATCCTCAGCAACCTTCTGGAATCTTCCAATAATCAGGGTCCACAGTTTCTCAAATTCAGCTCTTCATCACTGCTGGTGTCATTTCTACCCCAGCTGTTCTGTGGCACTCGGTGCCTGCCCTCTTCATCACAGCCACCACTCAGCTGTTGCCTCCTGGTACCAGCTTGATACACTCTGCTAAATCTAGAAATCTAAAGCAGACAAGACCACTCAAAGAAAGGCTTCTAATAGGCCTAATACTGCAGTACCAAGGTAACACAGGGGGATGTCTCTTAGCTGCCTCATAGACTGAGTTGAAACAATCTACTTATGTAGCCAGATAAGAGGTGTAGCAGGGGTGCCTGCACCAGTCATAACAATCCCACATGTAAATGAAGGACCATGCTTACATCAGTCACAGTCTTCTTACTGGGCCACCATAAGAAGTACCCACACACCTCACCCAACTCAGCTTGGGTAGGAATGGCTGTAGAGTCATTTGGAATTCACCAAGGCTTATAGTGGGGAAAAAAAAAATAATGTCCACAGCAAGCTCTTTAAAATAGTTGTGGGGACAGAAGTGATGACTCAGGGGTTAAGAGCACTGGTTGCTCTTCCGGAGGAGTTGAGCTGGATTCCCAGTACCCACATGGCAGCTCACAACCATCTGTCACTTCAGTCCTGGGGATACAATGCCCTCCTTTAGTGTTCACAGATACAAGGCACAGACACGGTGCACAACATACACAGAAGCAAAACATCCATATAAATAGAATTAATCAATTATTTTAAAAAAATTAACAGCTGTGACTATAGCAGTGTCTATAAGAGCCAGAGTCGTGCTTCAGCAGCAATGCAAGCAGCTGTGGGTGCTGTGTAACTTCTTCTAGGTATATACAGAGTATTCAGAGTGCTGACAGCAGGGTATCCTACATGACTAGTGATAATCTTTTACTTAAAGTAACTAGCACACTAGGGGGAGACCCAAAAGCTGTCTATTATGGAATCAAATCACCTAGATTCTTTATGCCCACACACACACACCTATTTAAAGTAAAATAAGCTGCCCATAGTGGCTCAAGCTTTTAAACCCAGCCCTCAGAAGGTAGAGGCAGAGGCAGGTGGATCTCTATGAGTTTAAGGGTAGTTTGTCTACAAAGTAAGTTCCATGTTAGCCAGAGCTGCTACACAGAGAAATCTTGTCTTGAAAAAAAAAAGATTTAAGGGAAAAACAAACATTAAAAGTCCCAATTAAAATGCTAACAATAAATCTAAAATAAGCAAGAAAAAAACGCTCTAAGAAAGGCGTCTATTGGGCCTCATATTACAGTTCCAGGGCAACACACAAGAGGTCTCCTGGCTGGCTGATCTCCAAGCACTACTGATCATATTCCATCAGCAATTGGAGCCAGATGACCACCTTAATCTTCCATGGAAAATAACAATAGAGCAGAGCTGAGTACCACACGCTTACCATTTCTATTACAATGGAGGAGATGGCAGATGGCCTCTGATGGCTAGTAAGGATCGTTCTGTGAAGGTGAACATGAACTCTCTGAGCTATGAACTGACAGGCGCTTACAGCTTGGCTACAAAAAGCAAGCATGTCAATATATCCTAATTTTCTAAATGCTTTGGCTGCATTTTTAGATGCCCAAGTTGGTTCTTCCTGAGAAATTAATTTTTAAAAAGAAGCCGTGTACCAAAGTACCTAGATACAAAAAAAAGTAACAGCTACCAAAAAGGAGTGTATATGCACTTGTGTGAATCAGAGAAACCATGTATGTCAAAAGTTGTCTGCCCTCTGGGAGGTCATGTGATGCCAGAGGCTGGCTTTAGCCAGGCCTTATTCCTTGTACAGTCCAAACCCTATATTTAATAGGCACCTTCCAATTGAAAGTGGGTTAAGTTGGCATTTATATTAGAATATATTTTTTAAACTTTTTAATTTATACCTGTGTTGTGTGCCTGCATGGATTTGTGTACACCATATATGTGTGGGTAACTGCAGAGGTATTGGATCCCCTGGAACTGGAGTTACAGGCAGTTGTGAACTGTTCAAGATAGGTGCTAGGAAATGAGCCTGGGTCCTCTGCAAGTATGGTTCTAACCACTGAGCAGTCGCTCCAGCCCCTATACTAGATATTATCAAACATTGGAGTGACGTGGTCCTGGGAGGAGAGCAGAAAGATGAATTTGGCAGCCAGCACATATAGATGAGTGCCAAGAAAGGTACTAATTTAGCAGATGTGGCTGGAACAGGCCATCATAGTAGTGATGGTCCAGGCCAACAAGGAGGCCAACAAATGAGAAAAATATATGGTGCAGAAATTCTGACACTTGTTAATCAGATTTTTGGAAGAGAAGAAAATAGAGATAGTAGATTAACATCTTAATTGCCAAGTCTGAGTGAAACTATTTTGAGCAGAGTAAGGCAAAAGCGAAACCCGTTGGGAAGGAAGGCAGTGAGTCCAATTTGGGGCATGTTTCAGGGACAGCATTTGACAATATCCCCAGGCAGCTGACTATGCCAAAAGGTGTTGTCATCATGAGAGATTCTTCACAGAAATGAGAATTAGAATTTGGGGGCTAAGTGCATATAGGGAAAAGGTCAGCTGAGGCAAGAAGCCATGACCCAGAGATGATGCTGAGAAGGGCATCCTTGATGCATGGTACTCTGATAGGTCTCCACGAGGCAGAGGATGCATGAGGGAAAGAGGAAGCAGAATGGATGGCATTAGCAAGCAACAGAGTTATTAGGACACAGGGAAGATAACAGATCAATAGTTTGGGAAGCCAGAAATAGTTATGAGCTCCAATGAGAAAATTCCTGGAAAGGGTTAAAGATTACGGTATGAACTCACTAAAGACTGTAAAAGTAAATGCAAGACTCTCAGAGTCGACCATCCAGACAATGAACCTTCCACATTCACAGCCTCCCTGAGAAACTTTCTTCTCTAAGCTTCACTTCCTCAAATTTTTAATATCAATTCTCTGAATTTCTGAGTTCTCTTTGAGCTTATCAGAAAGGATTAGGACCCAGGGTGGTTATCCAATTTAATACCACAGGGGAAAAAGTGAGTTGGGCTTCCTCTGTATTAAGACAACAGAAACAGCTGTGAGTCTCCAAAAGCACTTGGATAAAAGCACGTGCTCCAGTCACCCTTCACTTTCCCTCCAGGAACTGAATTTTTGGTGTAAGCTCTGAATTTTAATGATTCTCTCAAGTAAATGTGTATATGTGTAGATAGTAGGTGAACTTGCTATGTGTGTTTTGGAATTGGGTTTGGGAATTGGAGGGCAGAATGGGTGCTAGTTCCAAGGTCACCGATGTAAGTACATGGCTCACACACAGATGGTGCTAAGGAAAGTGGTTCTGGGAGCCTATGAAACTAGATTTGGACATGCTTTCTTGCACCCTAATTTGCACAGAATTGATGGTGACAGATGTTGGAATGGGGAAATGAGTTCAGAGACAGGGAGTATCGAATCTAGAAACAGTGCAGGAGCAGGCAAAGAGAGCCGGACACGCCTCTCCTACCTGCGTTTAAGAGTCACCCGCTAAGAAAAAGGACTTTGAAAGGGGACATGAAAATTCCAAGAATGGCGAAATCAGGGTCACAGGTAGGTAGGCAGGGGCAAAAAATCAAGGAAGGCTTCCTAGGTGACATGCAAGGCTATCAGCCCCTATAACAGGGGTGTAAGGGAGAGAAGTGTGGGTTCTCAGCTGGGAAAGACCAGTTCTGTGTGTCAGAATCCAAAGGGACCGAAGCCCATGTAGCCTGTGTCAAGAAAATGCAAAGGGGCTTTAGGCGAAGGTGCTGAGAAAGCAGGGGACAGCAAGAGGGTTGGCTGTGATATACTGGCTGAGCAAGCTAAGGACAGAGTCTACCCCTCTCCCATAGCTAAGCCCAGTGCCCAGTATGGTTTTCATACATATCAGCTGATTTCTTTGGCAAGAGTTCTCAGCTCATAGGTGGTTTGCACAGAAAGATATGAGAGTTTGATTTTTTTTTTCCCAAGACTGTCTCCTCCAGTCCATGGTAGGCTGTCTTCATAACTCTGCTCTGCCTGCCCTGTTTCTCCCAAGAGCTCTGGCCTTCACAGCCTGATTTATTTAAAGGACTACAGAGGCCTGAGGCCTGGCAAGAGTCCAGTAGTGAGGGACTGGCCATCTGAGCAGCGAGCTACAGAGTGAGGACAGGTCTCATCTCTCCTGACCCTTTCAAATAACCTCAGGCCCACCAAATGCTGGCTGAATGGGCCCTTGTATAGCAAAGAAACAAAGAAAAATGGAAGACAGCCCTACTCCTTTGGGGCAGTGCTCCATCCATCAGGACCAGGGGCACTTCTGACTGCTGGGTCAAAGGTGTCATCTAAACTAGCACTCAGCTCCCCCTTACAAAGCACTAGCTCATGCCTTATTTCCTCTCCTGTGCTTCCACAGGCTCATCTACTCTGCATCTCCTTCCCCTTCTCCAGCTTTAGCTGCTCTTGTGTTATCTGGGGAGCCCGTGACAGCAGACTCCAGGCCCCACTCACAGAACATCTGGTTGAGGAGGGAATGTCCAGGGAGTTCTCATTCCTAACAGATTCCCAGGTGACATTCTGGCTGCTGAACCAGGGTCCATGCACAGGGAGACACGGTCTTAGCTACTCCACCCACCTTGGCGAGAGGTTGAAACCTCCTCAAGGGCAACCTCCAGGCCCTGTGCAAACTCCAACTTCAATCACTGACTGTGGATTTTATTGGATGGAAGCAATGAGGGTACATTGTTGATAGACTCTGGGATCCCATGAACAGCTAGCTCTGTTACGGTCAGACCTATTAAGTTAGTAGGGAATTCAAGGTACAGGTGAGTAAAGGAAAAGAAAGGTAGTAAAGCCTACACAGGATGCAGTGCTCAACAATGGATAGATACTTTCATAATCATAATACAGATCATAAATCACAAAAATAACCATGGCAGAGACTCCTGATGAAGCCTCTGCCATAAGCCATCCCAGTCCTGAGATTCATGTGCAACCATCTCAAAGGAGTTATAACAAGAGAACCATGGGAACCTTTATTTTACACATAAAGACCCAGACACACAGACTTTAGCCCAAGGTTCCATGAAGTCTTAGCTTCATTCAGGCCACTGTTCATCGCCTTTAGACCCTGCAGGCTTTACCACCAAGCCAAGCTCTCTTCAGGGAGTCAGAGGAAGCTGGAGAATTGGAGGGTGGAAGTAACTATACTTTAGAGAATCAAACTCCTGGAATAGGACCTACGATATCAGGCTCCCTGATTCTTGAACTTCAGGATGTTATTTTCTAGGTGCATGAACTTGGATGATCCCTTCTCCCTCGGCATCTCACTTCCCTGAACTATAGACTAAGAATGATAATCCCATCCTGTGGGGATACATTCAAATTGCACGAGAATTCGAATGAAATCCCTAACACAAGCTTGCCCCCTCCGTAAGTTGGAACGACAACACAGAGCTGAAGTTGGACTTTTTGTCCAATAGCCTCAATACAGGGGAAGAAGCGGGAAGGGAGAAAGAGATACAGAGACCTATGGAGAGGTGGTTGTTACAGGCCTAGTGAGTTATAGATCTCCAAGATAGAGGAATGTGGACACAGAACTTAGAGACCCCTGGCCATTTACGGAACAATGTCACTACAAGGGGCTAGACACAGCTAAACTGGAACCCCTTATTTATAGGTCATGTCCAATTTGGATATCCAAGGGTGAGAGTCACACATAATCATGCCACATTCAGCTCACAGTTCTAACTTGCAGTTAGCCTTGCCCCCATGGAAGCCTCTGTCTAGGACTTATCCAGAAGACAGAATGTAGGAGGTCCCTATGTACCTGATGGGCAGGCCAATGCTCTGGATGCTAGTGAGAGACCCTCTTGAGTCTATAATAACTGTAGGCATGCTCTAGCCATGTTCTCCAATCTGTGAGCTTCAGTCATGTATACAGTGCAAATGACAGAGCTGTCCCAGGTCTCCATGGCCATGATGTAGGCACTAGCTTCTCTTAGGGATGTCTAGCTGCTGTCACCCTTATTATTACTATCAGTGCCATGTCTAAGGTTAGGCTTTCTCTTTTACAGAATGAATATATACATGCCATAGTGCATGTGTATGTTCCAAACTGTAAATGAGATAATGGATGTCAAGTGGCTAGCACACAGTAAGCATCAAATAAAGGGTGATTTCTAGCTAAAGGCATAGATCAGCAGTTCTCAACCTGTGGGTCATGACCCCTTTGGGAATAAAATGACCCTTTTACAGTGCCACCTAAGACCACTGGAAAACACAGATATTTGTATTGTGATTCATAATAATAGCAAAATTACATTTATGAAGTAGCAATGAAGATAATTTTATGGTTGAGGGTCACCACAACATATGGAACTATATTAAAGGGCCATAGCATTAGGAAGGTTGGGAATCACTGGTATAGATAGTCCCATAGCCAGTGTGTTTGGCTGTTTTAATTTTCTAGGGACTATCTTGGAAAGTCCTTCATCCCATGCAACCTGAAACAGTTGGTCACCTTGGGACAGCACACCTGACTGGGCCCATGCCCACTCTCCTAGACAGTTCAGGGAGATTTTTCTGGCCCTTGTTAACAGGCCACCATATTCCAGGGTCTATGCTTCCTCCAAGAGCTAAGTGATCCCAGCATGTCGGGATCTGTACTAAGGACAGAGAGGCTTGGCCAGGCTCAGGGTAGGCAGAGATGAAATGTGAATCCACAGCCAAGCTCCCAGAACATCAGACATGGGACCAATTACACACCAAGGGCCAGAAAGGCTGAAGATGGAGGTTGTCTCTGAGGGTCCAGCTGGACTGAGAGAGAGAGATATGAAGTCCTGGTGATGAATAATTCAGGAGAGGAAGCCAGGGGCTCACGGGCGGGAGCTGCCCTGAGGCCCCAAGCCTGCTCTCAGCCTCGTCCTGAGCAGGAAGCCTCCCAGCTGAGCCTGGGAAGCAGTTATCACTGGTGGGTGATTAAGTTACTAATCCTTCAGGGAGAGGACATTTAGAGGCCCATATTAAAGCAGTGCGAGGCAAAATTACATTCCGTTTCAATTTAGTTTAGCAATTCCCGTGATTTAGTTAAATGAAAAGCAATTGTTCTAATTAATAGTATTGAATGTTATTCATCAAAAGTGTCAAAACAGCTCCATGGCTACATTTGTAGCCCATTCTGCTGTCAGAGATACGGATAATTCCCCAGGATGGGGTGGGGCTGTCATAGGACATGGAGACTTTGGGGAGAAATGTCAAAGGCAAAGGGGGTATTTGCATGCACATAGCTTGTATACATGTGACCTGGGAGTGTGGCTAGATGGGTATATACATCTTGTAAGCATAAGAATCTCAACTGCACTCAACTATACATATTTATATGCAGTTATACATACTTACCAGTGTGCTCAAATGACTGTGCGTGCGTGCGTGCGTGCGTGCGTGCGTGTGTGTGTGTGTGTGTGTGTGTGTGTGTGTGTGTGTGTGTGTGTAGTGTGTCTATGTATTTCTGGTTGTTCTTGTGGGCAAAAAATGTACATAAGTGCCTGTGTTTGTGTATGAATTGGCACACATGCACACAGATATTTAGGTAGTTGTAAACTCATAGTCTGTAGGTGTGTGCACACAAGTGATCAAGAAGACACATTGCTACACAAGAAGACAAACACAATATGAGCAAACCCAGGCATGTGCACTGAGGGGAAGGGGGTGTGAATAGATCTAGGCAAAAGATGAAGGGAGTCTGTCACCTCAGGGACTTAAAAGCAGGCCCCAGCCAGTTCCTTCTCATGTCAAAAGTGATTTCTTGTCACTGAGATGCTGCCATTTGAATGCTGTTCTTAGGGTCTGAGACTTTTTCTCATGCGCACTGTTGGATTCTCAGGATCAGAAAGCAACCTTAGCATACAGTTAGCTCCTGGGATGTATCTTGATAAACTGGATTATTGGTAAGGATAGATGTCAGAGCACATGATGTAAGGATGGCTAGCTTGTTAAGAGGATTGATGGGGTGGATTGGAGAAGAATAACTGGATGGGAGGATGACTATAAGGTCCTCCAGGGGCCCTCAGTCATGGGTGGGTTCACCAGACTCATCTCCTCAGTGTGAACCCCAAGTTTCTCTGGCCTTCAGCACCAGCTCTACAAAACCTACTTGGAAAATTCCACCCTGGGCAGTCAGCAGGTCAGAAGCCTTACAAGTTGCCAGAATCAACCAAGGCCAAATACTGCAGAGCTCAGATCAGAAAGGGCATGGACTTCTTTAGAGACACTGGGAAAAGCTCGGTGTTTGTGGGAGGACAGGAAAAAAACCAGGCTAGGCAGCCCAAGGGATTTCAATAAAAATAAGGGCCCTGCAGGAGCACATCTATCCTCAAGCCAGGACTCCTGGCTCTGGATTATGTACCTGCAGCCACCAGCTCTTGGCTCTCCCCAACCTGCCTTCCCCATGTCTGGTATTCTTCCTACCCGACAGACACCTTCCCCAGCAGGGAAACCCAAGTCCATCCATTCTCATGCCCATATAGCTTACCATTGAACCATCTCCACAGCCTTAAGGTGATAAAGACTCTCATCTCACCAGGCTCTGATCTCCTCTGTCCTCATCTCCTGTTCAGCCGTGGACCTTGAATCTGGAGATGCCCCAGGACATTCTTCACCAGGTTATATAGATCTTCCTTCCCATGGACATTTTGAGTGGAAGCAGCAGTTAACCTGGCCCACCTGCTGTCATGTCCTGCCCCCTAGTGGCTATCTCTGGCCATATACTATCCTTACCACGGCACCAGCTTCAGCCAAGAAAGGACCGGAGTGCTTGACAATAATATCTCCATCACACTACCAACACACACACACACACACACACACACACACACACACACACACAGACCTTTAAGTTCTTGATGACCTACAGAACACCCCAACACACACAGAGAGAGATCTCTGAGATCTTGACAATCTACACAATGTTCCTATCACATTCCCAATCATCCACCACATACACACACATACACCTGCACCACCACACACATGCACAGGTCCCATATGTCCAGTTTGAGATGTGCCAGACAACCCAGGCTGTTCATGCAAGTATCCATCTATCTTTATGATGATTAGCACAGAGGGGAAGTGTTAGGATGTGATCTCTGAACTCACTGAGCTCATAAAGACAATGGCCAGGACTGTGACAAGAGGCACCAGGCGTCCTGTCTATTTTGGGGAGGCCCCAAGCAAAGCTGGTCAGCACCAAGGGCATCCTGGAGCTCATTAATCTACGTGGGAGTGACAGAGACAGGATAGAGGGTCCAGGAGACCTTCCGCCAGACATTTCCTCCCAGCCTGCCAGGCCCTGCTCTCTACTCACCCATGGAGCCCTGGCCCTGGCCTCCGGACACCCAGCTTGCCAGCTCTCTATGGCAGAACAGCCACCTTCCTCTCCTTTCAAAGTTGTTTTTTTTTTTTTTTTTTTTAAGAGGCCCTGGCCTTTTGGGGTCCAGTCTTTGTTCTGTCCCCAAGGATAGCAAAGCAAGAAGGAAAAACACCTCCCCCTACCCAGGCTGAGGCAAATGGAGAACCTGCCTGGAAAAAGCCTCTGGTTCCCATGGTCCAGTCTCCGTGGAATTCAGGGGGATCAAAAACTTTCTGGAGTCTTGGGTCCAAGAACTGGCTAGAACCAGAAAGCCCCTTATTACATATGAAGCTGCTAAGGACCCCTCTCTCTCCTCTCCTTCGTTTCTCTACTATTAAATAGGCAGTAGCTTGAAATCAGCCATGATGGAAACATTTAAATCGTGGAAACTGCCAAATGGTGTTAGGTCCATGTCCCATGTCGAAGCTAAAAATCAAGAAAGCCTGATGACTAGGTCAGCACCCAGGCCACAACAGTTTTAAAGCCACAGAAACTTAGACTACATAATATATGTAGTTCCCAGCACCCTAGCTCCATTATACTCATGGTTGTGGTCCTAAGAGTCAGGAGAGATGGGCTCTACCTGTGGACACTACCCATATCACATCATCGCACTAGTCCTTCATTTTCAACAGTAACATAGGGTCAGCATAGAACAAGAACTTCATAGGATTGCTAGGACAAATACATTACACAGCAAGGCCAGGGACAGAACTATGGAACCAATAGTATGTGGTTATTATTAGCAACTCATCTCACTGTCATTACAACCATCCTTACTTTCTTCATAGAGGATTCCAAGGGTAGCATGAGACTGGACATTTCTAACATAACAAAGAGTCTCGGTCTTTTCCACACCCAGGGATGATGATATGGTGTGTCCCCAAATCCTTAGAGAAGAAAGGACTTCACCAGCTGCTTCACTGGACATGCCAAAAAGTATCACCAAGAACACAGAAGGCGACAAAAATAACACCATCTCAGATGCCTGGGTGAGAGCACTGTCTCCTACGGTTCTTCAATCCACGGGAAATGTCCCTTAGTGACCATAAGGGAATGTGTCACGTGTGTCACTGCACCAAGTCTTAGAAAATGTCTTTTCAGAGTTCAGGGATCCACAGGAACAGTGTTTTCCTGTGTGCGCTTCAGCAGAGATTGTGATTGGGAGAGCAGAGAATGATGAGCTAAAGACAGGCCAAGAATAGATAGACAGGCAGACAGGCAGACAGATAGGCAGACAGGCAGACAGACAGACAGACAGACAGGAAGGCAGGCAGGCAGGCAGGCAGGCAGGCAGGCAGGCAGACACATCTGGGTATAAGTCTATATCTGGATGGCTATAAGCAATTGTTTCCATTTCTTTGAGCCTCTGCTACCATCTCTCCAAAAGGATAATGATTCTGACCTCAAAATGTAAGATCACACAGTCTCAGAAAGAAATAAAAGAAGCATGTTCTCCCTAATATGCAGATCCTAGCCTATGATATATAGTTTTCTTATATATGTATATATATACATATATGTAAACAAAGAGAATATATGTGTAGACAGAGTATAATATGTAGGAAAGGGAACACGGTAAACACTATGTGACGAGGAAGAACTGGAAGTAGGGAATGGACACTTGAGTCATGAAAGAGGCTATCACACTAATTGCTTTTTTAGTTTTAATTCTGTCATAGATTTTACAGGGATTTGGTATTTGTGGTTTCCCCCACTCCACCCCCATGTATGTGTGTGTGTTGGATAAGTACATAAAAATGTATTTGAAAGTGTGAAATCCAATATGAGGCCCCACAGCTTTGGAATGGCTATTCTAACTGTACAGAAGTTCATTGAGATGTGTAGACTGGCTTAATTTCATTGTGTGATTTTTTTTTTGCAAGTTCTTTATAATAAAGGGTTTTAAAAATAATCTAAGTAGTAATTTATGGCACACAGTCTCAGCACATATTTATCTTTAGTCTTCCCTGTCACCCTACAGAGCTTTTACATAAAGACCCAAACCATGACTCTGTGTTGCTCACTGCCAAGCAGAACCTGATGTAAAAATCTACCTCTTTGCTACTCAGCTTTGCTTGGTGCTGTAGTGTGTGAAGTTTGTTTCCCAGAACAGTCACAACTGTCCTTGGTCACTTTTCCATTACCATGACAAGACACCATGACCAAGGCAACTTCTAAAAGAAAGGATTTGATCAGAAGCTCATGGTTGTAAAGGGTTCTAGTTCATGACCATTGTAGAGGGAAGCATGGCAGCAGGCAGGTGCTAGAACAGTAGCCGAGAACTCACATCTTGATCCACAAGCATGAGGCAGAATCAACTGGGAATGACATGGCCTTTTTAAATGTCTAAGCTTACGTCCAGTGACATACCTCTTCCATCAATGCCACACCTCCTAATCCTTCACAATAGTTCCTGTAAACCCAACATGGTGCCTGGTGAGATAAGAATCACGGCACATAGCATCCACGTGGTAAACCTAACATGGTGCCAGCAGAACACACGTGTATGGAGGACACACCCCTAGGCTGTAAATCTGTGCCCATTCACTCTCTTAAAAGGAGCCACCACGTGAAAGTCTGTCTCTCTTTCTCTTCTGCTTCTCTCCCTCGTACCCATTTGGCAACTCCCCTGAATAAACTCTAGTGTGGCATCTGGTGGTGTGTGTCTGATCTCACTCGCAAAACCAAAGTTTTAGTGCCCTGACACAGATAGGCTCTCTCCTGAGCTTAGGTGCACATAGGCCAGGAGATCCTGATCCAAGACTCACTACCAGGCCACCTTCCATTGCCCCACTGCAGCTTGTTCGAACACCAACAGCCTCCATTGGTAAGTCTTCCCTTTCCAGTCGGTGTAAACTAGAACTATTGTCTCTAGAAAAGACCGTTGATCATCTGGCTTTCCAGTAGGACTCTTGCAGAAAACCAGCCCCGCTACAATCTTCACTGGTTATGGCTGTTCCTTTTCACCTGACACTCACTTTTGGCCTTCCCTGCTATTGAAGCTCAGCTCAGATGCTTGGATTCTGCTCCCAGATTCTATCCCCAGAGCTCTGCCCTAATGCCTACCCTAAGTGCTGACAAATTCCTATCAGTAGCTTGCTTTAGACACCCACTCTAGGTGCTGACAAGTGCATGTGGTGGCTAGCATTGGGTTTTACACCTGCCTTTGAGAACTAAAGAGTTTTTAGGGGTGACAAGTATTGGTTCGGGTTTTGCCCTGTTGCCTATCCTAGGTGTTGATGAGCATCTGGTGATAGCTAGCGTGGTTTTTATGCCCACTCTCATGGTGGCTAGCGTTGCAGCATTGTTTTGGGCTTTGTCCTAGTGCCTACCCTAAGAGCTGAGGAGTTACTTAGCAGAAGCTAGCGTAACCACTCATTGGCTGGATAACGACCCAGATTTAGCCATGGAATCCCTCCCCTCCAGGCCTCAATAATAGAGAATAACTCAGAAGAAAAATGTCTCTCTATCCTCATCAACTGAGGACCAGGTATTCAAATATATGAGCCTATGAGACCACTCTCATTCAAAGCACCAAGAAAGCCCACGTAGACAACAACATAACCAAGGGATAGCATCACCTAACAGGAACAAAATCAACAGAACAGACATGTGACCAAAAAGACAAAGCTTCAAAAAAAACTTTACATCTTAGCACAAGACCAAAATGGTGAAGACTTATGATGATGGGTGTTTAAGGAAAGACGCCATCATTGAATCAATCCTAAGCACTTCCCATAATGCATGTGATTACCTACATGGGAATGCATGCATATATATTTGTGTGGTTGCGTGAATAAGGGCTTGGGCAGATGTATCAATATAACTTTGCATCTGTGGGTTTCCTATGGTCAAATGTTTTATGTTAATCTGTACTTCTGGGCAGGTGTGATGGTTAACATTGTTCACTTGACAGAATCTAGAATCACCTAGAAGACAAGCTTCTGAGCATGCCCATGAGGCTCGTCCAGATTAGGTTAGCCTATGGCATGTCTACAAGGGATGATCTATGAAGCTGAGGTCTTAGAATTCATAAAAGCAAGAAGGTGAAGCTGAGTACAATAGCATTCATCTCCCTCTGCTTCCTGACTATAGACGCAGTGTGACCAGCTGCCTCAAGCTCCACTGCCATGGCTTCCCTGCAAAGATAGAATGATGCTCTTGAGTCTCCACCCCCTTAAACAGCTTCATGTCAAGCGTTTGGTCACAGCACTGAGAAAAGTAACTAACATAGTACGTGTGTAATAATAAGTTTCTGGCCTGTCCAACCTGTAGTCCAGACCCACAGTGTGCAGTCCCATAAAAGCACACAGATGCTTGTATTAATTTTAAGCTATTAAACTATGGCCCAGGCATATAACTTGCTAACTCTTAATTCTTAAACTAACCCATAACTCTTACCTTGTTCAGTCAAGAGGCTCAGTACCTTTTCTCAGAGCAGCAACTCAGTCTTATTTCCTCTGAGTCTGCTGGTGTCTCTCCTGGAGTCTCTCTGGTGTCTGCTCTGCTCTTCCTGTTCCCAGAGTTTTCTTAGTATGGTAGACCCATCCACATTTTCTGTCTGCCTTCTGGACAATCTGCTTTTTGTTAAACCAGTAGGTGGGACAATTATTTACAATATAACAAAACATAATTTCACTATACCCATGCACACAACAGAATAGGTATACATACATATACGCATTTATGTGCTACTTGACTAGAAACTTGTGCTGATGCATGCTAGCATGGGGGTTATATTTGTAGACCAGAGGATGAAAGTGGCCACATGGTCCTGTGTATGTGCATGTCTAGTGACAGGCAGTGTACAGATGCCCGTGGATGTGTGAGCATGCAAACCTGTGCATATGTGCTTGTGTGTATTTTTAGGAACAGCTACAAATAAACATGCATAAATAAGATGGTTGGGAGGAAAGGGTGACTTAAACACCTAGGAAGACAAACAATCCCCACGAGGATTTTGGAAGCACTCATTATGTACAAATAATGTATATGCTAATTACAAATGACTCCTTTCTGTTCATTAAAGCAGAACTGAAACACTTTATTATTTCAATTGTTACTCTAAACAGTTGAAAACAATAAAAAAAAAATGGCTTTAGGGTCAAGCAGAAACCCCCATGGGAATTAGGAAGCCATCTCAGGCTATGTGAGTGGTCACCCAGGTCTGGGACCAAAGCATCATTATGGTCTCCTCTCTACCTCCACCTTCACATTCAGCCACCAAATTCCATCAAGCTCAAAGTTTGTCCTGTCTCTCTGAGCAGTAGACTAACCCTGCCCACATCTCTTCTGTGACAGCCCTCTGGATGGTTGGCCACATTTCTTCCCCCTCGGCTGCAGAACTTGTATCTCCCAATTCCCATCCATCCATAAGATGCTGCTGGTGACTCTGACCAGTCACAGCCTCTCCCTTCCTTGACATTACTGCTGACAAAACTCCAGCCCCTACAGTTCATCTCACCATGGCCTGAGTCCTAAGCAACAGCAAGTAGAGTGACTCCCAGGCAGCTCCCCAGGTCCATCTTTCACTGGTTGACAGCCCTGGGTCTGAGCATCATTTTCCTTGATCCCTAGCGACCTCTCTTTAGTTCTGCTCTACTGGCTGGAGTATATGGTGCAATGCTCATCTGGCTGGCTCTGCTGTGAGGAGTCACATTCCCAAATATGCCCTCCTCACATCTCTCTCTGGGGTAGTTGAGCACTTCTGTTGGCTTACTCCTTGTCTCCCTTTTCGGAGTTCTGAGGACTATTCTTTGTCCCCACAGACCTCCGTCCTTTTCTAACTCCCAATTCTATTTTACCCAAATAGATTCTTTTTCTAACAAGAAAGGCACCTGGAGGCTGCAGAGGAAAACAATTCAGAAACAGAAGACACCAGAGCAGCCTTTTAAACACAGGGTGGAACAGTGGCTGTCACATGTCCAGCTCATTTCTCTCTGAGGATGGGGCAGCAGAGGTCCCCAGACTCAGCATGGGTGATACACCCAAATCATTTGCTGTCACACTGTCTAGGTCCTGGTTACAAACCGTGTTTCTCCCTCCTCACTCTTTCATACAATCTTCCTTCTGTGCTCTTTTTACCAAATGGCATCTCACCTGGACATTTTATTCCATCACGGAGGCTCTCTTAACCTAAGAAGTCAAGAAATCTGTTCCTTTTGTGATGATATATGACCCCACATGACGTCATAAAAACAATGTATTTTTCATGGAAAGTAGCAAGTTTGATCCATGGTGTGACCAAGGACATTATCTTCCCAAATATCCACCTCAGTGACCTGCTTCCTCCACAGAGGCCATAGCTCCTACTGTTTCCACAAACTCCTACAAAAGAGCCACCAGCTAGGAATCAAGCATTCAGCACAGGAGCCTCTGGGTGACAGTTAAGTCAAACCTAATGGGCACAATTTGAAAGGAAGAATTTTGTGAGGATGCTAACTATGCTTTAGGTATTTCTAAAAAGAGGCATTTCAAAGCTTTCCCAGCTAAAGCATGCTGGTAGAAGGATAGGAGAAGAGAATGTACATTTCAAAAGTTAATGTGGTATGTGAAAGACTTAACAATTGCAGACCAGTGCAAAAATTGTTTAGTCAATAAATGGTGTGCAACTGGATATCTACATGAAAACCGAAGCAAAATTAAATCCCACATCCATGCTACTCACACACATATAAAGAACCCAAGTGAATTTTTAAAAGACAGAAAAGCAATACAAAATTTTTCTGAAAAAAATATAGCAAAATAGCTTTATAATATCCAGAGAGTGCAATGTAGCCTCTGCATGGCACTATAATTCTGGCACCTAGGAGGTGGGCACGGGAGGACCAGGAGTTCAGAATCATCCTTGATAACATAGTAAATCTAAGGCTAGTCTGAGACACATGAGACTGTGTCTCAAAAAAAAAAAAAAAAAAAAAAAAAAAAAAAAAACAAAAAACAAAAAACAAAAAACAAAGCAAAAACCAGAGTGAGATGTACAGTAGAATTAACTCTGGGAAAAGATATGATTTCCACAAAGGAAGAAGAAGCCTACAGCCGAGAAAGGATTGATTCTCATAAGGCATAAAAACACCTAGAAACTAATGTCAAGACGCAAACAAATGTTACAAATGGTATAAAAATGCACAAGAAGCTGAAATGAGAAATCTAAATAAACAATTATTGACAAATAAAAAGTCCTCAAGATCACTATCAGTCAGGGAAACACACACTTATAAAATAATGTACTGGTTTTTTGGGGGTTTTTTTGTTGTTGTTTTGTTTTTTTTTACAGTTCATATTTAAGTGTCTATGCGTTGGGGTCATGACATGGGAGAATGGAAATTTTATTACACTTTTGGTAAAGATATAATGTATATAACTCAATATTGTAGGAGAGCATTGTTGGCATCTCTGTGTAAAGATGCTGGTATGGTCTGAATATGTGTGTTCCCCAGACTCAACCTTAAAAATCATACCATCAAGACAATAGGCAGAGGGATGGTTCCTTTGGAAGATGACTGGGCATTGAAGTTATGTAGCAATTTCCTCTGAATAGAAACATTCCCTCCAGGAAGAAGAGGCTACTCCTGGAATTTAGGAAGTAAATAAAGTCACAGGTCTGGGAGAGCAAGTTCTAGAAGCAATGAAGAACTGCCGAGGGAGGTAAGTCTGGTCTGCTGAGTTTCCCCAAGGAAATTCTCAGGCCTGCTAAGCTGCCTGCAAGTTGTGCAAGGAGCTCCAAGGTTTCAGTGAGTCCTTTACCTGGGTGGCCTTTCAGTGATGCGCTGCTCTGAACCACTCCTGCTCCATTAAGTAACCCTGATAAAAGCTCATTGGTTCATCACATTGGACTTCAATCATTACCTTTGTCCCAAGTTATCTATTGGGGATGAGTAGACATATGTGTCACATCTCCCCAGGAAAAGTGTCACTTTTAATGCTTCTATTAAAAGCCCCTTCTGCTATGTGATGTCAGTGTCAGTAAAGACTCCCTGTCTTCACAGACCTTGAGTCTGACAGTGCTTTGAGCTTGGTCCTCACTCCTGTGAGGAATAAATACTCTGCTCTTGCCCTGCTTACCTCCTCTAAAATATGTTTGTGGCAGTGTCTTGAACAAACTAAGACAGATGTCTCTCTACATAATGCTCAAATGCTGTCATTTTAGGCTCAGATCTTAGAGGGAGAACAAATAATAGCATGAATCTGTGGATATGGATGAATACCTCAGTAATTTTTTATACACGGAAAATTCTAGGTAGAAGCAAGGATGAGAAAATGGTAGAGAAAGCTTTGCGTGTGGCTGCTGCTCATCACAGCAGTTCAAATGGGTAGATCATGATCTCTTGGTATTAACCTGAGAAAAATCTCAATGATGTATATTCATTAAAATTTTTCAGAATTATGAACACAGTGCAATAAGATCTACAGAAATTTTAAATATTCAAAACAATAACCCATTCATGAATATAAATTTAAATATAAATTTTTAAAACATGGAAAGAAAGGTTATAGACTATTTATCATGTGATAATTACTCTAGGGTGGAAAGATGGGGGGGTGGACTCCCTTCTCACTATGTGTAGCATTTTATTTTAGAGCTACTTAATCCAAATGCTTAGCCGTGACTATTAAGAGAACTTAGCCATTGATGAGACAGAATGGTAAAAGAGTCTAAAAGCCACACAGATATCAATGAGGGTACCCAATTGGGCATCCTTTTTAACAAAAATTGGTGCCTTTGTAACAAAAATCAGAGAACTGCCTTGACGGCAAGAAGGGATTGAGTTCTAGAAATGGCTGTATTAAGACACTAAACAAATGAGCCTCTGGTGTAGGTAACAGGACCAAGCCCTTAAGTGAATGAAGACAGGGATGCTATATAGGGTATAAAGATGGCAAATAGTGGAACCTTGAAATGTCCCAAAATGTGACATCTTAAACCTGAGAGCTCATAAATGTGGCCAAAAATGTCCAACGAGGTCAAAACAAAACAAGACCGCAGGGCCCCAAGAAAACCTTCCCTTGAGGAAAAAGTTCTAAAAATAGCTAAGGAAGCCAATGCTGTCTGGTACTCCATCCATGAAATTAATTCCCAGATGTTCCCATTAGATGTAACAACACAAACCTCTCCATTGGCCTAAGGGTAGGAATCAAATTGTGGTAGACTAAGTGATAGCAAAGGCTTTGCGGGAAAGTCTAGAACTTAGTTTGAAGTTACACTGCCCAGGTTGAAATCCTACTGTTATTTGCATCTCTGGGCATATTACTCAGTATCTCTGTACCTTCACTGAGTATTAACACACCACAGCACTGTGTAAAATATCCAAGAAAAGGAATGGAAAGGATGGAAGGCAAATCCATGTTCACGGTGATAGAGGTTTCAGTCATAGTTGACTGGCATCTCCTCCGCTATTAACATGTATTGACGTAGAACATCATCTTGAGACTGCATGGAGACACAGATCTATTCACCTCATGACTGCTAGGAAGCTAGAGGAAGAGGGAGCAGGAACCATGGATACGCTCCAAAGCACACCTCCAGTGACCCATTTCCTCTAGCTAGACCCCATTTCCTAATGTTCTCAGCATCTCCTAATAGCATCTTCAGCCAGGAACTTCAAGCCCTCAACACATAAGCCTTTGAGTACGCTGAAGGTCCAAACTAGGACTTTCCACCTCTGTCTCCCAAAGGCCCTTGCCCATTGCATAAAACAAAATACATTTAGTTCACTTGCACGAGACACTAAAGTTTTAGCAGTTCCTTCGTTGCTTAAAATTCCATGTCTAAAATCTCCAAATTTTAGGGCAAATACTAAGTGTGAGCCCCGATAAAAATAAAAAAGCAAGTTACATACGTTTTACATACAGTAGTGGGACAATCATAGAGCAAACATATCTATTCCAAAAGGGAGCAATAAGTGAATATGAAGGATAAACTGATCCAAGGCAAGCTTAAAGCCCAGCAGAGTCAACATCAGCTACTAGAGCCCCATGTGCTGGCTAGTCTTGTCAGCTTGATTACCTGAAAGGAGAGAATCTCGATCAAGAAAATGCCTCCACAAGATCCACACGTAGGGCATTTTCTTAATCAATGATTGATGAGGAAGGGCCCAGCCTATTGTGGGTGATACTACCTCTGGACTGATGATCCTGGGTTCTATAATAAAGCAGGCTGAGCAAGCCACGATGAGAAAGCCAGAATTCAGCACCCTCCCCCCATGGCATCAACTTCAACTCCTGCCTCCAGGTTCCTGCCTGGTTTAAGTTCCTATCTTGACCTCCTTCGATGACAAACAGTAATGTGGAATTGTAAGCCAAATAAATGTCATGATGTTTCATCACAGCAATAGTAACATTAATGAAGACAATCCATGTCTAGTACAGACAGTACACAGTAATGTGGTATCAGCCTCCAAGGGTTTAGGTAGACACATCACTGTAGCCTTGCCAGCTGCATCTCACATGACCTAGACTTTGGGTTGGCTCTGCTTTGTGTCCGCAGCTGTCTTCAATAGATGTCCCACATTTCTGGCATCTTTGACTTCAAACCTCCACTTTGATCTTGGCTTTACTCTCACGGCTACATGCATCACCCCCTCAGGAACTGTGCACAGGGAAGCTGGCTTTGCTACACACTGTCTGACACAACAAGATTTCTTTTGATATCTAGGTGAAATCCTTTATGACCTCTTGCATTCGGTGTGTCTTTAAAAGCAACATCCGCACCAATAACACCAAACCTACTATCAAGTCAATAGTCCCGCCTACTCAGACCACAAATACATCAGCAGCCTTTGAGTCCTTGTACAGACAGCGTGGCAAACTCATCTCTGGGAAAACAACTTCCTCAATGATCCTGGGCAAGCACTTTCTGCTCAGAGAAAAGACTTTTAAACAAGTTCATTACAGTTATAGCCTTGAACCTACAATGTGCATATTCTGGCCAACTCCTGAGATGCCCTAACAGCATGCTTTATACTGTCCTGATACAAATTACTGACTTCTTTTTAGTGGCACTAATATCTTAAGCTACCTACCACATCCTCTTTGACTATAACATTAAATGTGCTTCTATTCTGGTCAATCTGCAAGTTGTCTAAGTCTTTTTCTTCTACAGTTTTCTTCTCATTATTACCTGTAAAAAAGCAGCAAGAAATACCCAAGCCACTACCTGAGTGATGGTTTTTCCATCAGGTGAATACTCCATTGTTTTTAAAAACTTTCTCACACAAGGACTCAGGACACAGATAAAATGAAGATAAATTCTTTGCCAGAATATAAGACAGTCTTAGATCTAGCTCCTAATCTGTGGTGGTTTGAATAAGAACAACCTCCATGGACTTATATATCTGAGTGCTTAGTCACCAGAGAGTAGAATTCTTGAAAGGATTAGAAGGATTCTGAAATATGGCCTTATTGGAATCAGTATGGCCTTGTTGGAGAAAGTGCCAGGCTTCAAAAGCCCATAGCTGGTTCGATCTCTCTCTCTCTCTCTCTCTCTCTAGATAAGGTTCTCTCAATTACTTCTCCAATACCTGCCTGCATGCCACCATACCTACCACCATGATGCTCATGACTAACCCTTGGAAACTGTAAGCGAGTCCCAGTTAAATGCTTTCTTTCATAAGAGTGGCCTTGGTCATGGTGTCATTTCCCCCCAACAATGACTAAGACATGATCTGTCTGAGTCTTTATTTCTACCTAAAACTTCCCAAATATTGTCTTTATCCTCTGCATTATTATCAATACTCTATTCTTCTAGGCTCACAGATAAGCTACTCGTTGAGTCGTACTCACATCTCTAGGGTCTTTCCAGCTTACATCTCTAAAACCTCCCATGAATCAGTTCCAAGGCCTCCTGAATCACATGCTCAGGTATAGTCACAAAAACAGTGCCACCTAGCTCACAAAGATTCCCATCCACACCCATGTAATAGCATCTCAGTTGACTAATTTAAGGCATAATGTCATAGTTGAGAGTGAATGGAGAAAATCTACTTATATCCTGGTATCTGGGAATTGGAGAAAGAAAAGTGGGAAGAGGATAAAACTAACCTTTTAAAAGCATACCATCAGTGACCAACTTCCCCAGTAACATCTTCACAATAATGCCACCAGCTGGGGAACAAGCCTTCAATACCTCAGCCTTTGAGAGACAGTGCATGTTCAAACTCTAACATTCACCTAAGTATTTGTTTCTTGTAGTCAATTAATGCCAGGTCATTTAGCATTTCTTTTTATATCTTGGTAAAGAGCCAATAAACAATAAACACAAAGTTCTTGGTATTATGAAATATGACTGAGATGGGAATTAGTTAGGAATAGTAGCTAGAAAAGCATTAGGCCAATGCTTCATGGGTGAGCACTGATGGATATGTTTGAAAACTGCAGAACCAAAAAGAAAAGAGTTTGAAGGTTCAGGAAGAGAAAAAAAATTGCTGTTGGAAATGATAGCAGGAAGGGGAAAGTCTGTAGGGATGAGAAGAATCAGCCTAATATTGGAGATAGTAACCTTTCTCACATGCCAAGAAAGAGGGCTGACAAGGTGAACACCAGATGAGATACACAGGAAGGTGGAAAGCCAGAGAGAGAAATGTAAGACACAGAGCACCCAGCTGTTGTTTGCTGGATGAGCCACTATATAAAATTATCTTCTCATTGTAAGAAGAGGATCGAGGTTGGAGATCTAAAGGTGCCAGATACCAAAAAGCCAAGTACTTTGAGAAATAGTAGAAAGAAGTCAGGGGACAGTCCTGGTGGCACAGGGAACCCAGAAATGGGTGAGGACCTGAGATTTGCAGAGGATTTACACAAGTTTGCAAGTCTACACGTAAACATTGCTCTCTCGCAGTCTGCTCTGAGTTTGCTGTGTCTGACAAACAGAAAGACACTGAAGTTTGTGAGACTCGGGCCACCTGGAGGGTCAAGCTAGCATGACAGAGAAGGTTGTCAATGGGTGTGTGGGCCAACCACAGAGTGGAAGGCAGGAAGTAAGTGTGGGCATGTGCATGGCAATAGTGAGAGGGTAGAAACTGAGTCATAAAGCTGCTGCATAGATCTGACAAGGCTGCCTTGGTTAGAGTTCTAGAGCAAAGATCTAGGGATTCTCAAGTCTATCTTACCACAAGTCTGACTCCAAAGCCCTTGTGTGTGTTTCAGTATCTACCAGGGAACCAGGTAGACTGGCTTGAAAATTCAGTTGAAAATCCCCTTCCTGTGTTTTGAGATTCCAAGCTGACCATGGGAAAGCTCCATTTTGACTCAGACTGGGGTCAAGTTGATCCTGTAGGTGACTGGCTAAGCACTGCAGCTCTATTGAATCTAGGATGCAGATGGGCTTGGCATATGGAACTCATCCCAAATCCCTGAAAGATGCAAAAAGCTGGTGGACCCACTGCATCTTCTGAGACATGAATGGGTTAAGTAAACCTCCAGGAACCTGCATACTTTTATTACATTATAGGGATGTTATTCCATTATAAATAATGCCACAGGATGCATTATTTATACATTTAATATTGGGTTTGCTTATAAGTCAGATCTCTTCACTTTTAGATAAATACTCCATCTGCAGCCCACCTCCAGCAGCCACCCACAGACAGGAGAGTGAGAGGCACCATGCACTCTGCTCTCTCAGACGGCGGAGGGAGAGCAGACACATGGCAGAGACAGCAAAAACGCTGTGATGGGAAGCAGATAATGTCTTTTTGAAAACTAACAGATGGCTCTTTTGAAAGCCCTTTTTGGTTCTCCCTCAGAGGGGGGTAAGCAAGATACACTGGAGAGAGCTTTATGGGTTTATGCTTGCTTTCCCAAGAGCCCAGAGAATAGGAAAGAGAGAGACCAAGAGCCCGTGAATGGTGGGACAGGTTTGGGTTGGGGAGGGACTCCTGGATCCTCTGCCCAGCTCTGCTGCTGGCATATCTCATTAGACTGGACTGCCTCATTCACAGAAGCAATGATGGTTGTTTTTTATCATCTGCGAAAACATTTGTCCAACCAGAATATTTACCGTGGCAGTCTTCCATATGCCAACTCCTGAGCTAAAACACCCCCCAGAGGTGAATAGGAGCCTTATCAAAGGCTTCTCCATCTACCCAGCTGAATGTGGCATGATCTTCATCAGAATCTGAGGCAGCCAGCTGTAGAGATCATGAATACTGCTCATGCATGAAGCTATATAGTTGGCCTCTCTGTTGCAGTGATAAAACACTGACCCATAGCAAGCTTCCCTAGACATCAAACTTTCCTATCATTATAATATTTTATGTTCCATTTACTGTATCAACAAATGAACACTGAGCACCTACTCAAAGACACAGTTTCTGGTGTAAGGCTCATAGCAGAGGCCAATACAGACTAGGTTCTAGTCCTTGAAATGATGGAGGAAGACAAGAAATAAAGCAACCTGAAAGATTATTACAGGAGCCAAAAGCACCAAGAAACTAAACCAAAACATAGAGGACATCTCTTCGTAGGGGAAACACTAGCACTGAAGCCTAAATGCTGCCTGGTAAAGATGGAGGGACTGGGATGGGGAGTGAGTGCCAAGGCCTTGAAGGATGTGGTGAATTTGCATATGGAGAACTAAAGAGAAGGGGTTTCTGAGATGGGGTGTAAACAAGCAAAGATAGACATCATGGCAGGGTAAGGTAAGGTAAAATGTTCAAGAGGTTCACATGATTTGGGAAGGAAACTACAAGAAAGATGAGTAGGCTGGAGCCATGTGGAAAGATGTGAGGCAGCCTGAGAGATTTACAGTCTCCTTCACAGCCAAAACAGAGAGGAGATAAAGAACCTACAGAGCATAGTCTGCTGAAAGCTACCATGTCTTTGGCAGTTATGACTAGGGTGGCTTGCAAAGCCTGGGCAAAGAATGAGGCTTGAAATCTACCCTAGAGCTTCCTCAACCATCCAAGCCTTTACATCAACTCCTCTGTTTCCTCCTTCTGCAACGTAACTCTCAAAAATTCTCTAAATGTCTAGAATATAGGACACTGACGAGCCAATGTTTTCTAGTCTTCCCTATCACGTGTCTCTTAAAACTTAAAATACTGGGCTGGTGAGATGGCCTAGCAAGAATAGGCACCTGTCAACAAGGCTGATGACAAATGTTCAGAGCCAAGGTGATGAATAGAATCAACCCCTGCAGGATGATTACTTCCATGGGCACACTACCCTCCCTCACATGCTTTTTTGTTGCAATGATAAAACACAGACCAAAACCAAATGCAAGGAGGAAAGGATCTATTTGTCTTAAAGGTTGCAGGTCATCACTGAGGAAAGCCAAAGCAGAGATATAAAGGCAGAAACTATACTAGAAGCCACAGAGAAATTTCTACTCACTACCTTGTTTTCCATGGCTTCTCAACTTGCTTTCTTATACAACCCAGGATCACCTGCCCATAGGTGGCACTACCCACAGTAGTCTATGACCTCCCACAATTCCCCCACAGACATGCCCATATGTCAGTATGATAGAAGCAATTCTTTTTCTGAGTCTAATTATTTTAACTCTTATGTATATGAATGTTTACCCACATGAATGTCAGTGCATGTGGAGGACAGAGAGGAAATAGAGTCCCCTGGGACTGGAGTCACAGGTGATTGTGAGCTACCATGTGGGTACTGGGAATCAAACCAGGGTCCTCTGGAAGAGCAGCCAGTACTCTTAACCACTAAGCCATCTTTCTAGCCCCAGATAAAGGCAAGTCTTCAGCTGAGGCTCCCACTTCCCATGAGACCCTAGTTTGTATCCGTAAAATGAACCAGCATACATGCCAGGGCATATACATATATAAGTAAATGAATAAATGGATACATACAATTTAATTCATTAGAAACTTAGAGGCCCATGTCTTAAAACTCTGTAGAAAGCACTATAGAAACCAGTGAGCCAGGAACTTCTCATAATTTTGTTCCAGTGGCATCTTCTTGGCTTGATTGTTATATTATGTTATGACCAAAAAATGGAGAAACTGGGTGATATGAAATTTTTGTATTACTTTTACAATTTCAACATGAGAGTAAAATTGGGATTATTAAAAAAAAAACTGGGAAAATTAACCAATAGAAAAACACAATGGCTGGATATCTTTGATCTCTAGTCCTCCAAAGGATAATCTCTAGTGTTCAGTAAGAGAGATTCTTGATACACAGTGGAGGATGGCTATCCATCAGGATAGCCCCTCCTCCAGCCACTCACACACATGCCTTTCCAGCCCACTGAGTCTTCTCTCCACAAGCAGAATGGGCTTTGGTATAATCTATATGAGCTTTCTACACATGCCACCCCTGTTCACTGTCCTGCATTGGCTCTACTGGCCACTTAGGCTCAACAGTCAGGTCTTTGCAAAGCTTTGATGCGCCTGATGAGTTGACCTCTGCAGTCACATCTCATGTGGGGTCCCTTGAGCTTATTTTTCTAATAGCCACTCTTCCATCTCACTACATAGCCCTGAACGACATCATGATCACTATGTATGCCAGGTTCGTATCTGCCTCTGTCTTCCCTCCTAATGCTGGGATTAAAGCATGCACCACCACATCCAGTGTCTACCTTATGTTCCAAGGCAGGTCTTACAGTTACCTGAAATTCCCCATCAGACTAGACTGCCTGGCCAGGGAGTTTACTTGTCTCTAGGAGGCTGCCAGTACTGGGATTACAGGCATACTCACCATGCCCAGCACTTTGCTTTTTATGTGGATTGGGAAGGTGCTACTCAGGTCCTTCTGTTTGCAAGGCAAACACTTTATCTACTGAGCCATCTCCCCAGCCCCTGCAATCCATTAATTTGATCTTCCACTGGATCCTCCTCACTCCCTAACATAATGTCAAATGCACAATGGGTGTGCAAAGAACAGTCAGGGGAGGGTGGGAGAAAGAAAGAAATGCACAGTGGTGTGGATGCTCCAGGCCGGCCTCGGAGAACTCCAGACCTGAGGACATCTTTCCCTCCTATTGTAGGGGGATTGGATTTGTGTTCCTTTCAATTCATATGTTGAGAGCCCCAGTCTTCAGTGCATAACCACATTTGAAAAGAGGGTAATTTGGGAGGTGGTCAGCACTAGAATGGGCTCTGGTCTACCACCACTGGCATTGTCACAGGAGGAGGAGACCAGGACACAGATGAACACAAAAGAAAGACCACATGAAGACACCATCCCATTGCCAAGGACCCAGGCCTCAGGAGAAAGCAAGCCTGCCCACAGCTCAGTCTCAAACTCAGAGATCTGAACAGCAAGAAAATGAAGGCCTTGTGTTTAAGCTATAAAACTCTGGAAACTCACACACCCTAACATAGATTCCAACTCATTCACCCAGTGTGCATTTTGACACTGTCCTGCAGAAAGGAACCAGAGAGGCCAGGAATAGTGTTGATGTCTTTAGATGCTGGTGATGTTGCTGTCTCTGTGGTCTGATCGCTGTTTTCATATTGTTAAATGAGTTTATTTCATATAGGAGGGAGAAGGGGGGTTATTTAAAGAGTGAGGCCCTAATGCTTGGGACCATCACTGCCTCCCACTAGCTCTGAGCCCCTGGGGACTCACTCCCGCTGGCCTTATATACAAACATACACCTCAACTCCCTTTCTATAATTCAAGTCCTGATATTACACGGAAAGTGGATGCTAACTACAGTCTCCTTGGTTACTTCCTGGGGGGGTTATCTAAGGATTGCTTTCCTTCTGAGCCATGGTGAGCTACCTCCCCACAAGTGCCCCAGTCCAGGTCAGCAGCTTCCTTCCCTCAGCACATTGCAGTAATAAATATGGTCTGAAGCAACTCCAGCTCTTACAGCCCTTAATAAATGGGTTGCCATAGTGGCAAATTCAGACAGGGAGAGCATCTTTTCAATAAAGGCTGAGAGGGTTATTAATAACCTTAATGTAGTGCCTCCAGAGTCATAGCCTGACTCTCATCCCTGGGCCCAGCACTCTCAGATGGACCAGCAAAGCTGCCCTGCTATGTCCACCATAGGGCAGCCCATGAGAAATAGAATCCCTGGGCTAGAGCAAGGGGATTTGGGCAGTTCCCAAGGGGACATTCATCCACATCTAACTAGCTATCCAGTGTCCTTCTTAGCACCCTTTTCCACAGGCCAGGAGGAGCAGGTAGCAACACAGACTGCAGGCTGAATGGGGTCATGCTTTCACAGTGGACAGACCGAGCTCCAGTCTAGCTGAATGCTCACCCGAGTCAAGCCTGGCTATGTTATTAATCACTGAAAAGCTCCTCACAGGGTCTGAGGACATAGATAAGTCATCAAAGTGTTTGCCCTATGTCACAGCTTCGGCTATCAATGTGACACAATCTGGAGTCGCCTTGAAGAAAGAGACTTAAGTGAGGAATTGCCTTGGTCGTATTAGTCTATGGCCATATCTGTGAGACATTTTCTTAATTTCTAGTTGATGAAGGAGGGTGTGGCCCATGGTGGGTGGTGCCATTGCTAGGCAGAGGGGCTGCAGAAGAAAGATAGCTTAATCAGTAATGCTCCTCCAAAGTTCCTGCCTCCTTTTCCTGCTGTAAGTTTCTGCCTGATGTCCCTCGGAGACGGACTGGAACCTGGAACTATGTAAGATGAAGTAAACCCATTCCTCCACAAGCTGCTTTTGTGAAGCTAGAACAGCATGAAAACATGGTGACCTGAGTCCGTTTCCTTGCCCTCACATGAAAAGCTGGGTGCCATGACACATACCTCCAATCTCACTGCTCGGTGACAGAGACAAGAAGATCCCTGGGCTTGCTGACCAGCCAAATGTAGCCAATCAACAAGCTCCAGGTTTAATAGAGATCCTGACAGAAAAACAAACAAACAAACAAACCCAAGATGAAGATATACATGATGAGATACCCAAGACTAAGCTCTGGTCTCCACATAGACACCTAGAGAAAAGTCCCAATCACCTCCAATGACTTATCCCTTCTGGGTACCTCTAACAATATATGTGGTCATTGAAGTAGGTCACCAAATATTATTCACTCTTCACTTCCCAAGCCCACAGCAAAGTTCTATGCTGTTCTCTTGAGCAGAGAGAACAAATTCTAAGCAGAAATAGAACAAGTCACTTTGGGGACAGACATTTCATAGCCTATATGGAACTCTCCAGAATCCACTTACTAAAACTTGAAATGGAGTTGTTCCACAAGACTGGGTCCCTGGATGAACAATAGATTGTGAGCTTGGACCAACACAGGACTTGAAATACATGTAGAAAATAAAGCTGGGTTGTTCCAATCTGGAGCCACAAACTTCTTCTAGTGTAGAAAGCTAGCTAGTCCCTGTTGCAACCATTGAACTCATCCACTGTTAGAATAAAAGATAGCCTAGAGAATATTCAAGAAGATGGAAATGAAGGTCCCAGTTGAACTTCTTATAAAAAGAAGGACAATGGGAGGGGGGACTTGGGTCATAGACCATGGTAGATTTGCCAAACTTCATTTGAAAACATACCTGTCCTGATGGATAAACTCCATCCCCTTCTAACACCTATATTGTTATCCACTGATTGCCTCCAAGTATAATGTGAGTATCTTGAGTCCAGGAGTCTGCTGCGTTCCTTAGAGGAAAAAAAAAAAAAAAAAGAACCTAGATAGAGCAGGTGAGCAACAGCACATTTTCTCAATAAATACACGCCAAGCCACTAGCTGTGTGACCATAAGTCACTTCATCTCCTTGGGCCTGTTTATTCAACTGTAAAAGTGAGGGAGAAACCAGAAATAATACTTCCAGGTTGATAAGCATGTTTACTGGGATGGTGATGTGTAGAAGGTGTGATGCAGTCAGAAAAGTTTTCTGACCTGTCCAGTTCTGAGGTCCAGACAAATCTCTCCCTCTGAAAAATAATTATTCAGAGGCTTATATTAATCATAAACTCTTTGGCCTATGGCTCAGGCTCATTACCAACTAGGTCTTATAACTTAACTCAACCCATTTCTATTAATCTATGCATTGCCACATGTCCTGTGGCTTTACCTGTGTCCCATTACATCTTGCTTTCTGGGAAGCAGCCTGTAGTGTCTCTATGCTCCACCCTCTTTCTTTTTTTTCTGCTTGGATTTCCTGCTTGCCTCTAAGCTTCCTTGCCATAGGCCAAACAGCTTATTTATTAACCATTGCTAATAAAGCATATTCACAGCACACAGAAAAACATCCCACATCAGTGTGATACATGGTGGGGGGGTTCCTAAATGACAGCTTGCTCTTTTTTTTATGTCTGGAGTTAAACCTGAGTATGCAGGAGTCCCTTTGTTCTTCCCACTCACTGCTCAGCATTCTCTGATGCAAAGTGGATACTTAGGGCTAAGAGTAAATGGTGATTAAGGTGGGTATAGATCTGCATGACAGAAAGATAAAACCATGGGCTGTATCCTCTAACTAGGGAACTGGCATGTAATACCATAAGACAAGCTACAAGCTGCCTGTTTCTATAAAGGAATGCATGTATGTGGGTGGGGGTAGGTAGGTATATGAGTCTCCATGTGTAGACCATTAAACAAGTTCAGGTGTTATCCTTAAGAACACTGATTACCTCCTTTGAAACAGGGTCTCCGATTAGTCTAAACCTCAACATTTAGGGAAGGCTTAGTAACCAGTGAGCTTCCAGAAATCCTGCCTCCATCCATCAGCTCTAGAATTATAAATATGAATGACACCCAGATTCTTTGCATGGGTTCTGCAGATCAAACTCTGGTCTTCATGCTTGCAAAGTAATCATGCCATGCCCCCCCCCAGCTCCTACAAATAAAGTTTTTTTACTGAACTCAGCTATCCTCACTTGTTTAGATGTCTCCTCTGGTTGCTTCCATATTCCAGTGGCAGAGCTGAATCCTTTGAGTGAATACTGTCTGTTTTCAAAGGCTAAAATATTTTCTTTCTGACCCTTGACCTCTTACCATCCCTCCATGTCCTCTGCATAATGAAACTTCAAAGTATTCCCCCATCACTCACCCATCCATGTTCCGAATCATTTGGCAAAGTTTACTGAGCACCTATTGTGCAATCATGAATAGCTAGATGCCCAACGGTACAGGCAAGCTACTCTAACTGCCCCATCCTTATGCAACATAAGAAAGATGGCTCAGTCAACCTAAATTTAATCCCCAGTATGCATATAAAACAAGGCATGGTGGCCATGCCTGTGATCTCAGAGCTGAGCAGGTGAAAACAGATTGCTGGCACTCACTGACCAGCTAACCTTGCCTATTTGGCTACTTCCAGGTCAGTGAGAGACCCTGTCTCTAAAGTAGTGGGGGAAGGGGCAGCGCAGAGGAAAGATATCTGGGTTTGACTTCTGGTCTCCATACAAATATGTATGGAGGCACAAAAATGCACACACCTACTCATACATTCACACACAATTTTTTTTTTTAACTCTCTACAGAGAGAGGTCAAGAGCTCAAGGGCAGATCTTAAGGACATCTCATCAGAAGACTCCCTCCTGGCCAATGATGCATGGATATCTTGGTTATTAAAAGGGAAAAGAAAGTACCCATTCATTTTATCATGTGCCAGATCTTACACTAAGAGATCTTACACCTACCTTGATCTCCTCTGTCAGGGGAGAGAGAAGGAAGCTAGATTCTGGTCAAAACACAAGAAAATCAATAGAAAAGTCCTATGGTTTCTCTACCTATAAGGAAGTGGCTCATGATTTCAACCCAAAGTCCTTGTCTCTCTATCTGCTGTGCTGTGGACAGTCAGTTGTGACCTCAAACAGGAAAACCATATCTCACATTTCTCTGCTCTCCTTTCAAAGACACTAGGGACTAGACAGTCACTCCCTTCAACAATTCACTCTCATTCATACACAAGCAGGGTATAACAACTGCTCAGTGACATTGGGAGTCACCCCTACCTTTTCCAGGACTGGTAATGTATAGCACATAGTAAATTCTCCTCAGATACTCTTTGGCTCATCCTGTCTGCCTCATAGCCACAAGAGGTTTTCAGAAGCAGCCAGAGATGAAGCAAAGGGCATGCCATCTAACTCTACCACACACCATCTATATGGTGTTATAAGCATAACTTGTTCATGACCTTAAGCTCTTTGCCCAAACAATGGGCACCATATCAACCATCCAGATAGATGCCATGGGATAATGCATATGTAAAACAGCATCTGCATCAGAAAGAGCCTAAATGACAGGTAGCCCTAGCAGTAAATTCTCACTGAATGCCTAGTTGGGGCCCTGTACCTTTGCACTCTCTCTGCATTCTTACCACCCCACTGTGGGGGCTACTGAGAAAGGAAACAGAAGAAGCATAGCGTCAGCCAATAGGCATCCAGTGATCCTGCTTCTCTCCTCTTCCCATCCCATATTAGCCAAGGAAGAAAATTTCCCTTGAATCTGCATGGCTGCTGGTTCAATAAGCTGCGTGTAGAAGGCTGCCTTTCACATCCATCTGAGACTTAATCAGTGCCTACTCTCAGGTCCGTGTCAGCCTATGTGATTATCGACTGAGGTCTCTGGACCATGAGGCTTGCCTAGGTGGGTATCTTAAGGGCACCATAGAATAAGAGAGAATACCCCAAGGGGGAGACCAGGGGTTCATCTCTACTCTACCGCAGACATCGGTATCTCCTATTATCTTTTCCATTCCATTCATTTAGCTCACTTCTCATTCCAGTGCCCAGCGTTCTATGAAGACTGATTGGCTTCTGGCCGAGGGGCCTCTTTTTCCAACTAACCCAGTAACCGGAACCTGATCTGTTAAGGCTAGAGCTCTTAGGTACCTTGTTGATGCCACCTTTTCCCGGTGACCTCATCCACTGAGGTAGCCAGTCTCACAGCACTCGGCTGTATCAGCAAGGAAGGAGCAACATACAATAGGAGACGCTGATACAGAAAACCCTGACACTGCAGGCAAGCCGATGGCACCCTGTGTCTCAGTCCCCTCATTTACAGACTGCAGGAGCACGGTGATGCAGAAAAGTCTTGCCAGACACAGAGATCAGCTTGCACAGTGCTAAGCACACTAAGAAAATAGTGGTGAGTTAGAGCTCATAGAAATAAAGCCTTTATGGTGTTAGAAATAAAATACTCTATGCCAACCCTTGTACGAGACCCATTCTTCTGTCTGTATAGTATTCTTTAAGGTAACGTCTCAATTACGATTGTGCAGGAAACTATGGCACAGAGAGCCTAAGCTTTTTGTCTAAGATAACACAGCCAATGGGTCAGGAAGCTGGCATGCAAAGCCACCCCACCCCATCCCACTACAAAGGGCTCACATGCCCAACTGCACCACCACATCCCATGCTTATAGAGTCCTTCCAGACCCACCCTCCTGGAAACCCAGCTTTCCAGGAGCGTCCGGGACCCAGCCTGGCCAGCCTGGAAGCCTTTGACCTCCTCCCTCTGCTTCCAAAACCAGTGCCCGAGAAGTGACCTGTTCCTTGCAGAGCCCCCGCCAAGCCCTCAGCCTGACCCCCACGTAATGAAGGGAATTAATATGGCCAAGCCTCCAGCCCAGCCGAGCAGTTTCCCAGCAGCCCCGGCCAGGCCTCTAATTGATTAGGCCATAAAGCCTGGGCACTAAATTGAAAGGAGCCACACTAATTCTCTTTTATGTTAAATTTCTGTCTTTCCCCTTTATCGAATCCCCCATCCAATGTCCCTTTCCCTCCCCACCATGGGCTTGCTGTGGGCCTGTTTTTCCCGTGCACAGATTAAGTACCTAATCAAAATCTTGTCTCCCCTAATGGCATAAAATTGAAAGATAGATATTGCACTTTACACAGCTGATTAAACACTCGAATGTGGCTAAATGCTTAAAGGGCTTGTTACATTAACTAACTCTGTCATCTGCCCACCGTCCTATAATTGCGTGTGCTGGAGCTGCTTCAGGGGAGGCACATAGCACCTCCTCTTTGGTACCCCCCCCCCGTCCCTCCTGCCAGGAGTTCCCTCCATCACAGCTGAGCAAGGCTACAAGGAGCGGCCTCAGCACTCCTCCTTGACCTCAACCTTGGACAGCCTTCAAGGTCAGGCTCACCTTTGGTACCCAAGGCCTTCTACTTCCCGGAGCTGCCTTACACCCACAGTAGTTCAGGAAACAGACCCTTGGCATCCCTTGCTCCCCAAAGCTCCTCTTTGCCTAGCTTCATTTCTAAAACAATTCCAGTCGGGAGTCATTGTACATGTATATGGCCACAATGGCCTGTGCTTGGCTTGACCCACAACATTCCTCTCCCTTACCCTTGATGCTCAACTATTTAGAAGTAGAAACACTTAATAACTATGGCAATGGAAGATGGTAGATGCTGGATAGAAGGACCCATTTGTCACAGTGTTTCTGTGCACCCTGTGCTGACTCTGTATTAACTCAGCACAGGTGGGACATGAGATCTGTCTGACCCCTCATAGCATACTAGTGGAGAGTGGAGTTCTCGTCACTGTGACCAAGGATGAATGGCAGGTGGGTTCCCTGCTCCTCCACTGGGGGCAGCCCTCAGCATCAACCCATCAATCTTGGTTGCCAACCCAGAGAAATCATTCTTTACATGGTGGAGGCATAGGACACGGAAAATTCAGTGAGTGAAGGGAGAGGAAGGCTCTAGAGTGGAGGCTAGTTCAAACACTGTCTCAAGTCACTTGTTTCCTCTGGAATTTGGGGAAAAGTTCTGTCTTTCCTACATACAAGCAGCATATATTTACTGAACACCATCTGTGTGTCAAACTCTGAGTCATACATGAGTGACTTTACATGTCATTCCTCCCTTTGTGGAGTTTCTGTCAAGAAAAGAGGGGTGGGGAGGTGGATGACTCAACCAGTAAAGATGCTCACACTAAGCCCGGCCATCTAGTTCAGTCCTCTGGATCCATATAGTTAAGAAGTAAAATACAACTGATCTCTTCATGGACCCTGTGGGACACATGTACCCACATCACACACTGCACACCACTCATCCCACACACACACCCTACCGCACATGATACACATATATACACACACATACAAAGTAAATACATAAAAATTATTTTTAAAACAAGAAAATACTATAAAAGAATCCCCGTAACAGAATATGCTATAAATCATAAAATTGGAGTAAATTCACTCAAAATGGCTGTTGCCACAGGGCATAGCACCTTAAATAGGATGCTCAATGGGGCTCTGTGAAAGAGCAACACCAGGATAAGACCAGGGGAATTTGAAAGAGCCATCTACATATCAGGAGCAAGGGTGCATTGGGTGAAATGACAGCCATCCCAGAGACTCAGCTTGCCCCAGGCCAGAAGAGTAGGGATCTGGGAAAGGAAGGCTTCCCATGTCCCTGCCACATGCCCTTGGCCCTGGGCAACTGTCACCCATCACAAGCTTAGTGTCCTCATCTTTAAAACAATAGACACAGCACAAGGCCATGGCCAGGAGCTAGTGAGAAAATGCCTATCCTGCTCCTGTCTCAGTAAAGTCAGAGTACCTGACACACCCCAGCCAGAGACTCAGACCTGGAAAGGGCTTGAACTCGTAAACTTTAAACCCATTCTCCTTGAGGGAGGGGGGGAATGTTCAGCCTTCTTCTCTCCCTCTTCCTCTGTGTTTCTCTCTCCTCCAATATCTACTCTCCCTCTGCCCCACCCCCTTTCAGACCTATTCCACTGCTTTTTTTTTCATTTACATACATACACACACTCAAGCCTCCTACCCAATAGTTTAATTAAGTTAGTTGTGAGAACAAGCACCATAGCCCCAATTGTATGGAAACTTTGAACTAAAGGCCTGCCACCACTCAACTCCTGTCTCTACACTTCCAGTTAAAGTCTCAAAAGCGGATCTGATTTGGCCAGTTCCACACCCATGAAAACTATGATGCTGTCTGCAGGCACCACCCATCCCTGTCCAGGCAGCCCCTTCTCACTACAGCCTTTACAGAAAGTGCTCATCACCCCACCGGGCTGAGGCCATTATGGACTCCTTACTAAGTGCTTCATATTAAAGATTTATAAAGGCACAATATGCATTTTAATAAGGCAGAACATACATTACCAACTTCAACTACACTCAATGAACACCACTAAGAACTAGGAACAGGGAACTTCCTGAAGCCAAGGGCCCCATGGCCAGGTGGAAGGAATTCAGTGATTGAGGTACATCTCTTCTCTGGGTTTCCTAGACTCTTCCAAGGAACCCCCATGACAAGGTCAAGGTGGCTGGCTGCCCACTGTGAGGAGGAATATACATACATGTGATCATATATACATATATGTGTGTGTGTATACACACATATACATATATATATCACATTGGCATACATATAAATACATTCATACAGGCACATACAATATTACATGTACTCATACATGTACACTCATATACATGCACACACTCATGTGCTTATACACACACACACAGACCATCATTACTCGTGAACACAACCTTTTCATTTTCCTGGGATGTAGATTTTCAGTCCTGGGCAAGCAGGAATAAGTGGTCAGCCTGTGGACTGGCATACCCACAGGCACTCTATGTACCACATCCATGCCCTCCAATGCTTGTCCATACTGCGAAACTCAGCCTCATGACTTGACCGAATGTGAGGTGGAGAGAGAGGGATGTAGGTTAAGTCTCTAACCCCTTCTACTCTACCCCGAATGAACCACTTGCCCTGCACATAGATGTCCAAATGCCTCAATATTATTTCTTTAAAGGGCCTCTTCTCCACTGTCACTGTCCCCATTATTAGAACCCTGTCCACATGGGTCACATCCCTTTCTGGACTCATCCTGTCCCCTGTTATCTATTCCAGGTGTGCTATTAATTTATAATAAACCTCAAAACTAGAGAGGTGAGGCCTTCAAATCTTGTCCTTTTTTTCTGAGATACTGAATACAGCAGGGTCCTTAGCATTCCCATGTGGATTTTGGAAATTTATTGACATAAAGTCCTCAGACCAGATCCAGAAACAAAGCATATTGCTTTTTGTAGATTTTCTTTTTTATTTTTCAGTGATGTATTGGAGTTTTCAAATATTGGTCTTTATCATCAAGTATTTTATATCTTTATTTCATGATAAATCATATTGCCTTCTTTTTAATTTTTTGTGGTGAGAAAAAATTATTAAAAGCAAGGTAACAGAATGGATTAGAATGCGTTGCAAATGAGCAGTGGGTCACATGGGCAAAGATACTCAAGGTCCCTGATTATTACATGGGGCCTCTTTTTGTGGCATTCAATAGACAGAGCCTGGTTATGAGCAGCATAATTTGAGTGGTTTTGTATTATTTCTCACTGTGAGTGCCTTCTATTTTCTTGCTTATTTTGGAAAGCATTTTAATTACAACATTCCTGCATTCCTTTTCCTCACTTTAGATCCTTTCATAGATCCCTTCCTGCTCTCCTTCAAATTCATGGTCTTTCTTTCACCAGTTGGTATTGCAAATATATATATATATATGTATATATATATGTATATATATACACACATATATACATATATGTATGCGTACATATATGTGTGCGTACATATATATGTGGTTATATATATTTGCATAAACATATATTCTTAAATATAATTGGTTGAGTCCATATACTTGCATGTATGTTTTCAGAGCTGAACTTTTAGCACTGGACAACCAGTTGGTATGCTCTTCCCTGGGGAGGGCCACTTTGCCAGATCCTGGTATTGCTTTTAATTTTAATTGATAAATATTTGCTGATTATTGAAACATAATTGATTTTCTGCTTTTTGCATCTTACAGACCTATTAAGTTCAGCCATTTGTTCTAAGAGCCATGAGGTTCTCCTTCTTTGCCAGGCAGGGCCCCCTCCAACCACTTTTCTTCACTTGGGCTAAGCCTCTCTGAGAGAAGTTCTCAGTACATGCCAAGGCTGGCCTTGAACTCTTGACCCTCTGGCCTCTGCCTCCCAACTGCTGGGGTAACAGGCATGTACTGCCATGCTCAGGCATAAAGTTCTCTATGTGAACAGGCATGTCAGCCGTGAACAAGATAGTATGGCTTCTTTCAGTTTCTTCCCTTATTGTCTAGATGCCTTTGGTTTCTTCTTGCCTAGTTGCAGTGACCAGAACCCTGGTACAATGGCAAATAGACATGACAAAGATATATTCAGGGTTTGTCTACTTTCTGGTCTGGCTGGTGTATACTTATGTATTATCCCATTTCCTAAATGTTTGGCAAAATTCTCCAACAAAGATAAGTGGAATTGGAGGGGATCATTTGTTTTAGTTTGGGTTTCGTTTCTTTCTATTACACCTCACCATTGAGATCTAGAGTTTCCTTTGTTACTGCAGCAAAGCTTCACCTATAATGATACTGGACCTCACTCCAGAAAGGCTTTATTCTAATCTAATCAATTCCTTTGGAAAGCGCAGTGAAACACAGAAACATCTCATTCCCTTGGAATCACACACACACACACACACACACACACACACACACACACACACACACACACACACAAACCTAGCAATGGAAAAAACTAGACAAGATGGGGTTGATAATTAAATGCTAAGCAATATTTATTTTTATATAAGTATTAATCTACTCTTCACTAAATATTATCCCCCATTCTTATTTTTATACACAATAAAGTCATCAGTAATTGATGACATTGACAAGATGAGGGATTCAATGTCTTCCAAGGATAGTTTGTGAAAGACATACTGACATCCTAAGTCCTTTAGAGTAAGTCCGTTACTACATGCAAGTGAACTATTTTTGATTTTCTTTCTAAATTTGTCTCAGGATGAATTCCCAAATTGAAATTCTATTATGTCTCCATTTGTTAGATGATGGATCAATTGATGCATGGATAGATGGACAAATGGATGGATGATGGAGAGAAAAAATGGGTACATACATGCGTAGGTTGATAGAGTAATGGATGATATGGTGGTTTGAAAGAAAGTGGTCCCCAAAGGAGTGGCACTCCTAGGAGGTGTGGCATTGTCAGAGTAGGTATGGTCTTGGTGGAGAAAGTTTGTCACTGTGGAAGCCAGCTTTAAGGTCTCATATATGCTCAAGATATCCACCCACTGTTACAGACTACTCCTGTTGCCTGCAAGATATATGACTCTCAGTTACTTCTCCAGCACCATGTCTCCCAGCACAACACCATGTCCCAATGTGATGATAATTAACTGAACCTCTGAACTGTCAGTGAGCCACCCCGATTAAATATTTCCTTTGTAAGAGTTGCCATGGTCATGGTATCTCTTCACAGCAATAGAAACTCTAAGACAGATGTGGTGGGATTCAGGTGTCAGCTGATAAGATCCGAGGATGCTTATCCAGGGTCCTGGGCTCCTGAAGGGGGAGTGGCCAACCCCATTGATAAGGGGCTACTGGGACACTGGGAGGGCCCATTTCCTGGTTTCCTGGCCGGGAGTCAAACCCAGGCCACGCACGGAATCTTAACCACTAGACCGAGCCAAAAGCCCAAAGGAGCAACATGTAAGGAACACAGGTGAGCCACGGGCCACGTGGCAGACAGATTAATTAGAATGGGTTGAGTTAAGATGTAAGAGCTAGCTAGCGATGTGCCTCAGCCATAGGCCAAACAGCATGAACTTAATATAACTGTCTGAATCATTTCTGGGGGCCTGAGCAGCGGCAGGTGGCTAAGGGGTCTGGCAGGGCAGGTCTGTGGGTCTGGACCTCTGTTTGCCTGAGACCAAGAAACCCCATTACAACAGACAGAAGTAAACATGTGTAGATGAGCATATGGATGAATGGATAGATGACAGATGCATTGTTTCATAGGTACATGCGGAGATACATGAATGCATGGGCTGAGATACCTATGGGAATCTTCAGTAAGGTATCTGGCACCATAAATGGCTAATCATTCCTGGGTTTTATGTAATGGGGCCACCAGCAGACTAATTGCCAAAGTGGTAATAAGTGAGGTAAGATGTGGAGACCCTCAAGCTCTCACACTCTAGAATCCCCTCCAAGTCATGAGTCCTCAAGTACAGTGCTCGGTTTAGAGAGAAGCCTGGGGAACTGCTTGGGACAGAAATCTGTCTCCTAGAGAGATGGAACACATATGACATGAAAGAAGGAGGAGAGACTGGGGGGGGGGACCAGGAAGAGGGGCAGAAGGGGGCAGGAGAGGAAAAGGGGAGGGGAAGGGGAGAGGAAGCGAATAAGAACAAAGTATAATGGTGTATATGTATGTAGATGCTACAATTAAACCCACTACTTTTCATGCTAACTTAAAAATACATTTTAAAAAATACTAATTTACAAAAACAGCAACAAAAGAAATCTGTCCTATAATATGGAAGGTTAAACGTTGCTATTAAAAAAAAAACATAAAATAAATCAAATCACTTATTTTTTCTATTGCCTATGACAATGAAAAAGTTCAAAGGAATTATGAGACCAAAATCTACATGGAGACTACACTCCCAGAGACACGAGGGCCTCAGTGGTCTTTGTTCTACGAGTATCCACCACACCTAGACAACTTGAACCTACATCTTCACAGTCTTATGAACATGGGAGACAAAAGACAAAAGGAAAGGACTATTCGATGTGATAAGTGGTTTTGTTTATTTTGTTGTCGTTTTTAAGACTCTTCTCAACCTCATCATGACCTCGAAGATGCACAGCGTATCTGAATGATATCTCTCTCCTTGGTCCCTTGTCACTCCAGGAGGCCTAAATAAAAGCTTGCTCAAAGCTGATCAGAGCAGCGGCTGGAGATTCACATGCCAATCACAAGCCAGCTTCTTCGCTGAGGATGTGGGTCTATGTAAATCTCCCCTTGGTCCAAAAGCCTTCACTCACCATAAAGTCTATACTCAAGGACCCAGCACTGGCACTTGGCTGAATCTTATGCAAATCGCAGAGAGAAACGTCAATAGCTCACAAAATGCAAAGACCTCCAAAAATAACTTTGGGACAGCATCCCTAGGACAACACTGCACCCTGCTGCTAGTCCAGAAGGTTCCATCAAGGTTCAAACAACCTGGTGGGTTTATCTTACCCCTTGGTCAGTATAGCGTTCACAAGCTGGACCTGAGCAGGGTTCCGCACAGCTTTGATTGATGGGGGAAGAGAGCTGATAGGATTTAGGCACAGATACGCAGATCTGTCCCAGCATTCAATAGCTAAAGGCAAGAGGATCATGAGGTCCAGCCCAGCCTGAGCTGAGATTGAGACCCTGTTCCAAAAATAAAATGAGACAGCAACTCAAAGAACTAATGATTAAAGCCACTGAAGTGCTATGACTCTGAATCTCCCTTAAGTATTTCAGAAGCACAAATCACTTCAGCGCATTGGTATGCTGATAACAAATTATTTTATTGATTAAAATAACAAACAAAATCTTGGCTAGCCTAATTACAGTTACTATATATATTCAAAGATAAGAAAACATCCATGAAAATGTAATCAATAATTATGTATTTGCTCTAATTCAGACCTTCTGGTACAGATCTCTCAAGGGCACATGTATGCCAGAGTATATTCCAGGTATTTGGCTGTGGAAATGTGTGTGTAATCATTTAGGGGAACTTCTTTGGTTTTATTTTAAATAAACCTTAAGATTGTGATCTGGGTACAAGCTACACACATGGGACCTGCTTTTGGAAAAAATACTACAAGGTTTGCAAAAATGAGACCAAAAGCAAGAAAAGACTTCAAAGTGCATGTGAATGAGTATACAACTGGGGTTCCATCCCTTTGGGGCTCCTTTGTAAGACCATTGGGAATGCACCCCACAGCATGAGAAAACTATCAGATTTATTCACCATTGCTCACCCGTCTTCCCAACAGTTCTAACCAGTGCTGTTTGCAAGCCACACTCTCGGCCCATGTTAGTCACAGCCCAAGTCAGGCAGAGAGAAACAACTGGTATACGACATTATCTGCCAGAGGTGGCAGGGAGCAGCCATAGGGATTCCAGCAGAACACTAACCACCTAAGTATATGCTAGTCTTTCATTCATTGATTTACCCATCCCAAAATTACTGTGCCCAGAACTCAGCAGGGCATTGGAAGTAGAGCTGTAACTGGACCATGCACGGCTCTGGACTAGGGGCTTTTTCAAGGTACAACTCAGATTTTCTCACTTGATCCTCATACCATGAACTCTGACAACACAGGGCACTTCAGTTAAGACCCTGGGTGCTGGGATAAAAGATCTCATAGCTCTGAGCAATCATCTTAGCTGCCTCTGTGTCACTGTGACAAAAATACTTAATAGAACAGCTTCAAAGGAGAAAAGATGTCAACCAAAGTCACCTGGCTCCATGATTCTGGGCTCGCTGACAGTCACGGCTTTATGGTAACAGTAGTCTGTGACAGAGATAGCTGTTGGCTTTATAATAGTCAGGAAGCAAAGAGAATATCTCCATCGTGACAGAGCAGAGCTATGATAGGAAGAGGCCAAGGCAGGTCACATTCCCAAGGACATGTTCCTAGAAACATGGTTGCCCAACCACACCTCACCTTCCAACATCCCATCACCTTCCAACCGTTTTCCTATTTTTATACCATGAATGGAGTTGGTCATTAAGTTAGAGCCTCTATGATCTAATCTCTGGAGATGAGACACTTACAGAGGAGAAACACAGAAGTGAGAGCCTTCTTCATTTCTTAACCCTCTCAAGTTTCCAACCACAATTAGCTAGTACAGTGACCTAAGACAATTCACTGAAGTCATGCACCCATTTGTTCATTGACGGCTAGGAAGACTTTAGTCTTTAGCTGGCAAAATATGCAGTTTTAGCACAACACTTGGCACTGGGCACTGGAGCTGCTAAGGGAGAAGAGAAGCAGAAAGATAGAGATGACCGAGTGCCAGCACTTAAGGAACTTCAGGGGTAGATAATAGAAGGAAAGATGGACACAGGACCTTATCATTGGGGAACAACGGCTCAGGTATGTGTACCTTCTAGAAGTTACCCAAAGCCTCACAACAGAAACCAGACACTTGACTATGCCCATGGATTGTGGAGCAGGAACTCAGCTAGGAGAGGGGGGGGGGTCTTATTCAACAACTAAGCTGGGAAGCAACAGGAGCATGAGGTATCAAACTACAGTCCCCAGGGTAGGCTGGACATGCCCATCTATAACTAATATTGACTATCAACTTGGAAGGTTCTAGAATAACCTAAAAAACAAATCTCTGGACAGATCATGAGGGATTATAGGTTATTTGAAGTGAGATGATGTACCCTAAACGTGGGCAGTACTGCTCCTTGACTGAATAAAAAAGAGAAGACAGGCTGAACACAAGAACTCAGCACACTCTGCTTCCTGACTGTGGATCCAATGTGACCTGCCACAGTGCCTTCCCTGCCATCCCGCCACGCTGAACTGAATCCTTCCTCTCTCATGTTGCTCTCTGCTGAATATTTGATCACAATGAGGAGAACACTTGCAGTATACCATCCTTTTATATGGCCTCTAACTGTGTCTGCATAACTGCAGAAGGGAAGAATTAAGGAAGAAACAAAATGGCCTGTATTCTACTTTCCTTTCAGTTACTATGACAAAACACTTCAATCAAGAGCAACTCAGAAGAGGAAAGGGTTTAATTCATCTTACCAGTTACAACCATCATCCCAGGGAAGTCAAGACAGAAACTTAAGTGAGACTGTAAAGCAGAAACATAGAGGAGCACTGTTTGCTGGCATGCTTGCAGGCTCACCTTTAGTTAGGAAATTGTTGCTTTGACAAATGTAACAGTCCATACACAGGGAGTTTTTAAATGACTTCATTTATTCTTTCAAAGTTTCTGTAGATGTATCTTGACCATAATCTATCCTCTACTCCCCTCAAACTTCTCCCTCCTGGGACCCCTTACACACCTTTCTCCCAACTTCAGTTCCTTTCATGTATTTATTTAATTTCAATAATTCACTGAATCCAATTAGTCTTGCCCATATGCATGTGCTATAGGGCCATCTACTGGGGCATAGGCAACCTACCAATGGCCATGTCACAAAGAAAAGTGACTCTTCTCTCCCAACAGCCATCAGTTTCCAATAGCTCCTCAGCTATGGGTTGGGCCTCACAAGCCCCACTGAGATCCCTCCTAGAATGCTGTCTAGCTTGATTTGTGCAGGTGACTACAGCTGCATGTCCAAAAGACAGTGTGTCACAGCTCTCCTCCTTATTGTCCTGTTCTTGCAACCCACCAGCTCCTTCCCCCACACCTCCGGGGTAAGGTTTGTAATAAGTGGAGCAAAGCAGGAAAGTGGATGCCTCCTGGAAGATGTACAAGTTCAGCCAAGGCTAAGGATGTGAATGAGAGTGACCCAGGCACAAGTGATCCTTTGATGGAGGGAAAGTCTTCTTCACAACACCACAGATCTCGGACATCTGCCCATGGAAATGTGTCCCAGACAGGAGCGGGGATGGGGGGTGGACATCCGGGAAGTGTCATCCCATCCTTCAAAGTCCTATTTCAAACAGTAAATAAAAACAGACCGGTACAGATGGCAGCAGTGTGCACTTAGATCAACATCAGCTAGGAACAGTGACATTGTGCCTGAAATGTTTAGCAAATTATTAGAATAACAACTAATTATTAGGATAACAGCAGATGCTGACAGAGCCCTTACCAGAGACTGAGCCCTGCGCTGGGTTGTCTCCTTAAAGTGTTTCCTTAAACAAACTCCAGGAGGATTTGGCTTCTGGTTTTTGTTCTGTTTTCTCTTTTATATTTTGTTCCACTTAATGTTGAGTGGAAACATTTGTAAAGGGTTTTTTTTGTCTCAGAGAAAACAAGCTACAGGCCAAAACTCTGACCCCAGCCCTCCTGGCATCTCTGTACAAGAAAATCATGCTAACGGCAGCCAGAGACCACTCTGACAGGATGGTGGTATATCTCCTGCGCTGCCGTTGGACACAGCTCACAAAGCCAGGCCTGGCCAGAGATAAAGAGTGTTGTTTTTTACGCCTGGGAAACTAAAGTGCTTGACTTACAGGCAAGTTTCCCTTGTAACAACTCATCTGAAATACAGCTTCTGCCTGTTTGTTGGTAACGTGGAAAGAACCACGTGGGCCCAGGAAGCTTTCCTTTCCTGGTGTAGAGAACAGAAGAGACACATCATTGACAGCAATCACTTCGGGTTGTTTAGAACCAGAGCTTATGCCAGGCATCTCACAATCCTAAGAACCATGAAAGGTTCCCCAAGGCCCAGTCTTTGCATCTTTACACATTATAAGTCCCCAGTTTCAGCTGGTTGTGAGCAACAGTAGATTCTCTGTCAACTTCTGGGTTAGACACATGGGCTCCCTGACTCCCCAGTTACTCTCCTCAAGCAAGGAACATGGAGCTAGGAAGACTTCTTATCAGTACCCTCCATAATGAGCATCAAGCCATGTGCCAACCATCTTCCATGCTCCATCCATGTCAGCGAGGCTAGCAGATGAAAAATGCCATTCATGCCTTCTCTTAACCTGCTGTGAAGTTTGTAGTCAGAGTTTTGGCCTCAGTACTGGGATCTTGGGTGCTGGCTGCCCTCCATGCTTGTTACTACCATCCATACAAGGCTTATTCATTTCCCTTTAATTAAGAAGGAATCTTATGAAATCAGAGGCTTCATGTTCTTCTCCATACAGAAACTCAGATTGCAGCCTAAACAGCAGAAGTCCATCAGCAGCTGCATGCCTACCAACACCTGACAATTAGGACCAGGAATTTTCCATCAGATGAATCAGGCTGGCTGTGTACAGCTGGTCAGAATCCAACTGAGCATAGAATGTAGCCCCAAGAGCCTCATCAACCATACACTGAAGTCGTTTCTCCAAGAACCATGCTTGAGGTGGCTCAGACTCCATCAGAGATGATAGTCTGGTGAGCCTCCAACCTGGAATTCCCCCTGTGAAAGTCACCATTTCCTTCCAGCTCATTCCTCAAGCTCAACTAGCCTGCCTGGCTAGTGTGCTCCCTCCTCAGTCATCACTGATTGGTTTGGGCATTTCATGATGGACCAATCACACCCTCCAACCAGAATGGAGACAATGTAGAAACAGAAACAATTGGCCTCAAGTTGCCATCTGGCTTCTTGGTTGTTTGTTTTTTTTAGAGTTATCACTATTTGTAATTGCAAGCATATTCCCATGATGGTGTGATAAATTAATAAATCAATGGATTAGTAAATGAATGCCCAGTTTAATTGTGGGTTAGAGTGAATTTGTAGTGAGAAACACTCCGAGAAATGTGGTAGAAACCCACACGGTGCTGTGGGATTATGCTCTTGTACATTGTGAATATGTGTCCCTCTTACTGGTTTAATAAAATGCTGATTGGTCAGAAGGCAGATAGGAAGTATGGGTGGGCCTACCAGACTAAGAAAACTCTGGGAAAAGGAAGCTAAGCAGAGAAGCCAGGGAGATGCAGAGGAAGCAGGATGAGAATGCTGTTCTGAGAAAAGGTATTAAGCCACGTGGTTAATCATGGGTTAGTTTAAGAGTAAGAATTAACAAGTAATATACCTGGGCCATAGGCCAAACAGCATGTTATTAATATAAGACTTTGTGTGATTATTTGGGACTTGCTGGTCCAGATTTTGGGGCTAGGATGGACCAGAAACTTCTTACTACAACAGTCTTGAGATTTGGAAAGCTTGAAAAAAAAGCAGGTCTCAGAGATTGAGGAATAGACCATCTGTGATGGTTTGGATATAGGGTCCCCCCATCAAAATAAAAACAATTCATTCATGCATTAAAGGCTTGCATTAGACTTGGGGAACCTGTATAAGCTTATGAGAGCTATGACAAATGATGAGTGCGAACTTCACCTTACTTATAGAAGAGCCTGTGGCTGGGATGAAACATTGGCAACAAGACATTGTCCAAGAAGTGATGCCTTTGTGGATTTCAGCATAGTGCAGTGTCAGAAAGTGGTGTTAAGTAGGTGGAGGGCCCAGCTGGAGGAAGTAAGTAGGTCACTGTTGTGCCTGGTCTCAGACTCCTTCCTGTCTCCACTCTGCTTCCTGGCCAATAAGAGCCAGAAGTTTTTCTTCACATTCTTTTCCATCATAATTCTCTGCCTTGGACCAGGGAGAGGACACAGGTTCTTGCTGCCAAGCCTAATGACCGGAGCTCAATCCCAGGAACTACATGGTTAAAGGGGAGAACTAACTCCCAAAAGTTATTCTTCTACCTCCACATTCATGCTGTGGCACATGTGCACACAGGTGCACAAACACCAAATAAATGTAATAAAAATAATACCAGTAACGCCAGCTCAGTGTGCATTGAAACCAAGAACCAAAAGAAATCCTCTTTGCTTACAAACTGCTTCTCTATGGTTGTCAAAGCAGCAAACATTAAATCATGCTACCTGTGGTTCCTACAGGTGGATCTCTGCAGGTTCTCCGATTGGCCAAGTCTGCTTCTACTCCCTGTAGGGGAATATCCCCCCAAGCTCCTACCCTCCGGCTATCTCAGTGCAGATGGTAATGGTGAGAGACCCAGTCTGAGACACCATGGCAGAGTCCTAATGTCCAGGAGAGAGATGCAAAGACAGCCCCTGGCCAGCTGTGTGTCCTTTAAGAACACAGATATTAGTAGATTCTATGGGACTGAATGAACATCTTGCTTTTTACATCTGGACTCTCACACTCTGGGAGACATTTGCTCCTGCCATGTATCTTGGGTACAAGGTTCTCCCAGGTGGGTGTGAACTTCACCTTACTTATAGATAAGCCTGGGGACTGGGGTGACACATCGACACCAAAGCTGCCCTTGGATCTCATTAGCTGAGCATACCTGATGACAGGTGTCACTGGCACTCCTCAGGAGGAACTCAGGTGGCACCTGTCACTGCTGGAAGAAGTCATTCACACCAGATCCACCTCTTTGCACCACCCTGCCACTCGGTGACGGGCCCTCCAACAAGTGAGGGAAGGAGACGTTCACACTTATGTTTGCAAACTGTCACCTTTATAAAACAGGCGGTGTTTGCTATTACAATTAAAAACACTTGTGTCAAGTTTTGCTTTTAATTAAATCCTGTGCCTTTGACTTGCTAAAGAGTATCAGAGGACATGTGGCCTGCAGGAGAAAGATGAGATCTGACAGAAGCTTCCAGAAGAATGAAAATGCCTCTTAAAGCCTGTGACCCTAGTTGGAGTCAAAGCATAAAAACCATTAGGTTTTTCTTTGAGAGGTGGTGAGGAAGCAGAGCCCTCGGATAATGCCCCAGATGTACATCCCACATTTTTATCCCTGCCAGAAAAATTCAAATACAGCTCAGTATCAGATGAAGAGCCTCAGGCCCAGGATGCCTCTCTCTCTTCTAACCCCGAGGATGCAGAGCTATCTGCTGGGGAAATTTATTACATGAAAGCAGCCCTTGGAGCTGGGAAGAGGGTTCAGTGAGTAAAGGGCTTGCTGTGTAAGGACCTGAGTTCAGGTTCTACACCCACATAAAACATCAGTATTGAGGCATGGAGATAGGTAGGCAGACCCAGGGGCTTGCTGGCCAGCCAGTCTAGCCAAAATAATGGGTGAGTTTCACATTCTGTGAAGAAATGCCGGAGGGGGGGAGAGAAAGGTGATAAAGGAATATATAGGAAGATAAGTCAGCATCAATCTCTGGCCACTACTTATGCACGTGTGAACATGCATAGCTACACACACACACACACACACACACACACACACACACACAGGCATGCATAACACAGAGAGAGGGAGGGGGAGAGAGACAGAGAGATAGAGCGAGAGATTGTCTGCTTTTATACTGCCCCCTGCCCTGCCTCCAACCCCAAAGCATGCCACAAGGATACAAAGTGTGAAGCTAGCTTTGGCAGCTACTTTGTAATCATGAGAAGAATGTCACAGACTCACAATATTGCTGAGCTGTTGAGCCAGGATCTGCACCCTTATACCACTAAATCCCTCCCCGAGCCCAGAAGGTAACAGTGCTTGGCCCCTTCACAGAGACAGACTCCCTGAGCTGATGAATTCAAGCAGGCAGCCCAGCAATGTCTCAGGCCTGGAGCTCCAGAGGGAAGAGAAAAGACCCTGCATCAGAATCCAGGAGCCTCCTACACTGCTACAAGGACCCAAAGTCCCACATACTGAGAGGCATCAGCCACTGCTCAGAAAGTCCCAGTGTGGATGGCAGTTGGGGATTCTCTGTGTCTGGCCAATGCAATGTTAAAGATGAGATCCTTAAGGAGTAGTAGCCGAAGTCCTGGGAGAGCATGGTTCAGATACCATTCGTGGCAAGAGAATGCTGACTGGAAGCCAGCATTGAGGTGCGCACAGTGAAATCCAGTTAGCAGAACTGCTAGGCAAAGGAGAAAGGGTAGAAATAACGTTAACTTTCTAATATGAGTCATACCCCAAACAGTATTTGATAAGTACTATTGCATTTAACAGCTATGATAATATGTCAGGCAGAAGGACCCCCCTGTACCCTCGTATGCACCCTTACACTGAACAGACGAGGTAACAAGATTGTTTGGATCACATCGCTAATCAAACCAAGGTTAGCAGATTTCCAATGGTTTGGGATCTACAAGAAGATAAGCAAATATGTTAGTCATCTTCCTAATACTGTCTGTCACAAAGTACCTAAAGAAATCAATTTACAAAGAGGGAAAGTTTATTGGCTTCCAATTAGAGGTTTCTGTTCACAGTCACTTGGCCCTGTTGCTCTGGACTTCTTGTGGACTGCTTTTTCATAACAAGAATGCATGGCAAGGACGCAGAGGATTTTCTCACATCAGGGTGGTGGGAAGCATAGGAAGGGGGGGTCTCTTCAATGCCCAGGCCCCCAGTGACAAAAATTCCTCCCACTAGGACTCATTCTGAAAGGTCCAGCCATCTCCCAACAACAACAGTCCTCAAGAGATGGCTTCTCTGCTCATTCAAGATCCACAGCAATGCAATACATAAAAAGGTAGAACCAGCAAAATCAAGAATCTTTCTAAAAGGCCTAAATCAATCCCACAGTTTTCTACAATTGAAGAAAAGAGGGTGAGACTTATCTGGGGCCTCAGGGTTAGCTCTGCTGTCAACAGAGGATCCCCGACTGGCTCTACAGATAATGTAGTCTTGATGATAATCCAGTCAGGACACACACCATAGCGATGTCCAGCAGCCATGAAATGCTGCACAGCTTTGGTGTTGCCCCCAAGTCTGGTGAGTTGTCTATGGCCTATGGTATGAATGGGACCCTGGTGCCATACCAGGCAAACATGCTTGGGTACACTTGGCATTCTTCAGCATTAGAGCCTCTGAGAGGTTCATTTAATATTGATTTGGATTTCAATTTCTTAGGTAGTGTCCAGATATCTTTACTTGTATAACTATATAAGGACTCTATGGAGGTTGTATAAGTACTCTCTATGAGGTTGTATAAGTACTCTATGAGGTTGTATAAGTTCTCTATGAGATTGTATAAGTTCTCTATGAGGTTGTATAAGTACTCTCTATGAGGTTGTATAAGTACTCTATGAGGTTGTATAAGTTCTCTATGAGATTGTATAAGTTCTCTATGAGGTTGTATAAGTACTCTCTATGAGGTTGTATAAGTACTCTATGAGGTTGTATAAGTACTCTCTATGAGGTTGTATAAGTACTCTCTATGAGGTTGTATAAGTACTCTCTATGAGGTTGTATAAGTACTCTATGAGGTTGTATAAGTACTCTCCATGAGGTTGTATAAGTACTCTCTATGAGGTTGTATAAGTACTCTCTATGAGGTTGTATAAGTACTCTATGAGGTTGTATAAGTACTCTCTATGAGGTTGATACAGAATAGCTGCACATGCCCTCTTAAAAAACAACTCTTAGACATGATTGACTAGGACCTACAGTGAATCCAAGACAGAAGAATCTGTCATAGACACTTGTTTCCTCCAAAAGAGGAAAAGTTACTTGGGAATTTAGGATTTGTATCCAGTCTTGACCCCCAAACAGCAACTACATTCTCAAAGATTCCTTGAGTAAGAAAGAAACTGTTGTCCAGGCCAAAAAGGAGACCCTATGGGAAGTTGGTAATATCCCTCCAGATGATTCAGGGACAAGGCAGATGCCCACAGGAAACCCACCCCTGCTAACAGAAGTGGCTAATGCCCCATGACCTCCAAAAGTCAGCTAGAAAATCAAATTAGTCCAGAATATTGTTGGAAAGAGGTCTTCCTCCTGAGCAAGTAAGATGACATGGAATTGAAGGGCACCAATTAGAAAATAGATTTTTAGGCTGTTAAAACTTGAAAGACAATTGGGTATACTAAGTTCCAGAATCTAAAGGTACACAGATTTGGCCAGAATGGTTATGGAACCAGATACCACCTGCCTAACTCCCTAAAACTCACTTTCCTCTACTGTAAAATAAAATATTGATAACTTCCTTCTAGCACAGTTGTAGAAAAAGTGAAGTCTGTAATTCATACATCTCACACAGTGGGCATGCTCCATAATGCTACATGCAATCATGGTAATTATACTTTAATATGTAAAGAGTTTCATAAATCCAAGAATTTTGGGACCTGCATATCACCCTTCCTCAAGATAGAAGGAAAAAACTCATGATGTCTTTAATCCTTGGAGCCCTGGGTGAGAGGTCCTGTGACATCTTTGCCAGCTCAGAGGGCAGAGCTGCAAGGCAGCTGATTGTCTGCGTATGAGTCCCTGACTTTACTATCTCTCTTCTGGTTACTAACAAACTTCAGAATCAAAATCAACCCCTGGTGATCAGCCCCTGGCTTCACCCAGACCTTCAAGAACTCCAGCAGTGAAGACTTGCTTTGCTGGGAGCCCAAGACCGCCCACACACCCTGCCAGCACATTTTAAAGATACAAAACCAATCAATAGGAAGCATTCAGAGAGCTGCTGCTGGTGGTTGGGAGAGAATAGATACGGGGAAAGTCATAAGGATGATAAATCCAGGCTCAGCTCCTCTCTGACTAATGTAGGCACTAAAACACGCCATGAATAACCTGCTTTGAAACGTGTCACGCTTCTGAGGGACCAATCAATCTCCGGCTCTCAGTGGACCACATTAAAATAAATTTGTCACTGTGAAGTTATGAAATATTGATGGTGTTTTTGAGTCTGGGTGTTAGGAGGTGGAAAGGTGTATCAGATGAGGGAGGCAGAGAGTGGGAGCTGGTTTAATGAATTATCTCCAGACTGGGAAGGGAAACACGCACAGGCTAGAAGATGTCAGCGTGGAGAGAAAGCTTCTAAAATGAGGAAGCCCAGTATGGTGAGATCGGATCTGAGTTCCAAAGGACACTGAGTGACAGGTTTTATGGGAGGGACCCAGACAAGGACAGAGGTCATGATAAAATAAAATTTGGAATTATATCTTTCATCCATATCATCAAGAGATAAGTGCAGGAGAAGAGAGTATATTAAAGGCTCTGAGAAGTCCCGCAGTAAATAAAATAAAATAAAATAAAATAAAATAAAATAAAATAAAATAAAATAAAATAAAGTTCATTTGGCTCTGTTTTAGTTCCATTTTCCCATTGCTGTTTAACATAGAGAAACATGTTCAACTCTAAAATCCCATAGGAAATGGTTTGGAAATACAAAACTACATTTTTGCAACATGGGCCATCAGCCTATGTCAGCTGAGGTTTGTCATGGGTCCATCCCAGATCAAATTGGTCAGATGCTACACCATGCCAAGTAATTCATGTACAGTGAAAAGGATTGACTTAAATGATTCACTAGTAAAAGAGGTCTGTGCAGGACCGGGTGAGCCATGCTTGGCAATTAGGCTCTTGCCATGGTCTGCACTGGAACCAAGGAATTCTCTTTGTTCAATATCAAGGCTGTGCACTTACATACAAATTTAGGAGACTTTTGCATTATTAAAAGTAGTATATATTAATTGCCAGAAACAATTAAACTCAGATGCATAATGGCCTCTCTTCAGACATGTGGAATTGAGTTACTGTGTGGTTTTTTGACATATGAAAACCAAAGTCCAGGTACACCTCCACTTGGGCTAGAAATGCTGAATTGGTGTCATGGGCCACCAGGAAGCTCCTTATCAGGCTCAGATTAGTCATGCGTCCTCCAAATATGGCTGTTCCACAAGTAGAAATACAGGAACAGCTGACTAAGCCAAGCCATTGCTGCCAGTGGAGAAGAGAATGCAGCTCTAGAGAGACAGTGTCCATTTCCACTGCTGTCTTAGCTGTGTGAACTTGGCCCATGACTTCACCTCTCTGATTGTACTGTTTGCCTCTTTTTGCCTCATTCAGCAGATGGCTTGAAACACATTTGAAGCCTCAATGGAGAGGAGAAGGACCAGGCAGGGCTCCTGAATCCATGCAATTAAATGAGGAAGATGCAAAGCTCACAGTGGACATTTTTGTGAACTTTCAAGTGGAGATACGAATTAGTATCTGATCACTCCAGAAAGAGCACCAGTGACATACTAACAATACCACTCAGGTCTAGCTTGGCAGCTGAGGGCTTTAGTGAGATTATTTATGAGGTATGGACAAAGGATTACTCTCGGGAGCATAGGAGCCTGAACCTTACCAGAAAGTTGACCAAGTATGGTGACAGCTGGTGAAATCAGCATCTCTAGATGCTAGTGAGCCAACACGTAAGTGGCTCGGTCAACTTGGGAGTGTTGCATGAATCCTAATTGGTCTTAATAAAAACCCAGAGCCAGATATTGGGGTAAAGCTGAAAGACCAGAGAGGCAGAGGAACTTCTCACCACTACTGAATCCTCAGGCCCAAGAAGGTAGGTCCTGTCTCCATGAATCCTCAGACTGAACACTCTGGGTCCTCAGCCAGAGAAAAGGGAAGTGCAGGAAGGGAGGAAGGGCTTAACTCTGTCTACATCTGCCTTATACTCTTTTCTCTGCCCTGCCACATCACTTCCTGTCTCAACCTTCCTAGTGCTGGGTTGAAAGGGGTGTGCCACCACTGCCTGACTCTGTTTCTCTTTTGGACTGGATTAATCTGGTATAGTCCAGGCTGGCCTTGAACTCACAGAGATGCAAATGGATCTCTGCCTTCCTGGAGCTAAGACTGAAGGTGTGTGTCACCACTGCCTGACCTCTGTGGCTAATTCTGTGGCTGGCTCTGTCCTCTGATCTTCACATAATCTTCATCAAATTACAAACAACATCTCACTGCATAGGAGTCTTGAGACTCTTAAGGGCTTCCTGAGACTTAGATGTTTCCTTCCTGATCCTAGTTCCCAAATCTTAATTCCAAGGAAATATCTCCACTATACATAAGCATGTGGGTCTTATGTGAGTCTTACTAGCAAGTGGGTCAAGTGTGAGCAATCGCAGCTGTGACAGATATCTGAAAGAGCTGTTTCCAAACGCAAAGGTTTCTTTAAGCTTATAAAGTACCAGATTTTAGTCCATGACCAAACAGCCTCAGTGCTCTGAGGCAACAGAGAAACAGAGCATGTGGCGGGACACAGCTGCTCATCCCATGGTAACCAAAAGCAAAGGGAGAAGAGTGAGGTGGTGGCCAGGGACCAGACAGACATACTTCATGGACCATTCCCAGCAGCAGCTCTCTCCTCACCAACTTTTCTGCCAATAATTAATCCATCAATAGATTAAGCCATTGATTAGGTTGGCATCCTCATGGGCTAATTGCGACCTCAAAGCCTTAGTTCTAAATATTGCACCGGGATCTTCAATGAGACCCTTTTAGGGAAACATTTTCAATCCAAACCATAGTGTGGGGGAACCTAAAATCTACAGAGAGAAGGTCCCATTTCTAAAGCACCGTTAAGAAAATAGCAACCATTGTTTCCCTGGCAGTGACCTCCTCATCTTCACATGCTATATGGCTGAGACAGGACAGAGACTCAGTCCCATTGCTGGACTTCATTACTTTCTCCTTGCTTTCTGAACACTCCTAGCTTCAATCCATCCTCCCTCAAATCACTCAGTTAATGATCTTGGTCTTGGTGCTTGCCCCAGAGAATGGGGAGAGTTCAGTCTTCCTATTATGATTGATAAAACGAAATAAACATGTTGTTGTTGACTAATGACTTGGGTCATGGGATGATATCTCAAAAGAAGCAGGTACTTCATAGGAAATATGAATCACACAACTGGATGCTGCCACCTTACAAATTCCTTTTGACATCTGCACATTTGTTGAAGTAGCAAAGGACCCAACAAAACAAAAGGTCCAAGAGTATATGTCATACTTTTAAAGTGTAAGTAAAAGTAAGAGCTGGTGAATATCAAACATTTTCATGTAATTGGTGAAAGGCTCAGGCCTTTTACATAGATCATTTCATGCCATTCAAATGAGATAAATATTATAACAATCCCCAGTTTTATACCTGACGACAAAGAAGCACAAAGAGGTGTAGATTTGCTAAAAGTCCCAGAGCTAACAAGTAGAAAATGTGAGATTCAAAGCAAGATCTTCAAGACACCAGGATCTAAGTACTTAGTCATGAAGACACACCACATCTAGACACTGACTTGTGCACAACTCAAGTCAGTGTCAGAAAGACACCAACAGCACAGAAGTGGAAGGATAGTCAAGGCCCCAAGGAAGCTCCAAATTCTTCCAGACACCATAGTCTATTTTTGTTTCTGTTGCTATGACAAAATAACCTGGCCAAAAGCAACTCAAGGGAAAAAGGTTAGAGTCTGTCATAACAGAGAACTCAAAAGGGAGGGGCCTCAAAGCCATGATTCACACCACATCCAGTCAAGAACAGAAAGAAACAAATGCATGTATGCTTGCTCTCTCCTCTTACACAGTTCAGAACCCTCTGCGTAGGGAAGGTACCACCCACAGTGGGCTGTCTTCTCACTTCAATTAGCAATCAAGGCAATCCCCCATAGACATGCCCATAGGCCAAACTGACAGCTCCTCACTGGACCACTCTTGCCAGGAACTTATTAGTTGACAGTTAAGGCTAACCATCACACTCCCCATGAACTGATAGCCAGCTCCCTAAATGTCAGCAGGGAGAGAAGAAGCAGCAGAGAAGGCAGAAACTTTGGGTCTTTAGCATCTCTTGGTCATTGAGGGATCTGAGGTGAGTAAATGTTCCTAAGCCTCCATTTCATCATATGGTTAATAGGCCTATGGGAAAAATTCAACCATCTATGTCTCGGTCTCTGGAATCAAGGCTATATAAATCATGCTAGCTCCACATGGTAACAGCAGGGGAGCCTCCTCTGCCTGGTGAATTCACTGTCCAGTAGATGAAAAATACTACTATGAAAATATAGACAATAGAAAAGTCAACTGAATACTAGGGTAGAAAGGAAAGCACAGTCAGAAAAGGTTACATCTGAGAGGGTTCTTGAAGGATGAATAGGAGTTCCACAGGTGAACAGAGAGGCAAAGCACTTCTGGGGAAGAAAAAAGATGTGAAATGCAATGTCTGTGAGAACCAAGGACCTGCACAGACAGACAACTCACCACTGGGCAAACTGTGCTGATTCTCAAATGTCATGTTCCTGCCCTTCTAGGGGAGAATTATGTAGCCTCCACTCTGTGACATGCGTGCTCCTCCCACAATGGCTTAAACAACCCAACTGGCTGAAGCCAAGAGTAGTCACATGACTTCTCCTGGCCAATGAACAAAGATCAGGAAGAGTCAGTGTGGCTTCTGAGTAAGGCTTGTAAGAGTCAAGTCACCATTTCTGTTGTCTTGAATTCCCTTCTAGAATGGACTAACATCTCTCTGTCCCACATGAGGCTTCTTTATTAGTCTAGATCCAGAAATAGAGTCCAAGCAGAGAACAGCTGTGCTAAGCATAAAGTACATGCTCAGTCTGAAGCAAGAAACAGATCTGTTATTTCAAGTCATTGAGATTTGGGGAATGTTTGTTACCACAGTAGAGCTTAGACTAAGCTGACTGATACATCCATTTAGCGGCTTGGAATGGATGGAAGAAAATTTCAGAGAACAGCTGTCTGGATTAACATTGTGGAATATCACAAACTAGTAAAGGAAATTTGAAGATTCCACAAACTATTGAGCAATTTCTTTACAATGGAAGGGACTAGTCTAAGAGTGTGTGTCAATTTGTAGATATATTTGGAGGATACTGCAAGCATCTCACAATTAACCGGACACACACACACAACCAAGAATCATCCCCATCAGTAGTGCTGAGGCTGAGAATTCTCGTGTCTCTGGGGTGGGAGGGAGTAGATTGTCTGTCATACTTAACAACCAGAGCCTGCACCATCTACATACCATTATTGAATTTACAAAGTGTTAGCTCACACATTCTTTCATTTCATCTTTATGGTACTCCTGAGGGCTGGCTATTACAACCCTATCTCATCAATGGGGTAACAGAGACTCAGGCAAAGAGACTACCTGAGGGCATCCTTACAAACAGGGGGTGGGCATCCTAACCCAGCCATGCTGCCTTCTCCCATAGTGGCTTTCATTAAGTCATGGCTTTTAACAGTGCTGCTTCCTCTTAAAGGCCGATCAATACTTAGTCACTCATTGGACGGCAGCGTCTAGAAGACAGATTCAGTTTCTTTCTAAATCTTTCTAATCTTGAACATGTACTCAGCCAAACAGGCACACTCTGGTGGGTGCATTTGTTTTGATAAGTGTGGCTTTGTTTTAATTATTAATGATAATACCAAGCACACACTAGCCAATCACCCTACAGTATCTTGTCAATGTAGCTGTGTCCAGGAAAGGTCTCTCTTGGCCACTGGCCTCCTAGTTCTTCCCTGGAAGGGAGGGGGGAAAGGCATGTGAGGAGACTAGGTGAGAATTTGTCCACTGCCTGACTCCTGAGCCAGGCCACCATGCTGGTCGCCATTCCTGTGTCATTCTGGTGATCAAGTGTTGCCTTACGTGGGTGGGACAAACGACAAAGGACAGCAGATGGAAATTGAAAGCCATCCAGGGTACCAGGGCATCCATTCAGTCCCTGCCCTGTTCCCAGGGCTCATTTATATGGAACACAAACCCAGACAGAGACTCTTCACGTCACTCATCTGTGCCCTACCCCCAACCAACTTCCTAAACCCATCCCAAACTTCTAATTACTAATCCTGAGAATTAACCACAGCCCAAAGGCTCAGCAGAGACACTCTGAAGGATAATGATGATAGGCAGGAGTCGATAGACACCCTTCCATGGGTGTGAAGCTTTAAATACTCCTTCATCAATACTCCTGTCTATACTATGTCACACTGAGTGTCCCTTAGAACAATTTCTGTGTCTCCCAGAAATTAAAAAAGTGAGAAGCACATGAATTATGTGTATCCTCCAGAAGGGTGTAAGAGCACGCTTTAGTTTTTGTATATACACATGTGTATCTGCATGTGTGTGTTTGAGTGTCTGTGGCCACCACAAACGTGTGTACATGGAGGCCAGAAGTGGATGTTAACTGTCTCACTTGATGGCTCTACACCTTATATATGGAAGTAGGGCCTTCTACTGAACATAAATACTGCTAATTTGGCGTGTCTGGCAAGAGAGCCTGCCCCCCAACACCCTGTCTCCATTCCTGAGGGCTAAAACGACAGATGGGTCACCTGCTCGGTTTTCACATGGGTTCTGGGGATCTGAACTCTGTCTTCCACTCTTGCAGACAAAATATTTTATCCACTAAGCCATCTTTCCAGCTCTCTGAATGCAAGCTTTCTAAACAGCCTACTGATAACTTTAATTTTCCAACAGTGATTCTGACACAAGATGAAATAGGCACAGCCTGTTGGAATTGGAAGACTGCTCAGATACTAGGGGTTTCCATCAATTTTCTGGGGCACTATCCAGGCAGCCTTCCACGGAGGTGAACTGGCTCATTTGCATAGTGGATGAAAAGCCTCTTTACATCAACATGTGGATGCCCTATTCCAGCTCCTCCCTCCCTTCTGAGTGACCTACAGTGTTAGGGGAATGTTTCTGGGACTTCCTCTCATGCCTACCCTTATATTCCCTTTAAGGTCTTTATCCAGTATTTTTATTTTTTCGTTGTGAGCCTAGCCTTTAACATATAAGCTATCTCTCCAGCCCCCACCCTGATCACCAGGACTTCTTGAATGTACATACTACACTACCTGATAGTGTGAATGTTCTCAGAGGCTATCTCTAAACAAGGAAGGAAAGGAGCAGATGGGCAAATGTCTAGCCTCCCTCTACTCTCTAGCAATGAAAGGGTACAGAAAACATGGTCTGTAGTTCACGGACAGAATATTACTGAGTCCTAAAAAAGAATGAGTCTCTAGTTTGTCAGGCAATATAGACAGAACTGAAGCACATTTGACACAGTGGAACAAGCCAGTGAGAAGACTCAGGAAATACAGGTCACACAGTATCTCAAGGGAGCCTCAGCATGGCTGAGCCCCAGATGCCCATAGCTGGAAGCTTACACCCCTTACCATGCCACTCATTTGGTTGGTCTTCCTTCCATGTCCTGGCTTGGCCCACATCCTTGTTTTCTGAGAAAACCTCCAGATAAATCAAATTGTATCTAAGCTCTTACTTCAGGAGCTCATAAACAAAGGCCCTGCCTACCCTAACACTCCCTGCCCGTCCCAATAACACAGAGTATGTACTCCAATGAGTGAGGGAGGAGGAAGCTAGGAATCAAGGAAAGCCACATATTGAAAATCAAGTATCAGAGAGGAACAGAGGACCTGGAGAGCATGGCCCTAAGGACTCAAGGGATGGATGGTGCTTGGCTCTGGGTAGATGCATGAGGCTAACCTCAGCTTTCCCAAAAATCCATGCAATGCCTGCTCAGGTTTGATCCAATCTCTAGTTTCCTCTGAGGGAAGTGCGGCTCCTTGTTATGCAGACAAGTGATGAGATGGTGATGCCTGGTGACCACTCTGCACCTGGAAAATCAGAGAGAAATGATCCTTCTCCTTCCAGCATCATCGGGGGTCAGAGAGTGGGTGACAGCTGAAGGCAAGTGAGTTTACAGCCTCCCTGAGAGAGCATGAGACACTTCAGGCTTGGTTCATTGCTGTAGAGTATAGATGCACTGACCAGACCCTTCCAGCCATAACAAAGTGGATGGGCTTCCCAATTCTTACATCTGCAGACATCCTATCCAGATCCGACCCCTGATTTCAGACAACCCACAGCTCCAATGTTGCCTTCCAACAGATTTCTTTTTGCTAATTTTAGTAAAATCTGGTTTCTGTTGTTTATAACCTAGAACCTAGTTGTTATTTATAATGCATGAGCATCAAAGTAAGGAATATTTAAGGGGGTGGGAATATCCTGTTCTATAAAATCTGTTAGCACCTTTCTCATTAGATAGATGTGAGGCTTCAAGGGGACAGGATGTATGCACTGTGTTCTACTCTGTAGTTTCCTGAACCTCATCTTAAAGAATTAGAGACTTGCATTTAAACAAAGATACTATAGGCTCAGAAGGGCAGGGTCCTAGGTGCCATGTCTATGACTGCTGCCACTCTATATAGACCAGGTGATGGGAAGCTAGCAAGGAAACCATCCTTTAGGACAACTCCATTCTCATGCTTCCCAAAGCTATGGCCTTGTTCAGAGAACATCCTGTCTCCTGGCAAAGCAGGTACATTCTTCTTACAGGGAGATAAGGAACTCTGTGCCAAACCCTCTAGAATGGTCCAAATTCTAAACTACGATCAATATTGATCTCATCACAGAATTCACAAAGAACAAGCGCAAAGAATAAATCTTGAAGAAATGTTTAAAAATTAAAAATCAGACAGCAAACTGAGTAAGGATATTTCCTCACATAGATCAGAGTCCTCAAATTTTTCTTTCAAGTTTGATGTCTTTCAGAGCAACAAGAAGCCAAGCACCAAAATAGGAAAATGCTCCAAGGACAAAAGAATGGGCACAAGATCTAAAATGGCAGACAAAGACTATTCAAAGGACTCACCTACCAAGAGCCAAAAGAACAGAGACAGCTGTGTGATTTTCTTTATAATCTATCACATTTGCAAAGATTTAAGAAAATCCAATGCTGGAGACAGGTGAAGGAGTGTGGGGCTCTGAAAACATGGGTGGGAGTGTAGATTAGCACCAGTTCCTAAAGGGTGCTAGAGTAATCTGCACCAAAGATGCTGAAAATTATTCATGCCCACTTAAAGACTTCATTCCAGGGAAATAATTGAGACTGTAAACAAATATTTGTTCATCACACTATTACTTCTGGTAACAGACAAATGGATCAACCTATCCATAAAATAACTGGGAAGCATATGGCTCGTCCATATTGTGGAACTACTAAAAAGTCATTCAAGAACAAACTTTGGAAGATGTTGAGGGTAGAAAACAATAGACAACGTGGTCTCTACATGTAAAAGTAAAATGATGTTTACAAATCTTGTACACACACAGAAAAAGTACTGATACCTTGTTCCTCTCTAGAAGGCAGGACATAAAATTAGTAACATTCCAAACTCCACCCTGACCCTGTAGCAGGAAATGAGGATTGGTGCTTGGGTCTGGAGAGATAGAGAGCTTCTACACGCAATGATTTAAAAATAAAAATAAAATAAATCCTAGTTCTCACGACATTCTGACATTTGCATTTCACACATTTGAAAATGAACAAAGAGTCAGCAGTGTAGCTCAGTGGGGAGCATAGCTTGCTGTGGGAGCCTAAGACCCAAGTGTGACTCCTGGAACCCACAAAGAGGTGGAGGGAGAGGACTGACTCCATGAAGTTGTCATCTGACCTTCACACATGTGCTGCATCACACAAATGTGCCCCCCCCCCACAAATCTCATGCATATAAGAGTAACAGAGGGTATGAGAGGTGAACGAAGGTGCTTTATAATTGGTAAAGAAAATGCTACACAGCTACCTAAAAATGGCCTTGTAAAGCACTGCAGATAATTTCTAGAAAAATCACAGTTATGACCAGAACTGATTCAATAAATATAGAAAATATGAATACATAATCCCAGTGGAGGAGCCACACAATGCAGCAAGAGATTAAAATGAGTATTATTTATAAATGTTACCATTGTAAATTTAAATAAGTAATACAAGGTTTTGAAAAACCAAAAGCATTATATCTTATTACATAGACATAAAAATCTACCTGTATATAAATCTATAGTTTTCTCACAGACTATAAATGCAATAGCACCTGTAAAATTAAATGAAAATTTCTATCTTATGATCAAAAGACAATTTAAGAACATATTCTATACTCAATAGGTCTCCTGAGTAAGTCCTTCCTGTTACAGGCAGCTGCCATGGACCTGGAGTTTCACTATCTTCCTGAGATCCACAACCTAGCCATTTTAGGAGCTTTGTCTATACTGGAAGACAATATAGGACTTTGTCTGCAGGCTACATATGGCTAATCCCAAATGTCTGTGTTCCCTTCTATAAAATTCCATATTAACATAAGTTCAACATGAGAATCCAATCATCATTCTGACAAGGTCATGTGTTCTTGAGGATTTGAGTGTGAGTCCCCAGGCCCTTCCTTTTTTAAAACTCCAATAATACACCATGAGAATGTTAAGATGATGCCATCACTGACGTTGCCACTCTTACCTGGGTCAGAAATTGCCTTTTGGCAGTTTATAGGGTGCTTTCTTGAATCAGAGCCGTTAAGACAGAGAGGAAAGGGAGTATGCATTTTTATCCAATCCAATATGTGAATGCTTCAAGACAAAGATGAGGGAGACAACTGACTAAGATGATGGAGATGATAACTGACAGAGATGATGGAGATGATAGCTGACAGAGATGATGGAGATGATAACTGACAGAGATGATGGAGATGATAGCTGACAGAGATGATGGAGATGATAACTGACAGAGATGATGGAGATGATAACTGACAGAGATGATGGAGATGATAACTGACAGAGATGATGGAGATGATAACTGACAGAGATGATGGAGATGATAGCTGACAGAGATGATGGAGATGATAACTGACAGAGATGATGGAGATGATAACTGACAGAGATGATGGAGATGATAACTGACAGAGATGATGGAGATGATAACTGACAGAGATGATGGAGATGATAGCTGACAGAGATGATGGAGATGATAATTGACAGAGATGATGGAGATGATAGCTGACTAAGATGATGGAGATGATAACTGACAGAGGTGATGGAGATGATAACTGACTCAGATGATGGAGATGATAGTGAAGGTGTTGGCAATGGTGTGGGAGATGAATTGAAAGGGTAAAAGGTGCATTTATGAATGGGAGTGGGTGAGTGAACAATGGACCGGGACCAGGGATAGGGTGAGAAAAGGAATTAGGAGTGAGAGGTAGTAGATACGACATGGAGTGAGAATGCAGTGTTGTCATAACTTTCTGGCCTGTCTGGCCTGTGGTCCAGACCCATAGATCCACAGATCCAAAGTTCCATAGAAACACACAAATACTTGTATTAATTTTATGTTGATCAGCCTGGAGCCCAGGCATATAACTTGCTAGCTCTTGTCCTTAAACTAACCCATGAGTCTTATCCTGTTCAGTCATGTGGTTCGGTACCTTTTCCAAGAGCAGCTTAGCTGTCCTCTGCATCTGCTGGCTTCTCTGGCATCTCTGTGGCATCTCTCCTCTTCCTGTTCCTAGAGTTTTCTTAGTCTGGTAGCCCTGACTACACTTCCTGTCTGCCTTTGGCCAATCAGCATTTTTATTAAACCAAGAGGTGGGACAATTACTTACAATGGAACAGGACACAATCCCACTGCAGCAGGGATGAGTGATGGGTGACAGGGTGTAGGATGGAGGTCAGAATGAAGGTGGGGTTAGTCACAGTGACTGTAGGGATAAAATGAAAATGGGGTGAGGGATACGACACAGTGGGCGTATCCGGGAAGTGAGACATGGGGAATGGCCACAATAGATGTGGGTGAAGTGAGAAGAAAGAGGAATAGTAGCAAGTGGAGTGAGGGTGGCAGGAGAATGATGGAGAGGAGGGGCGTCTCCTCCTGTTTAGGTCCATGGTAAATGTCATTGGAAAAGCTGAAAAGAAAGCAAAGTGGCTGCGGGCCTCTCCATTCTGGCCACTGCTGTGGTTAAAGGGTATTTTAAATCTCTCTAATCTATGAGGCTTGGTTCTCAGGTCAGAAACTCCTCCCGCCCCACACAATCCAAGAGCACTTGCTATTTGATATTCCTGATAGAATTTCTGATCCAATTCCAGTTCTGGGAAGTAGGTCAGCACGTGACTCACTTTTGCCATGGCCTCGGTTACACCCACCAGCAGTGACAAATATGTGATTGAACATCAAGCTCGGTCATTTCCAGAGACATGGAGCCAGAGAAATAATCTCAGAACCTGTGTTCCAGCTGGTCACAGGAGGAAGGACAGAGAAAGACCTTAACCTGACATGAAATATATGTCAGCTCTAGTCAGGAGGGGTGGCACACACTTGTGATCTAAGGACCCAGGGGGTAGAGACAGGGGAACAAAATTAGAGGCTAGCCTGTGCTACATAATATGACTGTCTCATCACCCCTCCAAGCCCTGCTCTCTGGAATATATATTTAATTCATTCAACTGTCCCTTTTTCATGAAAATAGACCAATATTCCCATTTTACAGATAGGAAACTTGATACTCAGAACCTCTCATGCTCAACTAGGTACCCATGAAGACAAGGACTGAGATTAATTTGTGCAACCCATCTACCCCTAGTATCTAGCCTATAGCATCCACATAGTAGATGTTCAATGATTGCTTATAAATAGTGTTCGCACACTAATTGTTTGCAGGCAAGGTCAGGCATGACCCTCGATCAAGTCTGACTCACTCTGATGCTACTTTCCTGGGATGCTGTGGCAGTTTTAGATTTCCTTGAGCTTTCAGAGGAAAAGTTTACCAAATAAAAACTTTTTTTTTTCTTTCTATTCCCCCAGAAGCATCCGTGGCTTCTCAGAGAGGAACAGAACATTGAGGAAGATGAGATTGAAATGTAGGAGCATCTCCAGACACGACGGAGGTCCCCACAAATATTCCCCATGGGCCTCATTACACTTTTGAGCAAACATTACCTTGACTCACAGCTAAACTTCCTGTTTGCTTGGCTGATCAATTCCTCATCAAATTTTAATGCAGGATTCAAACCGTCTGTGTTGTTTTAATTAGGCCTAAGATTGTGAAGTGTCTGAGGCAGGGCTGAGCTTCATCCACGCCCCCATTTCCCATTCTGTGTTGCCAGAAAGTGGGGGAAGCAATCAGTGCGGGGCTGGGTCATTGCCAGGTACATACAGCCTGTGTTCCTGGATATTCCAAGCTCTCTAGTGGTGGCAATCCACACAGGAGTGGGCTATGCCGCCCGGGGACTTTTAGGTCTCCTCTGTCCTCCAGACCCTTATGACCTTGACTCTCAGGCTATGTCCCTCTCTCTCACTCATTTCTTCTCTTCATTTCCCATAAAGCAAAGGATCCCAATTGTTTAATACAGACCACAGGCTCTGGCTGGTATACCTGGCACACTGCTATGCTGCCAGGTGAAGGGGAGAAAAACTGAAGTATAGGAATCTGCTCCAGGGTATCTCACTCTGGACAATGTGGATTCCACACCATCCGAAATAATGGGTGGTATGGAGGGAAGACTTACATGTGGCCCTAGCTTCAGGGACCATAGGGAGGGCCAATGTCACAATTCCTAGGCAGTCTGGCAACCTCTAGAAGATCAGATACCAAAGTAGTTCTTTTCAGAGCTCGAGAGGAAGCCAGGCGATTGAGATATGGAGGGAGATTAGTCAAAACAGGTTCATTAGTGGATCCTGAAGTCCAGCACCCTCTCCCGCCATCCCCACATATTGACCCTAATCTTAGTACAAAATCTCAGAATGTCCCCCAGGCTTTGCTTTTGCCCTTTGCAAAGCATAACATCATAAACCAAAACCTCTGTCCTCCTGAGACTCCTCTTTCCATCCAGCAGGGTTAACCAACAGAAGGGCTCATACGCATTTTCAAGTATCCAGTGCCCATTGCCATATCCAAGGTTCTAAGAAGTCCTCCAAAGAAGGAGCCTGGACCACACTTCATGAGCCTGCAGTCTCCAAGCTCATTTGTACCTAGGACAATAGCTAACACTTCCCTCTGTCATGACTGCTTTTTCTATATTAACATCCTCCACCAAAAGACCTGTGAGCTCAGGGGGACATGCACTTTCCAATGGGTAGTCCCAGGTAATGAAGAGCCCCATATCATAACCAACAGTGCGCATCAGGGCTGAGAAACTCGCAAATCTGAGAGTAAAGATAAGGTGCTGGCAGAGCTGGTTACTCTGGGGCCTTTCTCCCAGGCTTGTCCAAGCTGCCTTTGTTCTGTGCCTTTATGTGGGCTTTTGTCTATACTGTCTCAATGCAGGTTTCCTCTTAAAATATCAGTCAGCTTAGAATAAGGCTCACCCTAGCACCCACTTCAATGTAACCCCCTCTTCTACTCTCTCTCTCTCTCTCTCTCTCTCTCTCTCTCTTCTCTCTCTCTCTCTCTCTCTCTCTCTCTCTCTCTCTCTCTCTCTCTCTCTCTCTCTCTCTCTCTCTCTCTCTCTCTCTCTCTCTCTCTCTCCAAATACTGTTACACTGTGAGCACTTGGTGTAGCCTGCTGGGCTATAGGAACATCACTCTGATCAGTTCACACAGCCTTTCTGAGGCAAGCCTTTCAAGGGAGCCCTACTCACCTCCTCAAATGGTGAAGATAGAACCAGTGAGAAACAAATTCCCTGAGCTGCTCAGCCACTGAGCCGCTCACCATTGCTGGGTGTCTGCAGGGTCTTTCACTCAGAACCAGTGTGCCTGGAGAGGTCCCCCTGGTGATGAAACACTGAATCAGGCAGACCCACAGACCACATAGCCACCTTCAAAGGGTTAAGGTTGCAAACAGACTTATCGACTTGTGCCCTCTTGTCTGGCCCAGGGAAGCGTGACTGATTGGAAGCCAGTGCAGAGGAGGAGCCCGCTTTGTGGGCCCAGAATAAATAAGGGCCTGTCAATAGCTCGGATCTCTGGCATCGACAAAGTCTGCAGTCTCAATAGGCAATTAACACTTTACAGGGGCCATTACCCAGCGGCCTCCCCGCATTTTGCTGCACATTTTCTGCCATCAGCTCCGGTACAGAAGCTTCTGAATAAAAACATAAAAATGAGCTAGAACAGGCCAGCACTTTGCCTGGCTGCAGCCTCGGGGCCACACGCAGCAAAAAGCCATATTTCCTCTCTCTTTCTAAAATGTGCTTTCTTCCATGCATCCTTGGTTCTGCAGACATGTGCATGCACTCACACACGTGAACACTCAATCAGGCACTGGGGGTGAAGGGCACCAGGGCGCTGTTAGAAAGGAGGCAGCTGGCAGCGAGCATGCACAATAGGGATTTTCGGGAGCACAGAGGTAAGCGATTCTTTCCACTTTTCTGAGTTCCAGGAAACAGCTTTCTGCCAAGAACCACAAATGACTCAGTTTACCTATGACAAAGCCAAAGTCCCTCCTGTGGTGATCTATTGTGTATCCAATAAAGTTTATCTGAAGATCTGAGGACAGAGTGAGGCACAAATTTAGCCATAAAGGTCGGGGAGTGGTAACACTAGGAAGTTTGAAGCAGGAAGGGCAGAGAAAGGCTTATAAGTCAAGAAGAGACAGAGTTTGCCCCTTCCCTTTCTGCTGAGGACTCAGAGGCATATAGTCTGAGGATTCGTGGAGACAGGATCTTCCCCTTTTGGCCCGAGGAGATGAGTAGGTGAGCAGTGGGTGTGTCTCATTCTTCTGTCTCTCTGATCTTTGAGCTTTCCCCAATAACTGGCTTAGGATTTTTATTATAATACCAATTTGGATTTGTGCAACACCCTCCAGGATCCATTATTTGGTCCTTAGTAGATTTCCTAAAGAGGTCTTTCTCCATTTAGGAATCAAGATCTCCTTCTTATTTGACTCTGGGCAGCTCACAGCTGTGTCCCCTACTGAGGCACATAGGTGGTGACAAGGCCAAGGCTAAGGTTCATACCTCCCCCCAGCACCAGAACACTCTGAACTTGCCTTTGCATCTGTATTTACAGAATTATACCTGTAATTTTAGGGCTCATTTAGACCCTGACTCCCAAATTCTGCCCATCTTTCCAAAGTCACCTCTTTCAGATAGTTGCCCTCATTATACTTGAGCTCACTGGACACTGTTGACAGAATAGTCTTCACTCTTCCTATTCCATGGAATGAAATTGGCTCCAGGTGATGTCCACAATCCAAGGACACTTTATGAATACAGACAAGGTAACAGCGAAGGAACATCTCACAGAGGTGCCTACAGACAGTTCGGGTCTGGGAGATTACTAGGTAAGGCAGAAATCAAATTCTTCTTCAAGCACAGTAAAGAACTCTTCTCCCAGTGGGGACCAGAACAGTCTGCAGCTTTCTACCTTGGGGAAGCCTTTGGGTGGAAGGAGGTACCAACCTGGAGCAAGGCGTTCCAAGGACATCTTACAAAGACCACCATCTCCTGGCAGGAAGGACTTTTCCCTAAGAATGCACAAGTGTCATGGTAAGGAGAAGAAACAAGTTGATTTACCACGGACTCCCATCTTCCTGAGATGCTCCTCTGACCCAGCCATCCTAATACAGCTCCATAGGCTGTGACAGAGACTAGAGATATGCCATGAGATACCTATCATCTCTTAATACCATGTATCTGCCCCAACCACTGAGCTTCTTTCTGTGTCAAAGCTTTCTTCTTTAGTGTCAAAGCTAAAACCAACAGTTGCTGTTTCATTTCCACCCTGAAAGTCTTGCCTGGCAATGTCATTTGTGATTAAGTAAGAAACATACAGCAAAAGGGATATTCTGAAAAATGCAAGTCAACCTTGCCATGAAGATGTGCTATAAAACCAACACGTGTCTCATTAAGAAACCCATGTGATACCCTAATCAGATCACAGCTGATGCTTGTGATCTGTGACCTGATCAATTACATAAGCCAATGAATTTAGTCATTTAAACTAATGTAAATTGTTTTTTTCTGTTTTTTTTTTCCTAATCAAATACATCATAGCTGTTACACTCAGTGAGTGATTATTGGGCTTCTACATCAGGCTTGGAAAAAAGAAGGAAAAATCTACATACCTCATACAGGAAAGGGGTACAGAATAAAATATGTTGAGCCAGTTAGATCCACTGTGTTCTGCCTGTGCTGAGGAATCGTGTCCTGGGAACATTGTATGGGCACCTCGGTTCCCTGATACCAACAGCTCCCAACCACAGGGTTTACCTCAGACTACTGCGCCATCATTGAGCTCCACATGCAAGGCTCTTATCATTCAGCACTGAGTGTGGCTCTGGCTTCCATGGTATACAAAGAACACCCTTTATCCACATGAGGAAACACTAAGGAGCGGTCCTTAGAAACACAGGCTTGGAAGCAAATCTACATTCAGACTTTGGTTCTCTCCCCACCACATATAACACCCTGGGCCCAGTTACCTCCTTCATCTCAGCCTCAATTTTCTCATCTGTAAAGTACAGATGTGATTTTTATCCCACAGGATTACCAAAAGTGTCAAATAAAACAGTACATAAACATTTACATGCTGCTGGTATTTAATAGTCTCTCAGTAAACATTATGACTCTTCTCACTGCTTTTTCAAATATTCTATTTTTCCACCACCCTTGTCCCTGTTCTATTTTTATGCCTATGGAAGAAATAAAACTGAATTATAAATTACTGGAGGGCTCTAAGAAAGTAGCGTGAAAAGGTGTGACACCAATCCATAGGATGTCAATCCAGATGTCAGTCTTTGGGAAGGCTTTAGAGATAGGAAATGGGGTGGGGGAAAACAGCGTGGGTTTTGGGGACAGAAAATGTAGAACAAGCTTATGATCATAGACTTGCTCTTGTATTCATTCAGAATATAAAACATGATTTGAATAATACACCTGAACCTGCCAGCAGAGGCTGCATCCAGTGAGTGTGATGGGGACAGTGGTGACACAGGTGAGGGCTGGGACACTCACATTTACACAGCCTGAGTTTCTCAGTGTTAAGAGTATTGCCTCGAATATTTACATCACAGTTACAGGTTTTATAAATGTAAACATTCACTGTTCTTTGTTCTCTATAAAGAGGGGGCCCCCACATTGTCAGCCTCAACACCCCCTAAAAGCTTTAGATATACAAATTCTTGGGTTCTATGATAGACTTATTTTATAAGCAGCTCTGAGGGTGAGGCCAGCTCCTTAGGGGTTAAGCATCCATGGCCCCTGGAATTCTGATGCCCCCAAAATCTAAGGAGCATTGTTGCTATCAATCCAGTTTTGCTAAGAAGCCTCTCTCTGCTAAGAAGAAAAGTCTGTTCATATATTCTTAGATGTTAGCTTGTCTGGACCTGTCAGTCAGCTGCCTCTGGATTTTGCTCACTTTCCAAGTCTTAGGAGAACCTGAATCTCAAGGGAGTTTATCCAACAACACAGTAGTGTTGGGTTGTAGGGCTGAGGGTGTGGTGATATATATTTAATAAAATTAGTCTGGAATATCAGAGGAGAGTCACCCACAAAGCCAAGCCAGGAAGGACATGGAGTGCTGACCTCCACTTTAAGAACGCTGAAAGAGAAAATAGGATGGTTGGGCAGAGGAAGAGAAGATTTTCCAGCTTTCCCGGACATCTCCTTGGTGGACTAAAGGAGAAAGAGGTTTGGAACTGAAGAATTTCGTGGAGACAGGGCTGAGGAGTTGGCAGGTGAAATGTGGTTTCTCTCTCTCTCTCTCTCTCTCTCTCTCTCTCTCTCTCTCTCTCTCTCTCTCTCTCTCTCATATCCAGCTTTCCCCCAATATCGGGCTCTGAAATTTTATTATAATACTAAATAGAATTTATGCTCTATCAGGGTCTGCAGTCTTCAGGGCTCTGGTCCATGATCAGCCTTCTGTGCTTTGATTTCACTTTGATTTCTGTCCACAAAGATGGTCCAATAACACCCAATTCTATGGACCATGGTAAATACCAGGATGGTTCTCAACTCCCACCAAAATACAGAGTGTGATGAACCTTGGCTCTCCCCTAGACTCACTCATAATGCCATCTATTTTCAAAGGGCCTTGTTTCCCTTGGGTCCCCTCTTCTTCACACCTGTCTTAGTGAGATTTTCTACCGATGTGATAAAACCCCAAAAGCAAGTTAAGGAAGAAAGGGTTTGTTTCATGTAACATCTTATAGTCCATCATTCAGAAAAGTCAGGGAAGAAACTCAAAGCAGGAACCTGGAGGTAGCTGATACAGAGGCCATAGAAGGGTGCCACTTACTAGATTGCTTCCCATGGCTTATTCAGCTTTCTTAGAATACCCAGGACCACCAGCCACAGTGAACTGGACTCTGCCACATCAATCATTAATCAAGAAAATGAGCCACAGAGTTGCCCACACGCCAATATTATAGGGTTTTATTGCTGTGAAGAGTCACCATGACCATGGCAACTTTTATAAAGAAAAACATTTAATTTGGGATAGCTTATCGTTTCAGAGATTCAGTCCATTATCATCATGGCAAGAAGCATGGCAGCATGCAGGCAGACATGGTGCTGGAAGATGAGCTGAGATTCTACAACTTGATCCACAGGCAGCCAAAGAAGACATACTGTGTACCACATTGGGCCTAGCTTGAGCATGTAAGACCTAAAAGTCTGTCCTCCAACAAGGCCACACCTCCTCCAAAAGGGCCACATATACCCCCAAAAGGCCACACCCATCCCCAAAAGGCCACACCTTCTAGTAGTGCCACTCCATTTGGACCAAGCATTTAAACACATGAGTCTATGGGGGCCTTTCCTATTCAAACCACCACAAATACTTTCCCAGTTGATATTCCCTCTTCCCAAATGACTCCATATTTTGTCAAGTTTTGCAACACTAGCCAGCAAGACACCCCAGCTCACCCAGTGGTAAATGAGCATGGGCATCCTCCAGGGTAGCTTGTAAAGGGCAGGAAAAAAGGCCAGACAGGAAATCCTGTCTTTTAAAATATAAAAGCAGAGGGAAAATGTTTGCAAATTATTCACATAAAATCATTTATCCCGAACTCTTATAATAGAAAGATCAACAATCCAATTGGAAAAAGGCTTTAATAGACATCTTCCACAGAAGATATTTAATGGGCATATGTGCAGAGGAGACAATTCCGTGAGATCCCGCCCTTAGACAAAGAACAAAGAACTACAAACAGCTAATGACTGCCGGGGAAAGAATTAGCTTCTCCCAGGAAGAAGCACCCTTATTCGTCCAATGCAGAGTGATCAGACTGAAACCATACACACAGAACAAAAAAAAAAAAAAAAACAAACAAAAAAACACAACACCTTGGCAAGTCATATTAATATATTGTATCTATACACTGTTAGTTGTGTGTGTGTGTGTGTGAGTGAGTGTATGTGTAGCAATTATAATGAAAGAAAAAGGCTATCAACTTTAGAGTCAGAGGCATGGGAGGGGCTGGAGGGAGGAATGGGAAGGAGCAAGTGATATAATCATATTTCAATTAAAAATATACTTTGATTATATATACACATTTCAAAGACAAAAAAAATGTCCACCAAGGACATGGAGAGTGTAACATGGCATCAGTCATTGGGAAAATCCAACAAGGGTTCAAATGAAAGACCCAAAAGGTGAACACAAAAAATATGTCAGCAGCTGATGAGTGGATAAGAACACTGTTGAATGTCCATGCAATGGACAATTATTTAGGCCTAGAGAAGAAAAGAGCACAGATACAGGCTACTGCCAAATGGAGGAGCATGCAAAACCTACACTGAGGGCAGGAAGCCAGACACAAAAGGCCAGTTTGTTTATGGTTACAAATTCATGTAGAATGTCTAGAGCAGAAGCCACATGGGAAGAAGCAGCTTAGTGGTGTTAGAACATGAAGCCAATTTCTAAGCAGAGTCATTGCAGAGCACGCTGAGGCATGTCCACCAGTGGCACGAGGGGGGTTGTGACCACACTGTGACTTACCCTGCTCTAACACCTCACTTGTTTAGATTTTAGGAAACCACTGAGCCACCCTCGGCTTTATCAACTCCCTTCCTCACATAGCACTCACCTGACGGGGTTCTTAAATAAACCAGGCCTGGTATCCCACCGCCGCCAAAGCTGAGGAAGGCAGATTGCTCAATTCAAATGTTAACCTCTCCTGGAAACCATATCTTACAAAAACAATAAACAAAATTTAAACAAAGACAATTCATAGAAAATGTTGTGTGCAAAAGCAGGCATGTGCTAACCTCTCCATAAAGCACAAGTTCATTTCTCACTTATTGCTGTCTTGCTTATAGTGTTGAGAATGAAGCCTAAGACCTCGCATGTGCTAGACAAGAACTCTGCCATGGAGCTGCATGATCATAAACCACAGTGTCTAGGTGTAGCCACAGCAAGGCTCTGGTGTGGGCACATCTCATGTTTTCCCTAGGGAGATTTTTATATCAGCATCCTAAGAAAACCACCATGTAGTACGAGGTTTCTGGCCCGGACTTTCTGGCCTAACCTCAAGGTCTAGGCCCACAGACCCGCAGTCTCACAGTCCCACAGAGACACACAGACACCTTCATTAGTTTTTGGCTGATCAGCCTCAGGCCCAGGCATATCACTTGCTATCTCTGTACCCTTCACCTAACCCATGTCTCTTGTTCTGTTCAGCCATGTGGTTCGGTACCTTTTCTTAGGGCAGCATAGTTGTCCTCTGCTTCTTCCAGGCCTCTCTCTGGAATTCTCTCTGGTGTTCTGATCTGGCATTCTGTTCTCAGAGTTTTTAGTCTGGTAGCCCCGCCTACACTTCCTGCCTGCCTTTGGCCAATCAGCTCTTTTTATTAAACCAGTGGGTGGGACAATTATTTAAAATGAAACAACACAACCTCCCACACCACCATTAAATATCTTACTTTCACTTTTCTTGGTATTTGATTAGGAACTTTTCCCTGTGTTTCTTCATAGTCTTCCTCCCCACTGTCGCCGCTCTGATTCCAACGTAATGGGGATGTGCAGAGTAGCCTGTGTTTCTAAGGACATCCAGCCTCACTGTCTTCACTCTGGATTTGCCAACGGTGAGCCCTTGAGACCCTGCGCAAAGTGAGACATTTAGTCTTTCCTCATAATTGCCCGGGACCTTCTGGCAGTGAGCAGAACAGCTGCCAAGTGCTCTGTCAATTTCAATCTTGTGCCAGGCTCTCCTACCACACATACTTCTTGGGAACTCCCCTCTTCCTGTATGCTGTTTCCAGCAGGTGGCATCTACTCTAACTGCTATAAACTTGGCCTCTGTCAAACACCAATGATCCTTCCTTGTTCCTCAATACCCCAAGGATCGCCCTACCAAGAAGTTGTTGTATTTGCTGTAGGAAGCCTTCCCCATATCCGCTGTCACTTCAGCTGATTTCTAATCACCCAAACCTCATGGTAAATAAAATATGGCTTAATCGCCAGCTAACTCCCTGCTAACCTGTCCCTGCTGCTGTCTGTCTCATGGTGCCTATACCTGCCCCAGATTGATGAGACCCGGTATTGCTATGTCAACTGGGCTTACAGAATGCAAGAAGACACCAGCTCTGTTGGATGGTCCTGATGGATCTAATACCTTGCTAAAGCTTGGCATATGCTCAGAAGCAGAAGGAAAGGAAGGCATTCAGATGGACAGTGTTTGACCCCGTTTGATGCAGTCACCTGAGTTAGCAAAATAAGACAACCCTTTGCTCTTGCTTTCCCAATTGAAGTCAGTTCTGAAAACAAGAATTATTTAATATTATCCAGGGTCCTCCGTAGAAGCAGTTTCTCTCTCTCTCTCTCTCTCTCTCTCTCTCTCTCTCTCTCTCTCTCTCTCTCTCTCTCTCTCTCCATGCATACATACATATATATACATATATGTGTGTGTGTGTGTGTATATATATATATATATATATATATATATATATATATATATATATATATGAGACAGAGACAATTAGACTGGGAAAAGGTAACATTGGTACCTAACAAAGTTAAATATTGGCTCACATGATGATGGAGACTGACTGAGAAGTCCCCAATTTTCCGACTGTAAGCTGGAGACACAGGAGAGCCAGCAATGGGGTTCAAAGAGAACATGTTGCAGATCCCAGAGAATGGGAGCCCCCTGGACAGGAATCCTGGGTGCCCTACCCTTCCTCACCTTTTTCCTCCTCACCACTTACTGGTTGAATGTGGCTCACTCTCCTGGGAGAGGCCCACCTGCTTTGCTCAATTCAAATGCTAACCTCTCCTGGAAATTTTCTTCTAGACACTCCTAATGATAATGTTCATGAGCTTTCTGAGCATCCTGTGGCCCAGAGAAGTTGAAGCATTAAGTAAATTATGGCAGTAATGAAAGCTGATTTTAATTGACCCAATGTGCTCCCATGAGAGGCTCTGGGTTACCAGCAAGGTACATTAAACCCTTGAATGTCAGCTAAGCTATGGTGAGAGCAGGTACCTTTCCTGAATTCATTTCCCCTTCAGCCTTCCTGGGGAAATTAAGACTGGGAAATTCTTGAATTCCTTTTAAACAAGTAGTGTCTCTCCAGTTTCTGCAATCACAAGCCTCAAAGACTAAAAGGATCCCAAGGTCATTTCTTTGATTCAAAAGTAGATCACCTCAGGTTCTCTCTATAATCACATCACTTTGCAAAATCAACTAGTTTCAGTAAGAACAAATTCTGCGGTAGCAACATTCCCCTGTACTCACAGCAACAGGGTGTGCAGTGCTTGGGTGATAGGAAAGCATGCAACTCAAGTAAGTAACACAAACGTGTACCAAAAAGAAAGAGGAGCACTAAATAACATAAATAGTACTTAATGTACTACTTTAAAATCACCACTAACAGTGAACCATTAAAAGTGACTAAGGAGACAAAACGGCCCTAGAACTGAGAAGGGTAGCAAAAGATTGTACATTTTTAGAAAGGAAGGAAGAGGAGATCGCTCATCCAAGAAACCCTGCAAGCACCAGGACTTGAGTTCTATCTCTAGAGAAAAAAAATGTGTAATAAGCATATCCAAGTAGGGTCACTTCCAAGTGAAATAGACCAAAAACAACAGAATAAAAGAAGGCCGGGTCTGGTGGCGCATGCTTGAAATCTCCACTGGAGAGGTGGAAACAGGTGTATTCATAACTTACTGACTGGCCGATCTACCCTACTTGTCATGTTCCAGGCCAATGAGAGAAACCCTGTCTCAAAAAAAACAATGTGTAGTGCACCTGTGCACCTGCATACACACGACCGTGAAAACATGCACACACATATACACGCACACACATACACACACACAAAGTAAAAATAGAAGGGAGAAGAGGTGAATCAGGACATGGTAATATTAACCATCAAGTCATTAAGAGCTGAAAAGCTGAAGGAGGAAATAATATTATGATAGAGTCCAATACACTCTTTAAGGGTATTGTGATATAAAATTACAACTATGAGATAAATGAGACATTCCTCTTATGTCCCTGACTGGCAGAAATTTCTAAGAAGGTTAAAATTTTTTTTTTTTGTGAGGATAGGGAGATGGATCAGTCAATAAAGGGCTTTCTATGCCCAAGTTCTGTTCCTACTGCCAACATGAAAGCCAGGTGTGTCAGCACGCATCTTCAATCCCCAAACTGGGGGTGGGTGTAAAAACAAGAGTATTTCTGTGGCTTTCTAGTCAGCTACTCTAGCTGATTTCATAAGCTCAGGTTCATTGAGTATCCTGTCTGAAAAAATAAGGTAGAAAATATTAAGGAAGATACATGGCATCAAAGTCTAGCTTACACACACACACACACACACACACAAATCTTGACAAGAGATAAGGGGTAGCAGAATAATGGCATCCTATTATATATTTTCTAATCCTCAAAATGTGTGACTATATTGGAAGACATGGTAAGATAAAACCGAGGTTTCAGATAGAAATAGTCACTCACTTTTAAGTTATTTATAATTTTTACCTTGAATTAAGGCAGTCACATGGGTAATCAGGGTAGACCTATTGCAATCGCAGGGTCCCTGAATACAGATGAGAATGTCAAAGGACTCAAAACTAGAGACATGGAATCATGAGAGATAGGCCAGGGCATCATTGCTGGACTTTAAGACAGAAGGATGTCAGGAGCCAAGAATACCCTCAATGGAAAAGGTCAAGAAGTGAGTGTCCCTGATGGAGTCTCCAGAAGGAATGCAACCCAGACAACACCTCAGTCCACTGTAGCCCCACATGACCTATTTCAGATTCCTGTCTTCTAGACCTACATACAACAAATATATGCTATTGAAAGTAAGCAATGCATGAAAGCCAACTATTACAGTAGCAATAGGAAACCAGCACAGATCTGGGTGCATGGGTGGTGAGTATGCTTCCAACAAGGGAATATGTAGATGAATCCTCTTAAGAGAGTTTGTGGGTGCTGGGGTACGGAAAGTAATGTCGAGAAGGAAGTGAACATTCCACCCCGAGAGAACTAGGGAACTAACTGGTCTAGAGTTAGTCCCAGGTAGAACATGGATCCCAAAGCCTCGGTGACTGACACAGGAGAGCCACATTCTCTGATCTCAGAGTTTGCCACCTCTATCAAAGCAAGGCAGCTCTCTTTTTTCTTTATGAACACGTACATGGAGGTACAGTGTGGATGGCCTTGTTGACAGTAAGAAAAGGGTTAGCCTTCCCTCTTGCTAATCCAAGTGTCCTTTCTGATCTCCTTTCTTTGTGGCAAAAATCAATGGAAGCTGTTTTCATCCAAGTAAAAATAAATCTTAATCACCTTTGTAAGAGAGGAGAAGATAAGCAGGCTGAGTTCTAAAAATGGACTCCCCCACTTAACAACTGCCAAGTGCTATTTCTTGAACGATACTAAAGATGACATCACATTCAGGCTAAAGGGTGGGATGATCAGCTGTTGATTGGGAGCTATTGGAAGGGGGGAGGTAGCTGAATGGAGCCATATAAATAGATCCAATTTGTTATTGCTGGGCGAGCTCCCTGCGCACGCAAAGCAAATGAGAATGCAATAGCCAGCAATGCATTTCTAACATGGAGGGTGTGGGTGTCACATATCATGTCCTAAGCTGGATGAACTCTAGTGCTGACCTGGAGGCCACGTCAAGTCTTTACAAGCCCAACTCACAAGCCTTCTCTTCTCCTTCCCACCTGCTGTACTTGCCCTAAACCTTAGCATTATAGCTTCCAACTTCCCTTACTCTGTGACTGAAAACCGCTATGGGAGAACTAGTGTCTGCCAGTTTCTGAGGGAGACTATATTCACATTGAGATCACTGCTCTCCTGTTATATGAGATGGAACATATATCGTCATCCCACTGACTGCAGCTTGTCTGTGACATGCTTTGATCAATGGCAAGTAGAAACATGTGGCATATGCCAGGTTCACGCAGAAACTAAGCCTTATTGCATGTTTCTATCATGTATAAAACTCTTCCTTCAGTCAAGAGAACAGCATGGCCTAGGTTGAGATAACTTTTTCTGCCTGGGTAGAAAAGACAGGCCAAAGCTCTATAGCCAAACTGCTGTTGTTCTTCTATGTGGGAGAGAAACAAAGTTTTGTTCTTATTAAGAGCACTGTAATGTGAGGAGCTATTTGTTACCCAGCAAAAGCTGACTGTGACATAGCCTACTTCAATGGCTTCCCCTCAACTTTTATCTTGCTCAGTTTCTGCAACATTATTTACCAAATTTACCCTAAAGTGTCATAAACTTAACAGGAATAGGCTAAACTCAACTGGGAAATTTCCCAGTCACCTCATGAATATTCACTGTATCAGCGTATTAAAGGCTCTGGAAAGCACTGTAGTATTCGGGGGTTATTGGTGGGAAAGCTCTCAAGTCATATTTCTTAAGTTTAGAAATTGAATCTACTACTGTTTATTAATTAAGTGCCTTTAGATGGATCATTTTAGTGCAATGTCCTCATTTAAAAAGGGGTGATAATGAGAGTGCCCTGTGGGGTATAATAAGAATTAAATGTAATGATGTAAAACGAGTACCAATGGACCACTTTCTGCATCTCAGATTGTCCACTCTCCTTTCCTTTTCAAAATCATAGAAATAACATTAAAAAGTATTTTTAAATTAGTGATGCTACATATATTTATTTATGTATATACATATACATCGTACACACATATAAACACATTGTGTGTGTGTGTGTGTGTGTGTGTGTGTGTGTGTGTGCGTGTGTGTGTGTGTTCAAAATTGTTTTTGAATCTCTGGACCAGGAATGGGAGAAATTCTCACAATTTGGAGAGGTGGGCTGAAGCTGAATGTTTACCAGGCACTGGAACTAGAAGTAGCCAGTAAGGGATACCAGTACTCCTGGAGGATGAAAACAGAGCCTCCTCTGTACCTACAAGGAAACAAAAAACATAGGTTTAGAGTGAGCCTTAAAGCTCCATCACTTACCCAGGAGTTGTGGCTATACCTGGACTCAGAGCAGCAGACAAAAACAGAGCATGAAACCATGATGGCTAGGATGCAAGAACACAAGCTCTTCAGGCCCCAGCCAGTGAATGCCCTGAACTACCAACACAGGACCCAGTCTCTGCATCAGAGACATACAGCAGCCAGCTGTGGTAGCCATGAGCCTACAATCATGGCGGACAGACAAATACAACTACAAGCTAAAGTAATCCACACCTTTGTACAGATCCCATAGAAACAGGGGAGAATCCACATAGAGGAAAGAGCTCCCAAGCACCCATCAATCTTACAGATGTGCAAACTTTTTAAAAGAACATAAGGAGGTAGGCATGGTGGCACACACCTGTAATCCCAGCACACGAGGGCCATCTCTGGAAGATCAAGCTTGTGTTGGTGGTGGGCAAGGGAGGACCTGAGAGGAGTTTGTGCATGTGTAAAACTCTCAAAGAATAAATATTGTATTTTAAAAATGAGTATAAGCTGTACTGTGATCCATAACCAAAAACAGGAATTTGAAGACAGAGCATCAACTGAAAATTGGTAAATCAAAAGAGCAAAGAATCAGAGAGGATGGCTGGAAGTATAACATGGGCAGAGTAAAGCAAATGTACCTGACTCCCAAACACCCACGTCATTAACACTAAAGAAAAATACATAATTCTATTGGTGTTTCTATTCCCAAGTGCATTTGAAGAAGAATGAAATAAGCCTGTTGCTCTGAGATGACTAATTGCCCATTCTGTACCAGTTTTATGTAGGTGGCTCCTGAGTTTCCTCCTCTGAATCTTTGTGACACACACACACATCTTGCCTCAGTGGAAATGAAACCATCAGTACAGTGCCTGGTAATCCACACTGACCTCGTGCATTGATAATGTCTTATAATGAGCATAGGCTAACATAATGACCTACCCATATATTTTGTTTACCACTCATTTCTCTCATTTTAAATATAAATCAAATGCACTTGAGACTAATTTTATCTAGTCATGAGTGCTAGGGGTTCCTGGGCTGTCTGTACCTATAATATGCACCTCATTCTGTTGGGCCATAAAGGAAAGTAAGAGATCTGCTGTTACAGCCTCAAAGTCAGAGGTCAGCATATTTCAATATGATGGTGGCTGTCTTTCACATCACCTGTCATAAACTCCCAAAAGATCTCAGGTTTGAATTCCATGTGAGGAAGAAGATAGGACCCTGGATGTCCGACAAGGCTTGGTTACAAACCCTGGGTAAGTGCATTCCCTCTCAAGTCTCACACCCCCATTGCTCACTATGTTTCCTGGAGCAATCTACACCCAGACACATTATACACCCAGTCATCTACTTTTGGTGGTAGCCCACACTGCCCCTGATCCCAAGCCTTCCTATGAGCAAATGTCAGAAACCACAAGCCAGGAGTGGTTATTTTATCTGCATGAAGCTCAATATCTGGTGTGGACACTTTCCCTTGAAATGACCTTCTATCCCAAATGTTGCCATGGTCCCCTGTGGCACCCTCAGTAAAAAAAAAAAAAAAAAAAAAAAAAAAAACTCAAAAGGTCTGAGAAGACCTATGGGCTTTTATCCTTCCATATGGCATGGCAGGCTGCTTTGGACTCTCAACATAGCATGCAAACACTCCATCCCCACCCCCAGGGACAGATATAGAGGGAGCAGCCTCATCCTGCCCCAGCACACAGCAGCTGGGACATCTGCTTCTACCAGGAGGCAGAGCAGTTCATATGGGGGGCAGCTTCAGTCTATGCTCAGATTCATTCATTCACTCCAAGAGTACCAGAGCCCGAACGTGGCAGCAGAGGCAAATGTCTTATCCTAACGATCCTCAAAGCTTGGTGAGGAAGACTAATGTGGAAAAAAAGAGGCACGAGTTGAACTATGAGCTAGTATATTTAGAGCTAGAAGAAAAGGAAGCACAGAGACTTCTGGAAGGAACAGGAAGAAACACCTGAGCCATCCCCAGCTGTCCTCAGGAGAGACTACACCCTGGGGTCAGTGATTCACAGGATGAGAGCTGGAAGTGTGAACAGGATAGAGCAAAGCCAGGGATGCTCCAGGGGTAGAAGACCCAGCAGGGTGTGGGTACAGATGTTCTCCTGTGCTGGCTCTGGAGGTGGGAACACATCACTGATTGTATTTTCTGTCTGGTACCTCTTTCTATCTCAGAACCTGTCACGCTCATCCACATGAGAAGGCTGCCATGATTCTAAAGGATTCTCCCTTAAGTCTCTTGATCCCAAGGAGTCTCACTCATCCAGGATGGTAGAGATATGAATGGATATCTGAAACTGTCAGGTGACCATAGACAGTGTCATAGATGGGGAACGGGATAATAGCAAAGCATAGGGATTTTCAAGCATTTCACCCTCCCCGTCAAAGAGGTGGACCAGTGGCGCAGGTCCTTTAACTGTGGAAGAGGGGATTTTAACTATATAGATGGACCAGTAAAGGTAACTTCTAAACTTCTGTCAGAAAAGACCTCATCCCTTGAGTGGATCGGACTTGCCTGGAATGGACCCTTGGGAATTCTTGCCCTTTGGGAGGAGGGGATGGGCGGGTGGGGAGGGATGAGGCTGTAGGCTGACTGGGACAGATTGGGAGGAGGGAAGGAGGGGGGCAGGGGATACATAGATAAAAATGACTTTTTTTCAATAAAAGAAAAAGAGAGGGGGAGGGAGGAAAGAAAATAAGTCATATAATAAATGTAGAAGAAGAAGACGACGAAGAAGGAAAAACAGACCTCATCTCTTTAGATACCCTAGCCTTTGGAGTTCCAAGCCTCTGTACAAGAATTTTGGAAAAATTTTGTATAAGAATTGCTATCTATATATGATGTATAGCTTGGTGCTCCTGTGAAACTCCTGACAGTGTGGGTGGGAAGGCTGATTCTCACACTTTTGTTTGTTTAGAGGACCCTTTTCCTCCTACCAGGTTGCCTCATCCAGCCTTAATATGAGGGTGTGCCTAGCCTTATTGTAACTTGACATGCCATGTTTGGTTGATATCCCGGGGTGTTCTGCCCTTTACAGAGGGGAAATGGAGAATGGGTTTATCTGGGGGAGAGGGGAGATGCTGGGGTGGGGAACCTGGGAGGAGAGGTGGGAGGGGAAACTGCAGTCAGAACGCAATCTATGAGAGAATAATAAATTTTAAGAATTTAAATTTTTTAAAGGGTATTGAAATTGCCTCCCCAAAAATATTACTATGTTAGAAGGACCCTTGGAGATGGCACAGACAGGTAAAGAAGAATGTTCATGAAAACCCAGCATTCAGATCCACAGATGGTCCAATATGCCAATAAAGAAAATGACTTGAACTACTTCAGCATCAGATGAAGTCGAAGTCATGAATATCTGAACATGAACCAGCTACTCCCTACGCCCTTGGAACATCCTAACAAAGAACCCACTGCTCCAAACAACTTCATTCAAGGTGCCTTGTGATGAACGCATGGAAAACAGTCTTCTATGTGGAAAATGAGGCTGAAAATGGAGGAAGGGGAGCTTGTCTTCGCATCCATGACCAAGTTGCTTCTGGAAACTTCCAGCTGCCCTCCAAGCATCCATTTTCTTAGACACTGTAAAGTACAGAGCTGTTGCTAACGCGTCAGTTAGCCTAAATAGTTCTTGAAATCCAATTTGTGTGAGTGGTCTGGGATGAACCTAATATCTTCCTGTACTTAAGAGAACACGTTTTGGAGAGCAGAGGTAGTAAGAAATTGTAGGAAAGAGGTCAGCCTAGGATAAATCAGCAAATAACTGTGGGCTGCAGCAAAGAATTGTTTTTTCAACTTATACTCCACCCATCTCCAAAAACAATATGAGAGCTGAGTATTTGGGGGCCAAGAAGGAGTGAAAAATTGCTTCCAGAGTGACGGGCCCTGACACACCATGTGGAAAAGTCAACTTCTTCATTTGGACATGAGTAGAAGATGATGTTCAGGAGTCTTTAGGGAAAGCCATGGTGGTAAACCCAAATGGTGCTGAACCCAGATGGTGGTGGTGGTGATCATAAGGGGAAAGGGCAAGTATTGAGTCGAATAATGGCCAGGACTGGAATCTTTTACAAAAGTGGGAAAGACAAAGGGTCAAGACAAATCCCAAATGTGTGTCCTGAGCACCTAAAGAGGTGATAGGACCTTGATCTAGATGAAATAGAAAGACCCCAAGGACCAAGTCAAGAAGCAAAAGGGGACTTAGGCCCTCATAACAATGGGGGGGTCTAGAAGCATTCAGGAGAAACACCACTGATAAATGTGCCAGCTGGATACATTCACTGAGCGTATGTTACAGTCCAGACTCTGGCAGGATGTTGGTGAATGAACGGCCACAATGCATGCCTTCATAAACTGTACAGCCTAGTGGAATAGATGGGAAGTGGTTCAATACACAAGTATATCGTTACAAATTTAGGAAGAAAGCTTTGAAAGAGAAATTCCTATAGTAGTATGTTATAGGGAAATCTGGTGGAGCCTAGGGATATGTAGGCACATGACAAAATTAAAATAAGGTGGCATCAAACACCTGCGGTATGCATCATCTCAGTTTCTTTCAGTCAGAAAGTACAAAGGTTCTTGGTAGACTCCTTGCCTCTGTTCCACGGTGTCATTAGAAGATTCAAAGTCCAGAGGCTAAAGTTATTGTGAATGTTCTTTTACTCATGTGTTTGGTGGGCAATGTTGGCTGGGGCCCTGAATTCTTTTCCAAGTGGTCTCTCCTCAAAGCTAATCGAGCTTCCTACAAAAGCGGTGGTGAGTACATTACAAGTGGGGGTGCTCCAAATATCTGTCATGCTTCCATTTATGGACTAGCCTTAGAAGCCACACAGCATCCTACCTGTTGATCGTGACAGCAACATGGTTCCACCCAAGTTTTAGATGGGGACACATCCTCACCTCTTAAGTGATGTCAATAAAACATGAGAGAAAGCATATGACATGGGAGAAACAGTGGCATAACCACCTTTGGAAAATACCTTCTGCCTATCACAAAAGTCAGCACAGCCTGGAGCAAATGGTATGAATGATGAAGGGAAGGATAAAGGAAAGTGATGCTTCTTCATCCTTCACCCATTGAGAGTGAGAATCGGGCTGAGCTAGATACCGGTGGAAGGAACATGTGGTGAGTGTGCAAAGATAAAAGAATGAGTCTCCCTGACGAATGAGTTTGCTTGGAATCAGTTGCTCTCCGCCAACTTGTTGCTGAGGAAACACTTTCAGCACAGGTTTTCACTCTCAGCCAATGGACGTTAGATCCTTTGCATTATTATAGGAAGATGCAGCTGTCATAGACAGCTTCCAAGATGACCTTCGGGGTCCTTGATTCCTAGTTTTCAGACCCTTGCATAATTTCCTCCCACACTGAATCAAGCCGACCTCTAGGACCAACATTTTCAAGGGAAGCATGTGTGACTCCTGAGAATAAGATCACAAATGGCATGGTTGCTGAGGCTGCCCCCATTCACAGATGGAAAGGCCATCCTCCATGCCACAGCAACCCTGTAGAACAGAATTAAGCCCCACACATACCCGCAACCCTCAGGCCTCCTGGGAAGATCCTCAATTGCAGGCAACCCTTCAGATGATTCCAACTTCAGATTCTCAAGACTCAGACAAGGTCTCCTTGCTCCTGAGTTCATGACCAACAAAACACACACAATAAAATCATGTCATTTCAAGTCACTCAAGTACTGTGATGCTTTTCTATACACCAACAGCAAGCTACTGCACCAGCCATAGCCTTTACATACCCCTACACAATATTTCATGATAACTGTTTCTAAGAGATTCTCTGAGCTAAAATAGATCATTCAAAACTTGGTTCCAGTTTGTTTCCAAGCATCAACAAAAGAAAAAAAAAACATTCTTTTTGCACATTCTGTTGACTTCCCAATTCACTACCTTGGAGACAATAAGTTTCTAGCATTTAATTTAACACCAGGCTTCCTGTAACTTAGAATTGCAATGGCCTTTCCCCCAACAGGCCACCCCAACTATAACCATTTCCTTCTATCCCAGGAAGTGTCCCTGTTGCAGTACTGAAGCCAAACCCCTGCCACCATCTCTCCCCAATCAAAAGATCACATGGCATTCTGAAAGGCAGGCTTAACTTGGAAAGCTCAGCAAGAAAGTTCCATTTACCCATATCTTTAAATGGAAAAAGCCTCCCTGTCAGTTTGGAGCAATTAGCTGTGGGAGCTGATGACGGAGCAGCAAGAGTTGCTGCGAGGGGGCAGAGTGGCAGCGGAAGCCTGGGCTCAGACAGACACGCCACAGATGGTACAACGAGATAACGCCTTTCACGTTTCAGAAATCACATTGTCAACAATGTTTCCAGACTCGGAAATTAGCTGAAGTCATCAGGAGTGCCTGGCAGCAAGCAGCAGGCGCCTCGGTAGGGGCCCCTCATTTGACATCATGTGGAGGTACAAAGAGAAGCCCGCAAGATTTGCAGAAAAGAATAAGACACTGTCCCCTGAGGCTGCGGACAGGGCAAGTCTGGGACACACTGAAGCGTTTACTTGGCGTCTTTATAAGAAAGCCCCAAACCTCTACCTTCTCTAGTGACAATAGTCTCAGAATATGATTTCCTTCTTCTACTCGGTCTTAGAGTGTCCTCTTTGGAGACCTACAGAAAGTAAACATGTGGGCTTAACTGGCCATGCTTCACCCAAGAATTACTATGTTTAAGTTTGGTTTCCAGCAAACCAGGTGTCTCACAGCTGCCTGCAACACGAACTCCGGGACATTTGACCTTTTTTTTTTTTTTTTTCTGGTCTATTCAGGCACCTCCATGGACATGGCATACATTTACAAAGATGTAAACACAAATACATAATAAAAATAAGCCTTAAAATAAATGGTTTTAGAGATTTAATTTCTGTCAAAGTAAAAAAGTTCACTTTCTCCTCAATAAATAAATAGTCTTATCAATGGCAATCTCTATGGGCTGCTGGCTTTCCCATTGCAGGGACATCTCTGAAACCCTCTACCCTTAGAAAGGCTAAGAGCCTCATATCTAGCTGCCAGGGATGCCAAAGCTCCAGCCAAGTACTATGATTCAAAGAGTTTGGAGATATTATTGTTGCCATCCTGTTGCAGCAGGGATTGAGAATCACATTTAAGGCAAGGAACAGTCTAGAAGAAAGCAAATTGCTGTTCTTCTTGCCAAAACCTTTCTAGCATTTGCTCCAGAAAGAACATGGCTCTTTTTTTTCTAATTTCAGGATCCCACTCTGATAAGCAAGCCTGTCATTCAAGGGGATGAATGAGTGTCCCCCAGAATTCTAAAGAACAAAGCTAAACCTGAATCATGGTCCTTAGGTAGCAATGGAAATAAGGCTTTACAGACCGTGATGGGAGTGGAAAGAGGGGGGTTCTGTGGTTCTCTGGGTACGCATCTCACGGGGGGGGGGGGGGTTCAACTTCAAACTTCAGAATAAACCTCCTTGTCTTTAAAGAAGTTCAAGCCCCAGGAGGTATAGGATAGATTTGCATCTATCTGGAGACTCTGAAAATTTGGGAGATGTTTACCATTGCGAGACAACCAACAGTATGGTAAGCACAAGGGGGCTGCTGCTAAGATACTCTCATGATTCTCCTTTCTGTACAGATTCTTCTGGGCTCAACTTCAGCCTAGAGGTTTCCTCTGATAAGCCAGAGATGAGTATTTACCCCCTGCAAGCCAATTCTTTCTCATCTATCACCTCAGTTTCTCCCCTAAGGAGGCAACTAGAAAACAATTAAAACAGAGTGTGCCTGTGAGCATAACCACCTGTACCTCTCACAAGAGGCCTTGCCCTATCTGACCCCCTTCTGTACCCTCAAAGTTGACCACCCATGTTGGAAAGGCTCTTGTTTGCCACCAGAAGAGACTTTTTGGTTTGATCTCTTAGCCATAGTTTTAAGTCTAAGGCTATCCATGTAGGAGATGACCAGAAAATTAACTAGGAACTAACAAGCCAAAGATATCAGTATTATTTCTCTGCAGAATTCCAGGAAGGTCTAAGAAGGGTATTGGCTTTGCCTCAGATCCGTGAATTCTGAACTGTAGTCCTGGATCAGAAACATGTATATCACCTGGGAAACTGTCAGAAGTGTGAATCCTGACACTCTAAGTCCAGAAAATTAAATAACTCAGGAGACAGGATCCAGAGACCCACATTTGGAAGAACAGTTCTGGCACTTGACCAAGTCAGAGAACCATAGTCTAGAAGTGCAGTTAACCCCACCTAGGTCTGAGGAGGGGCTAGCCTCTTGAGCAGGAGCAGGGCTAGCCTTTAGGATATAGGCGAGCTCCCTTACATCCCTCCTCCCATATAAAGCCACATGCTGGTCTCCAAGGCTGGAACCCAGCCCTGTTGGCCCCTATCAGTCTGGGCTCTACTGAGAATATGTGAGAGATACTCCAGTCTCTGGGGAATTACTGGGAGAGGCTGAAAAGGGCTGATCATGGAGAATCTTGCTCCCTTTGAGTATTGACAGTGCACTGAACAGAGACTATGTCCTTCCCTCCAACAGGGACTATGTTCAAAATGTGCCCTTCCCTCCACCTAGGGACACCAGCCTCTCATCTCCTAGGAGTTTCTCAGCAAGGTACAGCTTTCACAACCTGCCCTCCCCTACAACAAAATCCTCCAAGAGACAGACAGAAGAATCAGCCCAGGGACTCTGGGGTCCTGTCACACCTGAGAAGGCCCAGAGGTGCCAACTCGGCAGCTGGGCAAAAATGGCAGTGTGGCTTCTGGCTGATGGATCGCTTTCCAATGAGGGTGCTGTGCAGGCTGCCAGCTGTGCTGGCATAGACTGGATGAGCATGGCTGCACCACTCCCCACGGCTCCCGTGTAGGACAGAACAGTGAAGCGGAAGAGCATCACACCTTGGACAACCAGCAATTAATCTATGTAGGAGACAAGCCCAAGACAGAAGAGGAGAGGTACCAGATAGCTGAGGGTCCCCACATTTACCAAAGGATCTGCTGAATTCTCAAGGCACACAAGTTTGCCCAGGGTTAAGTGCACAGCCTTCCAGGATAAGCCAATGTGCAAAAAGCACTGGGTTGAGTCGAAAAATGCAGGTTCAAATCCAGACTCTGTCATTTATAAGCTATGAAAACTTGAGTTTTGTCTGTCTTTCATAAAAAAAAAAAGTATGTCCCCATGAAAAAACACAATAGCAATGACTCTGAGTTATGCTAAGAGGTAAATTTAGTGGCTCACATTAAAAGCTGGGGACAGAGAAGACACAGTGACAGTGACTTCACTCCTCTATCCTTAGGTACCAGCCTGTACCCCAAGAATCTACATACAACTACAAGCAAGCACAGAGTATTTCTTCTCAGATTGACCAAGTCCTAAAAGCAAACAAAAATGCAAAGAAGCAGACATCTTTCTGCAGGCCATCCAGTCTAGGAAAGAGGCCACAGAGGGAAGAAAAGGTTGACTCAGAGACTCTGCAGAGAGCTGGTGTCTGGTCCCCAGATCCACTCATGTCCAGTTCACAAACCCCAGAACCCCAGGCAGTGACCTTTAGAAGAAATACCTTATCGTGCTGTTCTTTAAGCCCAGGCGACTCCCAAATGGCAACAGAACATAGTAAAAATGCCTCAGCCTGGCATCCAGCCTCATCTCCAGATCTGCTGAGTCTCACCCCAACTTTGGACGTCACTCATTATCCCCAGAAGACACCATCTTCCCAAAGGCCAGTGCATTCTGAGCAAAGGAATCCTATACCCTCTCACATCTGGTACTCAACTGAATCCTTGCCTGCTCCACCTTGGATTCAAAATAGTGAGCTGGAATGTAAAAAGAAGCTTCTACCTTTGAATGCATTCAGGCATACCTCTCCTTTGAATAAAGTCCTGACCTATAATATGTGAGTTCACAGACCAGAGCAGCTGCAGACAGAACATCTAAAGACAGGTAGGAACTCAGCTCATGAATACTGGTTACAGGTGATGTTGTGGGGTCACCTGGCTTGGGGTCAGGAGTCAGGGTTGCCCCTGTGCTCAGGGTCCTCCTTTTCCCCTTAAGGGAAGGGGCTAAGATAGTGTGGAAGCAGAGACTCAGCTTCTGGGAACAGGTTGAATCAAGCAAGTTCAATTTTATTGTGGAAGGGAAGACCTTAAATACTTTTTTTTTTCCCTCAGACCCTCTCCCCACCCAGAGAAAAAGGCTTTGATTTGCTGGTGTCTGTGGCTTCTGGATTTCCAGTCTCTCACTGATTTACAGATGTTGTATCTGGACTCTGCCCTCTTCAAGACCTCAAGCAGACTTCAAATTGACTTATGTGGAAGTGCTTAGGAACACATGTTGTAAGATACTAGTTATCACCAGTTTTGCACTGGCTGAGGCTGGGCTGGGCTGATCTCCAGGCCTCTTAGAAGCCTATACATTCTACAAGGTTAGGCTCTGTAGTCCAAGAAATAATAGCTACTAAAAATTCCTCTGAGGGGATGGGACAATAGACAAAGTGCCCACAGCACAGGCATGAAGGGCTTTAAGTTGATCCCAGAACCCACATAAAAACTAGACTCCTATAGTCAAAACTCAGGAACATGAAGACATGAGAATTCCAGCCAGCGATTCTAGCTGGAATCCACAAGCTCCAGGTTCCATGAAAGACTGACCCACCATAGCTCACCAAGCTCTGAACACTCAAGGGAGTTTCTAGCCCAAAGACCTTGCAAAATCCTACCCTAACCATGATCAGGTCTGTCTCAGCAATATCCCATGAACATGGTACCAATTTCTATCTTAGATGAATTTTCTATAGCTATGATAAAATACCATGACCAGAAGCAACTGGGAATGGATTTATTTAGCTGACACATCTATATCATAGTTCCTTACTGAGCAAAGTCAAGGAAGAAATTTAAGGCAATAACCTAGAGGCAGAAACTCTAGCAAAGCCAGGAGGGGTGCTCCTTACTGGCTTGCTCCTCATCTTGCATTTTGAGAACACCAGACCTACCTGTCCAGGAGTGGTACACTACCTGTGGCCTGGACCTTCCCACATCAACCAATCATCAAGAAAATGCAAAACACAGACCAACCTTATGGAAATGAGTCCTTCTTCCCAGATGACTCTAGTCTGTGTCAAGTTGACATGTCAACACAGGTGAATAATGACTAGGTAAGTCACTCAACCTTGGCTTCTGATTTACTCACAATGTACACACATACCTACACATACACCAAACACACACAGAGAAAGAGAGATACCCACAAATACACCAAACACACACACATAAACATACATACACATACATACATGCCACATATATATATATACATATATAACTACAGGCACACACATATATACATGAATGCATCTGTACATCCATACACACACACACACACACACACACACACACACACACACACACACACACAAACAATCTTAGGACAAAATTAGAATGACCATCCAGGCTCAGAGGACAACTTTGGGATAAGTCACTCACTTAGTCTCCCCCTTGTGCCTTCACGTAATGAGCATACAGCATAGCTGAGCTGCGATGATTCAGCTGTCAGTATACCTAAAGCCACAGCACACAGTGATGTCTCAATTGTTCACTGCTACAACTTCCACTTAAAATTATTATTAATGTTAATATTATATATCCATATTTGTTTCAAACAAATGAATCTATTCCTACAAGGCATGTCAGGGGAGGAAGTGGGGGAAAACCAGGGTGTTCATTGTACTGAGAACTTGCAACAATATAGAATGTATCTTCTCCAAGGTTCGTCCCACCAACCATGATACAAAACAATGTGTCTATTTAGGACATTCCAGTAAAAGTCCAATTGACTACCAATTATTTCATATAGCTATGGGTAGGGAACAATTTATTATAATTTATGGTGTGATTTTTTTTTCATTGGTTCTATTTGCTTCCAGCTAGGACCATACCTGGTTCAGGGGGGTCCTTGTTTTGATTTTACTTTGCAGTAAGCTCCAAGTCTTTAATGTCCTGCATGGTCATTGTCACTAAAGGAACAAATAAAGGCCCTTTCCCATACACCCACTTTGTGAGTCATCCAGAGCAAGGCCCTCAAGGGACCTCTCTGTTCATGGAGAAGTCAGTTGAAATAGAGAATTGATTCTGTGGGTTTGGGTATAGAACTTCAAACTTCCAACCATTCTGATTCATCCATGTACCAAATTAGAGAGACTGTGTGTTGGTAACTTTACATCCACATCCAAAATACCTGACAGATACAGCTTAAGAAAGGAAAGATCTATTTTGGCTCATGGTTGTAGGATATCTCAGTTCATCACAGAATGGACGGTATAGCATAGTATCTCTGCTCTTTGCAGCAAGAACATGCAGGACTTGTAATATTACAGCAGGCAAAGAGCCAAAGAAGGATGGAACCAAGAAAGGCTATGTACTTTCACAGCCCAGCCCTACTTATACCAGTCAGTCTCAGGTCCTATGGGTCCAAACAGCACCTCCTGCTAAACAATAGGCATCCAAACACAGTTATGGGAGACAGCTTAAATTCAAAGCACAATAGACAGACTTGGAGTTATAAATTGGGGGTTCCTGGGCATTTTAAGCACTCTGCAGCCATGTCTAGTGACCCACAACAGAAAGGCCAGCCTCCTAGACAGTTCTCCATTGAAGGACAGCATCAGACACACAGGTAGGAATTCAGAGTGTATGGCCTGAGATTATCAATGAGCAATTGTTTCATGCAATCTTACTGGATGCCCAGAATGTGTGTGACTGCTTTTTCCAAAGAAATACATTTGTGAGACCTAAAGTTCCAAGGGTGGTAGAGCACAGAAACAATGCTGTGATATTCTACCTTGCTCTGTTGATCTATGTGCATTCACCTACTTATCTAATCTGTCATTCTTCACATGCGGCATTCTACACATCTCTGAACTGCTGCAGACAAGAAACACTATAAGCAAAGGTGTTATGTGTCTCTCAACAAATCTATTCTACTGGTTGGGATCCCTATAGTTTGCAAAGAACAGAAGTGCAGACTACTGACGTATAAACAAGGGGATAATCTGAAAGAATTTTGAGGCATCCAATGGGACTCCAGGACTATAGTGATGCTACTTGTAGTACGAGGTTTCTGGCCCAGATTTTCAGGCCAAGCCTCAAGGTTTAGGCCCTCAGACCCACAGACCCGCAGAGACACACAGATGCTTATAATAGTTTTAGGCTGATCGGCCTAAGACCCAGGCATATAACTTGCTAACTCTTTACCCTTAATCTAACCCATGACTCTTATCTTGTTCAGCCATGTGGCTGGGTACCTTTTCTTAGAGCAGCATAGTTGTCCTCTGCATCTTCCAGCTTCTCTCTGGCGTTCTCTCTGGCTTCCTGTTCTCAAAGTTTTCTTAGTCTGGTAGCTCCACCCACATTTCCTGTCTGCCTTTGGCCAGTTAGCGCTTTTTATTAAACCAGTGGGTGGGACAATTATTTACAATGTAACAACATAATCTCCCACAGCTACTCCTCAATTAAAACAGAAGCCAGGGACATGACCAGCTCCAGGACATGGCCATCTTCTGTTTCTCCTACATGCCTCTCTCATTCTTCTCTCTCAAAGAGAGAGGAAAAGTCATATCTACCTCTGTAAAGTGACAGCAGGCTCCTCTGCTCTGGAGCCTTGCATGGCCTCTGAAGATTCACATGGTTGGAGGAATTGTCCCTCAAGCCCTTGGAGTTCAAAAGGTCTACTCCACTCTGAGCAGGGGCTACGTGAAGAGCAACTTTCCCCAGTAGAGTCCTTGTCCTCCTTTGCCAGACAGCCCTCTGGAGCCACACTGGGCTTCCTCTCAGACCTACTCAAATGCCCACTTAAAATCTTAGTAGAAACACTACTGTTCTTTCATTCAATCCCCACATCTAATCCCCCAGCAGACCCCAATGTTCTTGCTTCAAGATGGATCTTGTCATTAATCCTGTCCAAGTCTATGATGCAGCATTACCTACTTGAGGATCTCTTCCATGACCTGCTACATATATAGCCCTGTCACCCTGATTTTGTGAAAAAAAAAATGAGTGCAACCTCTCCTCCCCATTTTATCCACCTCTCTCCATCCTCAACCTCCAATCCCCCTTCATCTCTCTGAAACGTGGAAACTTTAGATGTAGGCTTGCCCAAGTGATTCATAATTTTTACCTTATCCTAAGATTCTTAACAAAATTTGCAAAAAAAAAAAAAAAAAAAAACCTTTTTCCAAAAAAGGAGCATTCACAAGTGCTGGAGACATTCATTGGTTCACCCCATCATTGAGTTAACTATTCCTTTTGGTCTGTCACTGATGCTGTACCTGGGGGAATAGACATTTGTTCATGTGTCCCCAGAAAATGTCACAAAATACCATGGGCATCTGGTGGACTTGTATAATATCTCCAGAAGGTGATCTGTATGATGTGTAGCTATTTCCTCTGCATTTAAAATCTCTTTCGAATACAAACATGAACCCACATCCAATTAATGGAAGCAGAGGCAGATACCCACAGCCAAGCACTTAGCACTCCTGGAGTTTGGTTGAAGACAGGGAGAATCAACTAGAGGAGTGAGCGGGGGAGGGAAAGGTCAAAAGCATGATAGAGACATCCACAGGGACAGCTGACTTGAGCTAATGGGAGCTCACAGACCCTGAAGTGGCAGCTGGAAAGCCTGCATGGGACCAAACTAGCCCCTCTGAATGAAGGTGACAGTTGTGTTGATCAAGGTTGCTAGTGGTTCCCCTGGCCATGGGATCAGGAATTATCCCAGTTATATGAACTGGCCTCTTAGAGCCCACTCCCTATGGTGGGATGCCCTGCTCAGCCCTGATACAGGAAGGAAGGGATGGATTTCTGCCCCAACTTGATATGTTAGCCTATGTTGACTACTTAAGGGAGGCCTTATCCCCTTTGAAGAGTGAATGGAAGTGGGAACGGAGGGAAGAGGAGGAAAAGGGCAGAGCATGGGAACAGTAGAGGGTATGTAAAAGGAATTATATTAATAAATAATTAATTAATTAAAATAAAATAAAAATATTTCTAGAAGGATGATAGAGACCTATAAGATTCAAGAGGCACAGACAACTTAAGAGGTTCAGGAAGCTCATGAAACTTACAGGACTTACAAGCTCTTCCCAAGGTTAAATGTACAGAAAGAGGAGGCTCTTCGGTGTAGCTATCTGCTAGTTGGGGCAGTAGTTCATCCATGCTTCTGTGAGTAACCCCCAAACCACATTATGTGATTGATTCATCACATCAGGCTTGAATTTAATAGTCTGTTTGATCTGTCATTGATATTCTACATGGAGAAATAGACATTTGTTCATATCTCTCCAGAATTAAAAAAATCACATAATACCATGAGTCTGTCATGGGCTTAGAATTGCTCCAGAAGGTAGTCTCCAGGACTCCAGATGGTCTCACTATCTCTCTTGTTACTAACAACTTGGTGTCCTTAATTACAGTTACAAGATGGACCAATACTCATTTTTACCATCTCTCCATCCTAGGATACCCTCTTTCCAAGAGAAGCTGTAGTTTTCGGTTTGTCATTTTTTGTCCTGTCAGAAATGTACCTAGGAGGCTGAAATGCATCCAAGGTAACAACATAAGGCCAAGGTATAGGGCTATTGCTTTCCAAATGGTAGACATGGATAAGTCTCTCTCCATTGGCCTCAGAAGTGAGGATTTAGAATGTTCCAATCTCTCATCATGCCTTCTTATTGTCCCAACAATAAAGTGGAGTATAAGAACATTATTTTATTACATTTTTTATTTATATAGTGGGGTGTAGCAAACCATAATATGTGTATGTAGAAGTTAGAGGACACTTACAGGAGTCACCTCTCCTCTCTTTCCACCATGCGGGTTCCAGAAATTGAACTTAGATATCAGTCTTAGCAGCAAACACCTTCACCCGCTGAACTGTCTCTAATATCATCGTTAAATCATTCATTCACTGGTGCTTTCTTTCAGCAGCTACTTATTCTAGTCATTGTGGATCCAGTAACAAACATGATAAGCAATATCCTTTCTTTGTGGGATTTACCCTGCAGTGATATGGTGAGATGCTAAGGAAGTCAAGATAGATGATGAGTGTGCTGGTAGCTATGAAGTCAAGAGTTGACCACACAATATTAAGAAAGTCAGGAGCTTCCTTAAGTAAGTTTGTCTGGGAAGAAAACCTCTTCAAAGATTTGAAATTTGACCTGACACTTGGGTGGTAAGAAGGTGGCCTTCTAGAATCTAGAAGAGCTTTGCCAGTGAAAACAAATCAGGAAACATAGTCATTTCCAGATGAGGAAACCAAGATGTTGTGGTGCTGGGTACCTGGTCTAAAAGTCACTGTGACTGAGAAGAGAGCAGCTGAGCCACAAAGCAGATGTTCCAACCCAGCATCTTCCACATTTCACCCCCCTTCTGGCTTCTGTCACCTCCCTTCCACGTGTGCTTTGACAATTAAGTGAGAATAATATACTGCCGTGTTGATGGCGGCTTTCATCACCTTCCTTTCCCAAGTCTCCTAGGAGGAGGGGCCTCTAGGTCAAGCCCTGAAGAACAAAGACAGGGAGAGGATTGCAGTGACTCATCCTAAACTTGGAGGTAGACTATCAGGAAGTTCCCATAGGGCCCTTCAAGTACCACCACTCATACAGTCCTGCCCCAGGCTGAGGCACTCACTTACATTCTAGTCCTGAACTCACACAAGTTTGAGAGCGAAGGCTACCTAAAACCCCATAATCCAAATCTGTGTGTGGTGCCACGGGCCTGCAATTCTAGCACTCGGAAAGAGGGATGGGAGAATGAGATTGTCTTTGGCTTCATAGTGAATTGGGGCCAGCCTGGACTACCTGAGGCTCTATCTCAAAAACAAAAACAAATACATGTAAGGTATGTGTTCCAGATGCCTCTGTTTCCTGTCATAGCTCCAGTATTCCACCTAAGCCTAAAGCGGGACACCACCCAAAATTCTTCAAGCTGCGGTAAACTGTCATCCTGTGACCTTTCTCTGACTTTCATTTCATCTCCCAGATGCATTCACTGAGTCCAGGTAGCCTGGGGTCCAACCAGACATGTCCCCTCCATTCTAAGACTAACATCCATGCATAGCCAGTACCTCAGCTCATCCCAGCCAGAACTATGTGTAGACTCAGCAACTCCTCCATCCAGGTGGCTCTGCCTGGTCATGAGCTCACAAGAACTATCCATGTCCCTCAAGGTGACAGCTCTTTTACCACTAGATGTCAAGGAAAAAGGCAGGTGCTAGGATATAGTAAGTCATGCTTCCAGAAATGCCAACCAGCCTTGTCTGAAACCCCACCTGGAACACCAGGCCCCTTGCCTTCAAGTTTGATTTTAATGAGCAAAAAGTGTATTAATACCCTTCTCTTCCTTCCAGAGTCCTAGCCACCAGGGGAACCAGCAGGTGCAAGGGGCTCACAGTTAGTCCTTCATAAATCACAGCTGGCTATAAACCCTCTCTGAAGCTGGGACAACTGGGGTCCAGCTCCATGCAATGTCTGCTATGACTGGGGAACAGACAGCAGGGCCCTATGACAGAGTATGTTAACTCTTGTGAAACCGCTGGGCCCAGAGACCCCAAAAGACCGCAAAACGTTTAAAGGTTTTACATGCACCATGAAAAGAACAATTTCCAGTTCCATTCTTCCTTCCTGCATGTCTAGTATTTCTTCTCCGGAAACCATATCACCATTCCCATCTCTATAAAGGCATCCCAGCCTTTGGGCTTTAGTCTGCCTTCTAAACCCTATATTTTCACTTTGCCTCTGGGCGTTGAACCTACAAGCCAGCTAACTCAGCCTAAAACTGAAGTCATCTGAACATATGCACCAAGACCTTTCTCAGGCAGCACACCGGGTGCCGGGGACATTGTGAGTTTAGTTGTAGCCACTATGAAGGAAAAAATTTTAAGCTGAATGCAAGAGACCATCCACAGGTACTTAACAAAATAGTAGTCATTGATGTGCATTGAATTCAATTTTAGAGCTGAGGGGTGCTAGCCAGGACATGTTAAAAAGTCCTAAGAATCATGCATAAACTTATAGCTGGATTGGGCATGGAAGGAGATCTTGGAAGAATAGGTGCATATATATTAGTGAGGTCAGAATGCAGTTTAAAAAGAAAGCCAGTGATAGTGCTGGAGGTGAGAAGGAAGGAGAGTGAAACAGGGGCTCTTAGAACTTAAAGCCCAAACGTCAAGAGTTCAGATGTGAAGCCATGGTCAGACCATGACCATGGACTCAGGTAGCTGTCAAAATTTCCTAACTCCAGAAATGACACTCAAAGAATTCAGTGCTGAGCAACATGGCCTCTCTGGGGCCGGAGCAAATATAAATAAGAACCACTGTAATGGTGTGCGTGGAAGCCCTGGACATAGGAAGGGGGTGCCCATGAATACTAAGGAGCATAGACCTGTTCCTGTCTTTCCCCCAGCACTGCTATCTAAGATGCAGAAAGCTGACCTCTGACTCAATTCCAAGGTCAATGTTGAATCATCCAACAAGGCCAGACTACTGGTGGGAAACTGGAGCCAGAGGGATGAAAAACTCTAAATAATTTTATAACATCCCCTTTCTTCCTGCACTGGTATATCCAGCAACAGCGCTGACCCTCCTCCAGGGAGGTGGCTCCCATGCACCAGGTCATTTAAGATTCCATCATCTACCCCAGAACAGGAAAGCAGCACCCCTTCACTGTGCCTTTCCTGCCTCGGGGTCTGTAGTCACTTCCCACTGTAGCCCAAACCCTGGACTGTAGCATTCCCTAGTTGGCCTCTCTACTTCTCTATCACCTGTGTAAGCAACTCCTCTCTGATATAAGTACGTAAAGGGACTTCTTTATTAACCCTGACACTTAAAAGAACCTAATGTCATACTTGGCTTATGGAAGAAACTGAAGAGTATATAGTTATTATACTTACGCTACGATTTCCAACATCGATTTTAAGGTTATGCAAGACTGTTGAAAATGTGAACTATTCTCCCCAAAATGGTGACAAAGATGGGTACAGAAGGAGGCGCAATGGCCAGCCACATGCTTGCACAGACAGAGCCAGCTGATGAATAATTACAGGGTATTTTGCTTGCCCCTGAATCTCAGCCTTAGAACAGCATCTGAGTGCTTATTCATATCCCTGGTGTCTGACCCAGCGCCTAGCACAAAGCAATTCCTCAAAATAATGGTCAGTGGAATGACTTGAAATCTTTCTGGTTGTGCAGCCAGAACAGTATTTATTTATAAGTTTGCAGACCCTGAGTTCAGATTGTGGGGTCTCAGCTGTATGTTCACAAAAATTTTAGAAATCAGAAATGGACCTGGGAAGACAAAGACGAGCATAAATGAGCCACGCATGCATCTCAGCGTAGAAGTTCAAAGTCTACCGAGAAGGCTTGACAATTAGAGTGAATATTATAATGCAATATTTTAAAATCATAATGAATGCAAAAATCCATAGTGAACAAAATATCAAAATTTGCATAAAGAAAATTAGCATTACTGATTTTCTCTCCTTGCCTTACATTGCCGTATAGCTTGGGCCATGCTGATCCAACTGGGTCACCGCCTCAAGTCTTCCTTCATGGTAGCTTCTGGAAATTTGTGTGCCTAAGGTCAGGATCCAATCTCCCCCTCTACCTCCCAGACATACCCATAGCAGTCCTTGGTCTCTGAAAGAGATTGTTGCTCTTGACCTCTACTGTCACCTCAGCACATAGTAGGTTCATCTGCTGCATGCATGCCCTCACGCATGCATGAATGAAGGAAGGAATAAATGAATGAATTGCATTCCAGAAAAATCAACAGGGTAACCAAGAAGATATTTTAACAATACACACTTTCTTTTAAAAAAAAAAAAAAAAAGTTTTAAATATCTACACTGAAAGGAATAAAAAATAAGTACATTGAAAGTGGAAAGGCCATTTTTCACTGCTAGAATTAGCGAAGATTTAGGAGATTGACAATACTCTGTATCGACATGGAATTCAAGTAGAGGACATTCCTATGCATTACCTCTAGGGCTGCAAATTAATGCACTGCTTCTGGACAGCAATTTGGCAAAACGTAACAAAAACCTTTGAAAAGTACATTTCTTCTGACGAGCAATTCCACTTCAAAGAATTATTCTGAGGAAATAATTAGGCAAGTGCCAGAAGAGGCATCTTCCCCAGGATTTCACCACTGCATTGCTTGTAACAGCAAAAGCTTGCAAACAGCCTAAAGGTCCAGCGATACTGGGCTCATTATTATTAAGAAATATTCATAAATAAACAGGGACTTCGTAGGAGGGAACACTCTCCAGCCATTTAAAACAATGATGTGGCCCACAATTTAGTTCAAACAGAAGAACATTCATGCAATGTGAAGTGGCTCTGAAGATTAGGGAAACAATCCACATGTGGTGTGATCATTGCTTTTAAAGTACAGAGAGAGAATATTTAGAAGCCTGGGTACAGATGTTGACTACCTCTGGGTGGCAGAAGATTGGTTTCCTTGAATTATTTCGAACTTTCCCCCTCTGATTTCTCTAAAATTTTGCCTGGTTTATTTTTAATTAGTATACGGGTAATGGGTTCCTTATGGCATTTTCATACATACTTTTTCTTTGACCCACTCCTTTCTCCCTCCCACCTCTTTACTCTTCCAACCCCGACCTGGATCCTCTGTCTCCCTCTGTCTCCAAACTTCATGAAAAGTGAGATTTTATGTGAATCCCCCAGCGTTGGGGGGGGGGGGGTTTTCTATCTTCCTCTCCATCTTCAGGGCTCTGTTATCTGAGAGGAGTCAACACAGGGATTCTTCCCCACATAGACTTATTCACTGAACCCTGAACACTCTGTAGACCTGCAGATCTCTCTCTCTCTCTCTCTCTCTCTCTCTCTCTCTCTCTCTCTCTCTCTCTCTCAGAGAGAGAGCTGCCATCCTCACAAATCACCCTTGTAGCAAATACCTAGTACAGAGGCATGGAAAGCCATTCAGAGAAAGCCGCTGCCTCCCAACCAAAAGATTGGATGCTGTCTGGGTGGAGACCTAACACTGTCTCCTCTCTTATGAGGTAATCCATCTGGGCAGGTCAGTCACCCAGCCAAGAGATCAGCCTTCAGGAAGGTGGGTTTCCCTTAAACTAGGCTACAGAGATAGGTGGAATAATTTTCTCTATTGAGATAATGGACTTTCCCTTCCCAGAATTCCCGACTCCAACTCAGTAGCTTATAGAGTCTCAGCCAGGTGGCCTCCTAAGCTAGACTGCCTTTCCAAACTACTCAAAGGCCTACCTTCCACATTTTGGGGGTGGTGGTTTTCCAGTTATACTTTCCATAACAGTTCAGGCTTCACTCTTGCTCCCCACTATGTGATGCTGTCAGCCATGTGGTTGATCTCCAGAAGGTTCTAACTCAAACCACGGGCTTTCTCTCTTTCTGGGCTCTATTGCCCTCATCTGGGTAGCTGCCAAGATTTGCAGTTTGCCTGCTTTTGAGTTTTTCTTTTAAACTCTAGTGCAACTGTCCTTGGCTTTGCTTTTGAGTCCTTCCTTAAATTCTTTTATTGATGAGACTAGGAATCTTAAGAAGGGACTCCAGTTTTCACAGTAATAGTCTCAAACTTTACTTTTTAGGACCAAAAGACTGATCTTCCTCCTGATGTATAAATCTACACGTCCCCAAACTACTTTGTCATATGGAAATGAGGATAGATAGGTTAGGTCCACCCTTCACAGGTGGATGTCAAAAAAACTAATCAGTGGAAGAAGCCAACATTTAGATATATATCAGGCAGGATAATCTAAGAAGCAATACAGTAACAAAAAATCCCCTGGGTTAAAACACGTCCTATTTCATGACACACCATGACTAGCTTAGGTCATCTGAGGCTCTGCTCCCTCATGAAGGGTCCCAAGCTGGAGGAACCTCAACTGCATCCTTTTATTTTGCTAATGCCAAAACAAGCCACATGCAATACACAAATTCAAAGGGCAGAGAAAATTATACTTCATGTCTAAAAAGCCAGAAAGCATAAATATTGTTGAACAGCAAAGCAACTCCTGTAGTTATGGCTAAGAGGACATGTTCTCTCCATGTGTTATTACAGATTAATGGGGAAAAATGAGCTGGTCTTAGCCAAGCCAGGCAGCTAGTAAGTGCTATAACCATAGTTGCATCCTAGCTGCATGCCTGTGAATGGTGAACCATTCCAAAGCTGCTGAGACTCTAGCAGTCTGTTTCTCCCTATCTTCCAGAAGCAAATAACACTGCCTGCTAGGGTCTTTGCATGAGAGTGGTAGGCTGTCCTTACAATGGTAGGCACAAGTGTCGTGTGTGTATCATTCTAGAATTTACCAAAGGTAGCACTGTAAGGAGCATGAAACAATTGTCTTCTGAGTTCACAGAAGTAAAGGGTAGGGTACACAGTATCATCTGCACACACAGTGGTGCCTGAGATAAATAAATATCATGCTGTCCTTAGTGAGTCCATGCTCCTTTACTCACTTAGAGGTAGGTGCATAGCCATCTACTTGGGTATTGGCAAGTCTGTCATTATACAAGTGTAACAGACAAGTTCGGACATGCCCCAGGCTCTCCTCTGTACCATACGCATGCACCATGCACACACATGCACCATGCACACACATGCACAGTTACTTGTAGATAATATGTTCCCACTTGCACACATGCCATAAACACATGGGTTGAGTCTGTACCAAATGCAGCATCAACTCATCAGTACCCATGACACTTAAACATTAAGAGGAACTGGAGCCACATGCATGTTCAGATTTTGTTAGCTCACATGGAAATTGCTCTTTTGGAGGGAATATCACTTGACACACTAATTCTCAAACCACATAAAATTATGCCATGCATTTTCACAATCATACCACACACACACTTGCACATATACACAGCATTAAGCATGTGGAGTTGTCATGGAGTCATCAACTGCTCCTCATCCCTCACCTACCCCTGACCCAGGCCACAGGCTCCAAGGAAGTGAATTCAGTCTCTGTCATAGCCAAGGCTACTATAAAAACTGATCTCTAACCATTCAAGAAATCGACTGCCAGGACTTAGCCTCTGTGGCCCGAGCTTCACCCTGGCAGCTATGCTGAACATACCGCCCCCTGCCCACCCCTTCCATTTAGCCTCACTCCCTCTCCCCACCCTGGTCCTTCTGAACACCCCACTGCTTCCCAGCAGAAGGCTGTCTGGAGTCATGGAATACCATACTTTATGTGGAAATCCAGTTCCATTCTAGAACGCCACATAAACTAAAGACACTTTCAGAGACCTGGGGGTGTTAGGGGATCATCACGGACAGAGAGGGTCATCATAGACCAAGTCAGCCAAGCTGTCTTAGACAGTATCTCTAAGTGTTCTAGTTCAGAGCTTGCGGCAGCACTGGACTACCTGAAACAGAATAATTTCTCACAAAGAGAACCCATTTCTCACAGTTCTGGAAGCCTGTGAGAGTTCAGCAGCATGGTGTCCGAATCTACTAAGGGCCTTTCGCTGTGTCCGCATACTGCAAAGGGCAAACAAGCACACTCAAGTTAGAGAGCAAGAACAAATCAGGCCAGATGTGGAGCTCACCCCCAAGGCAACTACCCCACTCCAGGATAAGGGTACTTGTCACCCACGCAAACAAAGACACCATGGCTTCATCTCTTGGAGCTTCCACCTCTTAGTAGTCTTACATCAAAAATTTCCGTATGGGCTCCAGAGGGAACTTCAAACTGTAGCATTGTACTGAGCCCTGAGCTGGTGTTGACTATAGATAGACTAGACACAGCCGTTCCCTGCTTATGTGGGTCTCATGCACTACAAGGGCAAATTTTCTTTTAAAGCACAAATAAGTAGAGCAGGGTGATGCACACCTGCAGCCTCGGTATAGGGTAGGCTGAGGCAGAAGGATCATAAGTTCAAGGCCAGCCTGGGCTACATAGAAAACAAGGGTAAACATGGGGGGGGGGGACAAAGGGAGAGGAGAGAAGCAGGAGCAGGGCGGGGCAATGCCTACCTATTACAACAGATAATTAGGAAATAATGCACTGAAGGTGAGCAATCAAAGACTCGAGAAAGGCAATTAGAAACTCACAGAAAAGCTGGCAGTGTGGTTCGTGTGAACCACCCCTGGGCACAGGAGACTGAACAGAGGCATTGCCACTAGCTTGAGGGTAACCTGGGCTACAGTGTGAGACTTTGACTCAGAAACATAAAGGCACTAATACACATGATTCCAGATCTAAGACACTCCACAGATAGACACTTGGTGCTGGAAATTAAACCTCATATAAAACGGAACAAAAGCACCACCCTCACACAGCAGGTGAGAGGCTTAAATGAGGCCGTGTGTGGAAAGAACTCGCTATGTGGCTTGGCCATTGTAAGTGTTGTGTGTTATCACTATCAGTTCTACAGAGAAACTAATAAGGGCTTCACAGGAGAAATGGCAGCAGGGTTGAGACCTAAGGATAAGAAAGGATTAGAGAGATGAAGGAGAAGAAGCAGTATGAACATGTGCAAAGGCCCTGGGGCAGGTGGAAGCATGCCAGCAACTGGAAAGGCTCAGACGCTTAAGGAACAGAAAAGTGGCAGCTATTTAGGATGAGACCAGAGGGCATAATGGGAACCTAGCTGTATAAGACCCTGAAAGCAGCAGTTAGCTGAACTCAGCGAACACAGAAGGCCACGGCAGAGTTAGTTAGAGGGACTCAGAAGCCAGGTTTCAACTTGCTGGAGAAGAGTGTGACTTACTGGCATAGCCATGTAGGACACAGAAAATGGAGACTAATGGCACCTGCCACATGGCTGGCCATCCTGAACTGTGGGAACATTTCATCTTAATGCTGGGGCTGCTAACCTCAGAAACATAATTCAAAAACTAAAGCCAAAAAGCATGCTAGTTCCTATAACTGGGGAATTGAAGGAATAAAGTATTGGAGTCACAGCTAAACTCGAGTAACACTGTCATCCAGTGACACACGGTCCTCAGGACTTCATCTCTCTGGTTTTTGATGTCCTATCTCAATGATGCCACTGAGTAAGCTGCCTCCTCCTAACGGGGATCATAGGGGTTTTCTAGAGAAATAGAACTAGAGAAATATTTCAGTGTGGTGATTTGAATGAGAATGGTCCCCATAGGCTCATAAATAGAATGAAGAAGAGGACTTTATTAGATTTGCTTACACAGTCCAAGCTGGAATGCCCAATAACATCTGGCTACATGCTGGAAAGGTTATCAACATGATATCTACTCCATTTCAAAGCTGGAGGATTCCACAATCCTAACGTGGACTGATGGTCTCCAGGACTCCTGAAGAGCCAAGGGTCTCCAGTCCATACTAGAAGGCTGAAGAATCTGGGTCCCAATGACAGTGTAGGATGGGGGCAGCAACAAGCTATATGCATGCACAGGCAGAACATAAAGCAAGCAATACCTTCACAAACCCACCCAGAAGTGTCTTTTATTTGATTCCAGGTCCAATCAAGTTGATAGTCAAGATTACTCATCACAGTGACCAAGATTACATATGGTCACCCTACCCTATTCTGTCTCTAGAGGTATGAATGTCATCTATCAAGACATATCTAACAAAAGACCCAGAAAACACTCTGACTATCCAAGCTAGATGACCCCTTCACATTTGGGAGTTGACAGTGATGAAACTTCCCCATAGCCTTATGGGATTATCAAGACATTATAGACATGTGGTGAGTCGGTCCCCAAAGGAATAGACATGGAGGACCAGAACAGAGCACATGCCTATCTCTTCGGCTAAGTTTATTCCTAGGAGACGTGGAATTGAGACAAAATGATGTCTGGTGACTTCTTAGAAGAAGCCAGCATCTCCTGGTTAACACGAACCTCTCAGTACTTCCCCAGGCTGAGGCCAACCTCAGTTCTCTCCCTGGAATTTTACCTACTGGAGCTTCCCCAAAAGAGTCCATCAGTCCACTCATTTCAGGGATCATAGCACATTCCACAGTTCAGACTTCTTCCCCTCAACACACAAAACTGACTCAAGTGTCTTCTCTTTCAAATAAACAAAATGTATATCTCTGGTTTTTATCGTTTCCTATCTGGGCTTCTGGGGTATCTGAGGTGTTTTGTAATGTAATAGTACTCAAAATGCAGTTCACAGATGGGTATGGCCACAGACTCATTATGACCTGTGATAGCTAAGGGCAGAAATTGAGAACAAATGGTTAGAAGCCGTAATAGCATTTTGATGAATTGACAAATACAGCCACTGAATCTAACTATAAAAAGCAGGCTTGCACTTTGTGTATCATTTAATAGACTTACAGTACTAGTGCATATATAGAGGATACAGCATGACAAATTGATACATGTATACAAAGTGTAATGATCTAATTAGGATAATTAGTATTTCTAGTAATTGATTTTTTACTCCATTTTATCAAAGTTTTATCAATCTCCAATGAGCTAAAAAGCTAACATGCATACTGTCCTAGTTTGGCTTCTGAAGCTGTGATGAAAGCCAGCATGGAGGATTTTAGCTTACACTTGGTAATTCATCATCAAGAGAAGCTGGGGCAGAAACTCAAAGCAGGAATTCAAGGCAGGAACTGAAGCAGAAGCCATGGAGGACACTGTTCCCGTGGCTTCCTCTGGCTTATTCAGCTACCTTTCTTAGATGACTAGACACCCCTGCCCAAGGACGGCACTGACCACAGTGGGCTGAGCCTTCTAGCCAATCAGCAATTAAGGAAATACTCCACAAACTTGCCAATAGCCTACTCTGACAGACATTTCCTCAGTTGAGATTGTTTCTCCCAGCTATGTCTAGCTTTGTATCAAGTTTACACAAACTTAACCATGGCACATGCGCATACACACACAAAGAGAGAGAAGGGTTGATCCTTGCACATTAATTGCAGGAGAAACACTATCTTGTAGAGCTCTAGTTTTACATTCAATGTAAAATAAAAATGATAATGAGTTACTTAAGGCAAGGAAGGGAAATGAACAGGATGTGAGAATGTAGGGTTCTATATCATCAACAACAAAAAAATGTTGTGTCTCTCTCTAAGGCTAAAAAACATGCATAATTGTTCCCCTTGCTCTGGACTCTCTCCAGCATAGGCTGCCATCTGTGTTTTTGATCTTAGCCATTCTGAAAAGTACAAGGTGGTATTTCAGAGTTGTTTTGATTTGCATTCCTCTGGTGGTTAAAGAGATTGAGAAATTTTTTAAAAATTATCATTAAAAATGTCATCTCCATCAATGTATCCCCTGATCCCCCTCCCCTTCCCCTCTCCTCCCCTCCCAGCCAGCCTTCAGCCTTGCCCCTCCCTATTCACCCATCCCTTCCCCCAAAAGGGGCAAGAAGTCTCAAGGTGGGCCAGCCCAACACATCTGCATCTTTCAGCCATTTGTAATTCTTCTGTTGAGAATTCCCTTTTTAGCACTAACCCCCATTTTTAATTGGGTTATTTAGGTTTGGGGGCTCTAGTTTCTTGAGTTCTCTATATAGTTTAGAAATCAGTCCTCTGCCAGTTGTAGGGTTGGTGAAGATCTTTTCCCATTCTGTAGGCTGTCGTTTTGTCTTATTGACTGTGTCCTTTGCCTTACAGAAGCTTCTCGGTTTCAGGAGGTCCCACTATTGATTGTTGTTCTTAGTGTCTGTGATACTGATAATATTTAGGAAGAGGTCACCTGTGCCAATGCATTGGAAGTATTTCCCACTTTCTTTTCTATCAAGTTCAGTGTAGCTGGATTTATGTTGAGGTCTTTGATCCACTTGGATTTGAATTGTGTGCAGGGTGACAGGTTTGGATCTATTTGCATTCTTCTAAATACTACCATCCAGTTATGCCAACACCATTTGTTGAAGATACTATCTTTTTCCATTGAATATTTTTGACCTCTTTGTCAAAAAAATAGGTGATCATAGGTGTATGGGTTCATGTTGGGGTCTTTTATTTGATTCCATTGGTCTATGAGTCTGTTTTATGCTAGTACCAGGTTGTCTGTTTTTATTACTGTAGCTCTATAGTGTAGCTTGAAGTCAGAGATGATGATTCCTCCTGAAGTTCTTTTATTGAGCAGAATTGTTTGGGCAAGCCTGGGTTTCCTGTTATTCCATATGAAGTTGAGTATTGTTCTTTCAAGGTCTGTAAAAAAAAAAAAAATGTGTAGGGATTTTTATGGGGACTGCATTGAATCTGTAGATTGCTTTTGGTAAAATTGCCATTTTTACTATGTTGATCCCACCTATCCAGGAGCATGGGAAATATTTCCATTTTCTTAAATCCTCTTCAAATTCTTCAGTAACTTAAAGTTTTTGTCAAAGAGGTATGCTACTTCTTTGGTTAGTTATGCCAAGATATCTAATGCTATTTGCAGCTAGTGTAAACTTGTACAGCCACTCTGGAATGCAGTATGGTGGTTCCTCAGAAAATCGGGAATCAATCTCCCCAAGGATCCACTATTGGGCATATACTCAAAAGATGCACATCCGTACCCTAAAGGCATTAGATGAACTATGTTCATAGCAGCATTACTCATAATAGAAAGAACCTGAAAAAAACCTAGATGTCCTTCAACTGAAGAATGAATTAACAAACTGTGGTACATCTACACAATGGAGTACTACTCAGCAGTAAAAAAAAAAAAAAAAAAAAAAAAAAATCCTAAAATTTGCAGGCAAATGGATGGATTTGGAGAATATCCTCTTGAGCAAGGTATCACAAGCCCAGAAAGATAGGAATGGGATGTACTCACTCCTAAGTGGATTGTAGAATACCCAAGCTGCAAATCACAGCCCCTGAACAGCTTGAGATCAGAGGAACTTAAGAAAGACATTCAGAGATTTCTCTAATAAGAAAAGATAGAGAAGATCTCCTTAGCAAACTGAGATCATAACAGGTTGCAAACAAGAAGAGCTGGGAACAAATAAGAGAAGGAGATGGATGAGTGAGAGGAGCAACAAAGAGAGAGAAAAACGAGACGGATATCTTGATAGAGGAAGCCAATGTGGGGTTGGAAAGAGACTGGATGCTAGGGAAGCCTCCAAGAACTCACAGGATGTCTCTGGCTAGGTCTCCAACCAATAGTGGAGGGGGTATCTAAACAGGACTTCCCCTATAATCAAATGAATAACCACCCTCAGTGTCATCACAGAACCTACATCCAACAATGAATAGAGCTGGAGACAGAGATCCATGGTTGAGCACTGAGCAGAGCTCCTGGTCCAGCTGAGAGCAGGGGAGGAGAGTCTGTAAGGGATTATGAGGAAAACCCCCCACAGTGATGGCTTGCTGGAACTCTGGGGAGCTCACTGAGTCAAGAACAGCCACTGGGGAACCATCAGGAAAAGGAGCTAGGCCCTCCAAGGGTAGGCAACTGTCGATCACCATGGGCAGTATGTGGAGCCTCGAGGAGTGGGATCAAACTGTATTCCTGTGCATGGGCTGGCACCTTGGAGCCCATTCCCTGCAGAGGAACACATCAGAACATCTAACCCAGTCTTGATATTGGGATGAGGAAATCGGACTTGCCTGGAGTAGATGTGCCACGCTGATCTGACCCATCTTGGGACTTCTTTCCCTTTTGGGGATTGGGGATGGGGGTAAGAGGAAGGGGAAGGCTGACTGGGAAGGATTGGAAGGGGGAATGGAGGGGAAGCAGAAGGATACATGGATAAAAAAAGATTTTTTATAAATTAAAAAATGCATAGTTGATTAAAATCATTCTCTGAAGCCTTAATTTGGGGCCTTAAAACCCGAAAAGAACCAAGCTGTAATTCAAGAACAGCACCTCAAACTCGGCTTTCCAAGTGTCATTTCTGGTATTCAATGGTTATCGCTAAATATTAGTTGAATAAATATGTTATCTATTACATCATGGTGCTCACAACACCTGAAAGAAACAGCTTACAGGAGGAAGTATTTACTCTGGTTCATGGTTTCAAAGGGTTTTAGATCACCATCATGAGGAAGGCAGAACAAAATAGCTTACTGCCCAGGGGGCATAGGACAGATGCTGCTCACCACATGGTGGGGGACCAGGAAGCAGAATATCAAGAATCATGGGTTGGGTAGAACTCTCACAGCTCACTCCTCCCCACATGACCTTCTTCCTCCAGGTACAGCCCAGCCCCCACAGAGATTACAGCCTATCAAAATAGGGCCAAAGCCAGAGAAGATGAATCCAAACCATGAGCCTGTTGAGGACATCTCAGATTCAAACCATAACACCTAGATGGTTCCTACATCAGGGATCTTGTTCTGAATAACCAACACCCTCAACTTTGGCTTAAAAGGCTACCCCTTCTCTCTCATGTAAAAGCAATGTTCTCCCTTGGGGTCCTTCATGAAATTATAGCTACATGGTTCCAGGGGATATTAGCAGCTAAAGATCAATCTGAACATCCAAGATGGCATCTTCATTCTCACATTTGGCACCACACTTAGGGTGACTAAAATCAGTGAGGACCAGTAGGGTATCTCCTCCATATGGCCTCCTCAGATTGTTGACTTGGGCTTCCTCATACTATGTCATCTTGAGATAAATACACATATTACCTGTTGACTGCATAGGAATTGTGTGGTCCCCTAATCAAGGACCATGTTCCTAAAAATTTAAGGAGTTGGTTCTATTTAAGACCCCATGTGACATGGTTCTTCCAGACCCTATTGGTTGAAGTAACCAGGAGGCCAGTCCTTCCATCCCTCAGTGAAGGAATAACAAATAATTTTAAACCATTATTGTCTGCCACTGTGTCCTTGGCAGTTTGAGGGTTCCTAAATGGTAGAGATCTGATATCCATCATCATCACTTACTATGCACCTGACTTGCTGTGCTCAGCACTTTACATCTATTATCTCACTTAGTCCTTACAATAGTTACTCAAGTAAACAGTGCAGCTGAGGTGTCCAGTGCGTAAATGGGTTGCTCAAGGTCTCACAAAGAGTGAGCAGCAAACCCAAGCCCATTGAGCTGTGCACAAGTCACACACCCCAAATGTGGCTTGAGCCACCCATCTCTTTTCCCACTAAAAGGCTCACCTGGCTTGTCTTGTTGCCCATTATAAAGCCAATTGGCCAATATCTCCTCCATGAATCTTTTTTTTTTTTTTTTAAATGATGTCCTGCCCAGTTAGTTGGGAATGGCCTGGTGGCTCAAGACTGCAAATCATACTTTTGCAGGAACCCAAGAGAGACTGCCAGAGTGCCTTTCAGCTCTGGCCAGGGTGAACGAATAATTCGATTGAATCCACTCTTTGGCTCAGTTTCTTTTGCAAGTAGATTGGACTCTGAGCAATCCATTCTTCAGCCACTAATACATCAGCCGGGAGCTCTGAGCTATGATGGATGAGCTGGGCCATCAGCAGGGGCCAGGATGGATGGGTGTCATTCATCACTGTGGGGAGTCAAAGGAGTCGTGAGTTACTCAGACTGTGGCACCTTCCGCCCCCCATTGGGGCCAGAGCCAGAGGCTGGGGAGGCAGGGAGAGTTAAACAGACTTTTCTGGGAGACGTGCCAACACCCATGGGAACATTCTGTCTGAGCCACTCCAAAGTAACGAGATGTTTAATGGGGTTTGTTACTGGGACAAGGAGTTTAGGAGAGGAGGTTGTTGTAGATAAGGTCATGAGCTTTGGAAAATCATACTTGCCTGAAAAGACTTTGGTTTGGCTCTTCTTGGCTGTGAAGGTCGACTATGACGTTGACCTCTAAGCAGCTCCATTTCCTCATTTCCTCCCATGTATCCCTCCTTCACCCTTTCAGTCTTGTGCAGATTAGCAGGACCCTGTGATAAGGTAACACATGGGCGAGTACTAAGGGTCCCTTCTGCCTGGGGCTGGAAAACAGCTTCCTTCACATTCTCTAGCATCTCTCTTCTTCTGACACACTGCCAAGAGGCCTGGTGTTCAGATAGCACAACTGCAGAATACAAACAGCCTGGCTGGTTAAGTACCTGGAAGACAGATGCCATAGGGAGGCACAGACTCACAGCCACCATTAACTCAGCATGAAATAAAGTTTTGCTAGACTGAGCCGTGGAGAAGGAGGGTTGTCCCTGCAGTGTAACTGGCCTACCCTGACTAATACTCTACAGAAAAGGTTGACAAGAGCCTTTTAATCCAGATGTTTGGACTCATAGTCTTTAAATCCAGATGTTTGGACTCATATTCTTTGTTTGGTTAACAATCCTTAAAAATGTGAGAAAAAAGGCTTTGGATTGTAGCTCAATGGTAGAGCATAGCATGCCTAGTATATAAAAGGTTTGTTCCCCAGCAGAGAAAGAAAAAATGGAAGGTCAGACAGAGAATGAGAGGGGGACAGAAAACACCGTTAGCTCACAGAATTTACAAGTAATCCGTAGGCTGTATTTGCCAACCTTTTCCATAAACTCGTAAACTTTTGTACAAATTAATTATGATGAGAGACACAAACATATTTTAAATGTTCACCACCACTTTTAGAAAGGATAATATTAATTGTATATAAATAGGAAATATTTGCATGAGGCACTGTTACATGCACTGATAAGTATGCAGTGAATCAAAGACAATATGAACTGCCATTTAGGAAGGGATGAGGTAGTAGAGATGGACATAGAGAAGGAGGTGGAAGCAGAGATGGTGGGGGAGGAGGTAATGAAGTGGAGGTTTAGGAAGGGATGGTGGTAGAGTAAGTGGTAGAGGTGAATATGGAGGTAGTAGAGGTGGTGGGGTGAGGGTAGTTGTGAAAGGGGGTGGTAGTGGAGATGGCTGTGCCATAGTAGAGATGGTTGTGCTAGCAGAAGTGGTATTGATACTTTTCACTTTCATAATGCTCAGAGCTGCCTTGTTCATCTAGGTGTGGATCCCAAGTAGACCTTGGTCATAATGGTGTGCATATTAAGCTAAGATCAGCTTTGGACTCTGTAGCAATTAACAAACCATATTTACTGAAGGCCTTTTGTATGCCAGAAATGATCCTGTGTGATCTCACGACTATATGAGCCAAAGGTTGCAAATTTCCAGATGAGGAAATTGAGGCTCTTAGTGGTGATAAACTTGCCCACAGTAAGACTAAGTAAATGGTGCCCTGGACATTAGGATCCAGCTGAGTCCAGAGTCAATGTGTTTGCTTACTCTACCACACCATCTTCTCTCAAGAAGAAAATTCCATCGATTCTGCAGTCACAAATCCTGCCCCGAGGAGGCCGGGTGGTCTTACTATTACATGTTTTTTAATGCTTGAGGATTTTGACAAGGATGGCATGGAACCTATAGATTTCATTTAAATAGTGGTGGATCTGCCATCCTGTGAGTGTGGGAAATCCTCCTGTGTCTTTCTGTCTCCTATAATTTCTTTCCTGGCCATTTCATAGATTTCAAGGAACAGATCTTTCACATTTGGTTAAATTTATAACATATTTGATTCTTTGTGATGCTATTGTAAGTGGAATTATATTTCTAATTTCCCTTTTACATGGTTGGTTGTTGGTGCATAGAGATGCAACCAGGTTTCCTGTGTTTGTTTTGTATCCTGACATGTAATAGGCTTGCTAATTAGATTTTACAGGTTTCTGGAGCAACCTTTGGGCTTCCCACACAGAAAGTCACTATCTTCAAATGCATATCATTCCACCTCTCTCTCTTTCTCTGACTTCCATGCCTTCTATTGGTTTCTCTTGTCCAGTTGCCCTGGCCACAGACTCCAGGAGTCTCTTGAGAGCTGTTAAAAGTGAGCATCTTGCTCTCACCTCAGACCTTACAGGGAAATGTTTTCATTGTTTTCCAAGAGTGAGTAATGTGTGTGAGGATATGTTTCAAATCTAATAAAAGCCAGTTTGAGATATCAGAGGGATCTACCCACAGTCAGTCTAGGAGGATCAGAGAGTGGTAACTCACACCTTTAATCCCAGCACAGGGAATATCCAGGAGTGGTGACCTACGCCCTTAGTCCCAACAAATCTGAGTTGAAATCATCTCAGTTTACAGAAGGAGTTCCAGGCTCCCAGGCAGGGAGTGGTGGCTTACACTATTAGTCCCAGCACTTGGGAAGCAGAGGCAAGAGAATCTTTTTGAGTTCAAAGCCAGCCTGGTCTTCAAAGCAAGTTCCAGGACAGCCAGAACTGTCACACAGAAAACTGTGTTTTGGAAAAAACAAACAATCAAAAACAAAAAACAAAGACTGGAAGAGCTGGCTCTGTCCTCTGATATTCCAGACTTGTTTTTATTAAATTTGAAACATATCCCCACAAAAGGGAATTATTATTTCATCATATATGGCCTTGATTATTTGAGTATAAATAAAAAACTGCAACAGAAAATATATAGAAAAAAGCATTAAAACTAAGATTTTTAAAGTTATGCAAAGCTGACAGATCATAATTAGAGTAATTAAAAAGAGAGAAAGAAAACACAAATAAGACTCAAACAAATTGTAAGTTTAAAAAAAAAAAAAAGGTGTCACCAACACCACACAGAAAAATATGGGGGAAAAAAACCTACTCTGGATGACTGTCAACAGATGGGATAACAAAAGAGGAAGTGTCACGTATCACACCATGCTTGAATTATGAAGAAGCAGAAATAAGAACAGATCCGTGATAAATAAGGCTTTGGAACCAGGATCAGACATGGTAACACATGCCTTCAATCCCAGTACTCGGAAAACAGAAGCAGGTAAATTTGTGTGATTTGGAGGCCAGCCTGGCCTACATAGCAAGTTCCAGGACGTCTAGGGCTATGTTGAGAGGCCTATCTCATCCAGGGGTAAAAAGGACTTGGAAGCAATAGTTAAGAAACCACAAAAGGCTGGGCATGGTGGGGCACCCCTGTCACCCTAGCACATGGTAGGTGGAACAGGAGAGTCAGGAGTTAAAGGCCAGCCTCCTGTACACAACAAGTGTGAGGCTAGCCTGGGCTATGATAAAGAGGGAGAGAAAGATCAGGTAAAACTACAATGACCTTTCCTGTTCACCATGACTGCCTCATAAAGTAGGGCATGTGGGAGTGTATGGTGGAGTAAAGCTCCTTATCACACCGTGGCTAGCAGCAGAGACTGGGAATCTACAACAAAGTCCTTCCATTTCATTCCCCAACAGCTCCTTCTTCCAACTAGCCCTGTCTAAATAGCCCATTAAGTTACAAACTTATCATTGGATTAAATCAGACCTCTCCCAATTCAATCACCTTTCAAGGCTTCATCTCTGAATACCATTGTTGAGGACCAAACCTTAAATCCATAGTTTTAGGGAAACATTTCATACACATGAGAATATGATCTGTGTCCTCCAAGCTCAGCACAGCACCTCAAACATAACAGAAGCTCAATAAATGTATTTTGGCTTCATGAGCCACAGCAAGAAAGTATTCCAACAGGGTCTGAAAGCTCTCCACATCCACCCCACCTAGCCTTACCTCACCATGCCCAGTGTCCGTTAATCCCATGGTCCCATCACATACAGCCTCACTGGCACTTTACCCCCATACCTAACTCCTGAGCTTCAAAGCAAAGGAAATGTCTGCTGTGCCCCATGTCCTTGGGCATAGGACAGCACTCCGCACCTGGCAGGTGCACAGAAAAGGTTGATGACCATGCAAAACTCCACTTGGAAGTTTTATCACAAACAAGGTAGGCGGGACCAGCAGAAGCCAGCTGATGTCATCTCAAAGTCACGGGAAAGATCTTTGATAAATCAAGTAGAATGCTGGGGAGCACAGAAGATAAATAAGGTATTGATTTTCCAAGAGAAGGAAATGCTCAAATTCAATCCCAAGAAAAATTCTAGATCTTAATAACTGGTCAGTCGGCAACTAATTTTAAAAGAATGAGGCACTTACCCAGATCTAACGTATATCCTTAGAGGATGTCAGTTGAAATTATTCTAAGTTCCTTTTTGGTGAGGTGCCTATGCTCAGAACTGATCCTGTCTATATTATAGACAAGTATTCATTCAGTAGATATTTCTAGATGAGTCACACTCTGCAGGCTCTGTGCTGGTACTGTGGATGTGACATGAGCAATAGGCAGAACTCATGTCCCCAGGATGACTGGGTGATATGTAGTGCACATACAACACACAAGTAGGTGACATCTGGTATGACCCATGGTGGTGACTTCTCTAGAGGAAAAAAAGCAGGGTGAGGGAAGAGAACAGAGTGACAAGGTTAGAACCCTAAACAGCCAGCTGAAGAAGGCATCCAGAAGGGGATATCTTGAGAAAGGCTGAGGGTTTGTGGAGTCGGACACCAGAGCTGAAGACTACCAGGCTAAGGAAGCAAAAATCCAAGGTGCTTACCTGCTTGCTGGCTGCATACAGGACAGCAGGACCTTGTGACTGAAGTAGAGAGAGTGGGGGGAAGAGGGTGCAGTAGGAGGTGAGGAAGGAGAGGCATAATACAAGAAGGGCCTTGATCACAACCCTGCTCACAATTTCCAACAAGCCCACCCACAGAAGAATAGGTAAGTAAACTGTAGTGGTCTCACTACATGGAGTATTAGACAGCAAAGAAGATGGATGATACTTACTCCACTGTAACAATATGTATGGGCTTCACAAACATAATATTGAGTGAAAGAAACCAGGAACAGAAGTTTTATACTGTTTGGTTGTATTAATATAAAGCTTAAAAATGGGCCAGACTAATCTATGCTATTAGATGCCAAGATAGTGGGGGATTTCATATGGTGTAACCCTCATACCATCTTGGAAATTTTACACCAGATACAGTTCCATCGGTGTGGAACAAAGCAGAACAAAGCCCTGAAGTAACCGTGGTTGAAAGTGTACTCTGCAATTCAGATGACTAAAGAATGGTGGCATAAACCATGTTTCCGTTTCTGCCCAAAATAATCATGTATTTTACCAGAGAGCCAGCAGGGTCTGAAGCCCTTCCTAAGCAGGGGCCTATCATCATACCATGCACTCTCTGAATCTCATATGTGTCATTGCCATCTCCTGACCCTCCAGGTTCATTGAGTTCATTTTGATGGTTTCATGTAAGTCATTGCTTAACCTTTAGTAGAGAAGACCTCCCCATCCAAACACAGCTATAAGAACGTGCCAAGAGCTGAACCTATGGCCACCTAAAGAGGACTGTCCATTCTCCATCACTCTCTAGTCAAGATCCAGCAGCAAAAGCCACTGTCAGCATGAGAGCCCTTTCCTGGCAGACTCATATACTCAGCATCTAGCCCTCAGCACATCAGGAACTATTGCCACGATCACTGTGTTTGGTAGAGCATCAGTAAGGTACTAGGCTACCATGTGGATATGGTTGGCACCACCTTCTGTGTTAGTTGCTCGTTTAATTGTTATAAACAAACACTTGATAGAAAGAAACTGTGATCCTATTGAGCACATATCCAAAGGATACACATTCTTACCCCCAGGGCATTAGTGCCACTATATTCACAGCAGCATTATTCATAATAGCCAGAACTTGGAAACAACCTAGATGCCCCTCAACCGAAGAATGGATTTTTTAAAAAAATTGTGGTACATTTACACAATGAAGTACTACTCAATAGGGTAAAAAAAAAAAATGACTCCTGAAATTTACAGGCAAATGGATGGATCTGGAGAGTATCATCCTGAGTGAGGTAACACAGGCTCAGAAAGATAGACATGGTATGTATTCTCTCATAAGTGGATTTTAGACATAAAGCAAAGGATAATCAGGCTGCAAACCACAGCCCCTGAACAGCTAAGCAGCATGATGAACTTTAAGAGAGACATCCAGGGATCCCCTGGGAAAGGGAAACAGAGAAGATCTCCTGAGTAAATTGGGATAATTTGGGGGAGGAAGCAAGGGGAGGTAGGGAGAGATCATGAGAGAATGTAATTATTGACTGGGGTTGGCAACAGAGAGGAAGAACGAAGAAAAAGATATGTTTATGGGGGAACCATTGTGGGGTATGAGAGAAACCTGGTGCTAAAGAAATACCCAAGAACTCACAGATGACCCTGCCTAGGACTCTAAGCAATTGTGGAGAGGGTGCCTAAACAGGCCTTCCCCTATAATCAAATGAATGACCACCCTAATTGTCATTATAGAACCTACATCTAGCAGCTGATGGAGGCAGAAGGAGAGATCCATAGCTAAGCACCAGGTAGAGCTCCCGGTCCAGCTGAAGAGAGGGAGGGGAGAGTATATGAGCAAAGAGATCAGGATCATCAGGAAAAGACCCGCAAAGATGGTTGGCCTGAGCTACTGGGAGCTCACTGACTCTGAAATGACAGCTGAGGAACCTTTATGGAAAGTAATTAAACCTTCTAAATGTAGATGACAGTGGAATGGCCTGGGCAGTTTGTGGAGCCTCTTGCAGTCAGATCAGAGTTTATTCCTGGGGCATGAACTGGCATCTTGGAGCCCATTCCCTACAGAGGAACACCTTTCTCAGCCTTGGTACTGGGATGAGGGACTTGGTCCTTCCTCAACTGGATATGCCAGACAAAAGTGACTCACCTTGGGAGTCCTTGCCCTCCCTGGGGAGTAGATGGAGGGATGGGGTGGGGAGAGGCTAAGGGAGGACTGGGAGGAAGGGAAGGAGGAACAGTGATGGGTATGAGAAAAAATTAAATATATTTTTAAAATATTTTTTAACAAAGAAGGAAACTTGTGGTCTAAGGAGATACAGTCCATCATGAGAGGGAACACATGATAGTGGACAGATCAGGGAGCCAAGAAAAGTGAGTGTTAGTACTCAAGTAGCTTCCTCCTTTTTCCCTTGATTCAGTTCAGAACTGCGCCATCTGCATTTGGCACCATTAAACTTCTCTGGAAACACTCTTATAGACAAGTCCAGAGGTGTGTCTCCTAGGTAATTCTAAAGCCAGTCAAATTGGGAGAGAAGACAAACAGACGATCTGTCCTGTCTTTCATCCCAAATCAGGATTACTGAAAGAAATTCTCTACTTAAAAGCAGGAACATCCATCACCCTTTACTAAAGTTTCAGCATCCTTCAGCAAAATGGGAGGTGAGAAGGGTAGGATGGGAAGGGGGTTGACTCTCTTCACCTGAGTCTCAGCCCCAAGGAAGCCAAGGAAGACAGAAGGCCCAAGAGACCCAGAGCCATTGGTAGTGGGAACCCAAAGAATCCAGCTCCCTCCCCAGCATTACAGCTCAGGACCACGAGACTAGAAGCTGCCTCAGGGGGCACACCTATTGGAGGTCTAATGACTCACATAGGAACTCATATAGAGCCATACTAGGGATGGATTAGGCTTGCAGCTCCCTGAGCCTCGGGGGAGGTAGAAGGGGAAGAAGAGAATGCTTAGGCTGGCCTCTGCCTATGGACCTGGCCCCAAACTGGAAAGGGCAGCTATCCCAGTATTCAGTGAGCAAGAGGAATATCAAATTCAGGCTCCTTAGTCTAGATCAATATCTATGCAGGTCTGACCCAGAGATGGCACTGGACAGGGGCCAGAGGCAGAGGAAACAGTCCAGTAGAACAGAGGTGTGACATGAGAAGACCAGGCAAGCCCCCACTGAGAACAGTGGGGGTCAGAGAAGGACTGAAGTACGCAACACCCCATAATATATGCAGGCTCCTTCAACTGGTAAGTTTAGGTTAAGCCAGAGGAACCCTGCTGTCAATAGTAGGTCATTGCCAAAAAGCTGACCTGGAGGTCATTAGGTCACCCAGGCAGGCAGAGGGCCAGGAAACAGAAGCAGTGGTTCCCCACATGTCCCTGCTCATAAGGGGAGCCAGGCCTTGATGCTATCTACCAAGTCCAGCAAAGCTTCAGAATATGCCCATGACCCATTTCAGAACATCAACCTGGTCCTTCACGCCTCATCACTTGGGGATGTGTGAACACTCCAGTTGGCTACTGAACATCCCTGTATCAGTTACATGTCTCATTACTGCGACACAGTACCACACAAAATCAATTTAAGGAAGGAAATATTTGTTTGTGCTCACAGTTTGAAGTGACCCATAGTGAGAGAAGGCATGGCAATAGAAGTGTGAGGTGTCAGTCACATGGTATCCACCATCCAGAACCATGGAGAGAGAGAAACATCAGTGCCCAGTTTATTTCTCTTTATTCAATTTTGGACCCCAACCCATGGGAGGACACCATCCACAATTTGAGTTTACAACCTCAATTAACTCAATCTATAAACTCCCTTACGATGTGTCTAGAGATTTGCCTCCTGGAAGATTTCAGACCCTGTCAAGTTGACAGTTAAGATTGAACAATCACATCTGCCTAGGAAACCAATCCCTAGAGAGATATGCTGCATCTGTTTGCCATGGGGAAGATTCCTCCAGAAGGCATCTTTCCGAAGCTGGGTTGGGTGGAGAACACAAGGCCCTGTCACCATTCTACAGAGCTTCATTCCACTTCTCATCCAAGTCCAGCCAGCCTGGCACCTCCACACATGGTCACCATCACAGAGGAGCCAAAGGAGGCTTCCCTCCACCCACCTGGCTAGTCTTTAAAATCCACTCCTGCCTTTCAGCTCAACTCTAGGGCATTGCTAAAGCTCAGGGAGCCTTTTCCACATCAGTTGTATTTGACCACGCTTTCCCAGCTGCCCAGTCCAAAGAGAAGTCCCAAGACCCCTCAGGATGTACCCAAGTTCGAGGCCACTCTCCCAGACAGTGGGCTACTGTTGAGTCATTTTGTACATGTGAAGTTTTTGTTTTTAAACCTAACAAAGGCTCTCTTCTGCAGTGGCGCATGCTGAGGCCTCACAATGCTTGCTGTCGGAGAGGGCTGATTACCCAACTCCATTTATCAAAATGTCACTTCACTGACAGGCCCTAATAAATATCCTGCCAGAGACCCCGCACCTGGCAGCCGCGCCACTCGGCAACACGCCGCTAACCTAATTTGCTAATTGCTGCTTTCCCCATTAATTTTAGTCCTGTCTTATTTGGTGTTGACATGGAGGGAAAAGGAAGAGGGTGGAAAAAACAGACAAGAGAGAAAATATCTCAGGGTCCCCTAGCATCCATCCCTCCCTCTCACCCTTCCCCAGGCTCACACCTGAATCCCAACTTCCCCCTCTTCCTACATGGAGGCCCAGGGGAGATGAGGCATTGAAAAGTGAAGCGGTCTTATTTCCTGAACCAAAAGCCAGGACAGGCATCTGTCAATGGAATACAACACTTGAAAATGGGAGGGGTGTGGTTAATGTAGATGAAGGTTGTTGTCATCCTAGTCAATATTGTTGCCATGAGGTTAAGGAAGAAATCAGGCAGGGTATGAAGGGGTTAACAAGGATGGTGTTCCGGTCCTCATTAGTGGGCACATCCTTATGCTCTCAGGTCTCCCCATTCTACCACTCAGCATCTTTTCTCCTTTGATCTCACACTAAGCAGTGATGTTCAAGATAAAACCGAATTCTACTGAGAATGGACTTTCCATCCAAGACTGCCATCCCCTGCTTTCTAACTCCTCCTCGCAAGAACTCAGATGATGAACAGCTTCACTGAGTGTTGCTGGGCTAAAAATCCTTAGAGTTAAGCCCATTGATGTGAAGGCAGAAGTAAAAATGAGTGGCCATTGCAAAGAAAGATAAAGATACAGTTGCTTTGCCTGAGATAACAGAAGTTTCTGTCTTTAAAGGGCAAGTGGAATCCACTATGACCTCTTTCAGTATCTTCATAGATGGAAACCTTCAGAACTCAGCAGGTGGTCCCACACCAGACAGAGAAGACTCCAGAATCTACTCATCTTGAATACTCCCTTACTCTAGATTTCCAAACAGATTAGTGCTGAGGTAAGGTGGTCTTTAATCTTCAGTAGGATTGAAATGATGCTTGCTTGTTGTAGAAACCAAAAGCCCTCAATGCTACATCAGCCTAAGACAGCCACCCTATAACAGAGACATTTTGTGGTTCCCACACCCCCATGGGACTGTGTTGTACTTAGATGGTGTTGCCACAGCTGGACTTGTTCTCCTGTGCATCTGAGGTACTTCATTCGAATCACGAGCCATGCCTTAATCGTCCTTAGCCATTTTCCCTGACCCAGTGAATCACAGAGACCCAGGTATTTGCTTGTGTTCATTTCCTTTTCCTCTCTGGAATGCTGTGGTAAACAGTCCTGCACCTGTATCTATGTGTACTTGTCTAGTTAGGACCCTAAGATGGATGCCAGAGGTAGAAGCACAATTTACACTTGAGAAAGGCAGGGATGCCACGAGGCACCAATTTAAATGCCATGTGAATTTCAAACACAAATAAGCTTTCTCACACCGTGAAAAGGCTCACAAATGTCCATGTATCTCTCGTGTCATAAGAGTTTACTTCCTTCCTACCTCAAAGAATCAGCTCTGGTTTTATTTTTTAATCATTATCAACTCTAACAAATGATTTTATTTGCATTTGTTATATTATTTGTAAAATTCAATTTTTTGTTTATTGGACATTTAAAGCTGGAATTTCTAAAAATCTCTCCTCGGTCTTTGGACTTTTTTGTATTAGGGTGTTTGTTCTTTTCTCATTAATTTAAAGATTATTATAGGTTATGGATAACACTTCACCATGTACAGATTTTTTCATGCATTCTTCCTACCATGATAATTTTGTTGTTTCTCTACAGTACTTAACAAAGAGGTGCCTAGGGACATTCCATAGTGGGTCTCAGTTACTGTAGATACTCACAGCTGATCAAGGTGCGGAGAACAAGTATTACTGAGTTCTCATCCTTAAGTGAGACCTTGCTATCACCCTCTCTAAGTTCAGACAGATGGGTAGAGCACTGCAGAGGGAGCACTATCTCCTGGGTGTGATGCGGCCATTGCCCTCATAAACTCACAGCAGTTGCAATTACCAGCACCGAATGGGCCAATCAGGGGAGGATGAGAGTGCTCACAGGGCCCCGCCCCTTCTTAAGGATCTATAGGCAATTGATAATTGCTGATGAAGACAGACGTTTTCTTCAGTAGTATAACCACAGACACGTCACAGCCCATGTGCCTGCTAATAATTCCTCAAACATGTTCTTCATGAAACCTAAATTTAACTAATTGCTTCACCAGGAAATAAAGGAAGGAACAAAGATTAGTGCCAATGAGAAAATATAGTCAAGATATATACTTGTATGAAAATGCCACAATAAAACCTGTTATTAGCTATAGTTATCATACTCTAATAAAAACATTTAAAAACATATACCTATCATGAAACTTAAAATAATGAGTCACTCAAGATAATTAGAACCTTATATATCCATTAACTCCAGTGTGAGACACATACAAACACGCCCAGCCGGAGACCAGAGCATCCAGGCAAGAAGAAGAGGGACACCATCTTTGGATGTCTTAAGAGTGAGACCAGCCTAAAGTCTACCCCTCCCTATGTCTGCCACATCCATCTATGGCTCTCAAGGACCTGACATTCAGGAAAGAGCTTAAAGTGTGTGTGGAAGAAAGGATGTTCAGATACAAGGCCACATGGAGGAGGGGAGCCCAGCCTCAGCTTCTGTCCACACAGTGAGCTCTTGATGGCAATGAATATCATGGTGTCCCTCAGACTTTCTACCACTGGCCAAGAGCAAGAAGCTCAGGAAGCCCACAGCTGTGCTCCATCAGGGTAATCCTCTTGGGAGTGCAGAGCAGGGTGGAGGGGCCCAATGAGGATCTGAAGGGGACATCCACCAGGAAATGTCCGCATTCCTTATTTCATGACCAGAGTTTGTAGGCACTAATTTAACATTTACCAAACTTCTGAAACCCGACGGCATATAAAAAATGGCTGTGCAAGTTAGCCCCATTTCATTCTATTAACTTTCACCTAATGTGGGGTTGCAACCTCTCTTCCCACTGGCTGCCTTTTGCTTGCACTGTCCCTTTAAAGTATGTAGCCCAGATGGAGTCTGACCAGACAACAGCATTCTCCATGCAACTTCTCTTAGCACAGCCCATTGGGAACATATCACACTGTCCCCTTCCTGTGAGACAAAACTCCCACCTATGATTACATGAGCTGCTGAATATAGGATATAAACTGAGTTCTAAAACCTGCTCCAATCCCGTCCCTTCTAAATAGTGCTGTAAGCCCTCACTTCCAATCTTTTAGAGATGTCAGGTGAAACAATCTATTAACCATTCTGTGCTAGGTGTAACATATTTGAGAAGTGATTAATAGAAGCAGAAATCCAAGTACATAATGATTTTTAAAAATGTGTTTCTATGGTGTATCCACCAGACATCTATCCAAAGGGCTCTTTATGGGTGTCCTAGTCAGCTTTCATTATCATGACACATCCTAGAGACACCTGAAAAAAAAGAGTTTCCGTTGAGGAATTGCCCAGATCAGATTGGCCTGTGGGCATTTCTTTGGAAGATTGTCTTGATTGCTCGTGGGTGTGGAGTGGCACAATTACCTTGGCAAATGGGCCCAGGCTGCCTTAAAAGCCTAGCTAAGCATGGGTCTGAAAATAAGCTAGAGGGAAGCAGCATTACTCCATGGCTTCTGTTTCAAGTTCCTGCTGGGGTTCCTGCCTTGACTTCCCTCAGTTATGAACTATGACCTGGAAGTGTAAACCAAATAAACTCTTTCCTCTCATGGTGGCTTTCAGTCATAGAATTTGTCATAGAAACAGAATAAAACAAGAATATAAGGGTTAAATAAAAATGTAAATGAAATACAAGGCATGGTGCCAGGCTCACGGTAAGTCCTCAGCCTGCTGTGGGCTGCAAAGTTGGCTGCCTAATCAATAAGCAAACATGTTTCTTCTGAGTGACAGGGAATATAAGCCAGACTCAAGAAGCCAGCTGAACAGAGCTGTTGAATTCCTCATTAGGATAAACCACAACTTCTTAATCCAGTTGGCATGCTGGATTAAGAAGGTAGAAAGAAACTGAGGCAGTGCCCTCAACTGACACCGAGCATGAGCTGTGCAACAAGACACTCACTGTCTCTGTGTAAGCTTTATGCAGCAGCCTGTTTCCTGACTAAGGGGCTCAGCCTTAGTCTCTGCCTGGAGCCCAGCATATGTGTAAGAGAGTTCAGTGGATTTAATTACTGCATCTTTAGTACCACAAATATGAGTCATTCACATGCTTTAGAATATTCTAGTAGTCATGTTTAAAAAGATTTTTTAAAGTAAAATTAACTTTAAAAATGTATTTTATTTAGGCCGATATGCTCAGTCTTATGTCAACTTTTTTTGCATTTAAAAATATTGTGTGTGTGTGTGTGTGTGTGTGTGTGTGTGTGTGTGTGTGTGTGTGTGTGTGCCAGTGCAGATTATTGGTAGGTAACCCAGGCAAGGGTTGGATGACCTTAGCAAGGACCCTGCAGGAACTATCCCAGACTCCATGCATCTAAATAGCACCAGAGCTGGCCTCAGATGGCCCCAGATCCCCTCAGGAGCGGCAGGCTACCCACACCCTAGCCATTAAACTCTGCCGAGATTCTTTTAGATGGCTACAGTTGAACAAAATATTGCCCTGTTCCCAACTCAGTTAAAAGGGCCTAGTAAAGAATAATGGCAGAGATGCTCACAGCCAGAAGCCGCTCCTCATGGCCCTTTAAGCGAGATTTACAGCCGGCATTTAGCAGTGGCCCTGGAACACTTGCTGAAACCGATCAGTGGAAAGCATGAGGCAGGCCAGCAAGCATGCTATCTTTCATTCCAGGCAGCAATGTCTGTCCCCAGCACCATGCTCTTGGATTCCCAGTCACTATACTTAGGGTGTCCGGTCCCTATGTATAGATGACGCAGGAATCTTCACAGATAAGTATTCAAAGGGATTGGGGAAAGACACTGTTTAGGGATAAATTGCTAAATATCCAGATTACTTCTAGGAATCACCTTTGATCCTGCAAGCTGAGATGCATCAGCACCCTGGACAGAGGCATCTGCAGGTCCCGCCATCCTGACCTCCAACCATTTTGGAATATAAGTGCATGACATAACGCCTTGGTTAGGCTCAGGAGAAGCTATGAAACTACTTATTAGTTGATGGGGAGGATGGTAGGAATTAGAAGTTTGGGGTGGAAATAATTAAAACTTCAGAGTGAAGAAATGGGAGTCAAGGAAGGAAGGTGTGCAAAAGTACTTCAGCCCCATGGAGGTTGGCTAACAAACGGGAAGAAGAAAACACAGGCTTTGGTCCTTAAAACTCAGAAGTGAAACATCTCAGAGCTTATATTTTCTGAGCGTTTTCCTCAGGATGTTCCGGGAGGAAATTAGAAAATTTTTGCTGTGCTGCACAAAAAATAACCAAGGCTCAGAAAGGAGACACTGATATCACAGTGTCAGTACCTAGTGGTGCCCCAGAGACTAGGCATAGTCTGCCAGCTGCATGACCAAGACTCATCAGTCCCTGGGTCCTAGTGACACCTTCCACAGAAAACTTAGAGAGTCTAACATTTTCACTCCTAGAAAAGAGACAAAAAAAAAACAAAAGAAAAGAAAGAAAGAAAGAAAGAAAGAAAGAAAGAAAGAAAGAAAGAAAGAAAGAAAGAAAGAAAGAAAGAAAGAAAGAAAGAAAGAAAGAAAGAAAGAAAGAAAGAAAGAAAGAAAGAAAGAAAGAAAGAAAGAAAGAAAGAAAGAAAGAAAGAAAGAAATCCATCAATGAAATCACTCTGCAGATGAAAAAAGCCAGTTAATGTGAGCAAGGCAAAGCTGATGCAATTATAACCAGGAAAAAAAGTAGAATTTGAACATTTAGTGTATACCAGATTCTCCCTAAACTGGGCAAACAAACGTTGAGTTTTGTTTTTGTTTTTTTGTTGTTGTTGTTTTTTTACTTCATCAAATTGATCATATATGTTTCATTTACCCCTCATGCACTCCTGACAGACATCACTAATCAATCTCAGAATCCTTCTAGTGATGCCCAGATTGGTCTTCTCAAGTGGCTGACTCCAAGCAGTTAATGATAGTGTGTAAAGTAAAAACGAGGTCATCTCTAATTTGAACAGTGAGGGTTTATGAGTAACTGTGTAGTGTCTTTCTGTCACAAGAGAAGAGACTCAAGCACAAAGAACATGCTAATAAAACTCTGAAAAGACCAGATCATTGTTCAAAGTCTTTCATCCAAGCTTGGAACTCAGGAACAGGAAGAAAGAGGGAAGAAACAAGGCTTAGTAAACATCAGCAATCTGGAGGAGAAACGTTACTCTGGAGATTTAGCAGGAGCCAGAGGGCCATTGTCCTGGGCCAAGCTCTGTACCATCCCCTGCTTGTCAGGATTCCCCCACCCCACCCCCGCAGGGTCCTGCTTTTGTGATCTAGAACCTCTTGAGCCACGTCAGGAGTACCAAAAAGGGTCAAAAGCTAAAGGATTCTTTTCTACTCTAAACACTGCCTCAGACCTGGTCTATGTTCATCCCTGAATTATTCTCCAGGCTTTTGCTGAGACTTCTTTCCACTGAGCCTACCTTCCCTGGACTAATGGTTAGAAACTGCCCCATAGACACACCTGGGGAGATATGATGACTACCCAACCTCAGACCAATTAGTTAGCCTTGGCCTGAGGACACCAGAGTTGCCAAAAATTACTCAAGAGTCTGAAAGTCAGTCTTGTGAGGTGACATCCAGGCTGAGACAGGCAGCCAGCCTGCCAGCTGCTAGCCCTCCAAACCCTACCCCACCCCCACCAGGCATGCTCCCTTAGGCAGAGGGTCCACCAAATAAAAACAGGCGGCCAGAGTTCAGGGCCCGCTGGCATTCTCCCAGTGAGCACCTTTTGTTCCGGGCTCAGAGCTGTTAATTAAAGAGCTGTGATTAATGAGGAAGCACTCCTGGTCCCATCTAGGAGAAGAGGTCCTGGGGATGCTGACTTTGCTGGAGGAATCTGCAGTCAGGTTCCAACTGGAACTATTTATAGTCCAGGCTCTGGGAGGGTTGGAAGAAAAATGCTCTCCCTCCTCCTGGCTTTTCTGCTTCCTCCCTCCCCTCCCCCACCACATCCTGATGGAATATGGAGGTAGGGATATCTATTGAGCAAAAACTTTTAAAGAAGTAACACTCAGCACACATGCATTAACATGAACTTATTCCCACTGCCTTCTTTACTTAGACATGTATTCACCAAATGCCTGCTGAGCACTGGCTCTGGGCAGGTTACCTATGGCTAGGAGCTCTACAGGCCCATTCTGATGGAGATCATTCTCCAGGAAGTCCTTCCCAAAGGACCTAACCAGCAGGTGGACAACTGTAAGTAGAGGCTAGTACTCTGCAGGAGAGACTAAGGCTCCATCGGCATGCTGTAAAAGTATCACTCTCCCCACAAGACTAATGCATGAGTTAGAGTAACTTCTGCTATGATGAAATATCATGACCAAAGCAGCTCAGAGAGAAAGGGGTTTTTTGGGCTTAGATATCCTGAATCATAGTCTATTGAACTCAAACCAGGTGGAAACCTAGAGGCAGAGCTGATGCAGAGACCATGAGGGGGTAATGTTTACTGGCTTGCTCCTTGTGGTTTGCTCAGCCTGCTTTCTCATAGAAGCCAGGACCACCAGCCTAGAGGTGCTGTGGGGATATGTTTCAAATATAAGAAAAACAGTCATAGATATTAGAGGTATCTACCCACAGTCAGTCTAGGAGGATCAGACAGTGGTAACTCACACCTTTAATCCCAGCAAGGGAATATCTGGGAGTGGTGACCTATACCCTTGATCCAATCAAATCAGAATTTGAGGTCATCTTAGTTTACAGAAGGAGTTCCAGGCTCCCAGGCAGGCAGTGATGGTGCCACACCTTAACTGAGTGAGGAAGGCATTTAAGGCAGGCATAGAAGGACAGAGCAAGCAGAAGAAGCCAGGAGGAGCTGGAAGATAACTGGGTGAGATCTGACTGTGACTGTGGTGTTTCCTCTCTGATATCTCTGCCTTTCCCAAAGATCTAGCCCTGAGTTTCCTTTATTCGTGCAACACTTGGTGTCCAACATTGGGGCTTGAATTCCTCCCCTCCCTACCCAAAAAACAGCACTTGCCACTCAGAGCAACACATGGCCAGAGGAATAATTACCGGCTGGCTAGGCTTTCTGTTCTGAGTTAGCCTCCAGTCTTAGGCAGACCAGCCACACATGTTTCCATTTCACTCTCATCTGGGTAAGTATTTCAGACAGTGGCCTCTTTCTCCTGGTGGATTGTTTCTTTTTTTTCCTTTTTGGACCCCTCCTTGGGTTGCTATCACACTAGGTAGCTGCCCCACTTCACAATCAATAGAATCATCAACAGACAACAAATTGGTGAGTAAATCATTTTTTTTTTAAAAGAGGAAATTTGTTTAAAGCAATGGAGGGTGCTTGGTCCTTCTGTGGTCTTCTTCTAGATGATGTAATAGTAGAACCAATGAAGGAAAAGATAAATAAGGTAGATGGGACTATCATAATGTTTATCACACTGTTTATTATGAATATTTTTTGTTTGATTTCTATTTTATCACTTAAAAAGTCAATTAATATAAATGCAAAGAAAAAGGTCTTTAAAAAGTTGTCAAGAGAGAACACAAAGATGTTCAGATTCAAACAGAGGACTATGAAGAACCAATTTTAGCAAGGTCATTTCAAATTAGACAAAAACAGGTAACATTAATATACCCAGTAACCTTTAAAAAAAATGAAGAATGATAAAGATATACAGAAGCTAGTTGGGCTCCAGTACAAATACTAGAATTAAGGAGATTAAAAGAAGCAATTGTAACATATATGATGAATTCACCATTTGTAAAACTAATGTTGAATAGCTGGTCATGCTGTAACCAGGTAAGCCCTAAAGATTGGTTAGATATGGTTGTAGATGTTTTAGAGGCAGGGCCTCTTATACAGTGGAAATCATGGTGGAGGGAGGAGGCTAAAACAATAGAACAAAGAAGCAGGGCCAAAGGCTTAGAAGTCTCCCAAGACCAACCTCTTGGGGAGGGAGATTATGCTAATATTTAAAGGCAGTCTTTATACAGTGAACATACTCTGGATTTATGTCGCATGGCAGCTTAAATGCCTAGAACTGGATTAAAGAAATAGGAAAAAAACTGAATCATTCACAAAAGTAATTCAAAGCCCAAAATAAACTTTTACAGATTTTTTTACACAGATTAACTACAGCGGTAAACAGAATAGTACCGGACTCAGAAGCCAGATGAATAATAATTGAATCACTGGCTTTTGAGAATGCTAATGCACAATATAGAAAAATACTTAGACCATTAAAAGTAAGGTCAGCACCATTGGAGGATTTGATTCATGAGAAAATTAATCTAGAGTCTTATGACAGTGCTGATAACTGGGTAGGAGAAACTTATTTCTAGAGGTATAAGAAAAAGTCAAAATGTTAAATGTTATAATTGGGGAAGGCAGGGTCACATAAAAAAGAGATTGCAGACAAGGCATTCCCAGAAATAATGCTTTTGTTAGGAATAATCCCAAGAGAACACCCCTCCCTTCTGGAGTATGCAGAAGGTGTGGAAAAGGAAGACATTGAACTAATGAGTACAGATCAACAAAGGACAGACAAGGTAACTTTCTGCCCTTGGGAAATGCCCCAAGGGGACTTTTCAAAGCCCTCATATCAAATCCAATCCAATCTTACCCTGCCATTGTGGAGGAAACACCTTCCCAGAACAATTCAAAAAAATTAAAACCTATTTTAAAAAGACATACTACACAGAATGATAGAAAATCAACAGAAAAGAAAACAAATTAAGGAAAAAATATAAAGCAAATGTTTTGGCAAGCTTCTATCAATGAACAAAGGCCAAAATTAAAAGTACAAATACATGATGTTATTATTGAAGGCTTATTGAACACAGGTGCAGATGTATCAATAATTTCACCAGAGTCCTGGCATCCAAGTTGGCCCCTTCAGGAGGTAAACGTTCAGTTTTTGGGTATTGGGTCGATCTCCCAGGTAAAACAGAGTGCAAGATGGCTTGAGTGTATAGGACCAGAAGAACCGAGAGAAATATTAAAGCCATATGTGGCTAACATTGCTATAAATTTATGGGGATGAGATTTACTTCAACAGTGAAACACACAGATTAATATTTCTCCAAACACAGAAATAAGTCATAATCTAGCACATGGTTCTGGAAGAAACATTTGAAGGTATTATGAGAAACAGTTACAGATGGTTCAGGTTATAGAGAAACAAAGTAAAACAGCTGTTGATCTTTCAAAAACACCCATAGCACTACCTCTAAAATGGCTAACAGAGAAGCCTATATGGGTTCATCAATGGCCTTTAACAAAAGAAAAATTGCAGGGCTTAGAGTAGCTGGTACAGAAGCAGTTAAATGCTCAGCATATAGAAGAATCAACCAGCCCTTGGAATTCTCCTGTATTTGTTATTAGAAAGAAATCAGAAAAGTGGAGAATGGTAACAGACCTAAGGGCAATAAACAAGGTGATCCAGCCAATGGGTTCTCTACAGTCTGGGATTCCTTTGCCTTCTCTGTTACCTAAAGAATGGCCTAATATAGTTATTGATTTAAAAGACTGTTTCTTTACAATACCTTTATAAGAACAAGACAAAGAAAAATTTGCCTTTTCAGTGCCCACTTATAATAACTCTCAGCCTGTAAAGACATACCAGTGGAGGGTACTCCTTCAAGGAATGCTGAATAGCCTAACTCTATGCCAGTATTTTGTACAAAAGCCAGTAGAATAAATATATAACAAATTCCCACAATCTATAATTTATAATTACACGGACGACATCTTATTGGCTGATTCAAATATGGATACCTTAGGAAAAAAAATTGAAAAAGTAAAAAAAAAAAAATTGCCTACTTGAGGATTACAAATTGCCCAGAAAAAAATACAAAGAGGGGATTCCATTAATTATTTAGGCTACAAAATAGGCCAACAAAAAAATCTGACTCCAAAAGGTACAAATCAGGAGAGATAGATTGAAAACACTTAATGATTTTCAAAGTCTACTAAAAAACATTGCCAATTTATGACCCACTATCAGAATTAAAAATGATGAACTAGATAATTTGTTCAAACCTTAAATGGTTACAAGGACTTAAATAGTCCAAGAGAATTGTCACCTGAATCTGAGAAAGAATTGGCTTTGGTGGAAAAGAAATTACAGGAGGCACATGTGGATCACGTGGATCCAGACCTTAATTGCATTCTAGTTATCTTGCCCTCTAAGCATTCTCCTACAGTAATTTTAATGCAAAGAGAAAATGTTATATTGAAATGGATATTTCTTCCACATAAACCGAGTAAGAAATTAAAAACATATCTGGAAAAGTTTTCTGAACTTATTTTTAAAGGAAAATTAAGACTTCGTCAATTGACAGGAATGGACCCAGCAGAAATTGTTGTACCTTTAACTAATGAAACATTGACCAACTATGGGTAGAAAGTGAACCTTGGCAAAGAGCCTGCAGTATTTTGGGGGGGGGGGGATATTAACAACAAATATCCTCAAAGCAAAAAGAATTGAATTTCTAAAGAAATCTAATTGGATTCTTCCTTGTATTGTGTGAGATAAGCCAATTTCTGGAGCCCCTACAATTTATAACCGATGCAAACAAATCAGGAAAGGCAAGTTACAAATCAGAACATATAAGTAAAGTGGCTCAAAGCCCTTATAATTCTGTTCAAAAGTCAGAATTATATGCTATCGTGATGGTAGCAATGGATTTTACCAAACCTCTTAACATAATCACTGACTCTCAGTATGCAGAAAGAGTTGTGTAGGGGTATTGTATTATTTCATGGTAAATAATTGTCCCAACCACTGGTTTAATAAAAAGCGCTGATTGGCCAAAGGTAGGCAGGAAGTGTGGGCGGGGCTACCAGACTAAAACTCTGAGAACAGGAAGCAGCAGAGGAATGCCAGAGAGAATGCCAGAGAGAAGCCGAAAGAAGCAGAGGACAACTATGATGCTCTAAAGAAAGGTACTGAGCCGCATGGCTGAACAAGAGACATGGGTTAGATGAAGGGTACAGAGTTAGCAAGTGATATGCCTGAGCCTTTGGCCGATTCAGCCTAAAACTGTAGTAAGCCTCTGTGTGTCTCTGTGGGTCTGTGGGTCCTAAACCTTGAGATTAGGCCTAAAAGTCTGGGCCAGAAACCTCATACAACAGAGTTGTTCTACACATTGAAACGGCTGATTTTATTAATGATGAGTCAGAATTAACTTCATTATTTATTCTGCTGCAAGAAATAATCAGGACTAGAAATCATTCCTTCTATATAACACACATTCGATCCCATACGGGTCTGCCAGGTCCTTTAGCACAAGGTAATGATGAAATTGATAAATTATTAATAGGAAATGTACTAGAGGCCTCAGAATTTCATAAAAAGCATCACATCAATAGCAAAGGATTAAAAAAGAGTTCTCTATCACTTGGCATCAAGCCAAAGAAATTGTAAAAAGGTGTCCCACCTGTTCTTTCTATAACTAAACTCCATTGCCAGCAGGAAGTAATCCTAAATGCATACATAGAAATGAAATCTGGCAGACGGATGTACTTCATTTTACAGAATTAGGGAAATTAAGATATGTCCATCATACAATAGATATGTTTTCAGGATTTCAATGAGCAACTGCTTTGAGTTCAGAAAAGGCTGATTCTGTAATCATACATTTGCTAGAAGTTATGACCATCATGGGAATACCTGTACAAATTAAGACTGACAATGCTCCAGCATATGTCTCTAGTAAAAATGAAACAATTCTTTGCTTATTATAATATAAAGCATATTACAGGAATACCACACAATCCTACAGGGCAAGCAGTCATAGAGAGATCAAATCGAACTCTAAAGAATATGCTAAATAAACAGAAAGGAATAACAAAGACCCCCCCGGAGATAGACAACATAATGCTTTATTAACTTTGAATTTTCTCAATGCTAATGAGAAAGGAACAACAGTTGAAGAAAAGCATTGGACTATAGAAAAAACAGCTGAACTAAATCAGCATGTTTACTTCAAAGATGTACTAAATGCTGAATGGAAGCCAGGGTATGTGCTACATTGGGGAAGGGGTTTTGCTTTTGTTTCCACGGGTGAAAAAAAGTTATGGATACCATCTAAATTAATAAAGACTTGATTTGAACCAGAGAAACTAAATGAAAATAAGAATTGATAGCTCATCCACCCATACTACAATTCTTTAAGTTGTATGAAAAAACAAAGTGTGGGGGCAGGTTTTTGTTTTTGTCTTTAAGAAAACTGGAAATACCCATCTTCAAGTTAAAAGACCTTGAACATCTAGACATCTAAAGCAAAAGGAAGGCTATCCAGAAAAATTTACAAGCAAAAGAATATCAGACCTATTGGTACCAGTATACTTCATAGGGTAAAATCTCATTGCTTAACCTCTACATATTTTTTTGTAAGTTGAAGTCTCAGTTTAATTATAATATAAAGCTGGCTTTAGAGTTGGAGTGTGGCTCTCCCCTTCTCTAAACTCAAGCATACTTGTTAAAGGAAAATACAAAATCTCTGTATCATATCAGAAGAGCCAACTGATATGGGACAGAAGAATAACAAAAATAAGGGACTATTCTATTGTTGCTAATCCTATACTGAATAAATAGTTATACATTTAGCTTCCTGTAGGTTTTAGTCTCTTATCAGTTTTCTGCAGTGATCCATGACAAGGCCTAATTGCGAACTTGAAGTATCCAAAAGGAAGATGGGGCCCCACAATGATGATTTCACATGAACTCTGGCAAAGCCACTAGGCTGACAAACACCAACCAAAGATCAGATTTGGACTACAAACTGCTCAGGACAATTTCAAAGCAGCTCGCTGAGATGAACCAGCTTCACAGACTACTATAGCTAGGACTTGAGACAAGCCTTGCACTTTCCTGTAATGCAGAGATTGGACAACAAATGATACAGCTACTTATTTCAGGACTTGACGATTAACAAAACTTTTCTTTTCAAGATCCTCTAAAGATGCCGTCACCCCCAGACAGCAGGAAGTAAACTTAAGAACACGGCACCCACATTCCCAAGAGGTGGGGTGGGTGGTTTTTGGTCATTCAGTGGGTTATGGATGATTGTCATTGTTTAAGTTAATTGATTAAAAATTGTTAATGGTTATGGTTAGAAAAAAGTTAAACAATAACAATTAGATTCAAGATTTGTGTTTAAAATAGAAAGAAAAGGGGATACAGATATATAGGATATAAGGGTAGATTATTAAATCTTCTTTTAAAAGGATTTACTAGCTTTAAATATGTTTTCAAGAGCAAACAAATATATTTTAGATGAACAGGTCTCCTTCAAACACTTCAGAGATCCATAGTATATGGCATTTAAAATATTTTAAGAACTTAAGACTTTTCTGGACAGTGAGACAGGTCTGTTCCTGACAGCACCAATCCACTTCAAGAGAAAAAATGGGTATTGAAGGAACCTATGGAGTCTACTGTCTTTATGGCAATGGTTAGCCACTGGATGAGAACCTGTTCTTGTATTGACTGCTTGACAGCATGTTATTTAAACTGGACATGCAGGTTCCCTAGAAAAGTGACCTCTGAACTTTGACAGAACAAGCTGGGATGGTACTTCAGGTTCCTGCTTTTCAGAGAAAACAGTCAGATATTCTTCAGGACACAAGGAAAAGCGACTGATTAACTATACCAGAATGGGCAGAGCAGATTTCCTCCTTCACAGAAATGAAGAGAGACTCTGGGCCTGTAGGCTGAAGATGGATGCCCCAACATTATAAAGGTACTTTGGGTGACTGTTCAGGCAGATAGGTGTCATCTCTGTCATTTCTAGATTTTGGAAGTTGCTTGCACTTCCTGGTTAGTTGGGTAAATATTATTTCCTTCTTGGGTCTCTGAGGTAGTTGAAGATGAAATAGTTATAGTTTTCTTGTGACAGTTTTAGAAAAGAAACTTTCAAGTTAAAGTGTATAAGTTTAAGAGACATCAAAATAATAGTTTTTAGTAGTAATACCAGTTAGAAAGAAAGTGAATTAGGTATAATCCTTTGGACTCATCAAAATAGGATAATTAAGGAAATATTTTCTTTGAATTGTCAATTGTTAATGGACTGGACATTACTCATTTATTGCTTATATATTGTATATAATTATTGTACCTATTGTATATGGTTTTTCTTACATTAGCTATAACCTTTTTTTTTTAATTTGACACAAAAGGGGATATGTGGGATATGTTTCAAACATAATAAAAACAGTCTGAGATATCAGAGGGATCTACCCACAGTCAGTCTAGGAGGATCAGACAGTGGTAACTCACACCTCTAATTCCAGAACAGGGAATATCCAGGAGTGGTTACCTACGCCCTTAATCCAATCAAATCAGAGTTTGAGGTCATCTTAGTTTACAGAAGGAGTTCCAGGCTTCCAGGCAGGGAGTGGTGGTGCCATGCCTTAACTGAGTGAGGAAGGTATTTAAGGCAGGCATAGAAAGACAGAGCAGGCAGAAAAAGCCAGGAGGAGTGAGGCTGAGGAAGCTGGAAGACAGCTGGGTGAGATCTGACTGTGGTGTTTCCTCTCTGATATCTCTGCCTCTCCCAGAGATCTGGCCCTGAGTTCCTTACATTCGTGCAACAAGGTGCCCCCTGACAACCCACAATGAGTCAGGCCCACCCCTATCAATCACTAAGTTTAAAAAAAAAAAAATGCCCTAAAGGCTTGCCTACCCCATTCTTACAGGGGCATTTTCTCAGTTGAGGTTCCCTCTTCTCACATGGCTTTACCTTGAGTCAAGTTGACATAAAACTGTCCAGCATAGCTAACTACTGACCTACAGGTTTTTAGCAGCCCCATCTCTATGTAAGAGACTGATGCCTAGACATAGTAAGGGATTTAAGTTTTATAGATTGTGTGGCAAATTTCAGATTCTAAATCAAGCATGGCAAAGAGCATTGTGCCCTTACAATCCCATTTCTTCTTCCAGCACAGTTACCACTCCTGTTTGGGATTTCACAGCCATTCAGCTGAGTTCAACTTAGTGCCACAAGAGACTCCCTCGGGTGGCCCCCACACTCATCCTTCCAAGCCCTGTTTTTAATGCTCTGGCCTATGAAATCCAGGTGATCTGTGAGGCACTAGTCAATGGCACAGAGTATCTATCTGTCAGTCTGAATCCCTGAATGGCTAGTGGAGAGGAACCTCTCGACTCTGGCACCAACTGAACTTGCGTGAGCAGAAAATAAACTTCAGATATTGAGCATCTGAAGACACCAGTGTTCACCTGTTACAGAGCTCAGCTCACTCTGATGGAGAATCTCAATTGTCAACTTCACGAACTCTAGCATCTCGTGGAAATGAACCTCTGGGCATGCCTGGGGAAAGGTATTGATTAGGTTTGCTGAGGTGCAAAGACTCACCTACTGTGGGAGATGCTCTCTTCAGGGCTGGGATCTTAGGCGGTATAAAAGAAAGTGAGCTGAGCACAAGAATTCTCCTCCTCCCATCCCCTGCTCCCTGTGACTACAGTATGACAAGTACTTCAATCTCCTGCCACCTGGACTCCCCTGCCAGGATGGACTGTGTCCTTGAACTGTGAACCAGAAGAAGCCCTTTCTCCCTTGATTTTGTCAGGGTATTTTATCACAGAAACAGAAAGGAATTAAGACATCACAGATTGGTGGCTCCAAGCCAATGCTTTATCTACTGCCCCTTAGAAAGCCTTGGTGACTCCTACACAACTCACTCACACACTCAAAAGCTGTCTGAAATACAGGTGGTGATGGAGCCACTGTGGGAATTGGCCAGGACTCAGGCTGTAGTTTTCCTGTGGTCACCAGCAGGGCTGGAAAGCAACTGGGGCTGTGCCCTCTGAGTCTGGGGAATGGGAAGGAAGGAACTTTGGAGAAGGGAGGCTGAGTTGGTGACAGTAAATTCATACTGGTTATTAGTAAAATGGCAGGAGAATCTAGGGTGAGGCTTGATGGTTGACCTTGACTGTCAACTTGATGCATGAAGGGATGCTAAGGGAATACAGGGCACACACCTAGCATCTATAAGGACTTCAGAGGGATGATCATGCAGGTCAGTGAACTAAGATGAGGCAGGAAGAGGAAGCCTCCCATTCAATGCAAGCTAGGGTCTTCTTAAACAAGTGTGGCTTTGCTAATATGATGGCCTGTGAATGTCACACTCCAGGTTCTTCTGCCTTTGAACATGGACTCATACTATCAAACTGTCCAAGGATGCCCCAGGCTTGTATCCTCTTTGGCCCTTTGGTAATCTACCTGGTTCTGGGGCTCCTAGCTTCTTGGGCTGAGGAGCTACCAGTTTCTCTGGCTGACCTCTTTTATCATTAGATGTATATATGTCCATTCTGTTAGTAATCTTTCCCTCTTGGACTTTAATATGAGGGTCACAGTTTGGAAAGGTGAGCTGTAAGAGGAAGCTCCCAGCACTCTGGCATTGGCTAGGCTGGATAGGTGATGTTTTTCAGATATGGACTGCATGGGCATCTGATGTCCAATAAGCTGGGGTCACCAGGCTTTCAATAGCTTCCTCTTACAGTTCATCCACCCTCTCTATACTCTAGCCCTCACCAATTTAATTTAGGACATCTCAAAATCTCTCTTGTTCGTTCCCTAAACATTTTTTCAGTGGATACAATTATAGATAATTGGCAAAGACATCCAATGTCTTACGCAGACACCTTTTCAATCAGGCCGCAAGGTCACTGGGAATCAGCCCTAATCCTAGTCTTCTCACAGAACCAAGGTGGGATCTCCCTGGACTGTGTATGTGTGTGTGGGGGGGGGGGGGGGTTAATCCAGGCAAATGAGCAAAATTAGAAAGCACACATAAAATTATGAAATTGGGGTTTTTTTTTTCTTAGATTATACAGTTGGAAGCTAACTTAAACAATGGCGTCTGCACAGTGGAGAGGCTGTGAATTCTCTACCCAAGAAGATAGAGCCTCCGAACAAGGAATGCCACTGACACAGTTCATGTGGAGACTGACATCTAGAGGTTGAGTGGCACATATATACCTTTACTCCTTTCCTAAGAAGACAGCAACAAACGGGAGTCTGTGAGTTCAAAGCCAGCCTGATCTACAAGGTGAGTTTCAGGACACTTAAGGCTGCATAGAGACCCTGTCTCAGAAAACCAAAACCAAACAAACGGGGAGACCCAGAAGGTCCCCAGAGCCATCAACGTAAACCCACAGCAAAGGCTGAAGAGTTGGAGGACAATTGCTGGGGGCAGCTGTAATAGCCACTTAGAGTGGCACTCGTGTGTGTCCTGACACTTTCTCTTACTCTTCTGTTCCATCGGGGACAAAAGCCTATTGGGTGGTACTGTCCACATGTAAGGCAGGTCTTCCTCAGTAGTTTCTCCACGGGCCAACCCTCCAAAACCACAAATACGCCCAGAAGTATGCTTTTCTAAGCTAGGCGTCTCTCAATCCGGTCAAGCTGACAGCCAAAATGAAATATCACAAGTGGGTTCCAGCAGAAGACCAGGGGATCTTCCTGAAACCAGCTGGAATTGAGGCTGGGGTTTTCCCCTGAGACAACTAAAGACAGTACTGTGATCTGAGGCATAGAGGTGATGAGCCAGACTGAGAAGAGCTGGCCCACACCTGGGTCTCAACCACTGCTCCACGGGTATGGAAAAGTGCATGGCACAGTGCCTGCCACACAGATGACAAGCTGCATCTCACAAGTGCAGCTTCTCAGAGTGGGAAATGCTCAAGGACAATGGGATAGCTCTGAGTCGCTGATGGATGTCAGGCTGCTGAGTCAAGAACCCAGAGCCACCTGCACATAGACATCTCAGTATCCAAGCTTACTAATTACCTCTATTGATTAAGACAATTTTAATGAGGCTTTTTATTATCCATAGCAAAGACATTTCAACCCATCTGTAAGGCAGGCATATAACATCTCTGTGGTTCTCTTTCCCGGCTTGAAATTCAAACACTATTGTTCATAACGGAACAACCAAAATGACCAAATTTTCATGAGGACTGAATCAGACTGTGTGGAAGGAGCTGTCCCCAGGGGCTAGAAAGGAGCAATTTCTCAAGATGTTTTTCTCACTGCAATTCATTTTATTTGAGTGGAGATGTGTAGCGAGAATCAGGCTATTGGTCTTGACCCGAGGTGTGGTCTTTAGTCTTGAAGACCCATGTACGGGGCGTGGCCAGGCCAGTCTAAGGCCCAGAGCATGCTGTTTTCCCTTCCTGTTTGCTTTCTTGACCTTTTGGACAGAGGATCTGACCCATCACCACCACCACCCCACATGGAACGGTTCAACTTTCCAGGAATTGCCCTAAGATTCAATCTTTGTATCGGTGAGGGTTTCATATAAACCATTAATAAATATCAATTCTTTATAATCTGTTGCTAGTGATTAATACCTTCCCTAGAGATATCCAACATATCCCTACGTGTTTACTCAAAGCCCTATATCCCATGAGGATATGCCATGACAACAGTCTCTAAGCCCAGCAGCAGGTTTCTAAGGAAGGTGAGCCACAGGCAGCCCTGTGTGGTGTCACAAGCTTCACGATGGTGGAGCTGATGGCAAGAATCTGAGGAAGATAAACAGCTCATTTCTATGTAATGGCGTGTGATTTAGGGGACTGGAGACTGATGGAGGTAACGAAGCTAGTTCTTATTCTAAGGGTAGAAGATGTGACCCTCTCTTCAGCATCCAAAACATCAGTGACATGACCTCATTTCTCCCATGACAGAGGTTGGATGTAAGTGCAGACAGAGTCCCAGAGTCTGAAGAGGCTCAGAGATGAACAGCTACTTTCCCAAAGTCACATAGCACTTGGGGCAGGGCTAGGATGCTGACCCTGATACACTGTTTTATACTCATACTACCTGCTGTGCCCTTAGACATCCTGACACTCCCACCAACCACTTGGCTTCCAGACTTACCCTGTAGAGCCACCTAGGAAAGAAGAAATCTACAAACCCAGAAAACTAAGGAGCCTACTCATGGCTCAGTGCCCAGAAACTATAGGTTGTAGTATGGTGTGTGTATGTGTGTGTGTGTATGTGACCATATGCATGTGTGTATATATGTGAGTAGTATGTGTCTGTGTAAGTGATGTGTATATGTGTGCATGAAATGCATGTGTGTGCACATGTCTGTGTATAATGTATATGTCTGTATTATGTGTACAGTATGTATATTGTGTATGCCTAGTGTGCATATGCATATGTGTATATGTCTGCATATGGCGTATATTTGTATGTGTGGTGTGTATATGTATACATGGTATGTAGTGGGGTGTATATGATAGGACTATATATAATATGTGTGCATATGCATGTCTGTATATGTGTATATTGTATGTATCTGTGTGGTGCATGTATGTGTGCAGTATGTACGTGTGTGTGTATGTATAGACACACATAATCCAGGAGCTGCACCCCCAGGAGCCCTGAAATGATCCACTTTGAGCAACACTATACAGTTCAGGCACAGGCTTCCCATAACCACTTCCTTCTATCAGCTGATTCCAGTAAATAAAAGGTGGTCATGGGATGACTATTTTGGGCCAGAAACCCTGTGGGGCAAACTCCTAGACCAAGATCTTAAAGGAAATGGCTTATTGGGGAGGTGTTCCCAGAAAAGGAATAGTTTCTGAGGGTGGGAAAGGGAAGCTGCCAGTGTAGGAAATATCGTGAGCCATTGCCCTTGTGGGCAAGAGGAGTGCCTTCCACTGATAGAACAAATCGTGGATTACCCCACTGGAGGAGTGGAACACAAGGTTTCTGGTCCATCCGGCGGGGATCCAGACCCACAGTCCCAGACCTCTTAGCCCCACGGTCCAGACCTCTCACCCTGCTTAGCCCCTCCAAAATGACTCAGACGCTTCATGCTGTTTGGCCTATGCTCAGACACATTGCTAGCTTGCTCCTTCATCTTAACTCATTTTCATTAATCTGTCTGCCATGTGGCTCATGGCTCACCTGTGTTCCCTCACATGTTGATTCCTGGGAGGCTGGGTCTGTCTGATGTTACCCTCCTTCCCCTACCTATGCCTCGATTTCTCCGCCTACTTCTACAGTGCCTGACATAGGCCAAAACAGTCCTTTATTCACAACATAAAGACATCCCACACCAGAGGACAAGGAAGTTAAGAGTCTAGGGTACTTAGCACCCACTCCAGGGTCGTTGTCTCTCAGGGCACTAGCCTGAGGCACTTCTAGTCTGCACCGCACAACCTGAGAGAAAGCCTTAGCTGGACTGAGCATTAGACTCAGTCAGCAAGAATCAGAGAGTAGGGGACATGTGGGTGGGACATTAAGTGCACCAGTTGGGTTCTTGACCCCCTCCCTTCCCCAGGGACCTAGACTGCCCTGGAAGATCTCCATCTCCATCTTCTCATCTCCCCAGCATTCTTCTTTTGACTTCATGGCTGAGCTCTCAGACCTGCAGCCTAGCCTGTTTAGGTGCTAATGTGTCATTTAAAAGCTGTATGGCTTCCTTCAGCCTGCAGGGCTCCTGAGACCATGGGTATCTTCTCTACAGCCTGATACCACATACTTGTTACAAGAGCTGGATAATGGGGCTGTGTTTGGTTTTTATTGTCAACCTCACACAACCAAGCGTCACCTGGGAAGGAGATTTTCCCAACTAAGGGGTTGCCAGAATTAGATAGACCTATAAAACTGTCTTGGTTATTAATTGATGGGGATGGTCCAGCCCACTGTAGGCAGTTCCCACTATGGGTAGAGGTACTTGGCTGTATAAGAAAGGTAGCAGAGCCGGTGGTGGTGGTGGTGGTGGTGGTGGTGGTGGTGGTGGTGGTGGCGTGTACCTTTAATTCCAGCACTTGGGAGGCAGGCAGATATCTGAGTTGGAGGCAAGCCTGCTGTACAGAGCTAGTTCCAAGACAGCTAAAGCTGTTATAAAGAGAAAACCATGTCTGAGAGAGAGAGAGAGGGAGAGAGAGAGAAGAAACGTACCTGAGAAAAGCTAGGGGGTGAATAGGAAGCCAGTAAGGAGCCTTGCTTCATGGCTCTGGGTTCCTGCCCTGAGTTCCTGTTCTGACTTCTCTTGCTGACTGACTGTTACCTGGAAAAGCTGTTAAGCCTTCCTCTCAAAGTTGCTTTTGGTCAATGTTTTATTAGAGCAACAGAAATCAAAGTAGAACAATGGGCATGCCACCCTCAGCACCAGGTATACTGAGTACCTTACAGTACTGACACCAACGCACAGATACACGAGTTTCCCCCATACAAAATGCATGCACCATCCTTGGTCACACACCAGGGCTATTAAGAACTCTGAGGAGAGTATCCCTTGTGCTCTTTGGCCACCAACGGGATCATCTTTTATCACCTTGAGATGCTTGCTGGTTCTAGTTTCCATACGTTGCCATCTGGGATACTGCTATTCCAGAATATTACTACTGACATTAGAATGCGTGATGTTTTTATAAACTAATGAATTCACGGAAGGTGTTCTTTAAAGAGGAGAAAATGTCAGCCTACTCTTCAAGCGCCTGACCAGAGTTTCTCTGGTAGGTCAAGGTAACTCAAGGAGCCATTCGGGCCAAAGACCTCTGGTTCTCTATGTGGCCAAATCCTGGAACATCTCACCTGCTTCAAAGTAGTTAAGGGATGAGGTTTCCAGGAGCATTTGGGGATGTGAGCTGTTTACTAGCCACAATACCTAACACCGCCTGTGAAAGCTTTTTCACAGACTCCTAAAAAAGGACCCAAGACTGCTAAGAAAACACTGCCTGTTTTGGCCCCTGTACCTTATATTCTCTAAATTGTGATCAGAGATAGGACAATTAAGTTACCTGTGGTGATCTGAATGAGAATGGCCTCCATAAGGTCACAGGTTTGAATGCTTTGTCCCCAGTTAGTGGAACCTTTTGGGAATGTTTGGGGGTGTAGCCTTGTTGGAGGAAGTGTGTCACTTGGGGGTGGGTTATGAAGGTTTCAATAGCCCATGCCAGGCCTAGTCTCTCTGTCTCTCTGTCTCTCTGTCTCTGTCTCTCTCTCCCTCCCTCCTCTCCCTCCCTTCCTCCTTCCCTCCCTGCTCTGGGTCAGGATTTAAAGTTCTCAGCTATTTCTGCAGCACCTTGCCTCCCCAGCATGATATTGAGCCAACCTTCTGAAGCTGTAAGCAAGCTCCCAATTAAACTCTTCCTCTTATAAGAGCTGCCTTGGTCATGGTGTCTCTTGACAGCAATAAGACAACACTGATATTATGGTCTGGATCTAAATTGCCTCTCACCAGCTGTTAGAGACAACTATGGAAACTTTGAGCCTGTGCTCCAGCTAGCAGAAGTGGGTCACTGGGAGAAAGCCTAGAAGGTTATAACCACTCTGCTTCTAGCTCTGGTTTGAACACCCTACTTTCTGGTCAGCCATTATGTGAACAAGTCACAAACTTTTGCCACCACAGACAAAGACACAGTGTCTGCTGTAATACGTTTACACACACGCGTACACACATACACACACACACACACACACACACACACACACACACACACACAAAACCCATAATTCAAAACAAATTCTTCCTCTTTAAGCTGCTTCTGTTTGGTGTTCTGAATGATGATACAGCTTGTTGATGCTCCCCTGGGCCAGCCCTTCCTCTCCTTCATGCAGAAGGAGTGGAAAGAGACTACCCACCCAGCAGTCTCTTTCTTCCATTTCTGCATGAAGAGCTTGCAGTCTTTCCTCTACATCCCCAGGGATACATGCCAGCCCCCCTCAGTCTGTCCACACTGAGCCTTCTCAAAACTCCTTGTATTCATCACTCACTCCGGCAGCATCCCAACAGACCACACCGCCTAAGAAGAGATATCACAAAGACCCAGTTTGCCAGCCCACAGCCCTGAACACACCTGGAATTTACAGCATAAGAACTCTGTTTTGCAGCTTAAAGAGCCTTTATTTTATATTTTATTGTCATGCCTGCCCCCCCCCCCGCCCTGAATACAATCTTGCTCAACTCCCCCTAGGTGCTCAGAGTTCCTCTCTCTGCATGGATGTGAAGACACACATTTCTCCCCACCCAGCACCCAGCTCTAACCTTGCACCCTCAAGAAACCAAGAGTGCAAAATGGGAAGCATAGTGCTTATCCTTAGGAGATTCATTCTGTCCCTACGAAACCATCGGCTCCAGGCTGAACCACCTTGCTACAAGAGCCTTCTTCATTGATCCAACATAACAAAGTGAGACTTTGAGGCAAGGCCAAGCTCCTCGCTGCTACCCTTCCCATAAACCAGCCTCTCTCTACCCTCCCCCAAAAGTCTCTGCATTCTCCCCTTCTTTTAATAAAATCTTCCAGAAGCCCTGTGCTGTTGATACATACTGTTCACATACATCCTGCACAATAGCCAGAACATACACAATTTGCACACCCACATAACCATGAGAGCTCCAGGAACAGATAGAAAACTTGCACATAAATGTGCCATGAAGGTGAACACTTTATTTAAGTCCTTCTCCTCATATAATCATGCCTATGATGGCACAACCCTCCAAGAGATGGGAATCCTCTCCAATAACCCACCTGTACACAGAGATAGAAAGGCAAAGCATACTTGTAGAAAACACCTACTCACATGTACAGGGCTACTCACACACATACGAAACGCATACCTACAAGCCCACGGACACACTGTATACATCCTGGGGACACAGCATGCTCTAAAGATTCTCATGAAGAGAGAATCCTGCTCATACCGGCTGGGCTATGAATGTTCCAGTAGAGAGCCAGCATAATTAGTGCTTTAATTAAAGTCCTCTTTCTGCTCACTGGCCACAGGACCTACACGCCAACACTTGGCTTGGATCCTGGACCTCTCAGAAGCTGCAGATGGGCTGAGCCAGAGCCACTCAAGGGCTTAGTCTGGGTGGTAATTAGGGATGGAGGCTCAGTTGAAGAACTGTAGCCAATCTGCTACTTTCCTGTCTCTTCCAAGGAAGAAAGTCTTGCTGGATCCTAGACTGCTGCTTCATAACCTAATTACACACACACACACACACACACACACACACACACACACACACACACACACACACACACACACACACAGGATGGAGGTGAGGGCCTTGGGGAGAAGGCAATGAGAATTAGCATATGGGCTTTAGCCCAACCCTTCCCCACCTCCTAAGGCCCAGCCCAGCCCAGCTCAGTCTACTACCTATCAAATGCAGTCCCTGCCCAACAGCTCCCTCCACAAGCCCCTAGAACAGGCTCATTGTCTATACCTGTCTGGATTTGTTTTCTAATGCAGACAGACAGCATGGTTCAAGTAATAGAAACTCACTTCCCTGCAACAATCAGGGAATCTGCAAGGTTGGTTTCTACCTTGTTAGGGTTTCTACTGCTGCATGATCAAAACACCATGATCAAAAAGTAAGTTGGGGGGGGAAGGGTTTATTTGGCTTACACTTTCACATCTTAGTCTATCACTGAAGGAAGTCAGAACAAGAATTCAAACAGGGCAGGAACATGGAGGTAGGAGATGATGCAGAGGCCAGGAAGGGATGTTGCTCACTGGCTTGCTCCTCATGGCTTGCTCAGCCTGCTTTCTCATAGAACCCAGGACCACCAGCCCAGGTGGCCCCACTCACAAAGGGCTGAACTCTCCCACATAATCACTAATGTTAAAAATGCCTGATAGCTGGATCTACAGAGGCATTTTCTCAATGGAGGCCCCTTCCTTGCCAGTGAATCTAGCTTGTGTCAAGTTAACACAGAACTAGACAGCACAAAAAAAAAAACCCACATCGGCTTGACGCACATCACTATTAAACCACAACCTCTCCTTTCTTATTCATCCCCAAGATTCACGTTAATATGCACTTCACAATACTAAATATTTCAAAGTTTTAAAGTTCCACACACTTAAAATTTTAGTCTCTTTAAAATTCAGTCTCTCAACTGTGAGATCCTGTAAAATACGTTTCTACTTCAAGAGGGAAGAACCAGGGCACAGTCATGATCTGATCATGACTAACTGATCAAAACCTAACTCCAAAAGTATAAATAATTCAATTTCCAATTATCCAGGTTTTACTCACAATCTTCTGGGCTCCTTCAAAAGGCATGGGTCACTTGCCTGGCTCCACAAACAACAGTTTTTCTCTTAAGCTCAGTTCAACTCCACTCCATACCTGCTGCCATTCTTGGTGGTCATCCGTGATACTGGCATCTCCAAAATACTGGAGTCTTCTGCTGCAACTGGGTTGTGCTCCAGCCCTGCCACGTGGTGCCAAGCCACAGGTGTTCTCCATGACACTCTCATGCCTTCAAAACCAGTACCGTCTGGGTGACTCTTACGCTACCAAATTCTGCTGCCAGCAAGAGGTACAACCTTGGCCGATTCAGGAACACAGCCTCTGTGTGCTGACCCTGAGGAAAGGTTTCCCAGAAGGCTTTACTTCAATGGTTCTGGTCTCTTGTTAGTCACAGCTGATTCTTCAGCCCCAGGTGACCTGAACCACAGATTCTTAACTCAGATGGCCTGACAGAGCCTTTGCTTCCCTCTCAAACTTCACAAGCCAGGCCTCCATCATCTGTGCTGCTTTCAACATTCTTATCTCCTAAGCTCCCACAGAACAGCTCACAGAGCTCTCAACACTCTATAGACTGTCCACAGTCCTCCCCAAAACAACATGGTCAGGTCAGTCACAGCAATACCCCACTACACTGGTACCAACTTGTCTTAGTTAGGGTTTCTCTTGCTGTGATGAAACACCATGATCATAAAGCAGTTAAAGAGGAAAGGTTTGTTTGCCTTACACTTCCACATCTTAGCCCATCTTCAAAGGAAGTCAGGACCGGAACCTGGAGGCAGGAGCCAATACAGAAGTCAGTGAGGATTGCTACGTATCGCCTTGCTCCTCATGGCTTCCTCAGCTTGCTTTCATATGGAACCCTGGACCACCAGCCTGATGGGCTGGGCCCACCCACATCAATCACTGAGGCTCCTTCCTTTCCAGTGACCCTAGCTCATATTAAATTGACTCAAAAGTAGCCAGCACAGATTCTTCTAAGGATGGCTTGAGCATTGATCATGGTGTTAGTTGTTTCTAGCAATGGGTGGCATGCCTTGTCATAGAGACATCACCCCAATCCCCACCCTAAGGATCACATAGTGTTCTTGTAGTGTGTGTGTGTGTGTGTGTGTGTGTGTGTGTGTGTGTGTGTGTGTGTGTGTATCCACATGTATGCAGGATTAAACTTAATATTTTCTATGGGAACACAACCCATCTGGATTAGGGCCCACCCCAAAAACCCCCTTTAAATTTATATACTCTATCTTCAAAAATAAGATTGCCATTAGAGCCTCTAAGGTTAGAGTATCAACAATGAAGCTATGGAGAAAAGGCACAATTCATCCTATGAAGTTGAGTCACGAAAGCTCAGTTTCAAGCAGGAGCTAAAGCATTGCTCACCAAGGCATTATGGGACACTATTTTTTTGGCTTTCTACTCCTTCACTCCATCGCTCACTGAGCGTGGCTTTACTAAGCACTTTCTAATTAGAAGGACTCCCACACCCCAGGAGGTCAAGTAAACACAGCAATAGGCAGGTGACCACTGAACAGTCCCAGTGTGGGTTCAGTGCTTGAACGGACTTGCACAGAGCAGCAGTATGGAAATAATGAGGATGAAGGGGGAAGGGAGACCACCTTGCTTCAATGTGGCCACCTGAGCAGGAGCGTGTGATATGATGAGGTCACACTCCATTTTTCTTTGGGGTACATTCTAACAGAAATCTGTGGGTTTGTGCTCTTAAATGACAACCTCCCAAATCCCATCACTTTGAAAGTGACTTCATGGCTTTACATTCAGAGTCTTGTGACCCTAAGATGTGTGCTCACAAGCACTGCCAAGTCTTCCTCAACCAACTGGGGATGACAGAAATCTTCCAGCATCTTCTGCCTCTCTTGACTGCAACAGACAGAGCTCCCACTGCTTCCTAGAGCACAGGTTTGTTTTCCACCCTGGTGTCTCTATACCTACAATTCTTGTAGTCAAGGACTGACTCCCTTCTGTTAGTTGGCTGGTTCCTTCATGCCCCAGGCTTTCACTTTTGCCAATTTCTCAGAGCCCTTCCCCATCATGCACCTAAAGGTGGTTCCTCTGTTACTCTCCCCCACAGCCGCCTGCGAAGCATTTATCATCATTATCTCACTGGTTTACACCTATGTTGTCTGAGACGCCACTACTCAATATAAATTCCTTAAGGGCTGGCCATATATCTATCTTGTTTAGGAAGAAGGGAGACAGAGAGAAAGAGGAGGAAGGGGAAAGAAGGATGGGAGAATGACAGAGATGCATGTGGTCTGGGACAGGGTTTTCTAACCTCAGTGAAACTGACATCTGGGCTACATCATTCTTTGGAAGGGACTGTGTTGTATGTGGGTTTCTGGCCCAGACTTTCCAGCCTAGCCTGGTGGTCCAGACTTTCAGACCCACAATCCCATAGTCCCACTGAAACACACAGATGCTTGTATTAATTTTAAACTGATTGACCTGGGGCCCAGGCATATAACTCGCTAACGCTTTACCCTTAAACTAACCCATGATTCTAATCCTGTTCAGCCATGCAGCTCGGTACCTTTTCTCAAAGCAACATAGTTGTCCTCTGCACCTTGTGGCTTCTCTGTGGCATTTCTGTTCCGTTCTTCCTGTTCCCAGAGTTTTCTTAGTCTGGTAGCCCCCCCCCACACTTCCTGTCTTCCTTTGGCCAATCAACATTTTTATTAAACCAGTAGGCGGGACAATTTTTTACAATATAACTACAGGACTGTCCAGTCCTGACTAGGGTGGTTAGCAGAATTCCTGACCTCTACTCACTAGATGCCAGCATCCTCTCCTCTAGTTACTACAACCAAAACAATGTCTTCCATGTCCACCCCATCCCAAGAAAAATCAAAATTGTCTCTGATTAAGAGCCACCCATGTGGAGGGTTTTCACCTGTTTGCAGCAATTGCATTCTTATTTCAACCATTTCATACAGAAACTTCAGTGAAACCTACAGCGGTGGAGTTGTCCCCGGCTCTGTCAGCAGCACTATCTGGATACAGCACGACACACTTACCAATGCTTGAAGGCTTGGAATAGCCCTCAGTCTCAGGCTCCTGATCTGCAGATGGTCCAGGCTCAGGCAGTGAGGCTGGACTCCAGCAGGGATTGGGGGACTTAGGTCTTCTCCGTGCACACTCACCCAATGTGGACCAGCTCCGCCTGGCGGTGAGTCACCAGTGTGCATGAAGGGGAGTGTGAGGCAGATCACACCGGGCTCTTTACAGATGCTTCTCAGTCTCAGTTGGTTAATGTCTCATTGTCCAGGGAGAGTCGTAGGAGCATGCCTAAAATCAAAGGTCGGGGAAAGATTCCTCTCTGCCAAAGGTGCGTGTGTGTGTGTGTGTGTGTGTGTGTGTGTGTGTGTGTGTGTGTGTGTGTGTGTGTGTGTGTGTGAAGTTTGGACATGTGAGTAAGCTCATGCCACAGGGTATGTGTGGAGGTCAAAGGTCAATCTCAACTGTCAGGCTTTGCCATCTACTTTGTTTGAGGCAGAGACTCTGGTTCACAGCTGTAGACACCAGGCTAGATGGCCCAAGCTTCCATGGAGTCTCCTGTTCTCGGCTTCTCCTCTTGCCACTTTATAGGCAAGCTGGGAGGTTAGATACAACTGTGCCCTGCTTCACATGGGTCCTGAGGATCCAAGCTCAAGTCCTTGCCCTTTGTGTGGCTCTGTCCACTGAACCATCTCCCTATCCTACTTCATCTTTTGAGACAGGGCCTTTCATTGAAACTGGACATTACTGATTTGTCTGGACTGGCTATGCAGCAAACTTCAGGAACTGCTTGTCTCACTCCCAAGGCACTATGGTTACAGAGGCATGCAGCCATGCCCAGCTTAAAGTGGGTGCTAGAGATCAAAACTCAAGTCTGATTCTTGTGTAACAGGCACCACATCAAGTGAAGCATCTTCCCAGCTCTTTAGACCACTGTCTTAGTAACCAGTGTATTTCCTAGAGAAGTAAGCCAATCTTTCAGAGAAGCCCTACCTTCTGGGTTACTAGCTGGGCCCATGATCCAGTATCCAGCCTGAATACTTAACCACATTTACTCCAAGGGTTTACTGAGCATATGGAAGGATGACTTCACTCAGACTGTATGTTTCCAGTGCCTGCTCTGTGAAGGGCACCGTCTGGGACACTGAAGATTCCACGGCAAGCATAGAGCACATAGTCAATTGGAATAAATGTTTTTACCTTCACAGGGTGTGTTCCCACCACCCACACAGAAGACTCATTGATGTACACCTATGGACACCATAGCCTCACCTCTCTAGAATGTGTTGGGGACTCAGAGGACCCTACTGCCATAGCTCCAGCCTCTCAAACAAGAACCTCTTTGACATGGGGACTCATCTCATCAAGATATGAGGATGTCTAAATCGAGGCTGTGTCAGCAGCCCCATGAAAATGAGTAATAGCCACAATTATGGCCCATATAACAGCCCAATAAAACCTAATTAAAATGATCCACATCCCATCTGCCAAGTGTAGGGCAGAGCATCCAGGGAAAGTTGGAGGCTCCGGCAGTTCAAGGGGAGCAAGTAACATGAATAATACTAGAAATATTTATATTATTTTAAGTATATTTACATAATATTAGCATATGATAGTGCGATGTAACCAAGACTGTCATGTATTACTATCATCATCATCATTAGTGTAGATATCACTTGCTACATGCTTTCAGTGTGATGCCCTCTGATCATAGGAACAGTCCCTGATACACTGGACATGTGTCATCCCATTTAGTTGTCATTAACTTTCCATAAAGTAAGTGTTACCATTATGCCAGTTTTACAAATGAAAAACTGAGAGCCATGAGGTTAAGTGGCTTATTCAAAGTGACACTGCTAACAAGTGTCAGGTTCCAGCAGTGGCTGGCTAGAACACCCATTCACTATTTGATAATTCAACATCATATAAGGCAAGGACCACACACAAGCGACACTCACTCATCGCCAACGAGGATCCAATGTTAAAAATAAGGTGAGAAAAATAAACCCCCATTGAAACGCAATATGAGGGCCATTGAGATGCTTCGGTGGGAAGAGGTGCTTTGTATGCAGGCCTGATGATCTGGGTTCAATCCCTGGGTCCCACAAAATAGCAGGAGAGAACCAACTCCTAAGAGGAATTGTCCTCTGACCCTCACATGCTCATGGTGGCACACGTACACCTGTATGCAGGAGTGAGCATGTGCACATGCGAGCATGCACACACAAAGATAAATAAATAATAAATAAAATACGATTTTAGTCTTTACAATCCACAAGCACGGTGGATGGAGCGTCAGTTTGAGTGTGAAATACATCATACAACACAAAGTCACATGCATCGAAGACTTGGTCCCTAGCTGGCAGCGATACTGGGATATGGTTAGGTCATCAAGTGATGACTCCCATTGATGAGTAAATGAATTCCTAGCAGAATCAACTATTAGGAGATGGGGTCTCACTGGAGGGAGTTAAGTCACTCCAAGGGTGTGTCTTGTCTCTGGCCACTTCCTGTCTCTCACTCTCTGCTTCCCAGCCCCCATAGATGAGCAGACTCATTGTACCACATGCAACATGCTCCTTGTTATGCGTGGCCTCCACTCAAACCCAGAGCCACGGAGCAAGCAACCACGAACTAAATCCATGAGCCAAAACCAGCCTTTCCTTCTAACGTATTTCTCTGTCACAGTATCACAGGAAGCTACCTAATATACACTCATGTATTCTGCCTAAGGGTTCAAGAAAACCTTACCAAGATGTACCCTTAAACTGAGCCACTGAAAGTCAGACCTCCATAGTCAGGGACATCTAGTGGTGAAAAAGGTCTGTCTGTAGGTCAAGATCCTCAAGTGCCTACAAGGTCAAGTTCAGAAGTGTAAATTGTGCCTGTAAGCAATGGAAGGTTTTAAAGCCAAGAGAAAAGGTGTCAGATGTCTCATTAAAAAGACCTTGGGAAAGAAAGTTCTCACCCTAGGACATGGCACCCCCTCCCTGCAGATATAGGGGTTACCCACCCTTAGAGATAGCCAAAGCAGCTCTACAGGAGTTGGAACAAAGCCTCTCTTTGCCTACATATGAAGTGATGTGCTTGGTCTATCAAGAAAGCATTTTCCATGAGTCCCAATCCCCAGCCCAAGGAAGATAAGTTTTGTATCCTGAATACTGTCATGGTCCCTCCTTGCAGACAGAGTGGCAGGAGCTGATCCAGGCCTTGAGGCCTGAAGTTCAGGAAGGGGCAGGCTCCTCCCAACAGACAGGCCTTTAAAAAACAGAATGCCAGAGCTGCAGACACACGAGACAGATAGGCTTTAAAAAAAGATCTGCATGGTTCCCTTTGTCATTTCAAATGATGTTGCCCTTTGACCCAGGAAGAGGTTCCAAATGCATAAATAGAACAATAATATCCAGCATCAATGTTTTGATAAAATGAAAGAGAGGGAAAATACATAATATCAACACCACCTCCGGGAAGCAGTCAGAAAAAGTTATCAAACATTCTGTCAGAGCTTGGCAGGCCGCACTGTCCACCCACCTGACTCTGGGCGCCTAATAAAGGCCGTATCTAGGAATTTGTCACTTTCGAATGCATAATTCACTAGTCAAAAGCAGCGGTAATATATTGCATTTTCATAAGGGGCTCTGAAGCTGTCTAATTTCCCTGAGCCTCAGGACGACAGGAGGCCCCGGCCACTCGTGGAGGCCTCTTTATGCATTATGGATAGAGGCTTTGCAATTCAAAGGAACAGCTCAGACTTCCCACTCCCTATTGCCCACTCCCAAATCCCCAGATCCTGCGTAGAGACCCAGTACTAAGGGGTAGATCCATCCCCCAAACTGACATGTATTCAGTATCTAGAAAGGACTATGGGTGCGTAAGTGTGAGGGTGTGTCCATATCTGTTAAGGTAGAGAAAGAAGCAAAATTATTCCTTGCGTCTTATCAAACACAACCAGCTTGGCCTGCCACTTGATAACATGTTTATAAGATGGAGCAAAGAACAAGTAGACAGTGAATTGATAGAACCAGCCCACCTGTGCCCCATGTCCACCATCTGTGTCCTCCACAGGCCCCAACATTAGATCTGCAAAACTTCCCTGCCACATAGATGACAAAGTCTATAAGTACAAATCACCACCCATTACAGTAACTGGGAGAATTGCAATGTGTCTTCTCCTAACCCCTCACAGAGGAAGCGGAGATGAGGCAAATGGCTAAGCACAGAAAATTTCCGATCTCAGCGTTCAGGAGGTACAGACAGGATCAGGAATTCATGGTCAGCCTCAACTACCTGATGCATGCAAGAGAAACTTGGAATACATGAGGCACAGTCTTAAAAGTGCAATAATGGGGGAAGGGAGACAGTTGTGGGGGAGTTTTAGGCAAGGAAGTGGGTCGTCTCCCTCCAACCTCACCTGAAGTACCGAGGCAACTCTTTCAAACTTCCTCTAATATAGCCAAAAATAAAGTGAGTCGTGCAGTGTGCTAAAAAGACAGACTGCCCCAGACTCTGCTGCAGTGACCCCTAGGATATGTAGGTTTTAATTACCTCACACACAGCACCAATTGTCAGTGTTGCCCACCCTTCTTCCTTCAGACACAGTGGCCTTATAGCTTTTATAAAACATATGGTGCTGGGCAGTCGGAATTTGCATCCCTCTGCCTTAGCATCACTACACTTCAGTATCTCCATCTCCAAAATGGGAACATAAGCATCTGTCACCTGACCTAGGGCAGAGATGCTGGAGAAGATTAAAAGTGTGACACTAGAGAAGGCTCCTAAGTAACAAGCAGAGGAGGTGTACTGGTGTTTCTTATCAACTTTACACAACCTACTACATGTCTGAGAAGAGATCTCCATCAGATTGGCCTGTGGACAGGAATGCGGGACATTGTCTGGATTGATGATTGGTGTGGGTAGGCCCATCCCACCATGGGCAGGGCCACTCCAGAGCAGGTGGACTTGGGTGTATAAGAAAAGTAGCTGAGCAAGCCAGAGGGAAAGCAAGCCAGTGTTTCTCCATTGGTTCCTCCCACCTGAGATCCTGCCCTGACTACTCTCAGTGGTGACTGGGATTGGGACATGAAAGCCACATATAAACCCTTTCTTCCTCCACTTGGTTTTGCTCAGTATTTCATCACAGCAACCAGACTAGGACAGGAAGTGAGAGGGGCTGCCATGCATTATGGGCTGGTGACTGCTAGGTGGCTTCATCTGGAGGGACTTTGACAACCCAGCATTGCAATGAGCCATGGCCAGCTTTCTGTTTCTGAACACCCTTTCCCCTTAGCTTTCTGCTCTCTCTCATTGACAGCCAGTTCTCAGTGAGAAAAGGCCACCGTTTCTAGAGATGATCCAGCTGGGTCTACACAGTGGCGAGAGTGATTGGTCAATCCTGAGAATAGGAGAAGGTCACAAGAGGCACATGTGCTAAGAAACTGGAAGCTGTCCTTAAAGCAGCTGCTCCCCACAATACAGAGAGGAGGGCTTTACATCCGTCCTGTCCTCGGGTGGTTCCCAAGGCTGTGGGGATGATGGGCAAGCAGCCAGGGGTGACAGGTGAGTACCTCTCAGTAAGCCCATTGCTCAGAAAGGTCAAATAACAGGAATTCTCTGCATACAACCTGGAAAATAATCTTTAATGCTGAGAGGAAAAGGGGAGAGGGGGGAAGAGAAGGAAGATAAAGGTGAAAAGGAATGGAAATGTACAAGAAAGGTAGAAAAAAAATGTGCTGTACCCAGTGATACTAGAGGAAGCCCTTAAGATAGAAGGGCTTGGCGGTAACTGAAGATATTCATTGAAATATTCCCTCTTGATTCTGCTACTCTCAACATATTTAACATATTTACACGTAAATGGGAAGAATGGTTGATCAGAAGGCTTAGAGAAGTGTCTGAGTTTCCTGTTGGTTTCCAAGTACTTATCAAAGGCTCAAGTCCCAATAGTCCAAACAGAGGTGTCACTAAATCATATAAACCATAAAAAGTGAGGGCAGGGACATTGGGAGGGTTTCGGATAAAATTTAAACATAAAACAGAAGTTCTACGGGGGGGGGGGGTGTCTTATCTAGAAGCCAAAAGATAAGAGGATTAATGTTTAGGGTCCACAGATATCATACATTTGCCACATCATCCTGTGATAGACAGAAGGGTCAGTGAGAGCCATAGAGAAGAGCCAACAGCTACACCCATGGGCCTCCACAGATGGATGAAAATTTGTCAGTCACAAAGTCACAGGCAGACATGCTGGAGAAAGGTAGTTGGTGCTGAGGTTCTGGAAGGTTGGTCGGAAGGGATATAGGCAGGTGGGAAGTTGTGGGAAGTGGCAGAGGAGGAAGGGAAGTCCAGGAAAGACCATTAACTGCTCACTGGGGAGTAAGTGGGGACCTGAATAAAGTGTTTTCTTAGTGGTCTAGCATGGGCAGATCTCTTTTACACAAAATCCAGAAAGAGAGGCGGGAGAGACGGCTCAACATCTTAAGGGCATGTTCTGCTCTTAGAGAAGACCTGAGTTCGGTTCCCAGCGCTCACATCAGGCGGCCTACACAAGCCTATAACTCCAGCTCCAGGGGTTCTTACACCCTTTAGTCCACTTGCCTCACACACAGAGACAGACACACAAGTGTGTAACTAAAAATAAAGAAAATACAGGGGCTCCGGAGAGGGGAATGGAAGGACTCGGGTGTTATAAAGGGAGGAAGTGGGGGGGGGGGGGTGAGGAAAGACATTCACTGAGGAAGGGAAGGGAGAGAAATATAGAGGTAAGAGGAATTAATAACGATTATGATAACTAATAATTATTAGTAATAATTAATAAGGATGATTGTGAAGGCCATAGGGAATTATACTATTGTTTCCCTAAAGTAAATATATAATATATAATATATATATATATTTATATAAATATAAAGTAATATATATATATATATTTATATAAATATAAAGTAATATATAATCACATGTATACACACATATATCTCTACATATGTATATGTCTATATGTTTATTTATATGTGTGTGTTTTAAGTGAAATTATACCACATGGGGTAGTAATGCTCCCCCCAAGAGGCATAGACCCTCAAATAAAGACCTAAGTATTAGACATGCAAAAACTCCCTTCAAGTTGTTGGTCATAGGAGATCAAGAGACCTCTCAAAACAACATAGAGAAAACTTGTTGTGGAGTGCACATCCCCAACTGATGCGGCTACAACACAGTCCCTATACATAAGGCTCAGGGACCATCACCTAAGATGGGGTGGGAAGATTATAAGAGCCAGTGGACGAGGGCATTGCTGCAAGACTGTGTCTTCTACATGTGACAAGGGAGCTTCACCTGTGAAATCTCAACAATATGGCTGTCCAAACAAGAACTGCATAATGGCATCAGTTGACATGTCAGTGTATATAGGGGGAATCTCAAAAAGCCCACTGCTAGATGAAAAGCTACAGCAATTAATTACTGCCAAGAGAGAATCAACCTTCCTTGGGAATGAGCTCCCTAACTGGAGATATACATATATGAGCAAAACTAAATAAATTAAACTGATTGTATTTCTATATTTATAGGTATGTGTCTACTTTGAGGGGCTATAGTAATCACTGATTTGGGGGAAGGTGCATTTCTTGGAGGTCTGGCTGCTGACCACAATGGTTATCCTTGGTTGTCAACATAGCTATATCTGAAATGAACTACAATCAAGAAATGGCATGCACACCTGTGATCCAGATCTTGAGGTGGGAAGACAACATGCCTTTGATCTGGATCTTGAAGTGAGAAGACACACCTTTAATCTGGCCACACCATCTACTGGAAGCCTATATAAGGACAATTGAAGAAGAAGGGGTTTGTTCTTCACCTTCTTCCCCACCCCCACCTTGTTAACACATCCATTCCTTCCTTCACTGGCATTGGATTCCAGTGTATAAAGAGGAGCAGCTGACACACCCAGCCTTGTGGAACTGAGCAGTTACTAGATTCTTGAACTTTCCATCCACAGATGGCCATTATTGGATTAGTTGGATTGCAACCTGCAAGTCATTTTAAGAAATTCCCTTTAGAAAGAAAGAGAGTGAGATTCATCCCATGGTTCATTCTGTGGCTTCAGAGAAGCCTGACTAACACATTGACACAACACACTTCTTCATCCACAGCTCCACAGATGTGTCTAAAAGCACACACCTAGAGTTCTAAATCCGAGGGACAGTTATATAGTGGAAAGCAGGTGCCATTGCCTTGATCTCTTGGCCAGCATAGATCTGGGAATCACCTATGACTATCGAGGCTACAGAATTAAGGGTTGAAGAGCAGCTAAAGACCAGGTAGCTTATAGGTGGAGCTCCTTCTGCTTCCTATTCGCTTTTGGATGAAGGACCTGACCCGACCTGCTGAGCTTCAGCCACATGGGCGATCCAGCTTTAGGAACCTCACAACTGTTTAATCTCTTGTCTCCGTGAGTTTCCCTCAGAACCCCCTAAATAAAATATATCCTTCTTTATCAGTTGCTGGTGATTTGCAAATATACAATGCTGAAGATGGTGGGTGCTGAGTAGGTTCCTCACACTGAGCCCCCAGAAGTAAGTGCTGAGGAAAGAATGTATGAACTTGGGAGAGGATCCCAGGTATCATCAGAGTAGAAAGTGGGGGAAGGGAAGGTGCTGGTATGGAACTGTTGAATGACCTGCTAAGCCTTTCACTACTATACTGGCTCCTGGGGGTTTGGACATGGCCATTACCATCTTAAAATAGAACATCACTGATGATCCACATGAGGCCCTCTGAGAACCTGTTAACACCAGGGGTTCACAATCCTCTCCTCCACCATTTATATAAAAGAGGTAAACAGTTGGCTGGGATTCATCAATGCAGCTGCTTGTGAGTCACCCATGGTAACATTAAAAACCATAAACCACTGTTTTACCAAGCTGGACATGGATAGAATCCTTTTGGGGGGATGTGGGTGCCCTCTCTAACTAGGGTGATGTTTCCCCAGGAAAATTCACACACCAGGGATGAACATTTTTACCCCATGTGGCAAGGAAATGGGGAATATTTGTTCTGTAGCATTTTTGTGCATTGTCCTCTTTGGAACTTTTGAACAGAGTTGGATAAAGCTTCCCTCCAGAAAAGGACATAAGAGCCTCAACCTCTAGGAAAAGGATGTTGCAGCCATGATTAATCCCTAAATAAAGGGTTTCTTCTGCATGAAGATCATCCTGAGTTACTCAAATAGACTTTAAAGTTCTCTCTGACAAATATCTTTGCGAGAAGAAATTTTGACACAATAGAAAGAAGGTTATTTTAACCATGGAGGCAGGGATCAGAATGATACAATTTCAAGTGGAACAGCACGGGCAGTGAGTGATAGGAACTGAAAGAGGCAACCCACAGGTCATCCCATCCAGCCTCTGTGTGAAGCCCGGGCATTTTGACTTCCATCCTTAAAATACCATGTCTGTGACATTTTGTTACAGAAGCCACTGGATGCTGATACAGTCATCAAGTGCTGCAGTGGACCTCTCCCCTAGGTGCAGGGAATAATAAAAAGGCAGCAGAAATTCCCTCTGGCAGAGTTTCACATGCCTGCACTCTAGTTCTTGGTCCAACGATGACTGTCTATGGGTCATGATATGTCAGGAGCAGCATCAGCCTCAGTGGGCAGGGTCTGGCTTGGGCTCCATCATTGTATCAACCCCGGGGGCTGTACAGAGCAGGGGCCTCTGAGCGTTGGTCTAGGTGGCTCCAAGGTCAAGCCTCACTTTTCTTTACAAAGGAACAGCATAAGGGTCACAGAGAGTAGAAGCTAAAGCTCCGGAGAGTCCAGTGTTGGGCCACCCAGGAGGTGACAGAGGAGGGAGCTATCTGTGCCCAAGAAATAGCCTCCTGGTTTGCCAGGCAGGCACTCAGGTATCACAGGAATTCAGACTTTGAAACAAATTCTAAGCTACTTCTATATCCCAATTCTCCAGTTATTAACAAGTATTACGTCAAAATTGGCCTTGTAGATTTAGGTAAAGAGAAGAAAAATAAATTTAAACTGATTTACTTCTTGAATCTTTAATTGTAGGCTTTTTTAAAAAAAAAAAAATCTCTTGGGGTTTGTTTCTCAAAAACATGCCTGGTTTTTGATGAGACGAGACACAGCAGGGCACCAAGGAAGGAGAGACTACCCAAAGGCCACAGGTCAGGGTAGGAGGTCACCACCATCATAACTAGGTGCTGTTAGCTATAAAGAAAGTGTTATAGTTAGTCCCTGGTTTATAGGTGAGTCACCAGAAGCTCTGACTACTGGAGACTGGGCAGAAAGGCTCTAGAAAATAAGTCACGGAGGAGCATTTGAGGATGATGAAGGGAGAAAGATGAGCTACAGTCAGTCAGCCACCCTGGCTCTGGGCTTCCAAAGACTGACTATGCCTAGGCATCAAACACAAGAATGAGTCTGGCATGCTGACTGAGGGGTGGGAAAACGCAGACAGCAGGGCTTGGGTCCCTGGTCCACATGTTCCTTCATCCCTGAATGGCAAAATCTAAGTCTTTCCAACTGAACATCACTTGGCTTGCTTGGACCACATCTGCCTGAGACAGTGGGTCCACAGTTACAAGGAGGAGGGAGATGTTCAACACTGGGGCACTCCCTGCCCTGGTTTCTGCTGATCTAACCTCTGCTTCATCATCAAGAGTGAAGTGAGCCACTGGGTATCAGACGCAGAAAGGCTCAGATTGACAAGTACCATCTGGCCTTCAAAGTCCTGGCTCTGCAGAGAAGCCGAAGTCATGGGGTACCTCCAGAAGACACTCCAGGGACAGCCTACCTGGGGCCTGCAGACACTTTGCTGTCCCTGAACTTGCTGTTCCTCAACCAAGTCATGCCACTAAAGCATCTTCCTACCCAAAAAAGGGGCTTTGTTAAAGAAGTGCTAACTAGGTGAAAGGTCACTCTGGAAGCAGTAAGTAAAGGCACAAACTCTCTAAGCCTGATCTGAAAAGCCTGAATGTGTTGTGTTGGACCTGAAGGTCCTGGGAATAATCAAATCTACTTCATGTCATTAGCTATTTCATGTCATTGGTAGGAAAACATTACCAGCAGGGAGCGTCACACAAGAGCCCCAGAGGAAGGTTCGTACCTGGAGCTGCAGCAGCTGCCTCAGCCCCTATTCACTTCACCTGGGAACTTGTTGCCATGATTACTTCAGCCTTTACAGAACCTACTGACAGAGAATTGTGCAATCCAGCAAGATCCCCAGGTCACTTGTGTATGTCCTCAAGTTGAAGATTCTCAGACGTGAAATTCTTTCACAGGAATTGAGGACAAGAGAGTGACAACAGGAAATGAGCTCCCTCTGCTCATATCCATAGACCTGTAAAGCTGACAGATGATCAGCAACCCTTCCTCCCAAGAAGCCAACGCTCAGGCTGCGGAAGAGTCCCTTTTACCATCAAACTGCACGAGGGTCCCTGACCTAAGACAGTGTGGCTGAGAAATTCGTTCACTCATGACCAACTCTGCTCCGTACCAGCCCCGTCAGGCTGAGGGCTTCTCAGCCCCCTGCCTCCGTCTGGCATAGCATGGGGGTAATCCCTCCACCCCAAACTTTTGTGTCTTTGTAAAATGTTTAGTGAAAAACTGCCGACTATGTAAATCAGGGATCATTAGAGGTTGGGTTTTTCCTCAAAGAATGGATTCAGCAAAATGCTGTTTTCTCCCCAGCTCTGGGTCTCTATTTAGGGGATTGGAGCTCTGTTTGTTTATTTATTTATTTATTCATTAGCTGGGCCCACAGTCAAGGAGAAGGGAGCAGGGCCATTAATCTTTCCTGTCATCCATCCACAGATGTGGAGTTCACACCGCCGCAAATGTGAAGTCAGCAGTACACAACCACAAGGTGGAAATTTCAAGAGAAATAAGCTTAGAGGGATGAAAAAAAAAGAAAATAAAGTAAAATAAAAGGGGAGTGGGGGTGGGGTGGGGAAGAAAGAGAAGAAAGGATGGGGCGCATCTGAAATACAGCCTGTCCCCTCCCGGGTGCCTGTGTGTGCTTGCTCAGAGTAATCTTGTTCTCAGCATGGAGGAGCCATTGATATGTTAATAATAATTTTCTTTTCTCTTCATCCTAAAGAAATGAAGTTTGCAAACTGATCCTGGTGAAGCCCTGTATGTGTGTGCTGTTTGTAGAGTGGCTAGAACACAAACACACACACACACACACACACACACACACACACACACACACATACACATTCTCTATTTATGGCATCTATTTAGTAAGTTCTAGAAATCTCCCTAAAAGGGTGAGCTCTCTCAGGCATGAGGTGTCCCTTTTGGAAATAATGTGGCTGCCAGCCCTTGCACGGAGATAGCTCTGTGGCTGGGCTGCAGGGCTGGACTCTTTTCCAAGAGAACAAACCTGCCACACTAAGTTACTTCCATTCTTAGTCCTGACCAGGAACTCTGCTAGCACCAGTTGGTGTGAAGTAGGTCAGAAAACTCAGCCGCAAGATTCCTGCAATTGATGTCTTTTCAAAACCCGGTGAATCCCAGAAGTCCCGATATATCCATACCACCTGGCCAGCATCAGGCACTCTTGCCTCAGTTTCCCTCTTCTGTTCTTGCTTTGAGGACTGAGGCTCTGAAGGTTTAACTCTTTGCCAGACAGATTCTTTTTTCTCAACTATGTCTAGAGACTAGGGGTGGCCAGAATCTCAAAATGCACTACCCTATTAAAACATTCCAGAGAGCTGACAATGCCCATTTCTCAAACCAAAACTCTCCAATCACAACTTGACAAAAGCCTGACATCATTTCTTACCTCAGTGGCAGCCATTCCACTAGTTTACAATGCTGAGGTCTTAGCTACACAACCATGCCCAGGTATGGCCCCATCTCGAGTGGGAAAGACTGAGTCCAGCCTGCCTGAAGCCTGCCAACTCATCCCTGAGCAGCAGCCCTGACTGTTCAGGGATACTGAAATCAATAACTTTGCTCATCGCTGTGAGCTCCTCTGGCATACTGACTGTGGATTAATCTCCACTCCTTGAAACTGTGGATTCTCAGTGAACATTTGTTGAATTGCATTGAGTCCCGGGTCAAAAGCAGAGTTGAGAATATTCTGGCAGACAGAGGACTGCAGTCAGGTTGGTGTGGGAAGTACTGCATAGGCTGATCTCTCTTCCCCAATGCCTCAGCCTGTGTTGAGCAGGACGCTGAGGCTGTGTTTGGATTTGGTGGTTCCTAGCGAGTCTGTGTTGAGTGCTAAGGAAGTGGATGGTGTCTTGCCTTGCTTTAAGCATGGATGTGGAGCTGCTATGTATCCTGGAAATTTTGAAGAGAGCTGCTTTTCAGAGCACACTGGCTTTATAAGAGAAGGGCAAAAAGACACAGGTTTCACAAGCAGCAACAGGAAGAAAGGTTGGACCTGGAGCTGTGATAGCAGGTGCCACCAGGGGAATGCTGAGTGTGGCCACAGGACCATCTGAGACTGAAACTTGTCGAAAACACATACCACAGGAGCATATGTTCATAAGGTTAGTCTGGGTGCACTCCACTGTTCTAACCAGAGCTCACTCCCAACACCCAGGCAGATACACTCAAATCCCTTTCTAGAACATCTACAACTCTGTTCATGCCATTTCCTCGTGGCTGTGAGCATTTTTAAATTTGTAAAATACAAATGAAACTTCGGCCTAAGAGAAATTTAGTAGGAAATGGACGCAAGTGGTGAACAGCCAATGGAGCGTACCCTACTGCCCTAAGTATCAACTTTGTGAGAGCCAGCAACCCCAGAACGCAGCCAGCACTATCCCACGGCCTCTTCTCTTGGCCTCCACCTCATCCTAGGTTCCCAGCTGAAGCCCCATGCCATCTCTGTTCATACTTTTCTGTCAATCATCTCTCCCTGGGCTTTAAGCCTTAGTCATCAAGTTCATCTTTCAGATTGCAGGTGAAAGAACACCTCCTCTGCTCCACCCCAAAAGCACACTTGTGAAGCCTGCATCTTCTTACCCTACCCTTAGTTCTGCCCTAAGATCACACTGGGGCCAGGTGGACTGCCCCTGGGGTTTTATGAAGTGTCCTCTGGAGGCACCCCATGACTTCAGCTTCTCTGTAGACCCAGGACTTTGAAGACCAGATGGCATTTGTCAGTCTGAGCTGTTCTAGTTTTTTCTCAGTTACTGTGATAAAAACACTCTAACCAAAGATGACATGGAGGAGGAAAGGGTTTATTTCTCAGATCACAGTCCATCATTGAGGTCAGGAATTTAAGCAGGAACTTGAAGCAGAAACTATGGACCATGCTGCTTGCTGATTCACTCTCAATTATGCTCAGCTAGCTTTCCAGTTGCCTAGAGATGGTGATGCCCAAAGTGGGCTGGGTCCTCCTGCATCTATTAACAATCAAGATAACACCCACACACACACACACAAAAACATGCTCACAGGCCAATCTGACCTGGTACACCATCAACTGAAACTCCCTTCTCAGATGATTCTAAACTGTGTAAAGTTGACTAAGGCATGAACTTAGTCCATTTTCTGGAGTCAGAAATGGCCCAGGCAAGGTCAGCTGAGCCCCCAACCAGTCCTAGACACAGAAGGAAAGAAACACTGCGCTTCTAGCCATTGGCCATGGCTTTGGGGTTCTTTCCTATGTGGTATTATTTTAACTATAGTCAAAATAATAATTAAAAAAAAGTTAACTTTCTCCACACCTCCAAGATGGAAAGCCAGGCGCTGACTTACCGTCTCATAAGATTGCTTGCATATATACCTCCCATGCTTCTCCAACAGCAGCTCTGTCTGTTTTGATCTAGCCGAACACTGTGTCTGGCCCAATAGAAAAGCTCTGAGCTGTGAAAGTCTTTAGTTTCCAGTTGGCTTTAACTTTCTGAGTAATTGTGCAGACTACAGAACTCTGGCTTTTAAGGAGAGAGAGGTCAGGTCAGTATTGGCCTCTTTTAAAAGTGACAGAAGAGCCAAACACACAATGGCTCCTAACACAATACAGGGCTCTGCGGGCAGAGCTAGACTGAAGTCCGATGTGTATAGCAAATGAATGGGGACTTGAAGCCTAGACCTCTATGACTCATGAGGGAAAGATCATTTCTTTGAAAATATTCATGAATTTGGTAGGAGGGCGGATTTTCCAATGTGAAGTCATTGTGCTAATGGCCTTGATTCTATAGTTCTCAGAATAGTCTCATTTGGCAGGTGTGAACCAGCACCTCTGAAACTCACAAATCAGGTGAGTCCACCAGAGCAAACTGCATATGAACTTCCTAGGGCTGTCTCCTTCGAAAACTAGTTGAAACAATATTCTAGATCATTTTAAAAGCAATAATGTTGATGGTGATGATGGTAGTGATGACAGTGATGTGATGGTGATGATGGTGGTGGTGGTGATGGTGATGATGAAGGTGGTAGTGATGGTAATGATGGTGGTGATGATGGTGATATGATGGTCATGATGATAGTGATGTGGTGGTGATAATGGTGGTGATGATGGTGATGATGGTGCTGGTGGTGATGACGATGGTGGTGATGATGGTGATGAGGATGGTAGTGATGATGGTGATGTGGTGGTGATGATGGTGATGGTGATGTGGTGGTGATGATGGTGGTAGTGATGATGGTGATGTGGTGGTGATGATGGTGATGGTGATGTGGTGGTGATGGTGGTGATGATGATGGTAGTGATGATGGTGATGTGGTGGTGATGATGGTGATGGTGGTGATGATGGTGCTGGTGGTGATGATGGTGATAATGGTGCTGGTGGTGATGATGATGGTGGTGATGATGATGGTAGTGATGATGGTGATAAGTTGTAATAATAGCTGTTACTGTTGTTAGTTACTGCCCCATATTCACAATCCTTTGCAGACCTGCCCGTGACGTGGTGAGATTTTCCCCACTTTCTCTGAGTTGTCCTCCTGGTACATTTTGATCAACAAAATCTGGAAGAAATTATGGTGTTTTGCTTTTGAGCAAGCTTTAGGTCATTCTTTAAGAGCCTACCTAGCCTTCTTATGAACAAATTGGAATAGCCTGTGGGATGAGAGATGACAGAAAGCACCAATGAGCTATTCCAGCTGGAGGAAACCCAGCTAAGCCAACCCACATCTAGCCTTACGTGCCGGAGTCTGGCCAAGGCCAGAACCAGCCATCTGAGCTCAGCCCACATTACTGCCCTAGAGGATGATAAGCTCTGCAGATGATAATTGTTTTGACCCAGAGCTTTTTATAATAGCTCTTATGCAGCAAAACTGATATTGTCTTTATTTAAAATGCATCAAGATCACCTCACATTCATGGGTACTATCAAAAAGTAAATAAGTGTTATCAGGAACATCGGTTCCAGCCGGTGAAACACAAGGTCCTCAAACAATTAAAAATAGAATCATCATGTGATTCAGCAACTCTACTTCTAGGCATACACCCAGCAGAATGTAAAGCAGTGTCTCAAAGATTCACTCACAGTCATTATTCCCAATAGTTAAAATATAGAAGCAATCTAAATGTCCATCAGAAGATAAATGAATGGGCAAATCATGATATATACACGTACATGTCATGGAATATTACATAGCCTGTAAAGGAAAATCTGACATACTACAACATGATTAAGTGTGATGGTTTGAAAAAAAATAGCCCCAAAAGAAGTAGCATTAATAGGAGGTGTGGCCTTGTTGGAGCAGTTGTGACCTAGTTGGAAAAGGGGTATCACTGTGGGGGTAGGCTTTGAGGAACTGGATCTTAGCTCACCCCTCTGTTAAGTCTTTACTCTGCCTCTAGCCCATGTGTGATCCCTGGAGGGCTGATCCAACCCAGCATCCTGCAGCTGGCCTCCTCAACCACTCTCTAGGGTGGCCTGGGGTGGAAGGAGGAAGAAAGAGTAATTTGCTTCATCTCCGCTTCCTGTGCCCCCAAAACACCTTATCTCCCCACTCCTGGGAGAGGTCCTGCTCCCACCACCCTGCAGTATGCAGGAGAAGGGGACATCTGGAGACAGACTTCTCCCCTTCTGAGTCTGATGGGGCCCAACTCAGGTAGTATCACCCTGCTGGTCCCTTCTCTTCTACCATTAAGGCAAGGAGGAAGGACTAGACACTTGGCTCAGAGATCTAAGCTGGTCTTGCATGAACAAGGCATTGGGCTTGATCCTGCTGTGCTTCAAACAGAAGACACAAAAAGCCAGGAGTCTCATTAAACCTTTTTCCATATACACATATTGTAAAAATCATGTGTATGATAAACAATATACAATTTGTGCTCATCACTTCAAAACTAATCTCTAAAAGCCAAAAAAAAATTGTAGTGCTTTCTTATAATTTCATAACAATTTCATAAATTCTCACAACAATATTGGTTTTTATTTTCTCAAAATGAGTATTTTCTAAACTTCCTTCTAGCCACTGTTTAAAGATACAAGAACCCATGCATTAATACCGACCCCATCAGAGTTTAGTTTCATTTCTGAAACTCAATTCAACAACCTGGAGAGAAATGTCTAAGCGCTCTTCGATGTGTGCCCGGGATTGTTGTTTTGTTTTTAAGAATTTAGCTTAGAGCTGAAGAATTGGTTCCATGGATACAGTGTTTATCCTGCAAGTGTAAGGAGCTGAGTTCAGACCCCTGGCTCCCATGAAGCCTGGCAGCCTCCTGTAATCCTTAGAAGGCAGAGCCAGAGTCTCTGGGGGCAAGCTGCATAGTTCCCCTAACACTAGGCTCACCAAGAGATCCAGTATCACAAAGCAAAGGAAGAGCAGTCAAAGGCAATACCCATCATCAACTTCGGGCCTCCCTGCACCGCCAAGCATTTGGTCACAGAAACATGCACACTACACAGAACGAGAAAGAAGGGCTAGAGGGGAGGAAGAGAGGCCGGAAGGAGCACAAAAAAAATTTTTTTAAACAAAAATATGACAGTGACAAAATAGCTAGCCTCTCCATGAATGACCACTGTTAAACAACGTGCCTTCATGCTGTCCCAGGCTGCAGCCGAAGAAGCAATCAATTGGGAAAGGCAGGAAGCCGGGCATCACCACAGTCTCAGCCCCTAGCACTTGGATGGAATCTTATTGAATATTAAAATAAAAGTAGATTATATCTCAGAAACATGAAAATGATTTGACACTGTGTATATAATTTAATTCAAATCACGGGCCCCCTAATCGACATTTAATTGACGCAATGATGTTTTCATGACGGTAAATAAACAAAATATATAAACAGAAACATCTTCCTTGATATTTAATGACTACTTAGCAGCTATTGGGGTCAGAGATATCGCGCTCTAATAAACAAATGCTTAATAATCAATTGGAAGTCATTTCCCTGGTTATTGCTTCATTAAATCAGAACCCGACGTCAGCAGCGGGACAATCCTTCCAACAGGAAAACAATGGTGAGAAATGGAACATGTTGCAACTACAGCCCCAGAGTAGACCACAGGTTTTTCTCTCCAGCCCTAAAATCAAATATGCCTAGCTAACCTGTGTGCTGGGGCTTTGTTGCCTCAAAATACAGTCTGTCTTTAATCCTGGCTTGGTTTACACTGTAGCTACCCCACACACACACACCTTCTCTATAAAGTAATTAAAGATAGAGCAGAACCTGAAGGTGCCCAACACAAGACCAGATGCTTAAGTACTTGGCAAGATGGCGCTTCCCCTTGCCATCTGCCACAGCTGTTATAACCCCAACTCTGTTCTAGAATTCATTCTGCTGACCTCACCCAGTCAGTGCCACATTGAGCCATTCTCTCCTAACCTGGCTAGTGGTCTCATGAGTTTCCAAACCACATCCATAAAAGCAGCATCAATAGCCATGGTGGTCAGTGGTCAGCACCATGATTGGCTAGAGCTCTGAGTTCTTGCTCCTTTGTAGGTGCCTGGAGATTGAGGGAACATTTCCTGTTGTCTCGGGCCCTTGAGTTTCCAGAAGGACATATCTCTGTGGTATTTCATGTGGACAATTGGGGTCCATCTGCTCAGACAGACCAAGAGACACAAGTCAGCTGCCCAGATACTAGGGGGAGGGAGAGCAGAGATGTGGGGGAGGCATGAGGAGGGTAGGGAAAAGGGAGATGGAGAAAATAGGGGAGTTCTCTCCATCCTCCATATCCCTCTGAGGTGTGGGCTCTGGGGGAGGTATGTGAAGCATGTTGTGTGGTATATGTATATGTGTAATTGTACGTGTGTGGTCTGTATGGGGTATTATGCATGTGACTATATGTGTGCAGTCTGTTTGATGTGTGTGACACCCAGTTTGTAGCTATGTGTGTGGTCTGTTCTGTGTATATGTGTAGTTGTATGTATAGTCTGTTTGAAGTGTGTGGTCTCTGTGATGTATGAATATGTGGATGCATCTGTGTGTTCTGTGTGTGGTGAATATATGTATGCACTGTGGTTTTGTATGTGTTGTGTGCACTTACGGATGGTAATGAGGAGGGTAACGGTAACCAAGCAATGCAGAGAACTTTTGATGCCAATGGACCATTTATATGGCATAAATGCCACTAGGCTAAGCAGAGATGCCTTGGAGAGGCTGGCCATGTGCTTGATGGTCCCATTGCGCCATCGTGTGGCCAGCCTACATGATGACCAATGGTGCCATCCCCACTAATAAACTATTCTTGGCTCCTAAGATACTTGATCCTTCCTTAGTCAGGGAATAAAGTTGTGCCCATGGACCATCTACCTCAGTTCATCAACAGGAATTGAGGCAAAGTGGAATGGAAGAAAAACAGGAGGGCAGGGCAGGGGACGGGAGGGGAGGGCAGGAGACAGGAGGGGAGGGCAGGGCAGGGGAAGGAGTTGTACATTCTCACAGACTGGTCTGAAACATCAAGAGTTTCTAGAACAAATTTCTTTAAGAAGTCAGTTCCCAGTGCAGAGAAAAAGATGGAAGACCAGGTGGCCTTCCGTAGAGCGGAGTCCTAGTGCCTGCCTGGTCCTGGGGATCCATGGAGAGAGAGGCCAGAGTCCAGATTGGGGTGGGGGAGCACTTAGAGAATCCCCCTACCTCCCCAGCTCCACCCCTCCTCTACCTGATCCTGCTCTCCCCCTCTGCTTTCCATCTTCTTCATTCTCCCTTATTTTTCCTCCTTCTCCTGTGTCTCTCTCCCCCCCTTCCCTTCCTCTCCCTCCTCTCTGCTCCCCCTTCCCTTCCTCTCCCTCTCTCTCCCCCCTTCCCTTCCTCTCCCTCCTCTCTGCTCCCCTTCCCTTCCTCTCCCTCTCTCTCCCCCCTTCCCTTTCTCTCCCTCCTCTCTGCTCCCCCTTCCCTTCCTCTCCCTCCTCTCTGCTCCCCCTCCACTCTCCACTCCTCTGTCCTCCCTTAACCAGATATCCTAGGCAAGTTCCCCTATAGCTCCTGCCTCTCTGAAGACTTCTCCCCTGCACTGAATCCCATGGGTGGGTGTCCAAATTTGTACAACCCCGTTTTTTATGGGGAACTTCTCTTAACCTAAGGTCATATGAGGACTTGTGAATGGCTGCTATGGGACACTCAGACTGCCCACACCTCAAACTTGTGGGCTCATTCTACACTCAGTGGCTGTGAACTTGGATAGTGGCTCAGCATCTCCACACTGCCCTTCCCAGATTGCATCTCAGGGCTAGATACTTCCCAATTCTGATCCCAAAACAAGTACCCCAAGCACCATTATCTCTGAGGGCCAGAAATGCTGGGTGGTTGCAAGTCATCTGGTACAGCAAGTGACAGGGCTGTGGGCACAAGTTTGTCCCTTTCCCACAGGACCAAGAGAGGACCAGCATCACTGAACTCCTAGTGGCTGGCATGTCACAGGGGGTTGTGTGACTTGTCCTGGGAGACGTGAAGAAACATCTTTTCACTCCCCATAGGGTACCCATGACAGACCACAGGAACAGTTCTGGTCTAGCTCAGTGAACCACTGGATTTATGCTGTTTACAGGAGGAACATAAGTACCTCTCAGGCAGCAGCCTCCGGGAAAAGCCCACCCCACATGAACACGACAGCTCAGCATCCTCAAGCTCCTTGCACATCTTGTCTACAAACCCTCCCTCCCTCTCCCCCCCCCCACCCCGCCAGTCTCCTCTACCAGCAAGTGCTTCCTGCTTTTCTCCCCCTGAGAGGAGCCTGTGAATCTTGTGATTTCCTGAGCTTCCTAAGCCTTGGAAATATCACTCCTTGGAGTCTTAGGAACTCTTCCCCCACTCCAAAAGGGCTGAATTCAGAAGAAATAGCTACACCACACTAGGACTTAATGAGTATCTGTCGATTGATAAATCAGGTCAATGTGAAGTCCCTAAGTACATCATGGCTGCAAGGCAAGGACTGGGTGAGCAAAAGCCCAAAGTTGCTCACTCTCTGCCCTCAAAGCATCCCCTTGGACCACCAAGTACTCTTGCCCCTGTACTAACTGGTCCTCTACCCAAGGTGCCATCTCCACCTTGGCCCAGGCAGATGTCCTCTGCTCTTCCAGGGCTGCCCACTGTAGGCATAGCCAAGCTCCCAATGAGACCCCACTCAGGCAGGGTTGTCACTGTCCATCTACCTGGATCCTAGTAGATATACAGTTATAAGAAACAAGGGCCTTTTCTGTATCCCTGAGGCTGCCTCTAGCAGGGGAGACAGACTACAGACCCTGCAAGTCCTTTGTGATGGTGAGAAGGGGTAAAAAAGGAAAAGGGAGGGAGCGATGGAGAAGTAGAGATGTCAGTGGGAGGAATGGGGGGGAGCAGGGCTCTGCCTCCCCAGTGACTTTAGGGGTCTCCTCCTTCTACCCAACATAACATGAAGGCACAGCTGCGTGACACCTCTGCCTCCCACCTGCCCTCTCCCAGCACATCCTTTCCCATCAACTCTCTGTGCTTACCTAACTCCTCTCTCTCTCTCTCTCTCTCTCTCTCTCTCTCTCTCTCTCTCTCTCTCTCTCTCTCTCTCTCTCTCTCTCTCCTCCACTTTCTTTCCAGAGCTGTAGCAGGCACAGCACTGTTAACACACCTGTCACTCCGTGCTGACGCACAGAAACAAGACCAAAAAAAAGGAACCTAAATGTGGGGAGGGGGGAGACACAGTCCCCCAGGTGGTGATGGTGATTTCAGAGGTCTGTGGTGATATATAGTATATTTAGTTAAAAAAAAAAACTGTCTAGAATATTAGAGGACAGAATCATTCACAGCCAAGCCATGAAGGTCAGGGAGTGGTGGCCCATGCCTTTAATCGCATCACTAAGGAGACAGAGATCTGTCTGGATCTCTGTATATTTCAGGCCCAATAGCCAGGCGGCACACACTGTTAGTCCCAGCACTTGGGAGGAAGAGGCAGGAGGATCTCTGTGAGTTCAAGGCCAGCCTGGTCTATAGAGCAAGTTCCAGGACAGCCAGGACTGTTACACAGAAAACTCTGTCTGGAAAACAAACAAAGAAAAGGCTGGAGAGATGTCTCTGTCCACTGATATTCCAGACTGATATTTATTAAATATACAAAATGTCAACACAAGGGTCTTCACAGAAGACAGGAGAGCTATTACCCTCTGCCCCTCATCCGCCCGCCCCCTGCAGCTGCTCCCTGCACATTGAATAAGATGGAATGCCTCTAGGACATGCTTAGTGACTGAGCAAAGGTGCCCAGGAGAAGAGCCCTTGTCCCTGTGTCAAGACCACTTCCCTTCAGCTGTTAGGAACCCTCCTGAAACATTACCAACAAAAAAAAAATACTACAAGACAATCCCCAGCCCCTTCCCCAACCCTCTGGCAAATAAAGCACCCCTCTGAACTGCATTTCCTTAGCCTGCTGACCGCTCAGCTCATGACTTATATGGGGTTTGATTCTGTACAAAGAGAGTTGGTCTTCTGCCTTCCTGAAACAGTTAAGGAAAAGATGAGTTGTTGCAACCTGGGAGGGAGCCTCCCTTCTGATCGTGCAAAGCCTGAGCTCTGTACCTTGGCACAGCTCAGAAGGCAGCAGCAGCCAGAGTACCAGGTAAAGGACCCTCCCTTGGGTCAGAGCACAGGGCTCTGCATTAGTCTGTGTCTGTTGTGATAAACACCATAACCAAAGCAACATGGGGTAAGGGGGGGGGGGGGGGCTTGCAGCTAATAAGCCGTCCTGAAAGGAGTCTGGGAAGGAACCGCAGGACAGTGCTGCCCACAGACTTGCTAGCCACAGCTTCTTCAGACTATTTTTATCTTCAGCCCAGACCAGCAGCCCAAAGGTGGAACCCCCACAGTGGACTAGGCCTTCCCACATCAATCATTAATTAAGAAAATGCCTCACAGACTTGCCTGAAGGCCAATCGGATGAAGGCCTTTCTTTTCTCAGCTGAGTTTCCGTCTTCCCTGGCAACTCCAGTTTGTGTCAAAAAAAAAAAAAAAAAAAACACCAGTAACCAGCACCAGCTTTAAAAGCTAAGCTTTCCAAATCCGAGAAGAGAGTGGTACCCTCCCTGTGTAAAGGATAATTCAAAGAAGTCTGTGACCTGCTCAAGCTCACAAGGTGAAGAAGGGGGTACTCGAGGCAGAAACACAAGCCTTGCCCCAATTCTAAATGATGCTTTTCCTTTTGTCCCCCCCCCCCCCTTGCTCTGGGAAAAAAGGCATTCGGTGGGAATTGTCAAGGAGAAATCTCCAGAAAGCAGCTTAGCAGTAATTAGGAAGACTGTGACAGAAACAGCCAGAAAAGGAAACCAGGTAAATCCATAGTAGGATGCTCAAGGCAATAGCCCACTGGGATCTGCATTGCCAATAGGTGATGCCTCTTCTTGAAGCCTGGCTGAGCCTGGCAGCCCCTGGATTCTCCACCACCCTAGCCTGGTTGCCCCTAGCACCTGGGAGAACAGATCCACCCCCCCAAAGACAAAGAAGAGCCTTGAGACTTGGATCGGGGTGGATCCTGGAGGCATCAGGGAAAAGGCAGCATAGGACCCATCTTAGCCACCCTTTGGTGGTCCTCCCAAGAGTAAGTGACCACAACCTTTCTCCCAAGACTTCAGCATCCCACAGAGAAGTCTCTAAGTGTCAGAAAGTATCAGCAGCCCCAGGATGGACCATGCTCCAACCCTAGGGCACAAAATCCCCAACTGCTTCGGGTGAAGACAGCCATAATCCCATTTAAACTGCATTCCCACTGACCTCATAACAAAAGCAGACTTCGCATGTCACTTCTGACCTATCTGTGGTGACTGCTTGGAACAAGGGATATAAAGAGCCCAAGAAGCTGCTTCTGGGGCCAAGAACTTTCCCAGGGGTGTATTAGCAATGCTTGCCAAAGAAGGGGGACCAGGAGCTCCACATGTGCATGCCCCATTTATCACAGAACCAAGGGACCACAGCAATGAGGCAGTCTTCCCCGGTGGCTGAAGAGCATCTTCTGAGCCTGCATCATCATGTCACTAGCTTATCCAATAGCCCCTTAATAAATCCCTCGGCTGCTTAAACTAGTCAGAATTCATTTTTGTTTTTGTTTTCTTTTGTTCTGTTTTTTTTTTTTTCAGTCCAAAGTTAAGTAAGCACTCTAAGAAGGCTAACCTTTCACCATGCCTTCAAGTGACCATTACTACCAAGTATTGTATCTGAGTCTTCTTAGAGCTTTGTGGGAAGGAACAATTATAGCTGAGAACCTCTCACATCAGGCTGGACATGGTGCTTCCTTCCATGTCTTATCCTGGGAAATTTCTCATTATTCACACCTCTGTGGGCCATGACTGCTTAGCACGGTCTTCTCTCTCTTCCTCTCCCTCCCTCCATCTGTCTCTCCCTCCTCTCCTTTCTCCCTTCCCCCACCCTCTTCCCCTCACATCTTCTTCCCACTGTTCTGCATGGTCCACTGGCATTTCTCACACTGATTCCTGGAACTTTCATAATTTCACTCAAGTTGAGAAAAGGAATCATCAGTTTTTCCCATCCTCCCCAGACACCTTTATTGCAATAAATCTCACTTGCAATAAATATACCAAATACAGGATTAATATTTATTGGAGAGTAATTTAACACTCAACGGTTACAAGTTACACCTTAGGACAATTCTTGGGTGAAAGGATAATCCAGGCGATGGATGCTGATCCAATTTCTCAAGAAGGCAGGAACAGAACGGGTCCACTCAAGATCCCAGCAGCCCCTTTTGAATGGGGCTGGCCACACCCCCTTCAGGCTCCCAGGACTCTGGATACAGGCCTCCCAACTTTATCAGCTAACACCTGAATCCCACCACATCTCCCCCTTTTTTCTAACTAATGTTTTAAATTAAGACTATATATAATAGGAATTATTATAAGATAATATCTGGGAGAGGAAAATGAGCAAACTATAACTAAAACCTAACACATATAAGGTATATTATATATTTTTAGAATATTAGTAGATGGTGGGGTATATAAATTATTTTAAAACTGTTTATCTGGGCTAGTGAAAATCTAACACCTGAATGTTCTTTGCTAAGGGATGATAGGATAGTAACCTTAACTACCTATTCTTTAACCCCCTCAAGACCTGAAAAGGAAAATATAGTACCTGAAAGTCAGAAGCACATGAGAGTAGTAGCTTTTAAAATTTGAAAGAGGACAGCGACATAGCTACCTGCCATTGGAGCATCCATCATTTTGGCTACAGGTGCTTTCTGAAGCTTTCTGACCATTCAATCACAGTAACATTTCTGAAATTCCTTTAACTCGTAAGTTTTTTTTTTTTCCTGCCTCAGAGCCTTTGTACTTTCCACTGCTTCAGAACCCAGAATCATCATGGTCCACATCTCTTGATGCAATTCAGATCACCTTCCCTAGAAAGGGTGCCTTGAGAGCCCATGTAGGGCACAGCTTGTGTAACTATTTTGTTTGACCACTCTGTACAGGACTAAAGTCTGCCTGGGTCAGACAGATGGATGCTCCCAGACAAATTACCATGATGTGAACTGGAACCTGTGTCCAGCCTTTCCTAAAGACTTTCATGAATGCAAATACATAATGATGGTGATGCAGCCATCAAAACAGAACTCAGCAAGACCTGCTCCGGGGGCGTCTGGGTCTCTCAGAATGAGAAAGACAAGGACAAGCACACCTGTGGACCGAGTGACCATGCCCAACGGTGTGGACACCTGCACACTACAGTGCTGGTAATACCATACGTCCTCACAGTCTGAGTTGGATCTATGCAGAGGTAGATGGCTCAAGCATCAAGACATGACCTCACCTGCCCGAGCACAAGACAGGAATCTAGACTAAGCTTGCATCCTCAGCTCCACAGGGCAAATGCCTGGATACCATCTGTATATCTAAGTCCACTCTGCATACCTCTCCCCCATGGACCCTTGAAGAGACAGATGAGGAATCACCCAGAAGCTACCATGAATAAAGGGTGATGCTCTATAGGACCACAGAATAGTAAATCCAGTATCTTTACTAAAACTCCCTCTTTCCTCCATGTCAGCACCCTGCCCTGTGATTTGAGTAGATGAGGTTACACAAAGGACAACTGACATGCGAGCCAAGTGTCTGTGGACTTCTTCACATATCATGGATCCTCCTTTGCCAATAGTTTCAAGAGCCGGGTGACTTTTTTCAGAGCCTGTCTTCCTGACCCTTATCATTCCATGCTATGCTTTTCCTTCAGGCCATTCCTCACAAGGTCATAGACTACCTCACTCTCTAAGTACTCCAACCACGGGTCTGTCTTTTCTCAGCCACAGCTTCCTCTTCCTGTGAGCCAGCAACACCAAGCAGAAGTACCTGCTTCCAAAACCAAACTCTGTCCCAGAGAACACTGTGTGACCTTGAAGTATAGCCCACTCTCTCTACACACAGAAAGGAGAATGGGAGGCCCACACCTGTCTCTTCCTTGCCCTGACTGCATAGGAATAATGTCCTCGTTGTCTGGAGGTAATTTTGTATTCTCGCTTTTGCCATCTGCTCATTGAACAACTTCAAACACATGTGATTCTCTCAGAGATCCAAAGGTAATGAGTTGGATGATGTCAAACAGATATGTCTATGTCCATGCCCTAGAACCCAGTCACTATGTAGAGGGAAGAGGCACTAACCCTATTAAATGAGTGCTGAGGCAGAGGAAGGTTAGATAATATCTAAAACTATACTCAACAAGAGGAAAGCCAGCATTTGAACCCAAACCCTGAGAGCCTCACTCTGAACCTGTATATCTCACGATAGCCAAGGAAGTTCCACACCTGGAGCTAAGCATGGGCAAACTCACTCCACACATTCAGTAATGTGCTGAGCCCAGGGGGATGGGGGAGTATAGAAAACAGACAGATTTCTGCTTCAACACTGCTGTGCAACAAGCATCCCCAATAACTCAGCAATGTTCAGTTAACAGAGCTTCCTCTATTGTGGAATACAGACCACTTTATTCTGTTCCCCGTAGCTCACACGGTGCCAGTGACTAGTTGGAGAATCCTACTTCCATAGCAAATGTAAGATGAACCAGAGATTTTGCCAGTGTGTGTGTGTATGTGTGTGTGTGTGTGTGTACTTTTCCACAATCCATTCCAGCACCATGTCTAGTCAGCAAGGTCCCTCCCTCTTATTGGCCTCCCAAATTCCTCCTCAGTGGGTCCAGCAAAGCCCAGCTAGCTCCCATACTCTAATTCTTGAAATAAAACCTGATCTCAAGGAGCCTGGGAAGACACAGTCACTGGCTCTGCTCTGTGAACCCTGAGGTGACAGATGTACAATGAGTCTTCTCTTTCCCAGAGCACTAGAGAGGACTTCTCAAACACAGCTGAGCTGTGCCAGCAACTCCTCACACACACACACACCCTGGTCCTGGTTCTCAAAAGCCAGTGTGTCTCAGAATAGGCCTCAAGTCTGCAGGGAGGAAGCCCCAAGCTAAAGAGCCACACTGAGGAATACATCAGGCTGAGCAGGTCTGGATTTGGGTACACCTAGGGAGGGCAGGAGGAGGCCAGGACCCACCCGTTTATGTGCTCTTAATTTGAGGCTCCAAAGGGAGAAATAATAACAATAACCATCCCCGCTGCCACGGCAGCATTTCCCACCCTCAAAGGCGTCCAGAAAATGCTGACAGGGACGGCTGACAAGCCGTGCGCATTGTAATTCACACCATAACAGCATCTTTGGACTCATGGATTTCTCATTGAAAAATTACGTGATGTCTTTTTGGAAACCCAATACTGAGTTATTGATATCTCAGAGCACGGGCGCCACTTCCAGCTTATTAACTGCAGACATTCTGAGTCTTTCCCCTCCAGTTTTCAACTTGGTTTTCCCTTTTCTGTTTAAATTGGATCATGGTGCTTGAGTGAATGTCTGAGGGTGTGGACCTATGGAGGGGGTGTTCTCTATACCTGGGGGGGGTGTATGTCCTCTGCTGTGAGGGTGTAAGTACACACCTAAGTACGCAGTCATCTCCATGTTTAATTGGGGTTAGAGGAAGGGACTATTCAACTCTAGCTCCTTGTGTGCAGGTCTGTGTGGAAATACGTGCATGTATTTATCTGTGCATAACATTGAGTTACAGTATCTGTGCGGTTACTCTGGTGCATGTGGAGGTGAGTGGAAGGGGTATAAAGGGGTATGAAGGCATATAGAGGCAAGTGGGAGAAGTTTGGAAATAAATGGGGAGGTGTGTAGAGATGAGTGAGGTTTGGGAAAGAGTGGGGGTACAGATAGGTGTGGAGGTGAATGGGGAGCATGGAAGTACATGTGAATAAGCCTACGCATACACCTGTATATGTGTACCAAGCGTGTGCATGGGTGTGAAAGCATGTGAACATGTGTAGATGTGCCTGTCAGAGGAGCTTTGCAAAGACTGTGTATAACACACATCTACTTCTCTGCATGGACCTCTAATTTTAGGTGCATATGATGTGGGTCTATACATATGTGTTCCTAGAGGCAGAAGGGTCATGGCACTGAGCAATTGGGATCTAGCCTAATGAAGGACTATTAGTTTTGCCTCCTGTTTGAGGTGTGACCCTGAATGATTTGTGTGACCTCTGACCTCTGCAGAGTGAGGATAGGTGTAGCCTTGCTGAACAGAGGTGCTGGATGGATACAGTGGACTCAAGCATACAGCCCTACAGCATGGTATCCACTCTGGGAGCTCCCTGGTGTGGGGGCCTGAGGTTCTTGCCCAGCCCTGAAGAAAAAAACAAAACTGATTCTAGTTGGTGCTGGCTTGAGCCACAGGTGTGGTTTAAATTGTGCCTGGCACCTTCTCAAAAGACCTCTGCTAAGCTTTCTCTGTGGACCTAATGTCCTCTATTCACTCCGAGACAGGTGAGTGGTGGAGGGTCAGAGCTGGCCAAGTAGTACCCAGGGGTATAAGACAAGAAAGGCAATAAGAAGATCAAAGATCAAATGCTCTTCACTTTCACCGGACTCTAGATCCCTAGCTGGGCATCAGGGGCAGAAAAGAGCTCAGCTGAGATCCTTAGACCCTGGAGAGGAAAAGGGTTGCCTGACCCCTCAAAGTCCTCTCTGTTACTTAGGGAGGGGTGGGCTCCGGTGAAATTCATATTTCAGATGCGCATCAGCCATAGGAAACTTGTGTCTAGTGACCAGGAGAGAGGCCTATTTTTTAAGTGGCACCAAAATGCCAAATTTGAATACCTGAGATTGAGGACCATGTAGGAACAGACACCTAAAGGATGTCATTCCCACAGGGTGAGACCTGGATTCGGGTCAATACTGCCCTGCAAGGGTGGGGTGAGAGGGCAGTAGAGGTGGGGGCAGAGGGCTGATCTACAACCCGCAGCAAGCTACCTCCAGAATGATGATGAAGAACAGATTGACGGAGGCGCAAGACTCTTTCAAGGAGCATCCTAGTTTACCTTCCAAGCATCCTGACTTATCTACTGTCTCCAGGTGATAAAGGGTGTGTCAAAGCACCTGAAAACCTCACTGTAATTGGAAAACACCAAGGAGCAGGAATGGGGATGTACCTGCCAGGCTAAGAAATGAATTGTTCCACACACCCCACCAACAGTGCTCCTGTTGAGACACAACTGACAGATCAGGCTCCATAGAGCACATGGTAGATGTTGAAATAAAAGAACACAGCTAAGGCTGAGCTCCTGCACCCATGCCTTCTTACCTCCCCTAGAATTCTAGCATCCAGAGAATAACTGAGTGTGTGTTGACTGGCTTCCACCACCCTGATGACCCTCCCCCGCCATCACAGCTGAACCTTCTGTCCACAACTTTATATTGAGGAGAGTGGGTAGAGGGGTAAATAAATTCTCAACTTGAAATCAGAAAATCTGGGTTCAGGTCTTGACTCTTAGTTGGGTAACCCTAAGAAGGATCATCCCTCCTGCCAGTCATGTTTCCATCCATCCATCCATCTGTCTATTCATTTTCTCATTAACATATCCATTTATTCTTCTATGCATTCATTTTTCCACCCATCCATCCATTCACGCACCGGTATAGTTAGTAGTGAGTACTCTCAGGTGAGACAGGTGCCTGTTCTTCTCTGCATTAATGAACTTGAGCCAGCAAGCCTTCCTATGTAACAGAGTGATGGTAATGGTACCTAGCTCCTCATCGAACTGGAGCAAAGTTGAGAGGTTGAGACTAACACTCAAGCAATGTGTTAGTTCAGAGTAGACCAGTCGGTCTATCAGTCAAAAACGTTGCTGCATGCAACTCAGCGAGAGAGACTTGCCTAGTGTGTACAGCCTGGGAGTTTATCTCCAGTGCTGCAAAGATATATTTTTAGGTATCTAGTGAATGTCTATGACACATTTTGCAGCTGAAAACACACCATAAGAGCAGAATATATCCCACCTCCAGAGTGTAGGTTCTGGTACTGACAGGTCAACCAAGCATCTCCCACAGAGTCTGCCCCACCCCAGGGATTGAGTTAGGATCTGTCTACCTGTCCCTGCTTCTCAGTATCTTCCTTCCCTGCTTCTCTCCCTGAAACCTGAACCCATAACCTATCAAGGCAACCAATAGCATGTGGAAATTAGGCACTTTGCATGAATATGAAGTGTTTAGAGCCAGGAGGTCACTGGGGCCCTGAACCCAGCAAGTATGGCTGCCTCCTTCAAATCAATATTAGTCATGCCCTGCCAGACACTACCACTCCCAACCACCTTACACCCAGCCCCACCTTCCACCACCACCACCCAGGAGGTACCCACCCACATACAGCTCTAAACCTAATTCTGATTCCCTCCAGGGTCTTGGAACCCAGCTCAGCAGGCTAGGACCGGTCAACACTCTTGGAATATTCCAGAAGCAATGGCTACTCCTGTATGGTGGTGACATCAAAATGGAAAACGGAAATGTCCTTTCTATGAGATTCCTGCTGATACACCTGAAGAGAGAGCCCACACACCGTGTATACATATACCACACACCAAAGCAGACTATTTCTCTATTCTGTCTAACAGAGAAAGGCCCCAAGCACTCCATTCCACCCCTATCCACAGATAAGGTGTTCCGCGCTGTGCCCCAGAAGGTCTCTGTGACTGAGTGCAAATGTGTTCTTTTTTTCTTTATTATTAGATGAATTGCATCATTAAATTACATTATAAAAGCTAAAAATGCACCATTAATTTTCAAAAACAATAGTAAATACATCTCATTTCTTACATGATTCTGCATTTAATTTTTGCCCGGGGCCCTTACGGGTTTTTTTCTCTCAGCCTGTCTCCCTTTATGCAGACTATATAAATAGACCTAAATTGCCAAAGAAATTTTTGCCAAATGTCTGTAATGTGAAAATAAATGAATTTCTAATTGGCTGTTTCAAAAAGAAAAATTACTTTTTGATCTCAGCTCAGCCAAGCAAAAATCTACCTAGACAGAGTAATAGGATGGAACTTGTGGTGGCCAATGTACAGAGAGACAAAGACCCTAGAAAGGGAGGCTTTAGACTGAAATCTCTCCTGTCGCCTCCAGCCTTCCCCTTCCAACCTGCCACAGAAGGTAGCCTGACCATAGGGCAAGACCCCTGCAAGAGTCAGTCCTCTGCCTTTGCAATGACTAGGGGTCCACCTGGAGCCTGGCTCAGTAAATCTGAGGCCAAGGCTATCTGTTCCTAGCTGGCTCGGCCAACCCCAAGCTGACCTTTCTCAGCTTTGCCCTCTTTGCCTGTAGGATGCCAAACCCTCCTGTCTTTTTCAGGCTTCTAGGGAGGTGTTAGAGGCTGACGCTGCACTCCAAAATTTCATGTGTTGAATCCCTAACCCTGGCCTTCTCCAAATATGACCTTATTCATTGACAGAATCTTTACATGGATGTCACACTTAGAGGAAGCCATTAGTCTTCAGTTGCATCTATAATAATCTACATCTTTATGGGAGGACATGTGGACACAGACACATACAGCTAGGGAAGATGTCATGGGAAAGAGAGAAGATGGCCACCCACGAGCCAAGGAGAGACTGAAGCAGAATCTTCCCTGCTTCCTTAGAAAGAACTAACCCAAATGATACCTAAACTGAAAATACAGAATTCCTGCTGCTGCTGTAAGGGAAACTCTGGCCAATAAAGCCCAGGACCAAGGAACAAGACAGGCAGATATCAGCAATAGTATTATCTATCTGCTATCCCTGTCATCACCCAGCCCTGGGACTGCCTTATGAGGAGTTAGAGCTTTGACCCCAACACTTTGCTTTGTCTTATCCCAAGGATCTACTTACCAAGACCAAAATGGCTCTCTTGGGACCATCCCTTGTCTCACTTTATCCCACATGTCTTCCATACCTGGGTTAAGAGGTGTCAAAGGTCAGAGACACCCCTACTTTGCTTTCTTCTCCCCAGGCAAATACATAAATCCCTCTCATTCCCACTGGAATGAGACATAAAGAAAACAGGTGTCAGGGTACCACTGTATCCTTCCCGTCACAGAACAGGAAGCCAAGAGCAAGAGAGGCAAAGGATCTGGCCAGGCCCAAATGGCTAGGACAAAGCAAGCTGGTATCTAACCCAGGCATCTATCTGGCCCAGGGCCCAAACTCCTAATCACATGCTTTTCAATGTATCATGAGAGGCTCTTGTTGGAACAGTGTTTTCCTATAACACAGGGGAAATGGCGGCTAGAGACCTCGGTTGCCTAGGCCTGCCTGCCGGGGCTAGATAAGGGATAAGAAAAGAAAGGGAGACCAGGCAGAACCAAAGGACAGCTCATGTCATTCTAAGTCCCTTCCGGGAGGCTTCCATTTGAGTATGGCTTAGGGTAGAGGCTCTGGGGTGTGTCCCCTGGGGATAGTCATGCTGCTGGAGACACAGGTGAGCTCACTGAGGAGTGTGTGACCAGGGAAAGGAAAAGGTCATCCATGCACAGGGGCAAAATGGTTGGCAGGGGTGTCAAGGCAGGAAGGGGAGAACCATTTCCTTGAATGCCTGCAGACCTCCTATGCCCAGAATAAACTTGAGCATGTGTCTAAAATGGCTGAGCTCCTCCTCCAGGACATCTCTGGAGAATTGTCACCCTTGCTGGGGGAGCCTGAAGACAGAGCGAGTGAGTTTACCCTTTGACCACCCATTTAGAAGAACTTTAACTCCCTAGGAAGTGCGGAAAGGATGGTGAGGAGATGGACAGGCAGAGGGAGGAGGAGGAGGAGGATGAAGGAGAAGAGAGGAGGGAGCCAGGTGCTCCCGCCCTGAGGGCTCTGGCCACACTCTCCTAAGTACTCACAGTTCTCTAGCTGATGCCCCACATTTGTCACTTGTCACCAGTGACCTCTGTCTCCACAGGCCACACCTGAGATTCATAAGTGCCTCGCTCACCCCTGGTCCTTACCCAAGCTCATCACTGTTCAAAGGGGATCCCCCTTCCTGCAACTGCTGAGCCTCAGGCCAAGACTCTGGGCCCCTGCCAAGCAGCTCCCACCTCTGGGTCCTGACACTGTCAGGCCACTGATCTGACACAGTAGAGTGACGTCAAGACAGGGAACCAGGCCATCTCCTTTTTCTTTCCTCTGTCATTGTGCATTAATGACCCGGGAACAGGTGCACATATCAGGCCCTTTTTATTAGTATCTCTTTGAGCTTCTGATGGCAGGTGCTAGGAATAAATCCTAACCACCCGGGAAAAGGATTTACGACCCCAAATTTACACGGGCTGCTTAATCACAGCGCCTTTGCCTCAGACAGACTTTCTGGAGAACAATTTGGCCCGCGATTTGTCAGCAGGAAAATGGCCTCATATAAACGGTCTGAGGAAATAAATGTTAATCCAGAAATGGTCCTCCTCCCCCTAATTGCCCGGGGAATTTAAAGGAGACAAACTTATTTACTCACAGCAGGAAGTAAGCTGTAATAAACCATCACCACTGTGGGTAGAAATGGGTCCCTGTGACAAGCAGGGGGAGGGAGATGGGAATTACAGAGAAAGGGGGAGCACTGGGTCCTCCCCTGCCCAGCCTGCTCCTGCATTTTAAACCTGAGACCTCTTTGAGGCAAATCACAAATGCCAGACTGATGTCTCTGTTTCTCCCTGACTCGGGCGAGGCAGCAGGAAAGATTCTAGGAAAGGAGGCAAACTAGGTCACCAAGACGGCCCCAGAATCTGGGGGCCTAAAAACCAGTTGGCAAATCTGATTTAAGAGGTTACTTATACCCTGAGCTACAGTCAGGACCTGGCAGCTGGAATCCTTCCCAGGGTTAGGCAAAAGGCAAAGTGCCACCTCGCCCCCATACAGGTCACAAGAACAGGGTGAGGCCACCAGGATACTGAGTGAGCACCAAGGAGAACCTGGAGGGCTTGGTGGGGGACAAGGTACAGCCATCTGCCTGGGAGAGGCAAGGGCCTGCTGTGAGCTGTCCCTTCCCATCTCTCAGTACCCAGCAGCTTGTTTTTAACTTTTTAAAAATAGACAATGTATAAATATATTCTCACCATTAAATAAATGACGATGCTTAAGCCAGATGTGGTTGCACATGAAAGTAATTCTAGCACTCAGGAGATGGGAGCAGGAGGATTGTGAGTTCAAGACCAGCCTGAGCTGCATAATGAGATGCTGTCCCCGAAAGAAAAGGGAGGGGTAGAGTCACTCATTCTCCACCTTCCCTGATTCCACTGTGTGGCCTAAGAGATCAACCCTAGGTCCAAGTTGGTGCGTTTCTGACCAGCCCCTAACACGTTACATGCAGTACGTGTTAGCACCAACGCCTGAGAAAGCACCCACGCCTGTAAATCTATAGGGAATACGTAGTGTTGTTCCATGAACTCACATTTTAATGGTATCTTACTTGAAGTTTCTGTCACGAGAGCCTGTTTGTCTTGATATCATTCCCACCTGTTTCTGTCAGGTAAGCCAGGCCCAGCTCCTGTTCACAATAGGCCCAACCTAGACAGTGGGTCCACCAGCGCTTAGTGATCAATCCTTTGCTGGCCATATGGGATGTTTCTAAACTCTTGGTCCTCTGTAGAACTTGCCAGCCTCCCAAGTCAGGAGATCAGCTCAGACAGACAACAAGGAAAAACAGAACTATTTCTTCCCACGACAGACTGCAGATATCTCAGCCCTGGTTTCAAGTTATCAGTCTCCTTGGGGGCTACAGTTTTCTGCATTTCTGTCACATTCAAAGTGCATCTTCTCCCTCACCTCCCAAGGTATCTTATCCCGCTGTAATGAGATGAAGCATAGTAAGGGTAGAGGAGACGGCTCGGTGGGCAAAGTGTTGGCTGCACAAACTTAAGGACCCGAGTTCTGATCCCCAGAATCTATGTAAGATCCAGGTGTGGTGGCATGTAACCCCAGCGTTCATCTGGTGAAACAAGAGAAATCCCTATAAGATCGTGGGTCAGCTAGCCTCGAGTATGCAGCAGTGACCAACAAAGAGACTCTAGCTCAAACAAAATAGAAGCAAGACCAGACACCCAAGATTGACTTCTGATTTCTACACATGCCCTAGTGCATGCACACTGACATGGGGGGGGGGGAGTATTTAAGCAAGATGAGTATAACACTAAGTGTTGCTAAGTTTCTTGACTTAGTCAGTGTTCTAGTTTGACTTGAACCTGAAATTTCCTTGTTAGGCTTGTTCCTCAGCCAGAGGAAGACTGTAGAACATGGCCTGGCTGGAAGAAGTAGGTCACCAGAGGAAAGCCTTTGAAGATAATGTGGCCTGTGAAGGTTACTTTTATCAACTTAGGGGGAGTCTCAGTGAGGCTTCTCTGCAGCAGGTTTGCCTGTGAGTATGTCTACAGAGCATTTTATTGATGTGGGAAGACTCAGCCTACTGTGGGTAGCACCAATCCCTAGGCACAAAGCCCTGAATTGTATGAGAGTAGAGAAAGCTGGCTGAGCACTAAGCATATATGCGCTCATTTCTCTCCACTCTTGACTGTGGATGTGATGTGATCAGCTGCTTCAAGGCAGGGTTGCCTTCACTTCCTGGAAATAATGAACTATGACCTGAAGTGGTGAGCTCAACAAATGCTTTCTCCCCCAACTTGCTTTTTGTCAATGTATTAAACAGTAATTAAACAGGAGCCCTGGTCCTGCTGTCTGCTCTGGGTCCTATTAATCATGATGTGAACAGCTCTTCTCCAACACACTCCCATAGCCATGGTATTCTGCCAAGCACATGGATCCAAGCTATTGCCTGAGCCCCTCTGAGGCCATGAGCTAAAATAAACACTTTGTCCTTTAAGTTGCCTGTGTTGGGTATTTTGTCTAGTAACATAAAAGGAACTACACAGTCGATTAGGACTAAATAACAAAATATCTCCAACTAGGGACTCAGGAAACCATATGAAGTACGGAACTGAGTGTTTAAGCAACCATGTGAAGCCCACATGTTGGGGTTCACTGAGGGCAGCCTTCCTGGCCTGCAGATGGCTCCTTTTCACTGCATTTCTACAAAGACCTACCCTTCACTCAGGAGTATATGAGAAGTTTTTTCTCTGGCCCTCTTCTTACAAGGCCACTAGAGTCCCACCCTCATGGCCTCACTCAACCTTTGTCACCTCCTAAAAGCCCATCTCTGAAGAGCCACTTTGGGATTAGAAACTTGGGTAGATGGGACAATGGCAGATGTCTGAATTACAGCCAGATGCAAATGAGTTCATAGGGAATAGCACCTCCTACCCCACACCTAACATGTAGGACTGAAAAGGGAAGAGTATACCAGTAGACACCCCTTCTCTAGAGGAAAGACATGGGAAGCACAATCATGCCTGCTTCTCAGAACAGTGCCTGCCTGTCTCTCCTCCCAGAGCAGAGAATGGCTGTGTGGGATGGGTACCCAGAGTTCCCCACGGCGACTTTGCTCCTCAGACCTTGATTCACCCTCCTAATCTTGTTCCTTTTCTGGGGTATCTAGGGCTTCACTGTTTCTCAGTGGGGGGCTCAGAAATCTGTCTTCAAGTTAAACAGTTTCAGGCAGTTTGGGTGCAAGCTTAGAGGCTTTTCATAGACACCATGCTTTTCAAAATTCCATGAGCCCTCCATGCATATGAGTGAGGAACATAAATTCCAGTTGAAGGTTCTCTCTCTCTCTCTCTCTCTCTCTCTCTCTCTCTCTCTCTCTCTCTACTCACTCTGTCTCTGAGACTTGTGATTCTTCATAATGATTGTTATTATCCTGGAGGGCTGCTATTTTCATCCTAAATTTCTCAGAGTTGTTTTATTTTTAATTTTCAATACGTTTAATTACTGTGTGAGTGAGCATGTGCATTGTGTAGTGTGTGTGTGTGTGTGTGTGTGTGTGTGTGTGTGTGTATTATTGTATTATGTATATGGAGGTCATAGGACAACTTGCCAGAGACCTTTCTGTCTGTCCATCGACCGTTCAATCCCAGGAATCAAACTCAGATTCTAGGGCTTGGCATCTCACCTGTCAGAGTTTCAAGAAAGCCTTAGGGCCACACCTTCCTGAACTCCAGTTTAACTTTCTTGATGGATGACTTCAATAAAAGACAGTTTTATCTCCAACCACAGGTCCCAGGCTATCTCAGTCTCTCCAGAACTCAGCTGCTGGGGCCCTGTGCTGGTACACACTGCCAGGAAAGTCCTCACAGAAGCTCTGGGAAGAATTGTCCCTTCTTCCTGTGAATAAAGACTCTTAGGCTATGAGTGTGGCATGATGCTGTTATCCAAGACATGTCAGAGATGAAACTTGAATCTTTTCATCCATACACACAGCAAATATCAGGGTCCCAAAGTTAGTCTTCCCTGGGAATGTGTTACAGATGGATGAGTCAATGCCCAATGTTCTAATTCATCTATAGTCCTATTTAGCCAATAAACAAATGACACACTAGACAGCAGCTTCTACAGCATGAACATATGAATGCAGGTGAGGACAGACTGTTAGGACCATGACAGGAAGAGCAGGTGGACATGTGACCCTGGGGCGCAGGCCCATGCTGATGACCAGGCACTCCCAATGGACCACACTATTGCAGCAAAGGCCTGGAGGGTGGAGGGGAAAAGAGGCACCAGGCTAGAGCTGCTGACCAACATGGAGCAGAGGTGAGGGCAGAGATCTCTGCCAAGGAAGAGCTAAGGCTGACGGAGGAAAAGCTGAGGAAGACTAAGCCAAGACTTGACGCCACTCTGAACAAGAGCAAGGGTGGGTGGGGTATGATCTAGGTTTTATTTCCTCTGAACACACTGCTGAGAACCCACCTGGCCATCAACACCCTCTGGTTCAGGGCTAGGAGCTCCAATTCAGTCAGGAAGACTTCCTCTTGCCTCTCCCCAGCTGGGGCACCCTCACCCTCAGCTTCCCAGTCCTGCTGTACTTTGCCGCTCCCCCTCCAGCCTCCCAGCTCCCCATGCCCTCCCTTCTTCCACTCCCAAAGTCACTCACTTCCCAAGACAAATGGCAGCCCCTTCCTGCCCATCCATCACAGCTCCCAGGCCCATCCATTAGCCAACACTCCCCAGTCCTGCCCTGGCCCCACGTCCTTGCTGAGGGACGGGGTCCATTGATCAGAGGCTCATCTGCCACTTGTCACATTCTGGCGGCCCTGACAGCAGGAGGCAGAGCTATTGCTGGCCCAGGCCAAGTGAGAGAGGAAGCTTCCTCCACCTGTCTCTTCAAGGCTACCCAAGGCAATCTGAGAGAGAAAGTAGGCTGGGATTCCTCCCAATTCCAGGGGACAAACCCACAAAAGTTTCCAAGGGACCTCCACACCAACCGGTCCAATCTAGACAGGAAAGGATTTCAGGAGAGGGGGGAAGATAACCCACCAACCTGTAGAAGACTCACCAACCCTCTCCAGACTTTACTGGCCTCACATCACCAAGACCCCCACAGGCTCTGCAGGGCTCCCCCAACCTGACTGGTCCAAGTTCTTACCGTAGCCAGGGACCCCTCCAGATCTACTCACCATCCTTCTACCCAGATAAGTGACTAAGGAAGTTGTTGGTAGGGACTACAGTATCTGCATTCTATTTACATTCAGACTGTGGGAGGCATGGGAAAACCTAAAAGAGAGAGAAAGATGCTGGGAAGTGTCTAATGCTCCTCCTTAGGCACAAAGGGGTAGGTCAGCTGCTTCCTCCACCATGGCCACTTAAATTTACAGGTTGAGTTACCCTTAGGAGCAAGCCTAGCCACTGGGCCATCCTGGGCCCCCTCACCCTGCCTTCACATGTGCAAATGGTGCTGTCTTTAAAGTGCCTTCAACTGCCTCCCTTAGAAAGTGTGCCTGAGACTGGGACCCAGGTCCCAGGGTAGAGGCAAAACTATGTAGACGGAGGACTCAGGCCCCAAGATCTTCTATCACTGGTCCCATGGAACCTTGCTTAACACTGATTCCAAAACTAAAATTATCGGGGATTTTGAGACAAAGATCTCAGGACATTCTGAGCAAATGGCCTATGAGACAGGACAAGTAAGTGTCATGAAGCCATCTCTGTCTTCAGTTTGATCCCTAGTTCTCCAGATGCTGTCATTAACCCAAGAGAACCCCCTTCCACCAGACTCATCACCCTGCTGCCAAGGATCCCACCCCTTTAATCCCAATAACCACCATCCCTTCCATGGCTCTGGCCACATCTCTACCTAACCCAGCCAGGAATGCTTCTTGGCCATCCCTTCCAGATACCAGCTAATATCCAAGTGAAGTTGCAAAAGCCTCTTATTCCCAGCCATACTCTCCAGGAATCCCCTAAAAGGGCCTGCCTCCCTCAGACAGTTGCCCCTGTGGACTGCATTGGCTACTCTTCGGTTGCTAGGCTACAACACCACTACCAAAAGCAACTTAAGAAGAAAGTGTTTATCGAGACCTGGGGTTCCGGAGGAATAGGGTCCACCATGGCAGAGAGACAAGAAAGCAAGCCACAGACCCAGTCGCGGGAGCAGGAAAATTGAGAAATCATATCTTCAACCACAAACACAAATCTAAGAAAACTAAAAATGGAATGAGGTTAAGAATCTTCAAGCCCCCTCCCCACAGTCTTCCCTAGCAAGGCCTCACCAGCTTCCCACCCAGCACCACCAACTAGAAGAAGCCACATATTCAAATGACTGAGCCTGTGGGGGGGGGGGGCATTCACATTCAAACCACCACATGGACCAGAGCAGATGTGACACCACACAGACATAGGTTGAAAGATGAACTCTTTAAAATAGACAATGAGGAATGTTTTGGAAAAGACATGATTTCTTATTGTATCTAGCAGGAATAAAGTCCCAGTCATATCTTGAATTCAGCCCATGAGACCCATTTAGACTCTGGCTTCAAAGTTGTAGAGAACATTGGGCATGGCAGGCACATACCTTTGATCCTAGAATTTGGGAGGCAGAGACAGGCAGATCTCTGTGAGACTGAAGCTAGCCTGGTCTTCATGTATTGATGCTGACTTGGGCAATTTTGAACTTTCAGAAAGGAGCTCAGATTTATGTGGCTTTGCATTTTGTTTGCTTTGTTTTGGATAGGGTCTCACTCCTTAGCTCAGGCTAGCCTCAGACTCACAACCACCCCACCTTGGCCTTGAAGCTGTTGGGACTATGGGTGTGAACTACCACACCCAGCTAACTTTGGACCTTTTTATAGAGCTCCAAATGGTGTACCTGGTGTCTCTTAAAGTAAATTTTATCTTTTTAATGCAATTCACCATACAAAAGGAAGGGCACGGGCCGGCCTGCCTTCATGCTGGAAACTCAGGAGCTCAACACTGTCCCCGTACCTCTCTTCTCCTTGAGGTGGCCAGGAGGTGGCCCCTCATCTGCTTTGTCCTCAAAGAAGGGTTTGACCCTCTTATAGACCACTGTGACCCAGGCAAGTTTGTGGCAGAACTTTCTTCTGCAGTAAAAATATAGGGGACACTGACAAGGACCAGTCAAGCACCTGTTTTGTCTCAATCATGTATTAAAAAGTAAGATGTTGTACCATAGAGAGTCCTCAGGGTGGCGGGGGGAGGCGTGTGGGTATGGGTGTGGGAGCACGCCTCAAGTCAATTACAACAGAAAGTCTAAGTAGTATCCTGGAATCTAGGTAATCCCACCATGCAGTGAAGTTTGCCCTGAGGATCTCCAGCTATGTCAGCATCCCTGAGAACTGAGAATTTCTAATCCCAGGGGGGCCCTGACTTGGCTGTGGCTTCAAAATCTGCATCTTAGCAGGATCCCCAGGTGATCCCAGTAGATGCTGGCACTCAAAAGCATCACCTATGATCCAAAATAGTCTCTGCAGAGCCCCGCACTCTCCCCCGCCCAGATACCCAGCTACTGTTGATCTGTGCCAGACGGAGCTTTCCCACATGTTGGCCTGCACGATGGCCTCTGCTAGAAACAGTACGTCAGAGGAACAAAGGAGTGGAAACCTTTTACACAGTACAGCATTTTGCAGTAACTTTATCCCTCATACTAAGTGTTTGCTATGTTCTCAGCAGTGTGCTAGGGGCTGAGCAGACACCATGCTCAAGGCAGGCTTCTCTTCCCAGAGCTTAGATGCTAAAGGACAAGACACAGTAAGCAATCAGTTCATTGTTTTAGAAACTGTAAATCTGTGTGGATCATGGAAATTGCACCAACAAAAGGCAAGATTAAGAAATGAAGGGAACACGTACAGCCTCCTTAGGACAGTGGACGTAGCCATGGAAGAAGCCAGCTTCACAAGGATAAGCCATCATGACAGAAACCATGCTGCCATGATGCATGGTTTGTCCCAAAGGCTCATGCACTAGAAGCTGAGTCCCCATTGTAATGAGTTTGAGAGGTGGCCCCTGGGGGAGGCAATCAGATCATGAGACCTTGGATCACAAGGCTACTCACTTTCTCAAGAGTGTCCTCCTTGGCACTTACTATACTTGCTCATGGTCCTGCCACATGATGCCATCATGTTATGGAACAAAGGTGACTGCCCTGAGCTTGGACTTGCCAGCCTCCAAAACTGTTGTCTGTTATAAACCTATTTCCTTTTTAAACTTTCCAGCTACTACAATTTTTTATAGTTACAGGAAACAAATTAAAACTCGTGGATGAAGCAAAATCCCCAGCATTGAGCCAAAGGCTGACTGTTCTAGAAATATAAGTGAGGTCAATGTGACTGGCATAGAGTGACACAGAAAGAATGGGGTGACAGATGGGGCCAGGCCTGGCATCAGAAGCTTGCTTTCTGTGTACACACACGAGCATGTGAAGGGTTCTAAGCCAGGGTCAGTGGTGGGACTTTAATCTCAGAATGGTCCTTCTGACGGCTGGGTTGGGAACAAGCTAGAAACAACCCACGTTTGTGGCCCAAGTGGCAAATTTTGACAGCAGGGGACCTGGCCTCAGATAGCTGGTTCTGTCCCTTCCTTATGTGGAAGGGGCATAATTATGCTGTGATTTGCATATTAACAATAAGATGAACTTGGGGGAGAGAGCAAAGCTGTGTGGCTCAGTTTGCAAGATGTGAGCTGGACAGCACCACATGCTCCACTTCCAAACAGTAAACCCAAAGCAGAAAGCCTGAGTCTCTAGAGCTGGATTTCGTAGCCTGAGGGGCAGGCATGCTGGAGGGAACCCCTGCCAGGGGGTCTTTGTCTCAGGCCCTCTTCCCTCTTTCTCTGAGGGGCTCAGGGGACAGTATTGCCCATCTAGGATCACATTTATGCAAAACTTTGTGAATGGCGCCCCCTGGAGGGTGGACAGGGACAGTGTCACTTGACTGGATATGGAATCACCTAGGAGCCACACTTGTAAGTATGATTGTAAGGGAGTTTCCAGAGAAGCTCGAATGAGGAAGCTCAGAAATTCACCTGGAATATGGTCAAAGTAGGACTCTGGACTGGATAAAAATCAGAAGAGGGTAAATCATGGCGCTCCGTCCTTCATCTTTCTCATTCCTGACAGCCTCCTCCCCATCTCTACAACTGGAGCTGCCCTTGCCACCATGCCGTAACTGTTACTGGATCCTCAGCTGGGAGTCATATAAACCTTCCCTTCCTGAAAATGCCTTAGCAGAGTATTTTGTCTCAGCAATGTAGAAAGAAACTAAAATAATGACCACCTGGCCAGGGGTGGGAGTCAGGGCAAAGGCTGGCGGGGAAGACAGGGAGGGAGGAAACGCACATCTTCAAGGCATTTTCAAGGAACTTCTGTGAGGGGAGAGGAGAGGCTGTCTGAGGGAGCTGGGAGGTTGTTCATGTTAGGAAGGTCTGCCGGGATGTTGAGGGGTGAGTCCAAGGGCCAAGAGGTGTTTGGAAAAGTAACATAACCACAGGATTGACGTTTGTCTTTCTTTGGTGAGTATTGTATTGGTTAGAGTTCCTGGAGAAACACAAACATATACAGAGAGACGAGGAGAGAGAGAGAAAGAGAGAGGGAGAGAGAGATTTGGCAAGTCTCACTACACTATATGGAAGTCACAAAGCCCTAAGATCTTCAGTTAGCTACAGATCACGCAGGTCAGATCTACTCCAATGCCAGCAGGCTCAAGACTCAGGAAGCTACTGGCTTTATTTAAGTCTAAAACAAAAGCAAGGAACATCTAGCCAGACGAGGGTCCCTTACTTACAGGAGGCTCCTGCACATTTGGACTGGTCATCCTTTCTACAGACTGGGTAAGGCCTACCCACACTGAGGCCATCTGCTTTGCTTAGTCCACACATTCAAACGTTAGTCTCTCCCAGAAAAACCATCACACACCAAGAGAATGGTGTTGATCACAACACACACTGCGCCACTTCACACAGACACATAAAATTAACCATCACAAGGATGGTCGGGGATGGAGGTGTTTGCAGTTATCATATGAATTATGGGTTTTCTGGGCCTTGAGAGATGGCTCAGCAGTTTAGAACGCTGGCTGCTATCCCGGAGGACCCAGGTTCAATTCTCAGCACCCACATGTGGGCTCACAACCATCCATAACTCCAGGTTCAGGAAATCCAACACTCTTTTCTTCTACAGGCACCAGGATTGCTCATAGTGTACATACATACATACAAGCAAGCACTCATAAACGTAAGAGCAAAACTCTAAACTTTTTAAAACAAAGGTTTTCCCTTGCCCATTCTAACACTGACGATATTTCTTAATCAGCTATTAGACATACTTCTTGCTGTCATAGGTGTCTAAAAAAAACTGTCCTTTTATTTTGTGTCTTTCCTCAGGGAACTGAGATCAAGCTGTATCTCAATATTTTTTTACATTTATTTATTTATTCTGTAACTATCTGTGTATAAGCATGTGCACCCACCAGATATGCCCACCAGAAGGTGAGAGGGCATCCTGTGGAGTCGGTGGTCTCCTTCCACTGTGCAGAACCTAGAGATCCCACACTGGTGTGCAAGCAGCAGGTGCCTCCAGCCTCAGAAGTGTCCTCAAGTGTCAATAGTTATAGAGACCAAGTCTGTCTATTTTTTAACTCAACAACAGTTCTATCCAAGGCTGTAGAGAACCCTCTTTATCCAAAGAGTGAACACCTCTTTTTTACACTTTCTCCTAGCCTTTTATTGGTCTATCTATACTTCCACCCATACAGTTTTTATTTTTTTAGACTCTAGAATAAAATAGATATGAATTAACTGTTTTCCAAATAACCAGACTTACAGACACATTTACTGAATAATCCATTCTTCTCCCACTGATATGGGAGCCTTCATTTTCCATGGACGGAGTTCTCAGAACGATCTATCTCATCCCATTGATTTGTCCATCCAGCCTTATACCTCAAACACACTGGTTTTATTATTGTAGCTTTATCAAGCTTTTAAAGAAAGGCTAGGTGAAGCAAGCCCCATCTTAGGCAGGTTTTGTTGTTGTTGGGGGCTTTGTTAACATGTTTTTTAGACTCTCTCTACTATCTTTCTACACTTGTTACCACAAGTGTGAATTTTGTGATCACATCCTGGGGATGCTGGACTTCCGGGAAACATCCCTAACTCTGTCAGCCAGGTAGCTGGTGCTATAGAACACTCAGGGGAAGCAGGCATAACAGCAAAGGTAGCGAGCAAGAACTGCATTCTACCCCCAGTTGCTGTAGTGTTTCTGCTAAATAAAAGTCCACTTTTACTCTTACAGGAGCTGAGCAGGGAGATGTTTTACACGGGGGTCTTCACCCATGGTGATCTATGTTCCTTTTACAAACTTATCTCTGGGCTTTGCTCAGTTTATAAGCTCAGGGCAATCTTTCTTCCCTAACACTTCCTTCTACCCGAGTCTGAAAGAACCTTGAGATTTCCTGTGGATGATTTAAGGGGCTATAACACTCGCAGGCTAGATTTGTTTTAGTGTTCATAAAACTCAAAAATTTCATAAAACAATTGGTGAAAATAAAATTACCAAAAAATGATCTAATGCCAGCAGACTGCATAATAGTTACGGGAGAAATGGAGGCCATGATTCACCAGGCGATAAAAACGACAATGTATTTACTGCGGTGCACTGGCAAGAAGCTAATCTGTCCCTTTTACTTTTGAGACAGGGCAAGAATTCTGATTTTTGTCTTCTGTCTCTCTCTCTGACAGAACAGAGGAGCAAGATGATATAAAAGTGTGTGTGCATGTGGTATGTGTGTGTACATGTTTGTGCATGCATGTATGCACATGCTTCTACGTACGTGTTTGAGTGTATGTACATCTTTGTGTGTGTGCATGTATGCACATGCTTCTATGTACGTGTTCGAGTGTATGTGCACGTATGTGTTTGTGTGTGTTTGTGTGCATGTTTGTGTATGTATGTGTGTCGGGGGATTGAATCTGGTCACTGTTAGCAATGCTTAAAGGGTCTAGATGTCAGGAAAATTAGTGTTTTATTTGGGTATTGATAGGGACACAATTTTTAAAACTACAACTTAGATAAATTGAGTCAGTTGTCACTAATTATGTGGCTGTGTGGGTACTGAGTGAAAGGAAACTGGAGAACCTTCCTGGATCATGGACACACTCTGTATCCCCCTGGGGGACTGTGACACATGAGCATGCATTTTTCCAAAGTTATTATCCTGTTAACCTAAAATGTATGAGCTTTATTTAACATAAAATATATCTTGGTAAAGTTTTGGGGTTTTTTTTCCCTAAAATCCTTATGCAGAAGGCTTCTGACCTGAATACAAGTGACCAGATCCAGAATCTAAAACAATGTCCAGCCAGAGGGCATGTCCTGAATGAATGAATGAATGAATGAATGAGTGGGCAAGTGGGTGAATCCTATTTCTCCCCAGAGACAAAGCACATTGTGAGACAGTAGAAAATTGCACACAGTAGCCTCAGAGAAGATATCCTTAGACTCACCTCTTAGGGGAGGCAGAGAAACTTCCCCTTGCCTCACTACCTCAGCTAATGCCCAGACTTTTCTAATGAAGGGTAGGCTAATACTGAGTCCACACCCTGGGCTGAATGAGGTCCCCAGCACACAGGGTGTGCAGCATTCCTGCAGGACCAAGAGAGTTACTCCATAGAGAGCCTCCAATACTGCTCTGAAAACCATAACTTGGATCCTGCAGGAGGATGGTTCTGAAGGGCCAGATCTCAGGGGCTGGAGTGTGGAAGGACTAAGAAGACCAGCAGAATGAAAGACACCCTGGGATCTGGACCAGTAAGAGCTGTGAGTTCTGTGTTAGGGGGTAAAGTGGGGAAGGAGCACGACACTGGAGTCTGGAACTGGAAGCCGGGGACAGGGACAGCCTAAGAGAAGTGGCCCTTCTAACTGTCCTATCAACACTGTTCAGCCCGGTCCTCTGACCCAGCCTTCCAGAAGGTCCTGTCTGGGACCTATGATGACCACTCTAAGATGTATTTACTTGGCCCGGCATAATGGCATGAGCTTTTAATTCTGGCCCTTGGGAGCCAGAGGTAGGTAGACATGCTGGATAGTCTTAGGTCAACTTAACACAAACTGAAGTCATCTGAGCGGAGGGAGCCGCAGTCCAGAAAATATCTCCATAAGATCAGGCTGAGGCCCGTCTGTGTAGGATTTTCTTAATTAGTGATTGGTGGAGAGGGGGCAGCCCATTGTGGGTGGTGCTACCCCTGGGCTGGTGGTCCTGGGTTCTGTAAGAAAGCAGGCTGAGCAAGCCATGAGGAGCAAGGCAGTAAGCAGCATCCCTCCATGGCCTCTGCATCAGCTCTGCCTCTAGGTTCCCTCTATGGACTGTGACTTGGGGCATGTAAGCCAATAAACTCTTTTCTCCAAAGTTGTCTCAGTCATGGTGTTTCATCAGCAATAGAAACCTAAGACCATAGATCTCTGTAAGTTTGAGGCCAGCCAGGGCTAGCTCCACAATGTGAGGCTCTGTGTTAATTTTTTCTTATTTCATGTGTATATATGTGTCCCTGGATACACGTGTGTGTGCACCACCAGTTTTCTAGCTCTGGACCAAAAAACCTGACTCCAACCTTGACCTGGGTTTTCCCTGAGATCCCTGATCGGTTCTGAGAACAACTCCCATCAAGGCAGCTGGGCAAGTTCCATGGACAGTGGGTCACACTGCAGTGACTAAAGGACTGGAGCCCCTGCAAGCCCTGGGAGGACCATGGTCTCCGCTCTCCTAATAGACCTGAGGCTGGTCTGGAAGATGTCACATGGACACCGAAATTCAACCCTACCCCCATTCTGTCTGTCCAACACACACACATGCACATGCGCGCACACACATCTATATGTTTCTTATCACTTCTAGAATACACAGAGCCCCAGGTCACAGTCACGGGGCTCTGCATGAAGCAGTATAAAGAACCTCCTGCATAGGCAAAAGAGCTTGGCTTCAGCATTGGGACCCAGAGAACAGAGGACCTGGATCTTCAGAGCCTTCAAGATCCTGCTGTCTCACACCAGTTTCTGTAAGCCAAGACCCTCTAGTGTGCTGTCTCTCAGCTTCCTAATGCTGCAACCCTTTAATAAATTTAATAAAGTTCCTCATGTTGTGGTGACTCCCTCACAAAACTATGTTGGTTGCTACTTTATTAGTATAATTTTGCTACTGTGGTGAACTGTAATGTAAATATCCAATATGCCGATTTTATAGACAACCCCAATGAAAGAGGTGTTTGACCTCCCAAAGGGGTCATGACCCACAGGTTAAGAGCTGCTGCTTGAACTAGAACTAGAGTGTGTATATTATAAATTAATATATTTATTTATATGGATTTATTAGAGTGTTTTACAGGGCTATGGTTCAGGTAGTCTACCAATGGCTGTGTCCTGACAGAAAGTCCAAGAATCTATTCAGTCCATGAGGCCAGTGTCTCAGCTGTCGCAATCTGGTGCTAGAGTCCAGGATTCCTAGAGGGAGGCTAGTCTTCAGCCTATGTCGGAGTCTCAAAGAAATGGTTCTAGTACCAGCAAAGGGATGCTTCAGCAACAGTACAGATGAACTTGCCAGTGAGGGTGAGGGCAAGCAGAAGAAGCAAAAGCTTTCTTCTTCCATGCTCTTTATGTGAGCCGCCACCAGGAGGTGTGCCTCAGACCAAGGCTCTTACATCTCAAATGATCCAATAAAAATCCCTCACAGATGTGGCCAACTGCCTGGATTTCAGTTTGTTCCAGATGTAGTCAAGATGATGACCAAGATTGACAGTCACAGCCATGAACAAAGCTGATCTTTTTTACAGCCATGAACAAAGCTGATCTTATGCAGTCAGCCCTTCTGAGGATAAGTGTGTGCCCACATGTGATTATGTGCACCATGTGCATGTGTGTGAGTTAGGTGGCCTCTGAGACATCCTTGATGACCATACTCCCTCAGATTAATACCTGGTGCACTATCTCCCAAGTACAGGCTGAACTAGCTTCTAGGTTTAGTTTTGCTGTCCTCTGCCAGTTATCGTGGTGATGACCTATAAAACTCAGTCTAGTGAGCTGGAACTCAGCTCAGCCAGGAAGTGCTAGCCACACAAGCCAAAGAACCTACGTTTGATCCCAGCACCCACATAAAACCTGGGCAAATGCGGTGGTACAGGCCTTTCGTCTCTAGACTTGGGAGGCAAAAGCAGGTAGATCTCTATGAGTTCAAGGGAAGCCTGGTCTACATGATGACTTCATGGTTAGGCAGAGGTCCATGGTAAAACACTGTCTCTAAATAAACACACAAACAAATAGGATGAACATGGTAGCATGCCCTTGTAATCCCAGAGCTGGGAGGTAGAAAAAGGCAGAACCCTTTGGTCACTGGCCAACGGGCCTAATTGAATCAGCAAGTCCTATATCCCAACAAGAAACCCTATCTTAAAAAACAAGGTGGAAAGCTTCTGAGGAACAACAACAGTAACAACACACACATATGTACACAGACACACACAGGGAGACACACATACACATGCATACGCACACAGTCACACATATACACACATATAATCAAGTCAGTACTCAGAGCAGCAATTACTCTTTCCAGTCTATGGGGCACTGGCTCCTTCCTGTGTCTGGTGAGGTGGTGGTCAGGTGGCTGCTCACTGGTCTCAGCTGCACTCTTGTGATGAGGTGGAAGCCAATCCACCTTCCATCAGGACAAAAGACATTTGCCATGTTCAAGGGGCATGAATTTGGTAAGAAAAAAAGAGGGAAGAACATCTTTGCAGGCTACCCAGCTACCAAGTCATGAAGTGTACAAACTTTCAAGATGTTTTCCACCCTCTGTGTCTTCAGCCCAGTGGACGCTAGCTTTTGGGCATTATCCCGATTTGAGGATCCATTTTTTATTTCCATAATGTATTAAGATGCCAACGTGCTCAGAGTTCAGTTCCAGGAATGCACAGGCTCCCAGGCTTACAAGGACAAGCCAAGTGCCAGAGCTTACTGTGCAGGGACAAGCCATGTCACACAGACAGACACACTGTCATCAGCTATCCTAACACACACCCATAGACCATGTCATAAGGCATGCAAGCAGACACACCTAGGCTAGAAATCTCAGTCATACAGAAATGTGAGCAGTATTAGGAGCCACACATGATGAGCACACATAACCACAGATGCTCCCAGACTCGTGGCTCTGGACACAGATTCTGGGTTCTGGTTACTCTGCATGTGCTGTACCTACATGCTTGCTCCCTGAGACCCATATGAACACACATTACAGGTCAGCACACTTCTGATCAGTGTGAGCATACAAACAGATCCACGTGGCAACTGACAAATTTGTCTTCATTGGGGTGTTCGGGGCTTCTAGAAAGATGAATGTCGTCCTTTCAAAGATGAGCTGCCCACCCCACAAATCACCAGTCCTCAGCCCTGCACCCTCCCACCCCAGACCCTCCCCCATTACTCATCTGAAAGGAAATGCAAAGAATAATAATAATTAGACAAGGACAAATTGCTGAGCTGGGTTAGGGATGGCTCCACTCAATAAAGGGCTGTTACCCAGGCAACCAGAGCAGGTGTTGGGGGCAGGGGACTTGAAGGACCACAGCAAGGGCTTGTCCTTCTACTATACCCAGAAGGAGCTTTAGGTAGGGATGGTGGACATCCAGCATCAGCCCCAGGCTTACTCATTCTCTGTGCCTCAGGCACATGTGCCATGAACAGGTGACAGGTGAGCACCTATCATATCTTGTATTCTACATTAGATGTTGCAAAGCTTAACATTCCCCCCAGACTTTATGATTTTCTTCTAAAGGGGTGGCATTTCTCACACAATTTGGCAGTTTAATTTCTTAATACAAGTGCTTGCTCTTTTTCAATAATTCAAGAAATATATAAAATGAAATGTGTACATCTCTCTTGTACACCTAGACTTATTCCCTTAAGGTAGTACTGCTAGCTATTTCTAAAACTTTCTATAATGCATGCAAATACTGACGCACTGCAAGGTAAGGGCATACCTGACTCTCGCATAGAACTCCGTGTCAGGCACTGCTCTAAGCACATGTCCATTACTTCATTTAAACTTGTGACTGTTTTAATATGAATGTCCCTCATCACATAGTCTATTGTGGACTTAGCTTTCAGCTGATGGGCTTCATGAAAGTGATCACAACCTAAAGTCTCTGGCCTTATCAATAGATTAACACCTTGGTGGATTCTTAAGTTGATAGCATTATTGGGAAGTAGTAAAAAGTGGAGGTGGAGATCTGTTGGCAGAATTAAGTCACTGGGAGCAAGCTATGACCCCTTTCTGTTACCCTCTCTCCCTTTCCTGTCTTCCATAGGGCAGAAACTACCTTCCACACACAAATCACACAGCCATGGCATTCTGCCTAAGCTCATGGGACTAATCAACCATTCCCTGACCCTTCTGCAATGAAAATATATATTCACCACCCTACTTGTTTCTATGCTGCATTTTGTCACAACGATGGACAGCTAATTAATGCACTCAAATAGCAGTGCTATAGGTTAGGTGGTTTTAGTGAATGTCCCACCAAAGCCCCTTAGTTAAAGTCCCCAATGGGGCACTTCTGGGAGATGTTAATACTTTAGAAAGGGGTGTCTTGGGTCATGGAGAGCATGCCTTTGTACTAGAGGGATGTCCTTGGTCTTTGGGGAGCATTCCTATCGTACGAGTTAGTTTTCTGTTGCTGTAGTCACTGTGACTAAAAGCCACATGAAGAGGCAGAGTTTACTTTAGCATATAGGTTACAGTCTATTGTCTAGGGAAACCAAGGCAGGAGCTCAAGGCAGGAGCTCAAGGCAGGAACCTAGAGGCAGGAACTAAAATAAGAACCATAGAGAAATGCTACTTGCTGGCCTATTCTCTCTGGCTTGCTCAGTCCACTCTTCTATGCATCCCAGGCCCACTGGCTAAGGGATGGTGTCGCCCACAGTGGGCTAGGCCCTCCTATATCAGTTATCAGTCAAAACAGTTCCTCACAGACATGCCCACAGGCCAGTCTGACAAAGGCAGTTCTTTGGTTGAGGTTCTGTCTTCCCAGGCGACTCTAGCTACTGTAAAGTTAACAAAAACAAAATATTCAAATTATAGTGGAAATTAAAACACAGAAAATAGTCTAAAGCAGAAGGAATAGAAAAAGGGTCTAAAGAAAAATGACAATTGATCGGGGTCTCCCCACATGTGCCAGCTTGCTCAGAGATAGCACTAAATTTAAGGAAGAGAAGAATGTCTCAGATATTTTGGGGTGTTAAAAAGTAAGGGTGACTTGGGTCTCCTTTCCTGTCTGCAGCCTGGGGCATCCCCAAAGTAACACTGAGCAGGAGCCTAATGAACCTGTGCATCAGAAAATGGCTGAGAAACGGCATAGAAAGGGGCACCATTGAGAAAGCCCTCAGGCAATTCAGTGATGATCCACAGACACCTTCACCAGCATCACTATGCAATTGGGTGGATCATGAAATGGCAAAGACTTCCCAGTTAGACACTTAGCACTATAACGACAGCACTCACATCAAGAAGATAAAGAGGTGAGAGAGATTTTACTCAACTGAAGACCCCCTCATGGACCAAGCGGACCTTGGGTTAGGTAGTCTTTTATTCTGTCTTCTGGTGGAGACTGTATATCTTCCAGCAGGGAAAGAGATATTGAGACATAAATCAAACTCAATTACATAAAAAACAAAAACTTCAATGCCTTGTCTACCTGAGTTGTAAAAGGCCCGAAATGACTACACACATGGTATATCTTGGGTCGCTTCCGAATTGCTCTTCTCAAGGCTTCCACCAATTTATGCTTCCTTAATAAACACATAAGTGTGCCGGTCCCCAAAACCACACCAAGATTCATTACCAATATAAAAGATACAATTGAAAAAAAAAAAAAACTAAGTTCACTTTGTTCCAACTGAATAATCCATTACAGTCCCCACACAGCTACATGATGGATTCTGTCCACACCAACTCTTGGCACAGAAACTGGAAGAGAATATGAAACTGATTTTAATGAATTCAGAACAGTGGGTTCTTGGCTGGGGAACCACTGTAGCTTATTGAGGGATGTTGTGCCTTGGTGGGTGGTGAGCAGCCCATCCAAAGCAGCAGAATGGGAAATACTCTATCAGAAGAATGCAGGAGGAGGGCGCGATGGGGTGGTCTTCAAGATTCATCCAAGACAGACATTCTAATGCTGTGGCCCCCAGAGCGCCTCTGCCCCTGTCAGCAGACCATTTTTCTCCTCCAGAATCGCTTCCTCCCAATGACTGTCACTTTTTATTAGGCTCTAGCTAGTACCCTAGGTAACATCCCCAGGTTTTTTAGCTTTCTAAACCTTTGCTCCTTTTAAAATGTTTGTTCTATTTTCATTTATTTGTTTGCATATGTGCACATGTGTAATAATGTCCCCAAAAGCCAGGAGAGGGTACCAAATCCTCTGAAGCTGGAACTACTGGTACCCTAGAGTCATCAGATGTAGATGTGTGGAACCAAACTCAGGTCCTCTGAAAGTGCAGCAAGTGCTTTTAACTGCTAAACCATCTCTCTAGCTCTTCTTTGCATCCATGTCCAGATTTGTCCACATTTCTCAGATCTGAAAGAAGGTTCACAAAGTTCTAAAGTTCAAATACAGGTGCTCATCTTACAGTAAGGTTACATCCCAATAGACTCGATATAACCAGAAAACATCCTGCCTAAAACATACCTGGCATATGTCTAAGCTATTGAACACCAGGGCTGAGCCACAGCACACTGTAAAGCTCTCCCTCATGCTCATGGGGCTGCCTGGGAGCTGAGGTAACCCAAGAGGGAGTAACCAAGTTTAAGTTTTACCGTACAAATGCTCCAACTGTGTACAGGTTTGCACCATTGAACTTAGATCATCACAAGTCAGAAGTCATTCGTATATAAACTCTCCTATGGCCACATCAGTGATAATTGCATGCTTCTTCCTATACAGCCCAGCCCATCCCTGATGCCCTTCTGTAGACTCTTTATAGACTCTACACTTCCTCAGGAAGGCTGGGAGGGGTGAACTCCCCTTGCATAACAACTCTTGTTATTTCAGGTACAGGTTCCTATCCACCCACCCAGTTTTATTTTTCAGGGCTGCTATAATGAATCGCCACAAACCTGATGGCTTAAAATAAGAGACACATCTTCCCATACAGCCCTGTCCCAAACTGAAAGGGCTCTTCTGAAGCACCTAAGGAGGGATGGACTCTCTGCCCTTTCTCTGGTTCTTATGCTGCCAAGGTTTGCCACTGCCATCACTATGTTTTGTGTTTAGCTTTACATCACCTGCCCCTCCGTGCCTCCCCACTCGGCCGGTGTCTTCGCCTCTCTTCCAACAGATACTGAACTGGATTTAGAACCACTCTAATCAGCCCACAGCTCAGCGTGAGCTCCTTAGTTTAACGACATTATAGAGACCCTTTTCAAAGTAAGAGTCATGGCCACAAGTTCTGCTTTGTGTGCACAAGTTTATATATATTTAGGTATGTGCTTATATGTGTAGAGATTAGAGGTCAACTTCAGACATCCTCAGGAGCTGTTCATCTACTTTTTTGGAGACAGGGTTTCCCCTTGGCCTGGAACTCACTAATTAGACTATATTGGCTAGAAGGCAAGTCACAGAGATCTACCAGTCTCTGCTTATCCGGGGCTGGGATTACAAACACATGTCCCCACACTCCCTTGGCACCAGGCCCTATATGCTTTAAATATGGATTCTGGGGATCAAAGTTTAGGGTTTCACATTTTCAAAGCAAGCACTTTACCAACTAAGTCATCTCCCCAGTCCCACAATCACATGTTCTAAGTAGACACTGTCATTCAAGTCAAAACACTATCCTGTGTCTCATGTTTTGGCAACAGAATGGCCTCAAGCATGCCTCCATTCCTCACAGTATATCAGTCCATTCTGTCTCCACAGTGCTAGCAGGACCTGCCTGATTACTCCCGGGCAGGAGAGCAGTTCTCCAGCTTTTCTACCAAAATGGCATTTGGACACTTGCCAAATGTCAGCTGAAGATGCAAAACACTCTTCCTTGAATCTTCCTGAGCTCCCAGGAGCAGAAACAGGAAGGAAACACGCTTGGAATTTCCTCTTATCTCTACCTTTGAATGGAGTGAAGTTTTGAGCCATTCTGAGTACCCAGTTTCCTTGTCTGAAATGAGGATTAACTATGTCCAACTTGAACATCCATGTGATGTGGAATGTCTTTGTGCATGCTGTGAATACCATTGGATAATAAAGGAATTGTTTGGGCCTATGGCAGAGCCCCTTAGAAGTAGGCAGGAAATTCAAGCATAGATACAGGGGAGGGAGGGTGGAGTCAAGGGAGATGCATCCAGCCACCCAAGAAGCAATGTGTAATGGAGTACAGGTAAGCCACCAGCCACGTGGCAAGACAGATTAATACAGATGTGTTGAGTTAAGATGAAAGAGCTAGCTAGCAATAAGTGTGAGTCATAAGCCAAACAGCATGTAATTAATATAAGCCTTTGTGTGATTATTTAGGACCAGGCGGCGGGGCTAACCTCGGGCTAGGCCAGGTGGCAGGCAGAAGAGATTCATTTGGAATGGGGGCCAGGACAGGCCAGGTTCATACAACCATGTTTTGAGCTCTGCTTATTCTCTCCTCTTCTCTTGGGCTTAGGGGTCTCATATACAGACTCCCTATTTCTTCTCCATCCAATGCCTCCGCCCTTTTTGGGTCTGTGGCTCCTTTCTGAACAATAGCTGCTTTAATGCTTTAATAAGGCTCTTACTGATTGGAGAAAAGAGATCCAGGTCATTCATAAACAGAAGCTGGTGCTAAAACCAGCTTAAAAAAAATCACAAAGGGCCCCATAGCCCAGACACCCACACCTGTGCCTCCCTGTCCTCTTCATATTTGGTGTCCACAGAGTGATAATGTCCCTAAGCTAAACAAATGAGGCCATTCTAACTTGAATACTTCCTCCCAGGCTGCCATTGTGCCAGGACCACTATCTCTCCAAGGGCAGGGGAGATTCAACTCCCCATCCCCCTGGATCCGTTTCCAGTCCACTTTCTGTACAAATGTCATCTCTCTGCTGACCTCTGGGTCCGTCATCTAGTCCTCCAGAGGGAGAAACTGATTAGTCACTGGCCAGATAGTGAGTTGACAGAACACGGACCTGACTGTACTGCATCCCTCTGAAATGGTTGTCCTCAGGATTTGACTGAGAGTAAGAACGGACCAAGGAGAACCTGGCTTCCGTGTGAGCCTTCTGGTCCTCGTTGGTGCCTGGAATCTAAGACACTCCAAACATCACACTCTGACAGAGTTGCTGCTCCACTTGCTGTATCTCAGAGACCTGGCTGGACACCCTAGGACCATCTCACTGGTTCTCAGAGTAGAGAGGTAGGGAGGGTCTGCCACAACTGTAGGTACATGACATTTTATTTTCACTCTACATGCTACACTTAGGCTCTAGTGACAACCCTCAGCACACATGTAGAATGCGCTGGGCACTTTGTAAGCACTATCTCCTCCCCCACATCAACCTCTTCCAGGCCAGGTTCTGGCCACTGGTATAGCAGTGACAAGCACCCACAGATATGCTCTGCTAAGGGCCGAAAGGAGTAAACAAGAGCACATTGGCATGTATGGCTGTGTAAGCTGCGGCATGGATTATGTCATGCTGTGTAGTGCATTTATCAAATATAATACAGTACCCAATACTACACATCCATATTTATATGCATCTGGTTAGTATTCATATAGTAAAAATAAGATATAAAGCACAGCAAGGGGGTTAAAAGTGTAAGGAGTACCGTTTTAGGCAAAGTGGCAGGACGTGACATCAAAACACAGACCTAAAGGTAAAGAAATGTGAGCCATGAAAGGCTCTATAGGAAGACCACACCTGACCTATAAATCCTCAGGTGCAAAGGCACCAGTAAGATTGTGGAAGAAAATTACTCGAGGCCTTATTAGATGCAGAGTCCTTGGCCCAGCCTCAAAAAGTCTTGTTCAATAGATACGGGACTCCACCAAGGACAGTTCTGCCTGTCCGTGGGCCTCTGGTGGTTCAAGGACCACATGTAAAGAAAACACAGTTTTACATCTCCTGTACGTTTCAGATCCTCAAGTGTTCTCAATGAGTCTGATCCTTGCTTTTATAAACCCCAAGGTCTACACATCCTAAGTCAGCTAATAAAGCATGTCAGGACCTCCCAGCTCTTTCCCATATATCCATGCGATCTTCAGCCATCTGTAGCATTAATTCTAACTGATCTTAATAACAACCTGGAGTCAGATATCAGGGTAAATGCTTAGATCAGAAGACAGAGCTAGCCATTAGTTAACCATAGAGGTCAGGCCGTGGTGGCACACACCTTTAGTCCCAGCACTAGGAAGGTATGACAGAGCACAGAGAGAGGAATATAAAGTGGGATGAGACAGGAGCTTGCCCTTTTCTGAGGCTGAAGAGATGGTAAGTTAGGAGGTGGCTGTGCCTTGTTCCTTTGTCTCTCTGATCTCCAGGCAAGCTTTATTTGTCAGAGTACAAATAAAATATTACCACAGCAATAAGTAAAGCAGGTGGAACTCAGTCAAGCCCCTGAGATAAGGGTGTGACAAGCCAGTCTGGAATTGCTGGTAAGTCAGAATGGGAATGAGCCAAACACTCTGCCCCTGACACCAGGGCTCTGCTCCTCTCCTACAGTGATGAGAGAGGTCTTCCCAGATGCAAGCATGCTCTACAGATCTGCTCTGCATACTCACGTGGCTCTGAAATGACAGAACAGTCCTGGTATCTGGAGGAAGACTGTCTCAATTTTGCTACTGCCTCTCGCTGGTCACCTGACTTCTAAAGTGCTTAAAGCTCTGAGTTTAAAAAAAAATTGTTTTTGATGGGTACATATTAGTGATATTTCTGATTAGAGAAGATGACATACATACGGGAAATGCTTTGTAAAATCTTTCATCCGCAGTGCATTCTATCAGAGGAAAAAAATGTCTGGTGGTGGTGGTACATGCCTTTAATCCCAGTACTCAGGAGGCAGAGGTAGGCAGATCTCTGAGTTCAAGGCCTACAGAATGAGTTCCAGGACAGCTGAGGCTACACAGAGAAATCCAAAAAAAAAAGTAGCCCAGGCTGGTTTCAAGTTCACTATGTAGCCAAAGATGACCTTGAACTTCTGACCCTCTCATCTCTATCTCCCAAGAGCTGGGATCACAGGAAGGTATGATCATCATTTTGCATAAGAAATTAGCTCTTGATATAAATAATTCTATTATTTAGTCTAAACAAATTCAATGTGCCTACAGCCCAGCACCAAAATACAGTTGAACATCGAATAAAACCCAGTCCAACAAGCATGGGATTCCCAGAAGTGGTTCTGTCCTTTACTGGATCCTTCCAAAGATGTCAAGTTCATTACCCATCACGCCCCTTAATATATCAGTACCCCACAACTACCCACGCCTCCCTCCCACCATGTGTATGTGTGTGTGTGAGAGAGAGAGAGAGGTGCACATGTGTACAACGGCATTCTTTCACCCCATCACAAAGGCCCTTCACCCCCTCTCCTCCTTCCTTTCCAAGTTCTCATCATTTCTTCCTATGGAACAGCTTGGCCTTTCAGCTAGATCCTCCCAAGGTAGAATGATCTAGACTCTCAAATACATGTTACAACCCTGGGATCATGAGCAGAAAAAGGAGGAAGATCAGCTTGAAATCCTGAAAAACAGCCACCACCTCCCTCCACCCCTCACCCCTACCCTCCCACCCCCTGGGAATCAACATTCCTTCCTCAAATGCAAATGCATGGCGACACATGAACAAATGCACACATACCAGGCACAACTACACACGTGAGTGTACTGCAGCACAGGGATGGCTGTGTGCTTGGGCCATGTGCAAATGCCATCTTTGCACACACCTAGTGTCATGCTTTTTGTACATGAAAGCACAATGCACAATGCCCTGTGTAAGTTCCAATGCTTTATTTTAGGCAGAACCCCTCACACACTTCACACACCTATGACATCTGTGCTCCATGCCTTGCTTTCCAAGTCTGTTACATCCAGAGAGGGAAGGCAGCCAGTGGTCGAGCCAGGCCTCACCACCATCAGCCCTCCCTCCCAATTGCCTCTAGAAACAAAGACAGTTTAGCAAGGAACTCCCCAGCTAAGCAGGTTTTTTTTTTTTTTTTTTTTAAAGACCTTCAGCCCGCAGCCGCCTGGCTGAGCTGAATGTCTCACTTTATTAGTGAGTTTGGCCTTGGGTGTCTGGCTGTTTGATCAATCCTGCTGGGGGTCAGTGATATTTCCTCCCAGAGCCCCCCTGCCCTGCCCTGCCTCCCCTCCGCACCTGATGAACAGTGTGCCCCTGGACCGCTGATCATCTATTGATTTTCCAGCCCGAGGCTGCCTCCGACGCCAGCTGCCATCCCCAGCCCTGTCACAGGGACTACTTGGTGACTAACTGATCCCTGGGTCCCTCCTAAGTCCCCCGCCCCTCACTGCAGGCCCAGATTCCACAGCATTGCCCAGGCTTAGGCTTCTGCCCTCTGTTCAGGGCTCTGTATTGGGCTGTGGGTACCAATCACAGCCTTTCTCAGTGTCTGTTCCCATTCTGCCTTGGATGCCCAGCTTCATGACCTTGAACAAGTTACCTTGACTACTGCTCTAGTTCCTCACATGTAAACCTGGGACAATGCAAGAATCTACCCAGCTTGGGCCAGTAAAATGACTCACTAAATAAAGATACCCTCTTCCAACCCTAATAACCTGAGTTCAATCTCCAGGTGAAAACTGAGACCTGATTCCCACAAATTACCCTCAGACCTCCACACGGACAACACTGCACACATCACCCCCCACTCCCAAAATAATTAAAACATTATAAAAGGTAGGCATGGTAGCACACACTTTTTAATTCCAGCACTTGGAAGGCAGAGGCAAGAGGAAGAGGGTCTCTGTGAGTTCCAGGCCAGCCTAGGCTACCTGGAGACAAAAAAATAAAAATAAAAACTACTGGAGAATATTAAATAAAAGAATCTACCCAGCTTGTACATAAGGTAGAAGCTACCAAAGGCTGCTCTGGATGATTCTGAGGGTCCAGAGACCTTTCTGGACTCATTCTCTCTCTCTGAAAATAAAATAGTTGAATTCTCAGCAAGCATTCCCAGGAGCATGTGAAAGCACCTAACTTCGGCTGCAGAAACAGATATGAAAGGCCAGCTGTCTTCTGCAACAGCACGGTGCACCCACACTTCTGCATACATTTTGTGTGTCGGGAAATATAGGTGCATCGTAAAAATGTTATTTGTGCTCATATGCATTTATTATTGCTCTTTTAAATAAATTACAAATGAGGATCATTAAACTTTCTATCTTAATCCCTAAAAGGGTAAATAGTGAGAGATACAAACTGCACTCAACAGAATCCCATTGAGGTCCCCAGTAACTGGTGGGGGGGAGGGGGGTGGTGCAGCAGATGCCTAAGCTCACATACGCATTCCAGTGTGGATGCCAGAAATCAAGCTGTTATTCCACAGGAGCCATCATCCACCTTGGTTTTTTTGTTTGTTTGTTTGTTTTTAATCTCCTCTTGGGACCTAAGACATGTCAGTTGAGCTAGGCTGTCTGGTCAGTGAGTTCTAGGGACCTGTTTCTGTTTCCTCCGGGCTGGGATTACGACTGCATCTCACCACTCCCAGCCTTTTTTTGTATAGGAGGTGTGACCCAAACTCAGGTCATACTCCGATCTCCGGTCTCAGATAGGGGTTCTATTGATGTGGAAAATAATCATGACCAAAAGCAACTTGGTGAGGAAAGAGCTTGTTTAGCGTACAGATCTGCATCACAGTCCATCGCTGAGGGAAGTCTGAGCAGGAACCCAGAGCGATGTCGGTGGCCACGGCTATTGCAATGTTTAGCTGGAGAGGAGAGTGTGGATTAGAAGTTACAGACAGAAAGAATTGGGCAGAGAAAGAAAAGGTGCTAAATGAATACTCAGCTTCCCTGATGTCATTTCCCCTGGGCTTTTTATACCAAGCAAAGGGGAAGAGCAAGTACAGACAGGTGGAAACACTTCTTCAATTCTAAAACGTAAGAAACTTAGTAACCATACCTTCGACCAAAGAAAGCATCCTGTTTTGCAGCCTTGGAGGTGTGGGGTGGGGACAGAGACTCACAAGCCTGAATTCTCTGACCTTGAGTCAAAATGGAAACAAGCCACAAACCTGGAATCCTTGTGGGCTCCCACAGAGGAAGGGCCCGATGCAGAGGTCATGGGTGAGTAGTGTTTACTGTATTACCCCCATGACTTGCTCAGCCTGCTTTCAGACAGCACCCACGACCAAAGTACTTCCCACAGTGAACTGGGCCCTCCCACTCCAATCCTCAATCAAGGAAATGTCCCACAGGCCTGTCTGGTGGGAACATTTTTTCAATCAAAGTTACTTCTTCCCAAATGACTCTAAGCTTGATCAAGATGACATAAACCTGGCCAGAATTCAAACTAAGCTATTTCCTTCAGCCCCCCCCCTCCCCGCTGGTTATTCTCAGTCTATAACTTGACTACATTTAGAATTAACTAAATTCAAGCATCTGGGTACATCTGTGAGGGATTTTGTTCTTAATCTTATCTTCAAACAATTTGAATTGAAAAGATCTGCTTTTAATGTAATTTTTTGAGTTGGGAAGATCCACCTTTAATCTGGTCACACCTGCTGGCAGCCTGTATAAAGGACACTGAAGAAGGAAGCTTACTCTTTGTCTGCTTGCTCTCAGTGACAATTCCATCCCTTCACTGACACTTCTTTGGGATTCTGGTGTATACTGAAGAGCAGATAGGACATCCAGCCTTGTGGGTTGAAGAGTTACTGGAATCTAAGAGCTTCTGTTGGTAGACAGCCATTGTCGGACGAGCTGGACCACAGCCTGTAAGCCATTCTAATAAATCCCATATATATCCTACCAATTCTGCTCCTCCAGAGAACCCTGGCCAATACACTCCCTCAATAACTTTAAGAGCATAAAAGAGGTTGAGAATTGCTGCACAGATGCCTGCCTAGGACCCAATTCACTACAGTATAATGGGAGCCCTATTTGTAACTAGTGGTGGACATGGCCTTCACTGTCCCGCTTAAACTGGAAGATTGTCAAGAGATTTGGAAGAAGTCCTGATCAAAAACCTATTCCCCGAAGCCAAAGGCCAGGGTCCCCTGTCCTGGCTCTGAGCATCATTCCTGTGCCATTCTCGGCTATTCTCCGGCTCCTCAGCATGAGATGAAGACTTTCCCCAAGGGAAGAGACAGTGGTAATGATGGGCTGGGCCGAGCAGCTGGGACCTAGCTACCCCTTGCTTAGCGTGTACCAGCACCAGGCACTGTGAGGAGCCCTCCGCTTTGACTAATTCATCCCAGCAACCACTCCAAAAGGCAGATCAAGTTGAGTGTGGCAGCACATCTTTGATCCCAGCACTCAGGAGGCAGAGGCAGGCAGATGTCAGTGAGTTCCAGGCCAGCCTGGTTTACAGAGTTGTAACAAGTAGGGCAAGGCAGCAGGCATGTTAGCAGTTGAAGCAAAAAATGAGCGCCCTAAGCTGTGGCTGTGGCCTCATGGCCTCCAAACAGAGGGGGGGTTGTAGCTCTAATCTAACAGCTTTTTTTTTCCCCAAGATTAAAAATATATATTCTTAATTACATAGTAAGTATATGCACATGAGTGCAGCTATCCATGGTGGCTCCAGCCTAGAGTAAAAGTTACATACAGTTGTGACTCACTTGATGTGGATGCTGAGAATTTAAGTTGGGTCCTCTGGAAGAGCAATGCCTGCTCTTAACCGCTGATCCAATCACAGCTTTAAGCAGGACCCCTGGGCAGGTTCCCTTGCCTCCTGTTGCTGTGGCTACTCCCCAGATTCCCTGTTCTTCAAGGCTACATACTGGAGGAATGTCTGTGGCAGACAGAAATGCTTGCTAGACCTGGAATGGTCTCAACATCCCACTGACCCCTCAGATTTCCATATCCCATCTGCTACTCCTTGTACTATGGCAGGGTCAGCCTGTAACACACTGTAAATGCTTCTTGGCAGTCTTAGATTTCTGCTGTGGTTATCACAAAAAGGGGTGTAAAACGGAGGCGGTGCATGCATTCCTCTTGGAGGTACTGAAGATTAAGGGGCTGGTTCTTAAAGTTCATGGACAATGGAACGCGCTAGGACTCCTCACCAGAGCAGACCTTAACTTTGGGGCAGTAAACCAAGCCTGGCTTCTAGGGTGTGCTGTTCCAGGTGCACAAACACAGAGCGCCAGCGACCCCTGCTGGCCTCTGGGTATTGTGTGCCCTGAACGTCCTGCACCTTTTGAACGTTGCAGTCAGGCACATCTCCAGAGGCCCTGAACTCTAATAAAGGTCTGAGCCTGCCTCACGTAGAGAATGCAGTTCTGCAGGCTTACTCATCAATGAAGACAGCCTTGACCGGAGCTGTATCTGTCTCGAGTTGTCATATGTGGGACCTAACAGGGACCAAACCAGGTTGGGACTTTTTTAGTACACCTGCACACCCTTGTCCTCGACCATGCTGCACACTTTAACACACACACACACACACACACACACACACACACACACACACACCAGAGCCAAAAGAATGGACATTTCCTGCAAGTCCAGATGCCAGCGTGCCACTCTAACCTGAAAGAACCTTCACAAGTTACACAATCTCATGCTTTCACATCAGTGTGGACTTGGCTTGTGAAGACTGACGTCTCGGACTGTGCCCTGAATCACCCAGGAGGCTGCACCTCCCCAGAGCAGCAGAGCTCTCCAGGTAGCCCAGGGTTCCAGGCCTGGCTTCAAAGGTCCTTTGGGTCTCTGCATCCAGGTCCAATGTCCTACAGCAACCAGCATGATGCCCTTCTCTCTATTACTGCCTCACACTGCACTGCAGAACTTGGAGATTCAAAACATTTATCATAGTCATAAATGGTCTATAGAATGGCTTTGCCTCTGTCCCTGCCTGCTGGGACAGTCAGGCTGGATTTGGAAGACCTGGGGTGGGACCCACTTTCACAGTGGCATTCTAGCTCCTAGACAGGAAAGCATGGTCAAGGTTGGGATTTTCTGGGAATTTTGCCCAGACAAGTGGTCTTGCCAACATTCTGGTATTATACTACTGGCCTGTACAAAGACAGCTCAGTGTCCTGAAAATGACCTTTTGTGGCTCAGTTACATGACAGCCTCACTTCACATTCTTCCAAGAATCAAAACAGACGCAAGCCTGAAAGGCCCAAAGAAGAGTGACAGACTGACTCTACCTTTTCGTGGAAAGAGCATTGGGGATTGTGTGGTTGCAGCATGTGCCCAGGCACTGGTGGAGCACACCTTTAATATCAGCACTTGGGAGGCAGGTGGATCTCCAAGTCTGAGGCCAGCTTGGTCTACAGAGTGAGTTCCAGGACAGCCAGGACCATGCAGAAACCCTGTCTGGAAAAACATAACTAAAGGGCATGCTTAGGCACCGGCCCATCTCTCCACTCTGGCCTTGTGGCCTGAATAAGGTGGCTTCTGGAACCTGTGCCAAGTTTCCACCTCCAAGCCCTGGTGCTCACTCCTGGAACTCAGAACCGATCTCTCTGTGCCTGTGAGGAGAAAGGTGACTAAGAAGAAATTCCCTGTACCAGATGCAACAGAGGGCTGTGAAGGCATACAGCAGAAAGGGAGATGGGAGATGTATAGGGGTATTGTGTTGCTTCATTGTAAATAATTGTCCCACCCACTGGTTTAATAAAAAGCACTGATTGGCCAAAGGCAGGCAGGAAGTGTGGGCGGGCCTACCAGACTAAGAAAAACTCTGAAAACAGGAAGCACAGAGCAGAATGCCAGAGAGAAGCTGGAAGAAGCAGAGGACAACCATGCTGCTCTAAAGAAAGGTGGTACCGAGCCACATGGCTGAACAGGAAGAATCATGGGTTAGATGAAGGGTGCAGAGTTAGCAAGTGATATGCCTGGGCCTGAGGCTGATCAGCCTAAAACTATTGAAAGCATCTGTGTGTCTCTGTGGAACTGCAGGTCTGTGGGTCCTAAACCTTGAGGTTAGGCCAGAAAGTCCAGGCCAGAAACCTCCTACCACAGAGATGCTTGAAGAGTCAACATGATTTGTCTCAGCCCCAGCTTCTTGCACATATATCCACATATGGGTAGGTACACATGGAGGTCAGTTATCCTCAGGATGCGGTCCAGCTCCTTTGAAACAGCATCTCATGAACCTGCAGCTAACCAATTAGGCTAGATTGGCTGGCCAGTGAACCTGGGTGTTTCCCCACATCTGGAATTACTAACCATGTGCTACCACACTTAGCATTTCCACATAGGTTCTGGAGATGGACTCAGATTCTTATGTTGACAAAGCTCCCACTTCTGTATCCAAGTACTTACAGGTAAGAGGGTGTCAAGGGCATGATTGGAATCAAGGAGAATTAGTTCCTCAGCTGCCTCCCCCTCAGTATCTGCTCTGCCAGATTGCCAGAAAAGTGACCAAAACTTGTCTGCCAAGGTGCAGTGACTCCTATTGGCCAGAAGAGGGAAGCACAGTGCCACTCTGCAGCATCAGAAACTGAGCCAGTGGACAGAACTGGATGGGAGTTGGGGGTGGTTCAGAACCTCCACGTCCCAGCTAAGGATGGGCTGCAGCCAGACTCAGCACATGAGTGTCATGGGAGCAGAGGCTGAATCATGTTGATGGTTGTATTTTTCAGCCTATTTTATTGGAATGTTGGAGAGTGTGAGTGTGTGTGTGTGTGTGTGTGTGTGTGTGTGTGTGTGTGTGAGAGAGAGAGAGAGAGAGAGAGAGAGAGAGAGAGAGAGAGAGAGAGAGAGAGAGAGAGAGATGTGTGTGTGTGTGTGTAACAATTATAACCCATACAAGAGGAACTCGGTGTGCTAAATATCCATGTGCCTGAGTAGATAGGGTTTGAGGGCTTCTATATACCAGGCTTATGGTCCTGTGTCTGTGAGAGGATCTGTCCTGAAACTACCACTTGGCTGAGATGTCCAGCAGCCCCACTTGGCTGTGCTACCCACAAAAGATCTGGTGTCCTAATCACTAGGACCAGGGGGTCCCACTCGAGGCCCGAGAACCCCCCCCCCCAGACATACCCCTCTCTCTCAGTCCTGGCTAGCTCTATTTATTTCTGCTTATTTAGATAGCCCTTTGTTGCTGATTCTTTCCTGGATGCTGTATCTCCATCTTTAACATCCTCCTTGGAGGAGCTGGGCAGATCCTGGCACCGGGGAGTCTGGATTAGGCAATGGAGAAGAAGCAGCTCTTTAGGATGTAGCTGGACCTAGATGTAGCAGGGAGTCTTGCCCACTGAACAATCTCAGGGCCAGGGTTTCTGAAACTCAGTCTAGCCCTAGTGCAAACAAAGGGAAGAGGGGCATTCCACATTGTCTTTCTCAATGAAGAAACCTGATCCAAAGATAGATATGTAGAAACAGTTCACACCGGAACTGGCTGGGTGGGCCTTGGACTTCTAACACTGCGACCCTCCTGGCTGAGACAAGGAACCAAACAAAAGCAACATAGGCAAGGCTGGACTCCTAGCCCACGATGAAAGCCAGGAGCAAGGTGCATCCTGTCAGAAAGTGGAGATGGACACCTGCGCTTAGCACCCTTTCTCCATGTATTCAGGCTGGCACCCCAGCTCATGGGATGGCACCATCCTCACTCACGGTGTGTCTCCTTTCCTCAGCTAAACCCTACTGGAGATGCTCCCGAAGCCATAAGACATGTGACTCTCAATCTAGTCAAGCTGACCATGAAGATAATCACCCCAGACATGTTAGAGGTAATATTCCGTTTATTAGGAAATTCTGAAAAAAAAATAAATCCACAGGACCAAATCAGAGGAGAGGCACCAGAGACAGGGCACTGTGGCCTCAGAAGATCCCCAGGGGATGTTTTAGGTGCCAACACTGTTTTTTGATTCTTATGGGCAATGGTGGTGCACTATGTCAAAACTCGGGTGCTACCCAACCAAATGAGTGTTTATAATACATAACTTATCCTCCATTAAAGGTTGGGGCTTAGAGCCAGCAAGAAGGCTGGCATCTACCCAGAATGCAAGTGTCACTTCCATCTTGAAGCTGACATCCATTTTCCTGTCGCCTGTTTTGGAGACACATACGGATAAGCTGGACCCACAGAAGCCACACATGCTCCCATCAGCGTTAGATGTCTGTCCTCCTGTGAGCTCACTCCTACCCAGGGGGTAGTGCCAGCCCACTGCCCTTACTGGCTTTCCACATGCAGGTGGAAGCTAATTCTGCTCTGGTGGTGCAGAGCAAGGAAACGAGGCATCCCTGTGCCTGTAAACACTGCCAGCTCTTCCACCCATGGCAGACAGAACTCCTGCCAAGATAAACTGCGATCCAGCAGCAAACCACTGAGACCAATTCCATGATCCATAGGAGCCACCAATAAACACATCTGAAAGCTTGGGTCAGAAAGACTGTGTCCCCAAATGCTGACCAACTTCCAGATGGGGGCAGGGGATCTTTTTTTTTTTTTTTCTGTCTGTACCCATTATTTGTGGACAAGTATGTGTATGGATGAGTGCCCGAATGTATAGCTCTATATACATAGGCCAGAGAAGGTAACTCCAGGCAGCCAGTTGATGCTAGCCATTCTGTCTCCACCCCACACAAAACTGGGTTACAGCTGCACCTAGCTTTTTATGTGGTGCTGGGATCTAGACTCAGCGAGCCAACTCTCCAGCCCCAAGAGGCTCCTTCTTTCACAATCTTTGGTCTTAGCATCTATCACCGGACTCGGTTCCCCCTGCTTGATCCTACAATCTCAGCACCGCCCTTGTTGGGCCTGTGTTCTCGATTTCTGTAAATGAGTCACATCTATTTCTCACTTCCCACTTTTTCCAACTGGCTGGCCTCTGTGCCATCCTCCACACACCACCCCTGCACTCGCTCCCATCCAATCACCCTGGGGGACAATCCCCCCCCACCCGCCGCCACATACCTGCTGTAGACCTGGGAAGGATATGACAGAAACACCTCAGAAGTATAAATCTGGGCCATGAGGCATGCCCTTGTGATGAGCTGATTAGCTCCGACTCCAGCGCAGTGACCTCCACTCAGCCCATGATCTGCTCGCAGACTGCCAGAGGGAAGTGTAACTACTGTTTTAATGTAGTTCTCTGGTGATGGCCTGTTGCACTGGGAGCCACTTGCGTAGGCAAGGAAAAAGCTGGCCTAAACACGTTCAAAACCACCCAAGAACATCAGAAATATCTCCATGATTCACCCCATATTAGCCCTGCTCACTGGAGCAATGATTGAAGGGGTAAGCCCTGTCCAGGATACCTGTCAGGCAAATCCCAGCTACCCTGTCAAATATGACTGACTTTCCTTCCAGTTCCTATGATCTGAGAAACTTTAACAGAAAGCTAATCTGAGTTCCATGATCTGCTTCATCACGAGTCAGAAGCTGAGAAAGATCCGGTTATGGCACTGGAAAGTGAGAAATGTCCGATCTGAAGGATATGGCCTAAGACCAGGTAACATAAACTCCTTTAGTGAGGAACAGGCAGTCCCACACTGCTGGAAACCCATAGGCTCAGCAATGGAACTATATTCCAGAAGTGGTGGTGCTAACAATGTCAGCTGGCCTACAGTCCATACAGCCCACACCCAAGTTTCCAGGCTCTGGGATATCACTGTGTCTCTGTTTGCATTTTGTATTGGGTTTTAATTGGATGGCTGATGTAAGATTGTTGGTATTTGTTTTTCCCCAAGAACATTCTAAAATAATAACAGAATAAATAAATCACCACCCAGTATCACCATCATCCTCCCTCCCTCCTGGTCCACTCCCAAGCCTTTTGCTGACAAGCATCTCCACTCTTAGACCCACACCATGCACACAGTCCAAGGGCTCAAGCACCATGTGTTGAGTGACCCACGAAGCAATCCACAGCAAAATCTGTGAAACAGACCAGAGCCTTGCAGGTCACACATGGAAATGCATGAAGGATGCCCTGGACCACAGTCTCTAGAACCTGTACTTGTAGATCTCTTGATGGTGGGGATCCACCTCTACCCAAAAAAGCTATAATTCCAGGTGGCGTAGGCCACAGAGAGGCAGCTCTCAGCTGAATAGATGGGGAGGTACAGAGATGACCATGTACCTGGGACCACACACGCAAATGGGATTGGCACCCTCTTCTGAACTCTGTGGTCACCAGACATGCACATGTGCAGATACACAGGCAGGCAAAACATAAGAGATACAAATAAAATTTAAGTCTTTAAAATAAGAAGATAACAGAAAGGAGCTTGGGAGATGGTTCTGTTGGCCAAGGACTTGCCACGCAAGTGGGGACCTGAGTTTGATCCACAAAGCCATGTAAAAAGCTGGGTGTGGCGATGTACACTTGTAATCCTAACCCTGAGGAGGCAGAGGGGGAAGTCTGGAGCTCACTGGCAATGTAACTGACTGGGTGAACCTCAGGCCCCAGGGAGAGACTGTCTCAAAAATAAGGGGGGGGGGGGGACTGTATCTGGCAAATCACAAATGAGGTGAACCTCTGGCTGCTGTTGTGTTCACATGTACACTATAGTTTGCCCGCATACACTAACAAAAAATGATAAAACAGTAGGCAGATCCCAGCTAACAAGAATGAGAGCCTCTTCAGATCTTCCTCCATAAACAATGCCCCACCCACTTTGCTCTAATAAGATGTGAGAGCACCCTGGCATACAGCGTGCACTACGGGGCTCTGTGTCGATGTGCACCTCAGCCCCAGCTGCTATATATGGCAGCATCAGGTACCTTAGCCACTGTCAGGCCTCACCTAGAACAAAGAACTGGACCATCTTAGAATACAGACAAGATCCACAAACAGGAGAAACGCATCCCCTCAGGTAGAAAGGTTTATTATAATTAACAACACTGCTATTTACACATTTATAAAATGGAAATAAAAATGACATAGGTTTGGTACCAAAAGTGGCACATCCAAACTAAAACTGGTACAAAAATAAACTTTTAAGCTACGCTTTTAAAATAAATATCATTGACACAGTGGGAGGAGGAGTGTGCCTCGCCATGTGCTGGAGAGCCGTCGCTGTCACAGCAATGCAGCCGTGGCGGGGTGTCAACAGTGCTCGATGGAGCTGCCTCTGTTCTTGCAAGAATGCAAGCAAACGAACAAAGATAATATACAAGTTATATTCCTGAGCTACACAAGTTTAGGGCATCTAAACTGTAGTGAATTCCTGCTAAAGAGTAGCCCCGTGGGGTCAAGGCTGATGACCTTTCCCTGGTGCCCAGATGCTGGCATCAGAACATGGCATCGTGCTCTGAGAGAAAGCTAAGCCCACTTGCAAAGGCAGTGGCTAACAAAGAAGGGGCTGTGAGTCCCGCACGGCCCACCATCATGGCACTAAGTTTCCCACGGCAGAAAAGCAGGGACATGGGCTGAAGAAAGGAAGAAGCTGCTTGGTTGGAGGCCCCGGGCTGGAGAAAGCAGACCTTTGGTGGCCTTGGCGGAAAAGCCCGGCACTTCCTTCTGTACTTACTGCACATAGCAGCAGTGGACCTCAACCACGGGCACAGCAGGCAAACACAGGCAGCCCAAAGAGCCCTGTCTACACGGCCTCCAACCTTTACTGGCTCACTCTCCTCCTCACCACAGAGCAGGACCAGGACTGTGCCTGCTGGAGTAGTGTGCTGGCTACTCAGAGTGGAAACTGAGTTCTGAGCACAGCCCAGTCAACTCCTGCTTGGCCGAGGTGCAGTGCAGCGACTCCTCTGGGTTCCTGTGAGGAAGGCAAATGCTGAGGGGAGCAGGAAGAGGAAGCTAATGCGCAGGATGCAGCCTATGGTGAGCAACTGCCTGTTCCACCTGAGCTGGTGCCAGAACAACAGGAAGGAAGGGAGACCGCCAAAGCGTCCCTGTGGCCACTTGCTGACCACTCACTGGTCCTGGACCTTGGCCCTTTTGGCTTTCAGAGACAGGTGCTGCAAGAGAAGAGGAGAGACATCAGTGGGATGGCGAGCCGAGTAAGCAGGCTCCGGGCCCACACCATCCCAAGGAATGCTGTGCCCTTGGAAAGCTGTCTGCAGGAGAAAGGCCAGGTATAAATAACACAAGAAGCCTCCTTGCATCATCATGGGCATCAGTTGTCAGGATTGAGGGATAAAAACACACTTTATGGTAAAGCCAAATTACTACAAATTCTTAAATATGTATTTGGGGCAGAATGTATGAACATAAACTTCTAATCAGGGACCTCTCCTCATCAATTAAGGGGTACCTGGCATCCTTTCAAACACATCGGCCAATGAGGCACAGACCCCTCAGCTGGGCCAAGCTAGCACCCAGAAGCTCTTCCCAAGAGGATGCTGCACCCCTAACTGCTAGCTCCTAAATCCCACGTCCCCATCCAACCTCCCAGTACCCCAGAAAACTCCCAGCCCTTAAAGAAAGTACTACCAACAACCGCACTGAGCTGACAGACCAGCAGGCCCCAGGCCTAAAGAAATGGCCGGATTCAAGACTCTCTACACACTTGTGCCTGAGCAAGAAGAGTGCAGGTCCTCCAGCAGTGGGGCTTAACGCTCTCCTAGATCACAAGGGTCTCTCTGAATTCTTTCTTCTCTGTTCTTCACTGACATGTCTCTAAACTAATCCTGGACGTGTGCAGCCTTATCCAAGGACAGCCAAAAATAATACCTGGCTGTGAGTCATTTCTGGTGTCTTGTACTGGAAAGAACATCTAGTATAAACAAAGTTGACTTTGAGTGATTTCAGGCCTCTGCAGAGAGAAACTTTGAAAACCAAATGATGGGAAGTCACCGGAGGCTCCAAGAAGAGCCTGCTAACAGCCTATGGGCTGTGCGCTGCTTGGAGGCTCTGCACCTCAACCAAGGCAGCAGACTTGCCCTGCATGGGCAGCCTGTGGGAACCTGCAGGGGCCTTGAAAAAAAAATGGTTCCACCTTTGGACCTCAGTCAGAAGAGACACTGAGCTACCATGAAGGAGCTTTAGGGAGCCCTGTCACACAGTGAGGCTGTCCTGGTGTTTCTAAAGGTTCCGCTCTTCCCAACACTCTCATCACGGTGCACATGATGGGGTGAAAGGCAGAAATTGAGAGAAGAGAATGCTGACCCTGTCATTTTCTTCAACCTACTGAAGCAATCTGCCCCTTAACTTTGTGGGTCTGACACAAACTAACTTTGAGCTAAGAAAGAAAATTAACTCAGCTTCTCAGCCAATTCTCTCCAGGGCAGTGCGGGGCTGCTTCCCTAAGTGTTACACCCTGCTACTGCACAGGCCCTCTGCAGCATGCCAGCTCCCCGCTCACAGTCCGCCTTTCCAGTCAGTTCTTTGGCCTCCTGAAGGCTGCTTGTTTCCAGCCAAGACTTAGGTGAAAGACTTTCTTCTACTCCAGGTAACTTCTGTACAAGCCAACAGAGCTGAGACACACTGTGGATCCAGCAGTCCGTCTAGTTTCTAGCTGAAATGCCTGTGTCAGGACGTGAAAAACTGTATGGACTGAACCACCATTTGCTCTCTGATGTAAGAATTAAATACTGCAAGGGTTTAGAGGGCAAACTGCCTCACCTTCACAGAGAAGGAGGAATCACTCTCCAGGAGTAAATGAACACACAGAATAGGTCTGTGGCACTTCAAAAGGGTTACCAAGAGCAGGCAGACACTGCTCGGCCCCTGCTAACTGTAACCACAGGGTAAAATAAGACCTACTTCATACACAGGATGGCCTGAGGATGGCCACTGGCTCCTCAGAGACACGGCACACCAGAAACAACACAAAGCTTTAAAGTGTTGAGATGAAAAACAACAAACTCATTCAAGGTAGAATTATACAGAGGAAAACCACCCTTCCAAAATAAAAACAATACACTTGCAACCAAGGGAAGAGGTATTCCACCACTAGGTGGCGCTAAAGATGCACTGAGACAAGTTCTTCAGGCAGGGATCCCACAGTGACAGAGGGAAATAAAAATGTTCTGCTTTTTAATCCGTTGAAGATGCAACTAACTGTTTAAAAATAATAACATATTACCAAGTATGAACAGGTACAGAAATAAAACACTGACCAGCAATAGCACAAAGAAAGGATGCTTGGTACCAAAGCAAGACCCGTGTAGGTTTCTTACATCACAGCTAAACCGTGGGATACTAATTCAAGATCAACCATAAAGAAGAGCACAGGGTGTAAAAGGCCACCCCCTCCCCAAAAAAAAATTGAAAAGCTGTAAAATAAGCTTTAAAAAGGAAACAAACTGAAATGGACTAACAGGAAATAATTCTAAGGCAGCATGCTTAAAAACAATCACCAGTGATCACTAGCAAAAGACACACACACACCCCATGCATGCGCACACGTGCTAATAATTCTTTCCTCCTAGTGGAAGCAGTTTCACTAGGAGGTTCTGGGGATGAGGTCATGGTCGTGTGTGCATGCGTGCGTGCATGCGTGCATGAGTGTGAGTGTGTGCGTGCGTGTGTATGAGTGTGCGTATGTGCAGCATTCCTGTAGGACCCTCCAATACTGCTCTGAAAACTGTAACTTGGATCCTTCAGGAAGTTGCTCCCAGTCTGGCTCTGGAATACGGCAGGACTGAGAATACCAGCAGAGAGAGAGAGAGAGAGAGAGAGAGAGAGAGAGAGAGAGAGAGAGAGAGAGAGAGAGAGAGAGAGAGAGAGAGAGAGGGAGAGAGTGTACAATATGATATGAAGAGGCCAGGTCCCATGCAGTCTTACTGTTCCTTGTTGATAAAAGTGTGGCGCCAGCTCCAGCAGCCAAGCAGATTCTATGGCAGTCACATCTCGCATGTAATACTTGGAGGTCTGTATGACTTCATTGTAGATAACCCTGAAACAAAAGACAAATGGAAAAACACGCTGACAAGCTGTCTCTGCTCTCACTACAGCACATGTATACCGTCCGTGATGGCTCTACACAGGTCTGTGGAGGCTCACTTAGTGTCCTGACCCACGTGCAAGTCTACGTCCTACATGATTCCCAGGCCTCTCCAGTTATCCATAAAGGACCCCTTCCAGACCGTGGCCTGCATTTGTAGAGCTATGAACAGACGTTAAAGACTTAATTAGAAAGTATGGAAATTGACTCGGTCTTGATCTGAAGAGGACTGGAAAATAGTTATAAACACAAAAGAACAAAACTATTTTAAATGTAGCTTTGTAAGCAGGTTAGACCTCTGTCAAAACCCATTTTCCATCCATAAATTATGTCTTGAGAAAACAGATACTTATCCAGGGTCGAGGAAAGAATACAAAATAAGGAACATATTTTGTAAGCCCTGGACTTGAGTTCATAAAGCAAACACTAGTTTCTGAAGTATGGAAAGAGTGAACTCAGGCATCCTTAAAAACTACTCAAACCTATAAATAGAAAAGCCACCTGGAGTTTGTCCCTCAAACACCAGGAAATGAATCTCACGGATGGAAAGAAGGGAAGAGCTGGGAATGTAACAGTTGCTTACCACGCTCAAACCCTGAGGTCCATCCCCAACATGGGAAGGGAAGAAAGAAGAGAGGGAGGGGACAGGAGGGGAAGTGGGGTGAACAAGAAGGGGAAGGGGGCACACAGCCAAGTCTTGGTTCCCTCGAGACTTCTATATACTCAGGTAGCAGGGAAACAGAAACATCTATGAATCTAACACTAGAGTCACACTCCACCTAAGAAGCTTCTAGACCTGCACTGGCTACAGCACAGTCTTAATTCCTTGGCCAGTTTAAATATTCATCAGAAGCACAGCCAGGAGTTGTTTAAACAGTGGCCCCGCCCCACGGTCCATTCAGGAGGGCCGGGTGCGGCCAAGAATCCTCCTCCCATACACCCTTTCCCAGGTGACAGGGCTGCTGCTGCACAGTGTGCTGACACAGTGCTCCTGGCCACTGCCACTTTCCAGCTCCTCCTTCCCTAGGGCCTCGTTCTTTCAACTGGTAAAGGGCCAAGTGCTAGTGTCTTCAAAATCTCTAATCCTTTGTCAATCCATAATTCTATAGAATACAGTATAAATAAATTAGAAATAGGAAATAAACACAAAATACAAGCCCAAACTGGCATTGACTTAGGAAGGTATAAAGGTGACCGGTGAAAACCCCATAAAACATCTGTATTGCCTCTCCCTGCTACACTTGCCTCTGCCTTCTCAGCAGGCACTGCACATTGGGTCACCCTTGATCACCCTGTCAGCTCACTGTTCATCCCCCAATGACATGTGCTACTTCATGCTGCCCCAGTTTTGCCACCCTATTTCCTAGGTATAACTGGCCTCTGAGCCCTTTCCTGCCTAAAAATGCCAGGCACCAGGTCCAGAGCAAGGGTTAGCTTTTCCTCGAAGCCAGCCTGGACCTCACCAGTGTGAACCCCCATGCTGCATTTAGTAGGTGGGTCAAAGCGAGCGCCTGTTGGGAGGATGAGTGAGGAGACACACTGCAGTTTGCTTAAGGGGATTTTTTTCTTTTTAAGAATACTTTACTGAGTGCAATGCAAGGTAGTAACTGGAGTACTGCCTACCTTTAGGGAATCCCTGATAGAGCAGAACTCCTAGCAACCCCTCCACACCAAAGTCAACACATCTGTACTGCAAGCCCAGGCCGGGCCTGAGCCTGGGGGACCCAGAGATGAGCAAGACCATGCAAGGCCAAGCTCAGCAGTAGGAGGGGCTTACCAGCGGGGTGGCTTCTCTGCATAGAGGACTGAGGCAGGGTGGATGTACAGCTCATGATCATCACGGATAGTCCTGAGACACAAGAATTCTGTGTGAAGCACACTATATGCACTTATTTTAAGGACTTGTAATACCCTACACATATAAGTACTTTCCCACAAATGTGTTAATATTAACCGCCAGGTACACGTAGACTGAATTTCACATAGATAAAACACTACTCTCTAAACACACCTCCAGCATCACTACCTCCCTGGAACATGATTTATCAGGGAAGAAATGAAAGAGGGCTGGTGGGGCACAGCTGTAACACCAGCTATCTGGGACACTGAGTAAGAAGGATGTGAGTTGGGAACAACTTGAAAGACCTTTCTCTTTCTAAAATGACAGTATGTGAGGATGGCTCAGAAAGACAGTGCTTACCTAGTGTGGGCAGGACCCTGGACTTAATCCCAGTATGGGGGAGGGGGTGCAACTGTGGACACTCAAAACAAACCAAACAGGAAGAGAATGTTCTATCCACATGTGTGTGTGTGTGTGTGTGTGTGTGTGTACCTTCTATAGATTTCCTTTCAAACAATCCCTTCTCAACAGAAACTGTGAGGTTCCACAGACTTTTCAGTTACACAGACAAGAGGCTTTGGCAGGAGACACTGTAACCAGCAAAGAAACAATTCAAGGCTCCAAAGACACAAAATGCAGCCCCATATTGAAAAGCCCTTTGGGAAAAGTGGCTTCTCTACGGTACATCATGGTTAATGGTCCCTGCCATACCGAAATGCAGGTTATAACACTGTGATCCTAAACACGTGTCACTGTGATGTGGGAATGTCTTTCTGTATGTTATGAATATCAATCTTTAAATAAAGGAGCTGTTTTGGCCCTTGGCAAACACCGTAGCCAGAGGCAGCATAGGTAGGAGAAGCAGGGTGGAGCCAGACACAGATCAAGCCAGACACCCAAGAAGAAACATCATGTAAGGAACACAGGTGAGACACGGGCTATGTGGCAGACAGATTAACGGAAATGGGTTGAGAGCTAAGATGAAGGAGCTAGCTAGCAATGTGCCTGAGCCATAGGCCAAACAGCATGAAGTTTATATAAGCATCTGAGTCATTTGTGGGGGACTAAGCAGCAGCGGGTGGCTAAGTGGTCTAAACAGTCTGGGACTGAAGGTCTGTGCGTCACAGCAGCGCAACTTCAGATCAGAAAGCTGGGATCTTAAGCTGCAACCAGGCCAGTTACCAAAGTATCACAGAAGACTGAGTAGCATGTGACTGACTGGCTTAAGGTTTCTGTTTATATTGAAGAAAAGGGGAATGGAGTCAAAAACAACTTTTTGGTAGCAATATTTCTTGGGTCTGCTCTGTTTGCTGCCAGCGAACAGAGGAGCAGCCCCTTTAAGAGAACTTCCTGACTCAGCTTTTTCTGCAAAAACCCTGTGGCTCTCGAAGAAAGTGCAAGTATTTTAAAAGTTCTTCTGGTTGGAAAATGATTAAAAATTCACAATAAAACAGATTCAGATGGAGGAGAAAAAACCTGTAAAAGGGTTACAATGTGTGTAAAATGTACATAGGCTTCAGAGTGAAAAGAAAGGTAGAGAAAGTCTTTAAAAAGAGAAATAGAGTAATAAAAACATAATAAGCCACGTAATGATGGAAAATAGACACAGAATCTTGATTATGGTTATTATTGTGTTTTCTCTTAATTTTTTAACTGTTAATGAGCTAATTGCAGAAAGACAATAGATTGCAAAAGCTGCTAAGTTAAATGAGAATATATATTTTAAAGGTATCTTGACTTTGAAATTTGTGTCTAAGGATATATCACCTTGGAAGAAAGATTTTGGGTTTGTTTCCACAGAAGAGGAGAACCTGTGGATTGCTTCCAGGCTCTTATGGTTTCATCAACCAAGATCACCTGAAAATTCTCTGATGGGAAAACTATAGACTAAGATGATCCAGCCTCAGGACCCTCAAAAGATTACCAGTACCCCTTAATCAGCAGGAAGTAGTAATGGAAAACTACGCCCAAATTCACAAAATATTGATTATAAATGTTTGTTTTCATTATAAATGTCTACTGGTCATAGTTAATCTCTTTTTAAGAAGAAAATGGGATATGGTATATGAATGATTTTTTAAAAATTAGATTATTGAATTACTTTGATCAGAAAATCAGCTGTTCATCTCAAAATATTTTGTACTGGTGTGGACTTGGTTTGTTGATGCAAATTTAAGGTCAATTTTGTTATGCAGTATGTATTTTTCTACTCTTGTTTAAGGTATGATGTTTATGTAACTCATTTAAAATTGTAATATATAATTAAGAAATGCAGATCAATAGTCACCTATGATAACCAAACTTAAAATTTAGTTAGATTTTTAGGTATACTTCAATTAGGTAATCTTCAAACACTTCTAAGACCTACAGAATATGGCATTTAAAATACTTTAAGAACTTAGACTTTTCTGGACAGTGAGAAAGATCTGCTCCTGGCAGCACCAATCTATTTCAAGAGAAAAATGAGCATCGAAGAAATTCTATATGGAGTCTACTTTCTTTGTGGCAACAGTTAGCCGCTGGACAAGAACCTGTTCTTGTATTGATTGCTTGACAGTATGCTGTTTAAAGCTGAACATGCAGGTTCCATAGAAAGGTGACCTCTGAACTTTGGCAGAATAAGTCAAGATGGTCCTTTAGGTTCCTGTCTTTGCTGAGCAAACTTTCAGACATCCTTCAGGACACAAGGAGAGACTGACAAACTATGCCAGAATGAGCAGAATATTCTTTCAGATTTACTACTTCACAGAAAAGTACGCAAGAGACTCTGGACCTATAGGCTGAAGATGGATACCCCAACTTTATAAAGGAACTTTGGGTAACTGTCCAGGCAGATAGGTGTCATCTCTGCTATTTCTAGATTTTGGAAATTGCTTTTACTTCCTGTTTACTTGAGTAATATTATATCCTTCTGTGGTTTTTGATGTAGTTGAAGATTAGATAGTTATAGGTATAGTTTCTCTGAGCTATTTTAAAAGGTATACTGGATATGAAACTTTAGATTCACAAGGATAAGGTAGATGATAGAGTATTTTCTTTAATTTTGCTAAATACAAATAAACTAGATATTGTAACTGTAGTTCTTGTTTGACAGCTATTTTGATATATGTAATTTTGCTATGTTAAAATTGAAACCTTTCTTTTTGATTAGACAGAAACGGGGAGGTGATGTGGGAATGTCTTTCTGTATGCTGTGAATATCAATCTTTAAATAAAGGAGCTGTTTTGGCCCTTGGCAAACACCGTAGCCAGAGACAGCATAGGTAGGAGCAGGACAGAGTCTGAGACAGATTGAGGCAGACGCTCAAAGAAGAAACACGTAAGAACACAGGTGAGCCACGGGCCACATGGCAGACAGATTAATGAAAATGGGTTGGGTTAAGATGAAGGAGCTAGCTAGCAATGTGCCTGAGCCATAGACCAAACAGCATGAAGTTTATATAAGCATCTGAGTCATTTGTGGGGGACTAAGCAGTGGCAGATGGCTAGTGGTCTAAGCAGTCTGGGACGGCAGGTCTGTGGGCCTGGACCTCTGGCCAGATGGGGCCTAGAAACCCCAATGTAACTTCACTGTGTATAGATTCACTGCATATCAGATAGAACTCTCCCAGAGAGCAAAGAAAATCTCCTGAAAGCTGGAGAGCCGACCTCACTCAGTTCTGGAAGGAGGCCTGATGTAAGTTAAAGCTGCGCAGTTTTGATCTCTGCACAGCCTTCTGCCTCCTTCGCCAGGAAACTTCAGTCTCCTTACCTGTACGCTCCAGAGGAGTGAAACCGGGCTGCGTTTGCAAAGAATCCAGACACGATACACCTCAGCACAGGATCTGGATCACCTACACAAGGCAGCAACAGAAAGCTGGTGAGACACAGTACCCTGGCCCCAGGTTCCACACTACCTGTGCGTTATTTCTTCTTGATGAATCTTATATTCTTATCGTCTGTTTACCTACCAAAGAGTCTCGACAAGGTCGTCCTACAATGAACCTAGTTTTAGCTGCACAGCTGCTAGGCTACACTTCACTGCTCTCTAACCTGGGTGCATTGTAATTTACTGTAACTGCTTCTTCTGACTCTCTACTGTGCCCTGCAGAGATGCTAACCCCAAGCTGGGTTCTGCCCAGCACCCACCCAGATGCAGCCCTCTCTCCAGTTCATCACAATCCCCATGCACAGGCTTTGTTCCCAGGGGTTATTCCATAAAGGGTAGAAACTCCTGTTATAACGGTTTGTGACCCTCAAACTCAGCTTCATAAAAGCCATTCCTCAGCACTCCACTCCTCTTACTAATTTTAATTCAATGTATCCCTCCCCCTGGGCAGTGGGTGATAATGACAGGTGGAGACATAAATGCAGAGGTGAGGCTGTCATTTATCTGCCAGGCGACAGGACCCTGAGCAGATGCTCTCCAGCTGGCAGCCCTTGTAAGTGTCCTGTTTTAGCCCATGACATTGACATGGCACCCTGGGAAAGCTCTGGTGGATTTCTTCTTCTTTACAGTGATTTCTGCTATCTGCCACTATCACCATGGTTATTAGCATGTCTATGCTGTCACTTCTACATGACTCTACAGCCTAACATTACAGCTTGTCTCCATGATACCTCTCTTCACTGCACTGGGCTCTCAGTGAACCAAACTGTCATTTTCCAATCACTTGCTATTAGTTCAAAAGCAAAACAGAACCTCCTGGGCCCTGGCGCCAACAGGTTCTCTTTAGCCTACTAGCCTCATTATTTTCTCTGTACATGAGATAAAAGCAGCATATGTCTTCCAGAGGGCTGAGATCGTGATGTGAGTTAACACATAACATACATACGCAGAATGCTGCTGGCCTGGCAGACACTGTCAGTAAATGTCAACAGCTGCTTGTTACGCAGCAGGCTTCAAGACTGCCAAATGGCCTTGGTGTGCCACTTCCTAGAGGATGGATCCTGGGTTGTTGGCTCTGGGACTACAAGCTATGTCATCCTGGAGGTCAAGTGACTCCTCCCAGGACCTCCTGGTTCCTCTGGAAACTATGGACACCTCACAGAGTAGGAGATAAAGAGAGAATGAAGAGCCCGGCCATGGTGCAGCCCAACTGTGAACTCCACAAATGGCCATCTCAGTCACTGCTGCAAGCCAGGCTGCCTGGTACTGCATGTTCTGCCTTGGTAAATGCCTAAGCTAAACACTTACTTATATTATATTAAACGGTATCCACTTTAATAACACTTGCATCTGAGAAGAAAATGCAATTTCATGTAATGCCTATGAATTTCATTCATTTAGAAGTAACGTTTTGGGGCTCTCAAGATGGCTCATCAGGTAAAGGAAGGCCTTATAGACAATACCTGAGTTCAAAACACAGTAGAAGATGCAACTCTCTGCGCCCACCCAACACGCACACGCACGCACACACGCACATGCACACATGCACACGCACACGCGTACACACACACATGCACACACACACGCGCACACACATGCACACACACGCACGCACGCACACGCACACAGGCACATGCACACGCGCACACGCACATGCACACGCACATGCACACATGCACACGCACACGCGTACACACACACGCACACACACATGCACACATGCGCGCGCACACACATGCACACACACGCACGCACACGCACACAGGCACATGCACACGCGCACATGCACACACGTGCACACGCACATGCACACGCACATGCGCACGCGCACACACACACACTCCTAGCACTTTTGAAGGCAGGAAGATCAGAAGTTCAAGTTCAAGTCATCCTCAGCTATAGTCAATCTGAGGTCAATATGTGCTACATGAGACACTATCTCAAAAATGTAAACTTTTGCAGCAGCCATCATTATATTAATTACATGTACAATGATGTGAAAGTTAACAATCCTTAAGCATTTCCATAAGCTTTAGAAATTTGGGGGCGTGGGTAACAGAAATAAAGATGGATCTATCCACAGAGACATTCATCATTGAATAGGTGTAGGCAGCTCAGAACGTGAGCGTGGCTCCAGGTACACGGCCTCATGCCAGCCCAGCACAAGCACTTGAAGAAACAACTGTATGGAGATGTGGAGCAGAGAAGGAAGCCACAGGTGGGGACGGGCCACACTCACCTTCGCTGGACACCTTGGGCACCTGGAACTTGACGAGGAGCTTCTTCAGCTGCTCTCTCACAGTGGCAGCTCTGACAAGACCCTTGTAATTCAGGAAATGCTCTTGACACCACTGGGAGCTCCTGTTGTGCTGCAGAAGGGCCGCCCAGTCAGATGCCCACTCGTTCTTCCCCCACTCTTGGCTTGATGACTCCTGCCCAACCCCATCTACTCAGCCCCAGTCTTCACAACTAGTGCTCTGAAGGACAAGCAGAGGTCAAGCTGAACACACTGCGGAGGTCAGCTCCACCCGTGTGGCTCTGAGTAAGGAGTCTGCTTCCCCCTCCGGTGGGCTTCTCTATTTATTAACTATGGGAAGCAACACAGCACGGACAGAAATCATTTTCAAATCCCCATCCGCCCTCAAAGTGAGCCTTTTTCTACCAGCAGTGCCTAATTTTCCATATTCTTGAGCCCACTCATTACATCACGTGTAAAGTTTTTTTACCTGTAAAATTACATTTTAAACCAGCGAGGAACTTTTTCAAATAAATTTTTAACATAATAACATTTAAATATGTAACCTACATAGGATTTTTCCAGAAGGCAATCAGAGAATAATCCAATGCAGATCTATGGATGCATCCTTCTGTAGTAAAGTCTCATCTTGGTGATGGCCCACTGTGCCTGTACCTTGAATCTTAACTAACTTAATCTGAATCTCACTTATTGAATAATCATCCCCAAACCTCTGGGCAAACAAAACCTTGGTGTTTTGCTTTTTAAAATATGTTAAGTTATTGAAAATAGGATCTATTATTTCCTTTCATTTATATCACTTTTAAAAGCTGTGCACCACTGTTTAATGTTGAAGTGAGAATTTTAAGTTCTATTAATTGCTCTCAGTCCCACAGAGTACTCAGAATGGAAATCAGCACCGCCCATGGCCAACCAGGAGGAAGAAAAGTGGATACACACAAGCCTCACTGAACATGCTCTTGTAGAACTGAGATGCCTTTCAAGATTCAATCCACATAGCCATGGTTCTTAGTCCATTCTGGAAGAACTTCCCATTCAAATGTGGCCCTTCTTTCCTGTACAGTGCATGTGGACCCTGGGAGGTTGAGCTGCTCAAGTGTAGCACATAACCAGACAAAGAGAAGGAAGCATCCCTTAGGATTTCTAGCAATACTGGTCACTTCAGTAGGAGGCTGGCAGCCTACCTAACAGGAAAGCAGAGGGTTCTCCTGGCCAGGTGTTTTTTCCACTAACTTCTGACCTTGCTCCTAGGTCATCAGTGTGTGTGGGGGGGGGGGGGGGTCCCCTCAGTGTGGCCATGCTTACTTTGATAAATGCTTCATACACATTGAGCATGGTGAGATGATCACCTTCCTCCACAGCAAATTTCCGGTGCACTCGAGTCTGTGAAGGATAAAGTTCCACTTAGAAGTTGACTTCCATGAGCCTCTTGTGCTAGGAGACATTGTATACTCAAGGAAGACTGACAGCTTGATGTCCCCATGTCCTACAAGCATATGCTGGTCACTACCTCCTCTTTGGCTCCCTGGAGACCCCCATCCCTGAATTCTTCTTTCTGTGGCAAAGATCCTGAATAATGCCACTTGTTCCCTGGGGCTGAGGGGCAGCAGATACAATACATATGGCAAAGACACAAGTCATTTACTTCAGAACTTTATCCTTGAACCAAATGCCACATAGTCAAACTGCCTCCCTGCCTCCTTCCTCCCTTCGCCACAGCAGACTTTTATCAAGTACCGCTGTCAACCAAGCACTGTTCTAAGCATCTGGATGCAGTAACGAACAAGCACTGTTCTAAGCAGAAAGACATCAAACTAAATGTAACAAGCAGAACTCGTAAGGTACTGGAGGTAAGAAAGGGCTGCAGGAGGGGACACCTTCATGTCTGACAGAGGGACCCACACTTTAAGTCACCTGAGTGAGGCAAGGTCCTAAAAGGTTAGCTAAAGGGACATCAACTAAACCACTTGGGTGAATGGGTGACGGTAGCGACCTCACGATGCACAGGATAATACATAAGCAGGCTTGTGCAATCTTCCCATGACACACAGCATACTCACTTCACCTAGGATTATTTATACATCTGTCTCCAGTAGTTTCTAGGCAAGTTTTGACCAAAATGTGCAAGAGAGCAGTCTGAAGAGCTTGGGAAAAGCTGGACTTACTGCCTGAGACTTCTGGTTTGAGGGGAACACAAAGACATTCTGGATCTGCATCATGGCAGCAATGCTCAGGACCTCCTGAGAACAGCCGAAGTTCCCTAGAACATGAAAAATGTGTTTGCAAATAGACAATGTAGCAACAAGGAGTAGAAGGCATTTCAATGCTTTCCTTAAACTGTGCTGTAAAATGTAAAATAAGGTCATATTTTATAGCTCTTTTCTTCACATCCCTAGCATATTTGCCATGCCATCAATGTCTCCATGTGTCCCATATGAGGACTCTTCCCTGCAGCAGTAAGGCTGAGGTTTCTTGATGCCAGGCACAGTGAGGCCAGTCTACCTGTCTACCTCTATGTGGACAGCTGGAGTCCAGGGGAAAGGGGGGTGGCATGCAGGGCTGTGTTCCTCCTACTGTCCTTCCCTCCTGGCCCTCTGTGGGGTGGCCTGCCCCCCAGCACTCCTCTGCTCTGAGCACAAGGCTGCAGCACAAGGCGACAGAACAGCATCCTGAGCTTCTGCTGCTCATCAACAGGGACACTAGAGAAGCAAACTCCTAACTGCCTGGTTCCCTCTCTGCTCCCTGCCTGATACGTAATGGATTCTACTCTTGCACTTAGAATCTGTTTTTCAGGGAAGGTGAGCCTCTTAGAGCCAACTTTCACCAAGCTACCTTGGAACATGTCTCCATAAACTGCCACTTGTTATAACAGAGAGAGGCATAAAATATTAACAGCATCATTGGGGGGGGGGGGGGATGGCAGCTCCTCCTCTACTACCAAGATGTTTGTAACTAAACAAACAAATCTTGTCCTGACTCCCTCACAAAAATCTACAGAGAAACTAGAACTAACCCTGCATGCTGCTTTAGAATATAAAGTCACATAGCCACTGTGGCACACAGTATAATGACTTTAGACAGTTAAAGTTAGCAGAGCCATTTTGGAAAATACATGGATGTTCCTCAGAAACCTCCCTGCTTCTGCATATGCCCCAAAGAACTGAAACTGGTATACAGAAGGAAACTACATCCTGGTGCCCACTGCAGTGAATAAAGGTGAACAAGCAGAGGAAGAGTAGACGAAGACATACATGATTACATTCAGGACAATGCGGGGGGTGGGGGAGTGGGGGGGTGGAACATGTTAGGAACAGTGAAATGCCAGGCTCACCAGGGCACACACTGCATGCTTTAGTTACACATGAGAATGTAGCAGAAAGAGCTGCTAAGGGCTGGTGGGAGGGTGAGCAGCAATAAAGCCTGGAGATGTTGTTTAAGGAATACAGTTTCAGGTTGGAGGAGTGAGCTGTAGTGATCTGCTACTATGACAACCACTACACTATGATGTACAGTTGGAATCGCTGAGAAAGTCCACAATGTAATGATGCGCTAATTACCTGGACAGAAGCTTTCTGCCACAGAAGCAGCAAACATTATACCGTGTCTTATACACACATTTCATCATTAGTCAAAAGTAACTACTTAACTGCTGTTGTCACTTTTTAAACCATAACTGGTCCCTCTTCCTCTGGTGCACAGAATTCAGGAAAACAAGTTCTGTGGAAACCAAAATAAAGTCAAAAGGAGCTGTTCAGGCTGCACCCACCTGATTCCAACAGCATCTTGGCAAACATGGGGTTCAGTGGAAACTCTGCGATTCTCATGCCGAGTGGCTCAGTGAGGCGACAGTCTTTGTCCAGGCCTGTCAGAGAACAGAAGAATCAGAAGGCACATAGCACTGGGCTGGAAGCGGAGCGGTAACTATGAGAACAGAAGATGACCCACCGCTGCTAGACCCAGCCTGACACAGCCCGTTACATTAAAGAGTCTCACTCAACTCAACTCCTAGTGTTAAAAGCAGCTGCGTCTAATGAACTCCATTCGAGGACTTCATTATAGGCAGCAGCCTGCACTTCCTCCTGCCCCCTCTCCCTCCTCACCACAGGACTCTCCACAGAAACCACCCTCTGGGGACTGACAGCTGGGAGCACAAACATGGCCTCCAGCAGCAACTGGTGCCACCAACTACCATCTCATTACTCTCACCCAGTGCCCGCGACAGGGCCCACTTCCCACCTTCAGGATCTTACTCCATAGCTAAGAACTGACATGCCAAAAACATTCCAAGACAGTGCCTCAAAATCCTGCTCTGCTCACACCACATAGGCAATCACGAGGCTGCAATCAGAATCTGAACTCTGGGTCCGACCATCTCCTCATTACTCTCACCCAGTGCCCACGACAGGGCCACTTCCCACCTTCCCACCTTCTCTCTCTCTCTCTCTCTCTCTCTCTCTCTCTCTCTCTCTCTCTCTCTCTCTCTCTCTCTCTCTCTCTCTCTCCACACACACACACACACACACACACACACACACACAGAGTGAGAGTGAGAGAGTGAGAGAGAGAGAGAGAGTAACAGTACACATAGCCCCGTTACACACTGAGAGCTGGGGACAAAATGCTAACAGAGCTAATGTTTGTGGCCCAAGCCGAAGACCTTTCATATCAGTGGAGGGCTTTTAAAGTCACAACTGACCACTCCTTCACAGAGAAAAAAGTAAATATATAAGATGGATCTCTGTCTTCTCTCTCTCTCCCTCTCCCTCTCCCTCTCTCTCTCTCTGATCAAGACTTAAGTACAAGAGCTAAAAGTCCAAATAAAATTTTTAAGTAAAATGCAAGGAGGGTCAGCAATGGCATGGTTGTCTGGCTGCTGCTTGGAATGCTAGCTGCACTCAGGTCTCGAACACACCAAGCACATACTCCACAACTGAGCAGGAGCCCAGCCCACAGCCGTGTGTCCTTGGACATGAGGACAAAAGCACAAGTGATAAAAGGAAACTGAGGAAATCCAGTGACACAGTGAAACCGTGACTCCCACAGGACCCTCTGAGAAAATGAGGCAAGGATTTACAGTGCACGGGTCCTATAATCAGAACATGTAAAAAGCCCAGTAATAAAAGGACAGCACAAAGACATGCCAACAAGAAGCTAAAGTGGCACAGTGCTATATGGTCCATCTCCGTGTCCACAGAGTCCAGACCCTTAGATTCAACCAATTACCATTGGAAATAGCTGAGAAGAGCAATGTCTGATCACACACAGACTCTTCTACCATCCTGATCCCTGAACAACACAGCAGAACAAACATTGACAGGATGTGTACGCTGTGGTGGGTATAAGCAACCTAGAGACAGTTTAAAGTATATGGGAAGACGTGTGAGTTATGTGCAAACACTACATCATTTTCCAGGAGGCTTGAGTAGCCCTAGATTTCTGGTATCTGAAGTGGATCCTAGAAGGAAATCCCCATGGACACAAAGGGACTAGAGACACTAGTCGCTTGCAAACTGACTTGTTAATAAGCAGGAAAGTTCTCAATACCATAAATCATCACAGACATGCAAATCAAAACTACCAGATCCCACTTCATATCCACTAAATCAGCTGTGACTCAAAAAGACAGACAGTAGCAAGTGCTGGCAACAGTGTCCATCAAAAACTCACATGCTGATGTTCATGGCACCATTATTTATACTGACCAAAAGAAACAATCACAACACCCACCAGCTGAGGAGAAAAAAAAAAAAAAAAGAAAAAAGAAAATCACCCATGGTATGTCCATATACTGGAATATTATTTAGCAGTAAAAAGAAATGCTATACTGATACTTGCTACAAGTGATTACGTGGATAACCTTGGAAAGAGCTAAGTGAAAGAAGCCAATCACCAAAGACAACCTAAGATCCCATCTCTAAGCAATGTTTAAACTAGGCAACTCCACAGAGAGCAGGTTAGTGGTTGCCTAGAGCCAAGGAGGACAGGAATGGAAAGTGAGCACTAAAAGACACTCATTTCTTTTTGGAATGATGAAAATGTTCTAAAATTGGGTTGTACTAAACACATGGCACCAGAAGCTCCTAAACAGTAAGTTATAAATTAATGGCTGTACGAATATAATGTGTGCCTAAATGAAGCTACTTTAAAATACTAAAGACAAAGCTCAGGGCAAAGCCTCCACTAAACTCCCTGCAAGCTCATCCCCCACTCATAGAACCTCCCAAGAGGACACCACTCACAGGGCACAGTGCACAGAAGAGATGGTACCTCTCGAGATGACATCACTTTCTCTAACTTAAGGCACATACTGTGCTTTCAAATGGACCAGCAGGGCTTCCTCCACAGAACAGAGTGCTCTTGCCCAAACAATATCTGCTGTCTTCCCAATTCCCACAGGGAACTCAGGGCTGAAATGAAGAGGATTTCAGGATGGGATTGAGGGAAAGGGGGGCAGGCAGAGAACAAGAACTGGGATCTGTGGAGATCTGCCAGTCTCTGGGTGTCTCCTGAAGTGTGGCCCTGGTGATGGCTGAAGGAACTCTAACAAGCCCGAGCAGGCCAGACATGGCTGTCAGGCCTTGCCCTTCTTCCTCATTTCCTCTGCCTTGCTAAAAAGCGTTAGCGTCTATTCCTGAAGCTAGCCCCTGGCCACTTCCTCCTCTTGAGGCTGACTACTGAAGTCCAACAATCAAAAGCCCCTCTGGCTCATTTAATTAACTTGCCCAATTAAAATAAAACACCTTATCCTAACATGTGCTTTCCCCTTTTACCTTTATAAGCTGCTATTTGCCTGTGGCCATGTCTGTCTCCCCTCTATCCAGAGGCAGGCCTTTATCTCTCATCTTCTAGCTCCTGTCTTTGTCCCCTATTCCCTGCCCTCTGTCCCTCTGGGGCAAATAAATCTTCATGCTGAGAACTTGGTCTTGGGGGTCCTGAGCCATCCTTTCAACAGCCATCCACAGTTTCTGCCACACTTTATAAATTATCACATTGGCCATGAGTTACTTTTGTCTAACTAACTTCTACTTCAAGAGTAAATGTCTAACGAGTTTACACACATGGGAAGAGCCAATCCCACTCCTAAAGATCTAAAAATTCTAATGTGGATCCAGCTACCTGTGTTGTGAAATATTAAAGATGTGTTACATTTGTTTATGCTGTGGAACATTAAGATGTGTTGTATTCTTTTACATTACATTTGTTTAACTTTGTGAAACTGTGTTACTTTGCCTGTCTAAAACTCCTGACTTGTCTAATAAAGAACTGAATGGCCAATAGCCAGGTAAGAGAGATAAATAGGTGGAGCTGGAAGGCAGAGGAATAAATAGGAGAAATCTGGTAAGAGAGGATAAAAGACTGAACAAGAAGCGAAGAGAAGGCCATCCGGGGTGGCCGCCCAGCTACACAGCAAGCCACGGAGTAAGAAGTAAAGAAAGGTATACAGAAACAGAGAAAGGTAGAAGCCCAGAGGCAAAGGTAAGCAATCAGTTAAGAAAAGCTGGCTAGAAACAAGCCAAGCTAAGGCCAGGCATTCCTAAGAATATGCCTCCATGTGACTATTCCAGAGCTGGTGGCAGTCCCCCAAAACAGTAAAAAGAACCGACAACATACCTATTACCATGTACGAGAACACATGAGAAACGGCCTACCTCCGAGAGCATAGAGTAACTCCAAGGCTTGAACCATCGACTGTGCTGGCGGGGGCTGTAAAACATAGGAAAGTCCTCCTCAATTAGTTTCTTTGACGAGGAACTGAAAAATGTGACCACTCTGCCTCACTCTCCCTCTATCATGCCCCATCCATCCAGTCTCCATGCTGTTGGTACCTTAAACTTTGCCTCCCACCTTTGTAGCATCCCTGGCAGTACTTTCTTCATGACTTAACTGCTTTTCAAGCTGCCCTCCCTCACCCCTGCTCCATCAGTTGAGACAGCTTCCTTCTTTAAACCACCCTCCATTCCCCTAAGCTGTCTCTGCCTTCTCCTGGACTGGAAGCTACAAATCCTGCAGCACAGATAAAGTGTAACTTCTACTGCCCCAGCCTCGCCAATGCCGAGCAGGTAACATGTTCACACTGCTAAAAATACAGAGACCACTAATACTACAAAATGCACCAAGGCTTACAGTGTGCCCTTCAACGGAGGCTCTGACACCCCTTCCCTCCTTCTAAAATTCCCGCCGGGCACCTCTGGGTACCAGTATCAATGGTCCCTTCTAGGGACTCAGTTCCTAGTAAGCCAGCCAAAAGGTCAGTACCTTTGCAGACTGCACTGCCTCTCTTCTGACTTTTGCAGAGCAGCAAATGCATTTTAAGCATCAGTGATTTAACTCAATTTCACAGATGAGGAAAGCAATGACAAGTAGGCTTCGCAGCACTTGGTGGGAGGGTAAGAAGCAAAATCGAGGCCTTTTACTTGTTATTTGCCCAAGAGCAAAGTCAAGCTTTTAGAAGAGCTAGTGATGGACAATCTGGTCTTTACAGTGTGGGATTAGCTACACACAGAAGAGCCTTGGAATCACTGTGCACAAGTCAAGCAGCTCGTGAAGCAAACTTAACTCAGCTATCACTGCATTGAATGCAGTAGCTCAGCGGGAAGCTTATGCATCTGGAGATGGACTGTGAGAAAGTAAACCAGAGAGACAAAGCACCATGTCAGTGTGTCTGGAGCTCCTATGGGCACATGTTCTTGTTCTGTGTTCTCCTGTTTTCCTGTGCTCACAGAAGCTCCAGGGTCACTACACACTACTCCATATGCAGGGTCATACTCTGCAAAGAAGTCAATTCTGTTGTAAGTCAGCATATGAGAAATACTCATGGAAATTACTAACAAACTAACAGATACATAAGCTTAAAGTTCTATATGAAATATAAAGTTGTTACAATATGGTTTCTGACCTGGTCCAGCCAGAGGTCCAGACTCACAGACCTGCAGCCCCAGACCCCTTAGCTGCCCGCAGCTGATCAGACCCCCCAAAAATGATTCAACACTTATATTAAGTTCATGCTGTTTGGCCTATTGCTAGCTAGCTCTTACAGCTTATCTCAACCCATTCTCATTAATCTGTCTGCCACGTGGCCCGTGGCTCACCTGTGCTCCTTACATGTTGCTCCTATGGGCGTCTGGGTTGATCTGTCTGACTCCGCCCTTCCTTTCCTACCTATTCTGATTCTCCACCTACCTTTTCTATGGTGCCTGTCATGGGCCAAAACAGCTCCTTTATTTAAAGATTGATATTTACAGCATACAGAAAGGCATTCCCACATCATAAAGTGACCAACAGACTTAAAACAAAAAAACCCTACCATCTGAGAAAGAACAAAAACGATGAATATAACATCTTTCCCACTCACCCACCATTCCATCTGTGTGCCCAAGAGAGAATGGCGGGTGTGAGGGGAGCGCCCAGGCCAAGCTGCACACACTGCTGAGACCCCAGCAGAGCCAGGCAGCTACGCATCAGGCCAATGACTCCATTCCTATTAAGTGGCCTTAGAAAATCATCTGAGGGGAAAGCCACAGAGACAGCTGACCTGAGCTACTGGGAGCTACTGACTCTGGACTGACAGCTGGGGAACCTGCATGGGACTGAACTGGGCCCTCTGAGTGTGGATGACAGTTGTGTGGCTTGAGCAGTTGGCGGGGCCCTGTCAGTGGGACCAGGATTTACTCTCAGTTTATGGGGGAGGTGGTGGACAGGTTTCGTACTGTCTCAACCTGGTATCCCCAGACTTTACTGACTCCCCATGGGAGGTCTTATCCTTTTGGAGGAGTGGGGGTGAAGCTGGTGGTGGGGGTGAATGGAAGGAGAGAAGGGAAGGGGAATTATGGTTGGTATGTTAAAAAAAAAAAAAAAAAAAAAAACTTTCAAATTAAAAAAAAATCAGGAGGGAGGGAGGGAGGGAGGAGGGAGGGAGGCAGGGAGGGAGGGAGGGAGGGAAATCATCAGAGATACCATGAGGCACAGGGTTCCTCCCAAAGCCTTGAACTCTCTACTGCCCGGTCCATCCACAGCCCTGGGTCTGGTGATGACTCACACAGGAACATGGGGCTGGAGGCTGGTCAAGCTGCCCTGTGACTACTCTTTACATGTCTCTCCCCCAGAAGAAAGAGCAGGAGCTACAGAGGAACAGCAGCCCCTACTCTCCTGGCCACTAGTTTGCCCCACACCCTGCACAAGACCAACAGAGGGTGTTTTAGCTCCCGAGCCAGAAGCAGGACTTACAGACATGAAGTGAAACCTGAGGACATTGTCGATCCCCAGGGCTTTCAGCTGAAGGATGACAGGGGCCAAATTGCTGCGCTGCATCTCAGGGACAGTGGACTGGGGTAACTGGTCAAAGGCGTCCTCTAGAAGGAAATCAGAAATGGATCAAAGGTGACACTCAGATGTACCCATGCCAGGAGAGCCTTTCTTCTCTGCCTTGAGCAAGAACTCTGGGATTCTGGGACCAGATGCGCAGCACTATGATACAAAGTTGCTTTTACATCTAGGAAGGGCCATTCTACTTCAAAGATATATTGAAAACTATACTGTAATGTATACCCTTTTATATATATTCATATATATATATATATGCACATTTTATATTTATATATTTATATTTGAAAATATACCCCCTTTAAAACCACGTTACTTTACTTCAGCATGGTAACTTTTCAAATATCTTCTTGTCAGCAAAATACTAAAGCAAAGCAGCAAGCATTTGCATAATCACTATTGGGCCTGGTTACTGTTTACTCTGGTAGGGTAGAGTACGTTAAAGAAGCAAGAACAGCACAAATAAGCAAAGAACAATGTAAAAATGTACAAATAAACCACTAAAACTGCCACCAGACTCTGACAAAGGACCTAATTACAAAGGGCAGAAGTTGTACAAGCCTAGCTTTAAAGTCGAGGAGCTGAATGCAGTGTCACACCCAGGATCCTGTACTTGCATGTCCCACAGGAACAGGAGAAAGCACCCCAAGGCAGAGAGATGGGGGTAGAGTGAGGGCAGAGAGACAGGGGAGGACTTTATGAAAACCAGACCACAGGGTGGGGAGAGAGGAAGGCATGAAATCATTTTCTGTGTATATTCAGAAAGGAAGGCCCATGGATTACACACCCTACCCTCCCGCATACTTCAACACTATTCATCTACAGCACACCCTTCTTAAACACTAGCATGACCAGAAAGCTTTAACTAACTAAAGGAAAATAAACTACACTATCCACAGAACTTCAGGAAGGGTTTCTCTGAGAAAACAGCCAATATTCTGGACTGTGTGGCATAAATCACCAAATGCACAGGTCTAGCTGGAAGGTTCTAGATGGCAGACAACAGAGGAAAGGAAACTCTTCAGTTTTAAAAACATGTGGATACAGTACTGTTACCAGGACAACCATATTCCCCAAGCACAGCAGTGGCCAAGGCAGAAACAAATCATTAGCTGAGAGGCTGGCCCTACAGAGGAGATGCTGGGGGAAGCAGGTATTGATGCTCAAGGTGACGATGTGATGGCACTCGGAAGCTACCAAGCCCAGCCACAGGCAATACCCCAGGGAATATCAGAGATAGGAAGGACCTGGATCAAGACTAGAAAACAGGCCCTACAAGGAGCAGATGAACCATTGGAAGCCCAGGAAGGAAGAGAACAGAAAATGGGGAAAGGCTCTACAGGGGCTGCCATGAGTATCAGGAGGATCTGCTGGGCAAAGAGAGACAAGCCCAAGGCATCAAAGGTAGAGAGCATGTGTAAGAACCAAGTACAACTGAGAATCCGGTAGAATGTAAATGAGAACAAGATGAGCTGAGGAAAATGGAATGATCTGAGTAAGGAACAGCTCAGCTACCTTAAAACTCAGCTAAGAATCTGAAGGCTGGACACTAACACACTGGGTTCTGCCTGCTCCTTTCCAAACCACATTCGCGCTAAGTTGACTGGGGGCTAAGAATTCAATGACCTTTCACCCAAATCTATCTCGCTGGCTTCAGTCGATGTCCTATCACATGATTCCTTTGACACATGAGACACTGGTACCATTTCCACTTTAAAAATAATCTGACTTGGAGTTAAAGAGATGGCTCAGTGGTTAAAAGCACTGGCTGCATTTATAGAGGATCCAGGTTCAGTTCCCCAGCACCCATGTGGCAGGTCAGAATCATCTGTAATTCCAATTCTATGGCATGCAATGCCCTCCTTCTGAACTCCTCAGGTACCAGGGAGACATGTGGCACATAAACATATGATGTGGGGTGTCTTTCTGTACACTGTGAATTACCATTGGTTAATAAAGAGACAGTTTTGGCCTATAGCAAGGCAGCTTAGGGGCAGATAGGAAATCCAGAGATAAAAGACAAAGAAGGGCAGAGTCAGGAAACATTGCAAGCTGCTACCCGGAGAAGGCAAGATGTAAAAGTACAGCTCAGCCATGAGCCACGTGGTAAAACAGATTAATAAAAATGGGTTGAGTTAAGTTTTAAGAGCTGGCAAGCAATAAGCCTGAGCCATAGGCTGAACAGTTTGTAATTAATATTAGTCTCGGAATAATTATCTTATAAGCAGATGCAAGACCACAGGTAGGAGAGCTTCGCCTGGACCAAGGGGCCCCAGACAGGTGAGAAAACCTCTGGCTATAGAAACAGATGCAGGCAAAAACACAGACTAAAATTACATAAAACTAAAAGCAATAATGAGTTGTTGGGAATGGTGGCACACATCTTTAAATCCCAGCACTTCTGAGGCAAAGGTAGGGAGATCTTTGAGTCTGAGGCCAAAAGGGACTACACAGAGAGACCCTGCCTCAAAATAAATAAATAAAACAACTTGAATTCCTTTAAAAGTTAAACACACAATTACTATTTCTATAACTCTGCAATTCCTCAAAGAATAATTATTCTCCGCATGTCTCAGCCATGCACACACTTATCCCCATCACCATGATCCCCTAGAGCCTGAGAGAAGCAGCATAAACAATGAACAAATGACGAACGGATGCTGTGTGTGCGCATGGTGGACTATTCCTCAGTCATCCACTTCCTCTCCCTACTGTTTTGAAGCCAGTGTCCAGTGCCCCTGCCTCTACTTGGACAGCCTGGGCTGTGAAGTACTCCCTGCTCGCCAGCTCCCAGCAGGGGAGGATGCAGCCTCTCTGCTTCCATGGCCTTCCTCCCTTTACACCCACTTATCACACTAGAGCATGACGATCTTTTCCTGGGTCTGCCTCTACCACCATACCATCCACAATGTAGCCACAGCACATGGCTTACTGAGACCCAGGTCCCCAGGCCCTGGTGACATGCTGGAAAATAAGAAGGGCTAAGTAGGAAGCTCAAGGATAGTGAGGTCCTGAGATCCATCCCCACAGAGGGAAAGAGAGAGAAAGAGAGGCATGCATCCATGACTGTGTAAGAACGAAGGTAACAGGAAAATGAAGATATATGGCAGTTGCTAAGCCCTCAAATCTGTAAGCACCTGCAGGTGGATAGTGGGTAGAGGAAGGACTGATGACTTGAATTCCATCTGCACACTGGAAGGTGTATGCAGAGGCAAAGGGTCACACACAGACAAATAGCATCTCTGGAGTATTATGGTGGCTGGCTGTGCTTCCCAGTGTCAGCAGGCTGAGAAAAAAAGCTCAGAATTTAACTCTGTGCCCTCAGAACCTAGCAGGGCTCATGATTCAGAGTGAGCCAATGATCTGTTGTCTGTGAATGAGTCTCAACAATTCAGAAAAGAAAAACAGATTTGATGTGAGGTGCCACTGGATCCAGGAGTCTCGGGTAAGAACACAGCACATTAGATAGAACTGAATAAGGAAGATAGCACATGATGCACAAGGTCTGTGCTTGGGGTCTGACCGCAGGCCCAACACTAGGTAAGAACAGAGGTGGCAGGCAGGTGGTGGTTCCCTGAGCCGGCCTTGGCCAATGGGGAGTCCTAGCAAAGAAGAAAAGAAGGGGTGGGTGCCCTAGAAGGGAGAGCTGAATTGTATGGCAAGTTCCACCATGAGGGACAAATGTCTGCCCTGTGATCCAAAGCCCAGGCTACTGTAAGAAAACCCAAAGTTATTAAGAAACATCATACATACCTGTATAAAGGCGGTAACACTTTCCAGAGCGGTTGCGCCCACCACGTCCTGCCCTCTGGTTGGCTGATGCCTGAGACACTGGTACCACCACCAAGCATTCAATAGCTGTTCTGGGGTTGTAGGCTCGGAGCTTCATAAAGCCACAGTCAATCACATATACAATGCCACTGATTGTGATGGAAGTTTCTGCCACATTGGTGGCCACAATCACCTACAGAAAAGAGAAAGAAAACTAGTTGGTTCTTTCCACTTAAATAACCTTAAAAATCCCAAAGATATTTTGATATTTCAAACATCATGCTATTAGGCAGGAGTTAAAGAGCCAGGACATTGGGTGGAAATGTTCCAATTCTAGAACCATACACAGCTCCCTTAAGCTCCTGAGCCTCCTTCCTTATCTACATAGTATAACCACTGCCTCCTGTAGGGTTGTGGAGGGAAGAAGACCAAACATTAAGAGATTAGAACCTAACACTGAACACACACTAAGTCCTTAATGTCTGTTTTCTCTTTTACACAACCTAACAGCCATCTTGTACAGACATGCTCATCTACTTGTTTACATAGCTATCTTTAAGGCTCTGCATTTGACCAAGTACTGCTTAAGGTGCTAGAAATGTCCACTGGAGAAAAGAAAATCCTGCTTTCCAGTGTTCAAGCTCTAGTATAACTACAGCGGAAGTACTGCTATGGGATTATGCTCTTGTACACTGTAAATATCTGTCACTGTAATTATTGGTTTAATAAAACGCTGATTGGCCAGAAGTTAGACAAGAAGTAGAGGTGGGGCAACCAGACTAAGAAAATTCTGGGAAGCGAAAGAGCAGTGTGGCAAGTCCAGCCAGACATAGAGGAAGACGAGAATGCTGCTCTGAGAAAGGTACCAAGCCACATGACTAAACATGGAGAAGAACCATGGGTTACTTTAAGAGGAAGAGTTAGCAAGTAATAAGCCTGAGCCATAGGCCAAACAGCTTGTAATTAATATAAGCCTTTGTGTGATTATTTGGGACTAAATGGCTAAGGGACTGGCAGGGCAGGACAGAGAAACGTTCTGACCACAGAAGCACCTCTTACAGGCAGATGACTTCAGAGAGCAGCAGGTACCAGGGAGAAAGCACAACCTGGTAATAGTATATGCTGTGCCATTATATGCTATACAGTATATATTACACATTATAGAGTATAACACGGTTTCCCCTTCACATTGCTGTCCAGAAAAAAACAACCCTGAAAGATGAATGTGAGCTGAGGCCAACCCTAATCACTTTATGAAAAAAAGCCTTCTATCTAAAAGCTGTTGCTGAGGCACAATAGAAGGTTCAGTGGGTAAAGGCACCTGCTGTCAAAGCTGAGGACCTGAGTTCAATCCCTGAGAAGCCACATAGTGAGGAAAAGAACTGACTCCCATAAGTACACTCTGACTCCACATATGCACACGGTACATATGTGCTCTGCCCTCACCCCATATAAATAAATACAATAAAAATGTTTAATTACACATGTTTTACAGCTGGAAAATCTGAGACTTGAAGCTGTAACTTAGGGCAAAGCACATAGCAACTAAAATTAAAACCCAGCCTATAGATTGGCTGACCACAGTTCATGTGTGACAGGCTGTTCCATGACAAATGGTCTGAAGCTGGGAGGAAGGGGGATCCTCAGACCCAGACCATCCCTCACCTACTTCACCCAGAGCCACCTGCCAAATACTCCACATCTAGGGACAGAGAACGGATAAGGGAGGAGAGGCAGAGATCAGGTTCCTGGTCCTCCCACCCACACCCATCCTCAACCTAATTTCAAGGCTAAATATTTAACTGACTTAAACTCGGCTCTAAAGGCAAACCGGATTAGGAACCACTGCTAGTAACTTTATCTGGTTCTAATTGACCACAATCTACCATGACACTCTCTGAGGCTAAGGCAATAACATGTTGAGAAAAATATTAGGCAAAGAAAAGCTACAGGAAGTGAGCTGCTCTGATAATAACCAACAGAATGGCCTTTCTTTGGGCAGGTTTGGAAATCCTCACAGCACACTACCTTCTATGGATTTCTAGACCTACTGTATAGAAACACAGACCTGAGGCTTGAAAGAAAAGTCCTGCTTAGCAAAGTTCATGTTAATTTAAAAAAAAAATAAAAACAGGTGGGGGAGGGGAGCTGGAGAGGTGGGGGAGGGGAGCTGGAGAGGTGGGGGAGGGGAGCTGGAGAGGTGGCTCAGTGGTTAGCTGCTCTTTCAAAGAACCTAGGTTCAACTCCAACAACCCACATGGCAGCTCACAACTGTATGTAACTCCAAAACTTGACACTCTCTCACACAAACATACAAGCAGGCAAAACACCAATGCACATAAAGTAAGAATGAATAAATTATAAGAATAAAATGAAAATAAAACAGAGACTGGGGAAATGGCTCAGAGGGTCAAGTGCTGGCTGTCCAAGTGTAAGGTCCTAAGTATCCAGAACCCACACAAAGCCACACAAAGCCAGATTGCAGATGTGTCTGCAATCCCAGCACTCAGTGAGAGTAGGCAGAGAGAGAACCCCAGCATCTGTGGGCCACTTAGCCTACAACAGAGACCCTGTCTCAGTCAAGGCTGTCCTCTGGCCTCAGCATCCGCACTATGGCATATGCTCACACTTACACACATGAATGCTCACACAGACATATATGAACACACATGAATACATACACAACTCTACAGTACCCAACAAAGGGGAGCCAATGTGATTACCAATGTCTGCAAGCGTCACTGATCAGGAGTCTCACCTTTCTGACGCTGTGTGACACCCTTTCAAACACCTTCATCTGCTCGAAAGAAGGCAGTCCTGCATACATGGGGAGAACCCGGAGGTGCTTCTTCATTCCAGTGCGAGCCAGTGCCCGCGCCTGCTCAATCAACATGGACACAACTGTTTCCACTTCTTCCTAAACAGAACCAGAAGCCAAAAAGCGGGTCATGCTGCCATTCTAAGAAGTGATGCTGGAACACAGGCTTTAACCCTAGTCACCTGCAGCAACAGCAGTGCCTCCATGTCCTACTCAGAATGACACTAAATCAAACGCTACCAAACAACAGTATCAGAGGAGTGAAGCTCTGGAACTATTCAATGAGTTGGTAAAGCTAAACGTTAGTTAATAGATGAGTTCCCAGAGATGAAAACAATGAGGACCTGGTGAGATGGCTCAGAGGTGGTAAAGGCTGTACCACTCCCGCAGAGGACCAGAGGTCAGTTCCCGTCACCCATGTCAGGCAGCTTACTCTGCCAGTGACTCCAGCTCGAGGGATCCAACACCCTCTGCAGGCCTCCGCGCAGGCACCTGCACTTGCTGCACATGACTTTTACACAGACACATTTTTTAAAGGACCATTTTACACAGACACATGATTTTTAAAGGACTATTTTTATACAGCTTTTATGGACGGAGGCAAACAGAGCACTCGTGTATGGACATGCTGAGCGTTCTGTGCATGTGGACAGGCTGCGGCCCATGAAGTCATGGAAAGCATTCCTACGATTACTAACTATGGGAGAGTTTGGCAGTGAAGAAGGCTGGGCCACTGTGGTTCTGAGAAGAGCTGCAACCATAAGAGGGTGTCCTGGCTTATTCAGTTGTTTTCCACTGTGGCCAATGGCTACCTGCAGAATGAGCTGGAAAGATATCCAAATGAAAGACCGCACTCCTAACATCAGGCCACTTGGGAAAGGGTGCCCAACTTTTTGGACACAGGCTGGGACTGCAACATGCACAATGTACAATGTACCTAGCAAACAAAACAGCCCATTTGATGTAAAACCTAATTTATTCTGAAATCAGCTAGTACATTTAAAATATTGGGAGAGGAGAGATGGTTCAGAGGTTAAGAGCACTCGCTGCTCTTTTAGAGGAGCTGGGTTCAGCTCCCCCACAGACAAATTACACCCCCTGTAAGAACTCCAGTTCTAATAGATCTGACTGACACCCTCTGTGTCCTCCATGGGCACGTGCACCCACATGGTGCATATACATACACAAACGCTCACACACATACACATAAAATAAAATTTAAATTTAAAAACTGCAATTAACCCTTTATGGACAGAATAGGGAGGAACTAGCGACTCTGACAATCTAGATGGCAAACAATGACATCAAACCAAAACTTTTTTATATAATCTAGCAACTAACTATAAAATGCAATTAAACATGACATAAATGGGCTAGAGAGGTGGTTCAGTAATTAAAAGCACAAGCTCTTCTTCCAGAGGACCTGGACTTAATTCCCACGTGGCAGCTCACAACCATCTATAACTCCAATCCCAGGGCACCAAGTATGCAGGCAACACACCCCTACACATTTTAAAAAGATGAAAATAAAAAGAAGAAAAAAATGGCTAAGAACGGGGCTCTATTTTAATTGCGGATTGCTTTAACGTATCTATGCAGAGGAACTGGGTGAGCTACCTGGCCAGTAAGGAAAGCTAGTATATCTCCATCACCCTCCGTCTGGTGAATTTTCACCACAGTGTCCACAGTTGCCTTGATGTAATCTGGAACAGGACTGGAAAAAATATATGAGGAAAAAGACCATCACTGGAGAGCTCATTAATCACAGATCCAATTACTCTTAATAACCTGGCAGCCAAACCTCATCAGAGCTAGTTTGGGCCAGCCCAGAAGGTAATTAGCATATGGAGGTAAAATAAATGTGCACTCCTTTTTGTTTCAAGTGCAGTAATCAAGAACTGAGGGTGCACAGCACTTGCCGAACATATAGGTTCAATCCCAGCACAACAAAAACATTAAATGCAGTACTTCTTCTATACAAAATTACATGTAAACAATGGTTTTCAACTATATTTACTTAGAAATAAAGAATATTCTGGAAAATAGAATGGTTTGGAAGCATCATTGCTAAATTTAGTCTTGATTTTCCTGTGCAAATTTACATGGGTCTGCGGCCATCAGCTCAGCTGGAGAGATTAAGGCAGTAAGAACTGGTAGGAGGTCCGTGCAAATTATTTATCTTCAGCTTGCAAAGATGCCAAGTCACAGAAAACCAAGTGCTTCAGCCTCAATGCAGAAGCCAGTTGTCCAAGCTAGGGTTTCTATTGCTGTGACGAGACACCAGGACCAAAAGCAAGGCGGCGGGGAGGAAAGGGTTTACTTGGCTTACACTCCATAGCACTGTTCATCACGGAAGAAATTCAGGACAGGAACTCAAAACAGGGCAGGATCCTGGAGGCAGGAGCTGATTCAGAGATCATGAAGGGGTGCTGCTTACTTACTTCTCCTCATGGCTTGCTCAGCTTGCTTTCTTACAGAACCCAGGAACACCAGCCCAGGGGTGGCCTCATCCACAATGGGCCTGGCCTCCCTCCCATCAGGCTTGCCCAAGGCCAAGCTTAGGGAGACGTTTTCTCTAGTGAGGCTCCCCCCTCTCTGATGACTCTACCTTGTGTCAAACTGACAGAAACCAGTCAGCACAGCAAACCCATCTTCTGGCCAAACCTATGGGCTGAGTAAATAGAAATGGCAAACATTCTCTCCAGCTTGACGGACTCAGAGATGAAGTTTACAACTCTCTGGACTTATGAGGCACCAAACCAGGCCTAGTAACTAGGTACAGCATTAGGATGGCCCCTTTCCTAATGGAGACTTCTCCTAAAGTGTAGGCCTTCTTGCTAAGGATGTAGACAACCAAAAGACAGGACTCAGGAGTGCTTCTTTTACTGATGGCACCCTGGAAACCCCCAGCTCAGAAAACTACTAAACCACTTCCCGTCAGCCCACTACTACTTTACTCTTTCCAACTGAACATAAATTTGCACAGGAGAATTAAGAGTAAATTCAGCAGTGATGATGGCCCAGCTTCCAGAACATTCTATGGATAGCAGGTACTGCACCATACTCCTCTCCACACTGCAGGCAATGGCATTCCCTATTATTCTGCATGACAGGCAAGGTCCCATATCCCCATCACCAAGAATCAAGCATCCAAACCTTTGCAGGTAAAAGACATCCACTGGAAATGTCCGCCCCTCCACTGTCAGGATCACACAGGTATCCCTGGCTGGGTCACTGGTTTCATTCTGGTTAAAGAAATCTCGAAATTTCTAAATATAAATAAATAAATATTACTTACATTTAACTCTGAGGGGTGGGGGGTGTCACAGTAATCCACAGAAAGAAAATATAGAACTGGCAGAGGTATTTGGGATTGAAGGAGTTAGACACATACAATGAAGATTACACGGGGAATTGCTTATTTTATTCTAATGACAGGACCCCATGTAGCTTGGCTAGCCTCAAACTCACTACATGGCTGAGGCTGGCCTTGAACTCCTGATCCTCCTGCCTCCATGTCTTGAGTGCTGGGATTATGTATGCACCACCATATCACACTTTCTTTACTTTTACAGCTCCACCAGGCCATCTCCCTGGGGACCAGCTTTAGTTTATTAAGGGTCTTGATACTCAGCTCAGACAGACCTGAAATGTAGCTCAGGCTAGACTCAAACTCAGGATCCTCCTGCCTCTGCCTCTGAATGCTGAGATTACAGGAGTGTGTGGTGATATTCTGTTTATGCTCTAATAAATACTATTTGCCTGAAGATCAGAGGGCAGAGGTAGGCACTAGTTAGCCATGGAGGCCAGGCAGTGAATGGGAGGAAGGCAGGAATATACGGCAGGTGGAAACAGGATCTCAAGCCTTTCGGCCTGACGTTCATACGGACAGAATCTCCCTATCAGCCAAGGAGGTGGCTGGGTAAGAGGTGGCTGTGGCGGCTCCTTTGTCTCTCTGATCTTTCAGCATTTACCCCATATCTGGTTCCAGGCTTGTATTGTTAGGACCAATTAGGATTCGTGCCACAGGCCTGCTTCACCACATCCAGCGACATTTACTTTTCTCTTACTGAAATTACAGGAGGAATTTCAATGACAGATTCTAAAGGTTAAAATTCAATGACCCCAAGCTGCCATGTAGATGTGGCATTACTTTATTCCTACCCTCTGTTTTATTTAGCTGAAAATTAGGTGTGACTCAATTTGGTACAGGTTAAACCAGGCTGGTGGGCAGCTCTAAAACATGTTCTCTGGCACAAGGTTGTCAATTCAGGAAGGCTTCCTTTGGCACAGTAGGTGTGTCTCTGATACATATTTACTGTGACTTCCCAGCAGATTTCAGGCCATCTGATAGCATCAACTGTATCTTCTCCAATGGTGTGCACGTGCATGCTGACACAGGGCGGGACAGAACAGAACCGATCCTTAATCAATGAAGAAACTTCCTCAGCAATGAAGATCTTGGGCCTGAATTACTAGGTCTATGGGACAGAACTGGATAGAACCAGCCAGGGCCAGGTTTAAAAATCCCAGACAACTCAAAAGACAGCAGAGGTGGACAAAAGACACAAGCAACAGAGTCAAGACAGTCACCAACAGCCAGGGACAGCGTTGAGAAGAAGGGTGGAGATCCAAGACCCCCAGGAGGAAGTGGATGAGGAAGCAGGAAGAGTGAGGGCATCAGGGCCCGCTGCAGAAGCAGGACTCTAAGAAGGGCTTGCTGGACATGGACACCACCAGGACATGCACAACAGTGAGAGGCGAGGTGGTGACACCACACTGGATGGCATGGATGGCTGGTCCCCGGCTGCTCAAAGTGCTGACCAGGAGCTACTCTTTGAAGAACATTCTCCATGTACTCCACTTACAGGGGGTTTGATGCCCTTTCCTGGGCTTCTTGGGCACTAAAGCATGCAAATGGTACCCAGATATATATGCAGACAAAATGTCCATGCACATAAAATAAACAGTAATAGTATTTTTTTTACTTAAAAGGCTAATAACCTACTTCTCAAGAGTGCATGAATCCTGAAGCAGAATCAAGGAGACAGGAAGTGAAGCAAGCCCCTCACCTGGAGAGATCTGAGTCAGATTCAAGAGGTGGGATCACAATGACATGAACACGAGTAAGACAGGGAACAAAATGGAGAAGGAGGAAGACGGTCTGTGGGTCTCTGCTGGGCCATCAACCAGCTCACTCCAGCTTCCTGACCTGGGAGCTATTCCCACCTGGCCCACACAACAGAGGTCCATCCGTATCCATGCCCTCCCTAATCCCCACCCAAGCCAACAAGACTGGTCTGTGCAAACTGGTCCAGTGTGGCAATCTGACCTCGGAGGACTAAGGATCCTTCACCAGGACAGATTGAAGATAGAAGAAATCAATCTCTCTCTAAGTAATTAGACCTCTCACAAAACAACAAAACAGTGGCCAATGTCTGCAAGCCTAGTTTCTGTCACATGAACAGGCTCAAGCAGAAGAATGTGATACAAAGGTAAAGGAACACTTTGCAATCACGCCTACTCTGTATGTAACTGCTCCCCTAATCAAGCTTCTACAAACAGGGCAGCTAAACCAATCAAGGCAACCATCTGAGCAGACCCCAGCCTCTCTGCCTTGCCCTGCTGTAGACATGGGTAGGCTGGGCCACCTACCCAAGTGAAACCAGAGCAGGTGGCCTGTCAGTAGCATCATATATCTAGACAATTTGACATTAAGTTTGTCATCTATAGACATAGCAACTTGTGCCCAAAGATGGGTCCAGGGCATCCTCAGGTCTCCAGATCCACTTCCATGCTCACTTCCATGAAGTCCTCATTCCGGGCCTCCTCAACCCACTAACATCCTCTCACTTAAAAATACACTAACCACACAGAGCCACATTAGCAATGAGCCCAAGGACGGGGTTATGCTTGGACATTATTCTTTCCACTACAACTATGCCTGCTTAGGTCAGTTTTTCATTTTATAAGTTTTAAGAAAAAAAGAAGGAAAGAAAAGATAACATGATCTGCACATCTGGTTCACAAAAGAGGGCTGAGGTGGAGCAGGTTCCTGCAGTTACCTGGACACACTCTACAGTCACCTAGATCACATCAGTCTGTGGACATGTCTATCATGAGGACAGGGAGTGTCCTGATTATATTAATTGATGTGTGAAGACTCAAGCCCATCATGGGCAGCACCATTCTAATTGTACCCCTCGTGGAAAAAAGATGGGGTCAGAAAGATGGCTCACAGGTTAAGAGCACTGCCATATGTGGGTTAAGAGGACCAGGAATTCAATTCCCAGCATCCATACAACAGCTCAAAACCAACTGTAACTCCAGTCCCAGAAAACCCAATGCCCTCTCCTGGCTTCCATGGGCACTGAACACACATAATGCACAGACACACATGCAGGCAATACCCATATGCATAAAAGTAAGCTTTTACAATTAATAAATGCTTACAAGGGTAAGGAAAAGATGAGCTGAAGTAAGCAAATATGCATTTATTTCTCTCTGAGAGCTAAAATAATTGCTTTCATTCCTAGGCTGCTTTTCATCAAGGTATGTTATCACAGCATCAGAACTGAAATTAAAACAGGTCCAGAGAACATTCCAGTAGACATAATGGTGACAGAGATGACAATGAGAAATTCAAACCGAGAGGTGATCATGGGCAGCCAAGAGCTCCAACAGCTGTGAACAAGTTCATCTGGGTATACAGACAAGCACCTCTCACCAAGCGGGTCTACATTCTTCCACTCATAGGGAGGGCTAAACCCTCACATCTCACCTGTACACAGAGATGGCCTCCTGACTGGCACTTCCATAACTACTTCCTGTAGCTCTACACAACACATGAACCTCCTGAGTCCCAAATATGGGTAAGTCACTGCCCTGCCTACTACATCATGTAGGCAAGAGGGTAAAATCATGAGTAAGACAGAATTCAGTCTTCAAGGATTCAAGCAATTCCTGAACATACATCTAAAATCAGTGCATACAAAGCAGTACAAGAGGATAGAAGCAGCAGGGGTGAGGCCTTAGAGAAAGGCAGTCTGAGAAGGTGAGGTTCTCCTGGACCAGAGTAGGATACTGACAGAGTCATAGAGATATCTGAAAGAAAACAGAAGAAAAATGGACTGGAAAATCCCTATGTAGTGAATTATGGTGTTACATTGTAAATAATTGTCCCACCTTCAAGTTTAATAAAAATGTGCTGATTGGTAAAAGGCAGACAGGAAGTATGGGCAGGGCTACCAGACTAAGAAAACTTTGGGAACAGGAAGAACAGAGCAGAAATGCCACAGAGACTCCAGAGTTGCCAGACAAGCCAGAAGATGCAGAGGACAACTATGCTGCTCTGAGAAAAAGTACCGAGCTGCATGACTAAACAGGATAAGAATCATGGGTTAGTTTAACAGTAAAGAGTTAGCAAGTTATATGCCTGGGCCTTAGTCTGATCAGCCTAAAATTAATGTAAGCATCTGTGTGTCTCTATGGGACTATGGGACTGTGGATCTGGGTCTGCGGGTCTGTGGGTCCAAACCTTGAGGCTAGGCCCAAAAGTCTGGGCCACCAGGCTAGACCAGAAAGTCCAGGCCAGAAACCTAATACAACACCCCTACCTCATCCCAAGGAAAAGTCTGGTTCTCTCAGAAGAACAGAGGGGAGCAGTGGCCTGGTATACAAGAACACTAGACAAGAGTGGGAAGGAGATAAAGTCAGCGCAGTGCCTGAAGATGGAACACCCTGAGGATGGAGCACCACTAAAGATGGAGCACCCCTGAGGATGGAGCACTCCTGGAAAGGGAACACACCTGTAGGCCCTGGCAGGCAGAGTTCTGGCAGTTTCCAGAACTCACAGTTCCTTGTGGCTCCCACATGGTCAGGGAGCCCTGTTTTCCCTTTGCCCATGAAGAAAGGGTCATGTTATGTCAAACCCTGGTAAAATGTCACCTCCTTAGTGACAATTCTTGATACTCCCAGCTGGCTGGACTAAAGAGCAGGCTTCTAGGTTACCTTTACACACTGAGCCTATTTATTCCCCCTTCTTATCTGTACTCAGGGGATGGATGGATCACCGTAGTTAGCAACAGCCTTAGCATATAGAGTAGATAAATAGCAAGTAGCCAAAAGAATGAAACAAATTATAAACTTTTCAAAACTTAAATGTCATCAAGAGAGTAAATCAGCCATAAAAAAAACACAGAACCAAAGAGATGGTTTGGTTGGTAAAGATGCCTACTGCCAAATAATCTTGATCCCTGGGACCTACAGGATAGGAAGACAGAACTGATTCCTCCAAGATGTTCTGACCTCCACCATGCATGTGTAGTCCCCACCACACATACAATTTTTCTTAATTATTTTAATAAAAACAAAAACAAAAACAAAATGAAAACTATTATATTGCAGAAATGCTATGGGATGGTCTTTCTGTAAGAAGTGTGTATGTGTTGCTACCATTGGTAAATAAAGAAGCTGTTTTGGCCTATGGTAAGACAGGATATAAGCCAGGTGAGAAATCCAAGCAGAAATACAGGGGAAGAAAGGCAGGACCAGAGGAAATGCTGTGAGCAGCCTGGAGAAGTAAGATGTGAGAGAACAGGTAACTTCACAAAGCCATGTGGCAAAACATAGATTAATAGGAATGAGTTGAGTTAAATTGTAAAAGCTAATTAATAATAAGCCTGAGCCATAGGCCAAACAGTTTGTAATTATTTTATAAACAGCTTCAGGACTAGGGGTGAGAAAGATTTGTCTGGACCATGAGGCCAGGTAGGACTGAAAAATATCCAGCTACACAGGAAGAATTTCAATTACATCAAAAACAATAAAACAAAACAGAAAAAAATAAGCTGCCTGTGTGAGGAGAAGGATAGCAGAGACAGACAAGGCAAGTGGGCAATCATCAACTCCCTTGGTTAATTACAGGCTAATTTCTACTCAAAGTTGAGAGGGAGCACCATGAGACATCCAAGGTCACTCTGCCAAAGACATGCTTTGGCTAGAGGTTTTTTCCCAAGGGTGTCTGACCATTTCAGTGTTTACACAAAAGAGAGAGGGAAGAGATGCCCTTACCTCTGCGTCTAGAGTGGCAGAGGCCACAATCAAGCGAAGATCCCCTCGCTTTTTCTGAATCTGAAAAAGAAGGCATCAGGAAATAATGGTGACAGTGGAACAATGTACAATTCCTAACCAGACACTGTGACTCAGGCCAGCAGGAGAACAGGGCGGGAGGGTCACAAGTCTAAGACTACCTGGGGCTAGACAGCAAGACCCTGTCTCAAAATAAAGAGGAGGCTTATCAGAGAGAGAAGAATCCTACAGACAGCTAGCAGTTGATGTCACAAATCATGTAAGGGGCCACTCTTCCTGATTTTAAAAATGTACAAAATTTTCTAAATTATGACCCAATAAAAATTTTAGACAAAATATAAAGGGAATTTAGAACCTTAATCCTAACCCTACCTCACTCTCCAACCCTAAATTTAAGATCTGAATTTGAAATTATTAAAAATAAACACTTTCCTCACATGCAGGTCTTGGGGTAATGCAAATGTATATATTCAAAGTCAGAAGTATGGAAAAATTACATTAAAACCAAGGAATAACAAACTGTGACACCAAAGTATCAATATGGGCATTAATGGTTATTCAAAGAAATGTGGTCAGTGGGTAGAGCTGTGTGAGGCTCAACATTGGCAAAGCCTGGACAGAACTGCCCTCTATTACACTGTCCCTAGGGAGAGATAACATAGTGAGAAAATTCCTCATTCATATCAGAAAGTCCGATCATCAGCCAAAAGATAAAATAATAGAATAACAATGAGAAAAGCAGTTTATATATTCCTAGTCATGTGCCTCACCAGGGCACATATAGAGTCCTGCAGTGTGCAGGCTATACAGATACGAGGCTCAGGAGGTGGCAAGTGTCTGATCCTAAGCCACCTTCCCCTCACCTCACTGTAGACAGACCTGGTCACAAAGAATATCTTTTCCTTATCTGCGCAAAGGTAAGCATACGCTATCATCTTAAGATTTGTATTGCCTTATTTAAGCCTCATGGCAAATTACGATGTCCAGCATGTCTGTCCAGCTGACTTCCCCATGAAGTGGTTCCTAGTCTGCCCTTGTCCAGACAGTAGCCACTAGCCACAAGTGGCTATGCAGAGCCTTTAAAATATACTAGCATGATGGCAAGATTAATGCAACTTTATTCTTCTTTTAATATTTCAAAACTAAACACCCACAGGTGGCTAATAATGGTTATGGTTATAATATAGGCTCGTACCCACAGAGACACAGAGACACTGACTTAGAGATGGGGAAGTCTGGCAGTCAAAATTCACAGCCAGGCACTGTTCCCAAGGCCAGAGTTCTTGGTCATCCCAACCTACCACTTCTTTCTAGACCCTCGTCACTGAGGATTTTCATAAAGAAAACAACGAATAAAAATTAAGGGTAGGAACGAGAGAATGGCTGTAACAGCTAAAACCAATGAACGAAAAGGTCATTATAAATACCTCTACTCTGACATATGTTTGACACTGTGAAGATTGAAAAAAGAAACAGAAATGCAACTCATTTAATTTCAGGGTGCTCACTGCCACAAGACCTGACGTATACTCAGGCACACACACAGCCTAACAAAACAGGAAGAATATGGTAGACATGGGTAGCCATTGTGTAGCCATTGAAAACACTGTCTTCAGAGTCTTGAAGGTGGCTCAGTGGGGAAGAGCATTGGCTGTTTTTGCAGAGGTTCTATCCTAAGGACCCGTACCAGGCAGCTCACAACTACCTGTTACTCCAGTTCTCAAGGATCTGACACTTCCACTTATGGCCTTTGCAGGCACCTGCACATTTGTGGTAAACAGGCAAATACAAAGGCACACACATACTCACAAATGCAAAGTACTTAAAATAACAACAACAATAATAATAATGTCTTCAAAGACTATTTCACGGCTAAGAGAAATGATCTTGATATAATACTATGCATGCAATATACAAATTAGCACACATCATCCAATCCCACTGTGTCAAAACAGGCAGGCAGGCACAGAGAAGACACACCAACATTCAGCTCATGTTTTTCTCTGAATGGATAGAATGATGAGATAATTTCCCCCCTTGAATTTGCTGGATTTTCCAAATTGCCATAATTACTTTCCTAACCAGGCAACAATATAAGAAGAAAACATAGGAAGCAAAACACTGACAATAGAGTCAGACCTTCTTCAGCAAGCCGATGGCAATGTCCGTATATAAGGTCCTCTCGTGGGCTTCATCCAGCATGATGACACTAAGAATTAGAGAGACATTCTCAGTGAGCACTGGAACAACATCCCACAAAATCCCACCCCAGCCACCAAAGAGACCTCTGGGGACTCAGCCCTCATGTAATAATACTGAGTCAAGAGAAAACCCAAGTCATACTTTGCCAACGGGTCATTCCTAATCACTAGAACTAGAAATGTGACTTCAACAACCTTACTGAAAATAATGGCACAGTAATTACAAAAACCTTTCACCACCCACTGTGGATTCCAACAAAATTTAATATCTGGTTCTAACTGGTATGTATAACCTAGAACCCTACAGAACACATTCCATAACAAAGCCCAGCTACCTCAGAGATGTTAAGCCATGAGAATAGTCAAAGAGGGAAGGACAGCTGTGCCAGGGAGGGGGAGGGGTATCATGTCTCCAACAACAAAGCTGCAGGGCAACACCAGTGCTCTGTGACGCTGAACTGTACTGCATCCTACAGAACACTGTCCAGAGGGCAGAAGAGGAACACTTGGCCAATATGTGCAGGCCCCGAGTTCCATCCCTAGCAACTGGCTAGTCACTTCTCTGGCTGGGCTGTGATTCTGTAGTTACAATTCCTGGAGTTTATCACAGGCAAGATAAACACAGGCAAGCTAGCCAACAGACTATGACAGATGTTTGTGGGTCTGCTTTTCTTCATGTTTTTGTCTGTCTGCTTTATGTATAAACTTGATGCCCATAAGAGGCATCACTATCAAAATCTTGAAAAACTACCAAGGGCAGAAAGAGCCACCATCAGGAAAGAAGACAGCTGAGGGACACTAAGAAGACCTGAATCGCAGCTGCTAACCCGACTGCTTCTTAGTGTACACGTGAGCTTTGGAAAGTTAGGACGTTATCACAGGAAATCATGTTTACCTATATTTTGTTAATAATGGGTCAACCATCATTTCCCTGACCAGCATCCCATCCGTAAGGAACTAAAAAGTAAAAATACAAAGACAGAGAAATGCATTTACACTGATTCAAGTTCAAATATAATCTCTGTTCACATGCAAGAACAACCCAGACAACACAGTAAGGACAACCCCCAGCAGCTTTACTCATCCAGCAGTGGAACTGTTGCAAAGAAAAGATTCCACACTGGGCTGCAGACAGCTCAAGCTACCTCTGCTCCCTGGCCTGGTTGCTAAGGTTAATTAGCATCAATAGCAACCATGTATAATCAACAGTGAGTCCCACTAACTACTCAGTTTGGGATAACTCCTCAGTATGTTCTCCACCTCGGCCTCCACTGACAGCTGAAGTGAATAATGTGGGCTCCAGAGTTACCTCGCTGGGTTCAGAGCCCAGCTCTACTTTTACCTGCTATAAGTACCCAGACCAAGTGCTTACCATCTCTGAGCCTCATTCCTCACTTGTCAAATGAGGTAATATAACAATTTCACTGAGTGGGATGTCTCTCTAACAGTTAGCTTGGCCCTGGTTCCAGCTGTCAATCCACCCCCACCCCACCCTCATCCCTACCCCTATACACACAGAGGAGTGAAAATTTCTACAAAGCAGACAGAGCTTCTAGTGGACCCCAAGACAGTCACATGACTACAACATCCATCCAATGTTAACTGGTTTACATATAACTGAAAGCATTAACACACATTCCCTTTACCTGACAACATAGGTGTCAAAAATTTGGGAAGCAAAATCTGTGTTGGCTAGTTTTATGTGATCCTGGCACATGCTAAAGTCATGTAGGAAGAGAAACCTCAACTGAGAAAATTCCATCACCAGGTTGGCCACTGGGCAAGCCTGTGGGCATTCTCTTTACTAAAGATTGATGGGAAAGACTCAGCTCACTTTGGCCACTGCCATCCCTAGACAGGTGGTCCTTGGTATATAAGATAGCGGGCTCAGGAAGCCAGGAGAAGCCAGTAAGTGTTGCAGAGTATCTGTTTAACTATGCAAGGATGTGCTGCATTTGTGTTGTGTTTGTTTATGTTGCAGAATAATTGTTTAACTATGTGAAGATTACTGCATTTGTTTAATTTTGTAAAGATGTACTGTGTTTTATCTTGCCTGATAAGGCAACTGATTACTCTAATAAAAAGCCAAATGGCCAATATCAAGGGGGAGGTAGAGGTGGGACTTCTGGGCAGGGAGAATAAGTAGGAAGACAGACTTAGCTAGAGGAAGAAAGAGAAAGAAACAGTGAGACACCAGGGGGGACAGGCAGATAAGGAGGTCTATAAATAGGTCTTGTGTCTTTATTCCAGAGCTGATTGGTGGCCCAAAGAAAATTCCAACTACAAGTAAGCAGCACTGCTCCATAGTTCTGCTCTAGTTCCTGCCTCGAGCTCCTGCTCTGATTTCCCTTCAAAGTGCTTCTGCTCGTGGTTTTGTTGTTCACAGCAATAGAAATCCTAACTAATCAAGATCCATTTTCTAACAAATGGCTACAGTGTTCGATTGGCTCATCTGAACAGCTCTAACTGCTGTGTTCCAGCCTTCAAGGCACCCGGGTCTAAGGACCTAGCTTCATTTCATCAGAACACCTTGCTCATGGCTCTACTGGACTATTCAACATTGGTTCTAGCACTGAACAGTTCTTGTTGAACTGATTATCACCAATTACACTATGCTAATTACTTTATTATTAGCTACTATGTCATTACCACTGAGACAATCTATGACTAACCAATCACTGTGAGTTCCACACTGTGCCAATTCATACCAGTTCACCTCAATTTTGTCTACACAGCTTTGTTTCTCAGCATGAGAGTCGGTATAAAAGGGAATTCTGCAATCCTTACACTGTCACGGGCAGACACATGACAGATGAACCACTGACTTCCCAAACCTCAGCACTGTCAGCTGTAGGCCCAGGATAATTGTTCTTTTCTGGGCTTAGATTCAAGGACTCTTTCCAACTGCCCTGGTCTTCACAGAAGACAAATGTCCCCAAGGACCTTGCTGCCCTGGCCTGCACATACTTTAATCCCCCAAGTAAGCTCTCCCTTACTCACACAGGAAGTCACTGTAAGCATTTCACCTTGATTCTTGTGGCCAGCAGGTCTGTGCAGTCATCAAAGCGGATGCAGTAGCCCACCTCATGGCCCAGCACGGCACCCCTTTCATCAGCTACTCTCCCTGCAACCTTTGAGAAGAAAGATCATGCTGAAAATAGAGACACAGTATTACTGCACAGAGCACACGACAGACAATCTAACGGTCACAGTAAACAGCATGTGAACACAGTATTACTGCACAGAGCACACGACAGACAATCTAACGGTCACAGTAAACAGCATGTGAACACAGTATTACTGCACAGAGCACACGACAGACAATCTAACGGTCACAGTAAACAGCATGTGAACACAGTATTACTGCACAGAGCATACGACAGACAATCTAACGGTCACAGTAAACAGCATGTGAACACAGTATTACTGCACAGAGCATACGACAGACAATCTAACGGTCACAGTAAACAGCATGTGAACACAGTATTACTGCACAGAGCACACGACAGACAATCTAACGGTCACAGTAAACAGCATGTGAACACAGTATTACTGCACAGAGCACACGACAGACAATCTAACGGTCACAGTAAACAGCATGTGAACACAGTATTACTGCACAGAGCACACGACAGACAATCTAACGGTCACAGTGAACAGCATGTGAACACAGTATTACTGCACAGAGCACACGACAGACAATCTAACGGTCACAGTGAACAGCATGTGAACACAGTATTACTGCACAGAGCACACGACAGACAATCTAACGGTCACAGTGAACAGCATGTGAACAATGAGAAAAGGGTCAGGTCATTAGGGGGCAGTGAACACTGCTGATCAACTGATACGGCAGGCAGGGGCTGGGGACGGTGACACAAGCCTTTAATCCCAGCACTGGGAGATGGAGGCAGGAGGATCTCTGTGAATTTGAACCCAGCCAGAGGTACACAGTGAGACCCTGTCTCAAAAGGAAAACAAAGCAGAAAGCATACACAACACAAGAAAAATCACACAGTGATTTCACAGACTGGCATGGAGACGCTGAGCTGTGGTGTAGTTCCATGGTGGAGTATTTACCTATCAGTGTGCAAGGCCCTTCGGTTAAATGACCAGCACCAGGACAAAAGGAAAGAAAACTGAAGAAACTCCATGTAAAATTCACAGACCTGAAGCACAGATTCAAAGCTAAAGAGCTGCCTTGGCAGTGGCACACTTGCACAAGGCCTAAGGTCAGGAGGGGAGGGGACATCAAGGGGCCAGGATGACTGAACACAGAAGTGGGCAACTTCATCTTCTCTAGGAGGCAAAGGCCAGACGCCCACACAATCTCCAACCATCTCCAGCTACCAACACTCCTGAAAGGCAATGAAGACATGAACTGGGTTTTGAAAACGGACATGGTAGTGTCTGAAAAGACTGATGAAGAATCCATGTGACCGACACAGAGGGCAGGAGTAAAAACACTGCGTATGAGGACAGTACTGAAGGTCTACAGCATATGCCCATAGCCCCAGCCCGTGGGAAGCAGAGGCAGGAGAATACAAACTTCAAAGTCAGCCTGGGATACATAGCAAGACTCTATCTCAAAAGCAGGGAGGGAAATAATGAAGAGACGGCCCAATGCTTTCCTTGCATAGACCTGTGTTTAACCCTAGCACCCACATACAGAGAGCCTGGAGGGGAGTTTTATAACCCCAGCATGGGAGGCAGGTGGATTCCTAGGGCTCAGTGGCCAGCCCAGCTAGCTTCCCAGGGAGCTCCAGGCCAAAGACAGACTCTGTTACCAAAAGACGGAGTGGCACTTAAGGAATGACACCTGGGGTTATCTTCTAGCCTCTACACCCACATGTGTGTGCGCACATACATGGGCGTGTGCACGCGTGCACACACACACACACATGAATGTAAAATAGAAGCCAGACAGTGGCTCATGTCTGTAAACTCAGAGATGAGAAGACTCAAGGGCAAGGCTAGCCTGGATAACTTCAGAAGTCTTTCCCACCACCTAAAAAAATCAGCATAAAGGAGCAAGTACACTTACTAGTGTTTTTTCAAAGAGAGTTTCACACTTGCTATCTAAACCATCTGGCTGAAAAGAACAAAGCTAAACAATGAGGTTCCATGGCCCAGCACAGCCATCCAGAGAAAGCAGGTGTATGTCACCCTCCTTCCAGGCCAGGCATCCCCAGACCCCACGGTCACCAGTCTGACTTTGGAATGCAGTTGCTCCAAGAAGGGTCCTGAGGCAGCCCAGATCAGGAGCTGTTACAATGAGGTTTCTTGGTCCTGGGTGGCCAGAGGTCCAGACCCACGGACCTGCCACCCCAGACTCTTTAGCTGCCCACAGTTGATCAGGCCCCCAGAAATGATTCAGACACTTATATTAATTTTATGTTGTTTGGTTTATGGCTGAGGCACATTGCTAGCTTGCTCTTACATCTTAACTCAACTCATTTTTATTAATCTGTCTGCCTCGTGGCCTGTGGCTCACTTGTGTTTTCTATATTGGGTGGGGGGAGCATTTGGCTTGGTCTGTCTCTGATTCCGCCCTTTTTTAATTTATTTTGATTTTTTTGTTTATTTTTTATGGTGTTTGTCATGGCACCCAACGTGGGGCATCAGATGAAGGCAGAAATCTCTCTTAAAATATAGCAATCTAAGATTAATATTTATTGAAATATAAACCAACACTCACGATACAGGTAAACAGCTTATATAGGCGTCTAATAGACTAAATTATCTACACAATAGACAATAGATGCCAAACTAATCTCTCCAATAGTTAAAAACCAAAACAAAGTCCTAAAATCCCAACAGTCCCTCTTTTAAATAAAGTTGGCCACTCCCCCTTCAAGAGCCCAAGACCCTAAATAAATGTCTTCTAACCTTATGAACTGACACCTAAATCCCAGCACAAGAAGCACAGAGATTTCCTGCACTCAGCCATCCATGCCACCAATGTGAAAAAGAAACTGACAAGCAGATGGAGATCAGATGTAGCCCTGCCCAGTGACTTGAAATTACAGAATCAATCACCAAGCAGTCAGTCTACACCATACAGTCTTTCAAAATGTCTTTGAAACCAGAGAAGCACCCTGCTTGGCTCTGCCTCTGGAGGGTGCGTTTCCCAGGAGGCTTAGTTATCATGGTTGTTCCAAGCTAATCCTCCACGTCTCAGAAAAAGGTATGGAGAATCTGTGTAGAGATGCTGGGCACCTGCAGGGGAAAGTGGCTGGGAAGAGAACAAACAAACCAGCCTCTTCTGTCCCTGCTATTCCACTATTTGTATAAATGTGTAATTTTTAGAAGGTGCCTGTGTGTGTGCGCGCACGCGCATGCATACGCTCCTGTCTGGGCCAGAGAGATGGCTCAGTGGTGAAGTGCATGTAGAGCACCTGTGTTCAGTGATTCACAGCTGCCTCTAATTCTAGCTCCACAAGGACAAGAGCCTCTAACCTCCTTGGGATGCCAGTAGCCACACACACACACACACACACACACACACACACACACAATAAAAAACAATAATTCTTTTCTTAATCTTTTAACTAAGTGTAATGGCACACATCTGTAATACCGACAGCCAGGAAGCTGAAGCAGGAGGTCTGTCAGTTGCAGCTAGGCTACGGGCACAAGCTCTCATCTTCAAATAAATACATAGATACATTAACTATGTACATAAGATGAATTCTGCTGCTGAGCCATCTCGACAGATGACCCTCTATTGGCTTTTTAACAGTGTTACCTCTACTGTTTTTACATTGTGTTCTCCACAACTCCGTCATATTTAACAGATCCCAAACGCTGAACAGCTGCCATATGGCAGACTGGACCTAAGTTCTCATGCAGCACAGTAGGTAAGATACAGCAGGACACACTCATGTCTGCAAACACATGGGTTCCACAGCTCCAATCTTAGGTGGAGGCGGATCTGATCCGGAGGTTAAATTTGGACTCGCGAGGCCAGTGACCCTCCTTACTAACTGCCTTTTACAGAGACTCAGCACAACTCCTGCAGTCTGTTCTTTGGTTCAGTCTGTGTACACAGCATATCTCTGAGATGTGCCATTTTAAACATGGCAGCTCATCGTCACGGTTAATTTAAATGTTCTTTGTTCTGTCAAGAGAAAGCTTGCAGTTGCACAGGATGTTACCAAAGCTACAAACTTGGAGCTAAAACACAAACTGATTAAGAGCTGGGATTTCAAACCACACACAGGGAAAATTGCTTCAAGTTTTAGCTGAGTCACCTTTCAGTGACATAAAAAGTTAACCCATTGCAGATTCCAAACAACCTAGTCTCTTCCGTAAAGTCTCTCTCTCCATTCTCCATATGTCCCCCACCTTGTACTCCCAGCACTTCAGAAGCAGGAGCAAGAGGATCTGAGCATAAGGCCAGACTGAGATACAAAAAGACCCTATCTCCAAAGATACCAAGGTCTAAATGGCAAGCATGGCCAGAGGACAAGGAAACAGCAGTGTTCAGTCACAGAAAGCTGCTGTCAAGCAAAGTTAAAGACAGGTCAGGTAAAAGCATCTCAGGAGCACAGGCAGCAGCCAGGCTTCAGAGGTGATCTAGACTCACAGTGAATGCAGCAAAGAAGAGAGGTTTCCCAAATTAACAATAACCCCAAGAATTATGCCATGCTACTGATAACTTGCTACAAGCCTAAGAAAATTTTCTAGTATCAAAACCAAAGTGTAACATAGTCAGTATGGCCCAGGTATGGTGGCATACACCTTTAAGCCAAGCACTCTGGTGGCAAAGGCAGGCAAATCTTATGAGTTTAAGGTTAGGCTGGTGTATAGAGTGAGTTCTAAGACAACCAGAGCTACACAGAGAAATCCTGTCTCAAAACACAAACACACACACACACACATACACAGACACAAAGATACACACACACACACACACACACACACACACACACACACACACACACACACATACACAGACACAAACATACACACACACACATACACACACACACACACAAGGTGAGCATGCTACAAAGAAGAAAGACTCAGACGTTTTTCCTCCACAGGAAATAACAGAAAATCACTGCTGTGTGCACAGGCCATCATGAAGGCAGTCTAAACTCAGGGAGGAAGGTTTATACACTGTGTCTGTGAGGCAGACTTAACTGATTAAAAACATGCTATCTCTCTTGATGTTTCTCCTATTATGGCATTACCTGTTCTTAGTATTTGTAACAGAGTGTATAATCTCTCATTCTAAATATTGACTTTTATACTAAAAAGACTCGGATGGATAAAGAAATCAAATATAATAAGCATGACTAAAAATAATCAGCAGCAGGCTGGGGTGAGTACTGATACAATATAGCACTGGATCACAGCACCAGGCTGTGTTCAACCAACAGAACTGAGACGCAAAACTACCAACACTGTGGAGGGCTACAGGAAGTCCTAGAGAAGAGCATGTGACCCTAGGGACACCAACCATACTCAAGGCAGACCAAGAAGATACACTTACGCAGTGTGCTTAGAAAAGAAAACAGACAGAACAGGACAATATATCATAGTAGAACAGAGAAAGCTGAGCCTGGAGATTAAGAGTTTATCCACACCTGGGGAAAACAATCCAGATCATTCTGAAAAGAAACCCATTCAAGTAGACAAAGTAGCCAGGAAGATGGGGGCACCCTACTGGACCTCGATATCAAAAGACAAAGGAACAAAGTCTGCAATTTCCAGGAACTTCATACTGGAGCTGGGCATGCAGCTCAGTGGTACAGCGCTTGTCTAGCACAGAAATGAAGGGAGCGGGGACGGGATGGGATAAAGAACCCCATATAAGACCCCATTCAAATACATTCAAACATGTTTTTTTAGAAAATTACTACATGTGGGGCTGGAAAGATGGCTCACTGGTCAAGATGACTAGCTATTCAACCAGAGGACCTGGGTTCGATTCCCAGCACGTACATGGTGGCTCATACCCATCTGTAACTCTAGTTCCATGAATCTGATACCTTCTTCTGGTCTCCATGAACACTGCATGAATATGGTACAGGGACATACGTAAAACACCCATATACATAAGATATAGAGCAATTTTTAAAATGTAAATCTTAGAATGAAATTCATGGTGCTGCATCAATAAAGGCAGGGAGGGTCCATCCCCTCTCACATAATGTACACTTAAAAGTAAGCCAGGTACAGCATCTCACATTTGTATGTTCTGTTGGTGGTTATGTGTTCAGCATTATGTCTGCATGTATCCCTGCAGGCCAGAAGGAGGCACCAAATCCCATTATAGATGCTGTGAGCCACCATGTGGTTGCTGGGAATTGAACTCAGGACCTCTGGAGGAGCAGCCAGTGCTCTTAACCTCTGAGCCCTCTCTCCAGCCCTGTATTTTTGTTCTTTGACACAAGGTATCACTATGTATCTTTAGCTGGTCTGAAACTAGCAGTATAGACCAGGCAGGCCCCACAGATCTGTCTGCCTCTGTCTCCTGAGTGCTGGAATTTAAGGCATGCACCACCACTTCTAGTATTCAAGGTACTTAGCAGAGGGATTATTTAAACATCAAGGCTAGCATCAGTATCATGAGACTTTGTCTCAAAAGAGAGAGAATATAGAAAACTTACTGCGAAAACATGGTTTTTTTGTAATTTTTTTCCTGTCTTCAAGCTTTAAAAAGTTCTCTTGTGATGTGAAAATGTTTATCTAGAGTTCATTTTACTATTTCAGTTTTCTTTTTGTTATATTTAATCCATGAAACATAGTCGCAACCACACTTATAAAAGTATTTCTATCCCGCCTGTAGCCACTTACCCAGCCTCCTCGTTACTCTGGAGAGAAACGTGGAGTGGCAACTCACACGCTTTCACAATGCTTCTGCTGGCTGATCTGTGCTTTAAATATATAGTTTTCATTCCCTAAACATTTTATTAGTAAGCAGTTCATAACACACAGGTATCAATTCTGCGAAATTTCCAATCAAAGCTCTCTTTAAGATAAATTCTTAAGGAGTAACTTCTACTCATCTGTATTTGTTCAGGAAATATGAAAGGAAGTGATCAGGGAAACAGAGGGAGCAGGTGCAGTCACAATACAGAGAGATACTCACTGTCACAGCGGCCACTCTCCGAGGCTGGGTCACTCCAACCACACGTCCTTCGGCTGTCCAGCCAGCTTCTGCCAGGTACTACAAAGAACCACATAAGAATTTGTATCTCACACCCCTCTCCCAGACAACCCTGCACAGTGCTGAATCACCAAGAAAGGTCACACTGCAGCGTGACAGAGGACAGAGCTAGGGCTTGTTGATGTTAGCAAATCCCATCCAGTGAAGCTGATAAGAACCAGGAGACAGAGCCAGCATGAAGGCCCCCTGTCCTACAGTGTCTATGTGCTATAGCTGTGCAGTCATGAGAATAGAGGATGATAAAGTACACAGAGATGGCTAATTATAAACTATCAACCATACAGCACATCTTAGTCCAGCCAAATAAAAACAATTGTTCACAATTGTACATAAATAAACGCCACAAGAATATATCACTAGATATAACATGGTTAAGTAATGTTTTCTGCATATATATTTGATGTTAATCAATTAATACTCAACATGGACAAGTGGTTATCAGACTTTCCTTTTTATAAAACAGTGTGTCTATTACTTCTATAATAGAAAAGATTAAAATTGGAATTTTATATAAATATCCACTGGTTCCAAAAAAAAAAAAAAAAAAAAACACCAAAGACAATAACCGGTATAGTGGTGCACACTTTTAACCCCAGCACTCAGGAGGCAGATCTGTGATTCGAGGCCAGCCTGGTCTACAGAGCAAGTTCTAGGACAGCCAGGCTACACAGAGAAACCCTGTCTCAGAAAAAGAAATGAAAAAGGAAGCGCTGAAAAGAAGAACCTAAGAATTAAGGAGAATGGCTGTCTATGGGGTTAGGTAGCAAAGAAACTAGGAAAGGGGCAGTTGAGAATGGAGACAGGGAGGAAGAGGGTGTAGGAGCTCTGGATGGATCGTCTCTCACCGAACCTGCTGTGTTCCATGTACTCTTCAAAACCAGTCAAGACTGGGAGAAAATAGAAAGAAAAATATACTAACAGATGACTCTCTGCACAAATGATAACACAACCAAAAACACAGGTGGACAGAGGTACCTCACTGACCAGGCTGACTGACAATGGACAGTGGTACCTCACTGACCAGGCTGACAATGGACAGTGGTACCTCACTGACCAGGCTGAGTGACAATGGACAGAGGTACCTCACTGACCAGGCTGACAATGGACGGTGGTACCTCACTGACCAGGCTGAGTGACAATGGACAGTGGTACCTCACTGAACAGGCTGAGTGACAATGGACAGTGGTACCTCATTGACCAGGCTGAATGTCAATGGATAGTGGTACCTCACTGACCAGGCTGACAATGGACAGTGGTACCTCACTGACCAGGTTGAGTGACAATGGACAGTGGTACCTCACTGACCAGGCTGAGTGACAATGGACAGTGGTACCTCACTGACCAGGCTGAGTGACAATGGACAGTGGTACCTCACTGACCAGGCTGAGTGACAATGGACAGTGGTACCTCACTGACCAGGCTGAGTGACAATGGACAGAGGTACCTCACTGACCAGGCTGACTGACAATGGACAGTGGTACCTCACTGACCAGGCTGACAATGGACAGTGGTACCTCACTGACCAGGTTGAGTGACAATGGACAGTGGTACCTCACTGACCAGGCTGACAATGGACGGTGGTACCTCACTGACCAGGCTGAGTGACAATGGACAGAGGTACCTCACTGACCAGGCTGAGTGACAATGGACAGTGGTACCTCATTGACCAGGCTGAATGTCAATGGACAGAGGTACCTCACTGACCAGGCTGAATGTCAATGGACAGTGGTACCTCATTGACCAGGCTGAATGTCAATGGATAGTGGTACCTCACTGACCAGGCTGACAATGGACAGTGGTACCTCACTGACCAGGTTGAGTGACAATGGACAGTGGTACCTCACTGACCAGGCTGAGTGACAATGGACAGTGGTACCTCACTGACCAGGCTGAGTGACAATGGACAGTGGTACCTCACTGACCAGGTGAGTGACAATGGACAGTGGTACCTCACTGACCAGGCTGAGTGACAATGGACAGAGGTACCTCACTGACCAGGCTGACTGACAATGGACAGTGGTACCTCACTGAACAGGCTGAGTGACAATGGACAGTGGTACCTCACTGACCAGGCTGACAATGGACAGTGGTACCTCACTGACCAGGCTGACTGACAATGGACAGAGGTACCTCACTGACCAGGCTGAGTGACAATGGACAGTGGTACCTCACTGACCAGGCTGAGTGACAATGGACAGTGGTACCTCACTGAACAGGCTGAGTGACAATGGACAGTGGTACCTCACTGAACAGGCTGAATGTCAATGGACAGTGGTACCTCACTGACCAGGCTGAGTGACAATGGACAGTGGTACCTCACTGAACAGGCTGAGTGACAATGGACAGTGGTACCTCACTGACCAGGCTGACTGACAATGGACAGTGGTACCTCACTGACCAGGCTGACTGACAATGGACAGTGGTACCTCACTGACCAGGCTGACTGACAATGGACAGTGGTACCTCACTGACCAGGCTGAATGTCAATGGACAGTGGTACCTCACTGACCAGGCTGAGTGACAATGGACAGTGGTACCTCACTGACCAGGCTGACTGACAATGGAGAGAGGTACCTCACTGACCAGGCTGACTGACAATGGACAGTGATACCTCACTGACCAGGCTGATTGACAATGGACAGTGGTTCGTCACTGATACCAAAAGGCTGAACAGAAACCACCCTCACAAATGTTGTGATGCAGTGGGTAAGTGTTGGTAAAATCCAGATGGGGACAGGAAGTAGCAATTCTACAACTATGTTATGTGTATACTGGATTCCAACACATATATAAGCCCATGGTGACTGATCTTGTCTCAGATACATACAGGGAGACAGGTGGGGGAGAGTTTCTATCCAAAGTCATTCTGCTGAGATGCAGTGATGATATCTCAGCAGCAACAAGCGTCCTAGCAGGGGATCCTGATGTCTCCAATAAGAGGAAGCAAAGCTCATACACAGACCTTAGAAGATGAACCTCATCTTGTAGATCTAGGAAGTTTGGTACTGGTCAAAAAAGGATGAAAACTTTAGACAGGGGGCAGAAGCAAAAGAAAGAGCTTCTCACGGTCAGACATGGAACTAAGCAGCAGAATAAACATGGTACTGATTTCATTCACACTGTGGAAACACAGCTACATGTGAATCATACAGTTACATGTAAGTAATCAAATATGTTAACAGGAGAGAGAAGAGCAGGTCCTCTCAAAGCAGATTCCCTCAAACAGAGGCACAGAGAAAGGACGTGTCACAGCTGCAGACGGCCCTACAGGGAACATTAAAATCCAGAGGACAAAGTTTAAAGAGAAGGAGTTTTGCAGGCTGACATTCCTCCTCCCAAGATATTTATCAGCTGAAAAGGGACAGAAAATAGTTTTACGGGTGACACCTGTCACCTTAACTGAGAGCCCAAAGTTGGAATCATCACTGACAAGTTAGAACCCAAAGCTCTGATACGATGCACACCACCGTTTCTGCTGTACTCTTGAAAAAAAAAGAAAAAAATTGCACATGCTTCTTCTAACAAAAGAAAGAAACCCACACTGAGAGCCATTCTAACACACAAATGAGACATGCTCTACAAAACTGTGATGGCCACAAGAGATGGAGAAGTGAGGAGCTCCCACCAGCTGAAGAGTCTAAATGCAGTAGAGGACCTCTGAACTGCAAAAGGAACCAGCAGGGAAACTGGCGGGACCTAAGCACAAGCTATGGTGCTAACACCTGCCGTCTGTGACTGTGTGGCAAGGAAGATGGGGAGCAGAAGGCACCACGTTAGCTACTATGACTTCACTCCTAGTCTAAAGCTAGTTAAAAGACAAGTTTAAAATGACAGCAAGGAACAAAGTGTTGTACATAACCTAAGTTTTTCAGTAGAAAAACTGTAGTGGCTCTTATAGCAATCGCATAGCACAAAATACCGCCAACCACCCCAACCAACAAATACAGGCAGAAATCCAGGACGCGGCTCAAGTCCACTGAGTGCCTTCTGTACACTTCCACATGACTAACTCTGCAGGAAAGACAGCAGCAGCGTCAACAACATTCAGATGATAGATTAAAGAGACCACGAACTTCACTGAGGAAACAGACCAAACCCCAGAGCTGCAGTTAAAGGCCAGCACGTGAAAGCCTTGAACAGTCTGGGACTCTACACAGAATGCACACAGACACACACAAGGTGTCTCTCAGCAGCTATGTGAATGACACATGGTTTCCATGAAAATAACCTGTCCATGAAGCTAGTCATCTCAATATACTATACAATTTAGCTTTCAAACGGAGGCAGAGTAGAAGGATCTCCGTGAGTTCAGTGTCAGCATGGTCTAAATAGCAAGCTCCCAGATAGTCAGGGCTACAGAGACCCTGTCTCAAAAAAGCAAAAATATATAGGTATTTATAGTGTTCGCTTACCTGTTATATAAAATATAATATGCTAAATACATTATAATAACATAATTACTAACAAATGGTGTTGGAAGGTGGAATGGAGTTGCTCTTGCCTGTCTGTGAGCAGCAAGTAGAGACTGTAAGAGCCACAGAAGGTTTCTGAAGTTCTATGTATGTGTCTCCAACTGAGTGCTAGTAACAAATGCTTTCCCTTGTAAAAAGTGCTGCACACTATATAATCAGGATACACACTCTCCTGTGTACATTTTGTACTTCAGTACAAGGGGAAGAAAAGCCTGTAGGCTCTTGGTCCTGGTCTCTTAACTGTCATTCTTCACCAGTGAGTCAAGGCCCTTTCTGACCTCACAGCCCACACTCACTCCACCTGGGTGTCACGGCAGACATTTTCCCAATAAGACAAGTTCCATGTGTCATAACGGCCAACTTTACTCTAGCAGTATTCAACTGTGATTCGTGGAGGCTAGAGTCACGTAGTGCCCATCTCTGAATGAGCCCCTACTGTTCCTCTCAGAGAAGGGCCACTCTTAAGATTTGGGAAGTCTAATAAATCGAAAAAAAATAATAAAAAATATTAAGTTCAGTTTAACAAAAAGTACCTGAGGGCTGAAGAAATGGCTCAGCAGTTAAGAGCACTGGCTGCTCTTTCAGAGGCCCCCGGTTCAACTCCCAACACCCACATGGCGGCTCCCAACTATCTACAACTCTGTTCCAGGGGATCTGACACCCTCACACAGACATAAATGCAGGAAAACACCAATACACGTAAAAAAAAATAAAAAGAAATAAAAATAAATTATTTTTAAAAAATACCTGAGAAGAGTGTTTCTTGAGAGGAGACCCTGACTGCAGCGCGACAATCTGTGTAGAAGCATATTAATGCATACTCACCTGTGGAATCTGGGTGCTCTTTCCACATCCTGTTTCTCCAACAATCACCACGGTCTGATAGTTTTCTACCAAATACAAAATGTGGTTCCTAAGCTGGGAGAGAGTAAGGTGGCACTGTAAGCAACTGTGCTTTGTCTCAAAAGACGTAGGCAAGCATACTTAAACTCTGTGTAGTAAACTGTTTCCAGAGAAAGGTAAATTTTACAAAGAACTATTAAAATGTGGCTCCAACTCTCAGGAGCCAGCGGTGTTAGCATGAGCCAAGATGTGTACAAAAACGCTTATAGATTATGTTAACATTCCCAACTGTCCAATTAAAGACTGTCACCTAAAAGAAATAATACTGCAGGCATACTAACATGCACACACACCAAAATATAAGAAGTAATACTGCAGGTATAGTAATATGTACACACTCGCGCGCGCGCGCACACACACACACACACACACACACACACACACACACACACACACATACATACACACAAAATGAATTTAAAAAAAACAAGCACAGTGGTGCACACCTATAATCTCAGCATTTACAAAGTAGAGACAGAAGGATCAATAGTTCAAGGTCATTTTCAGCTACATCACAAGTTCAAGGTCAAGCTAGGGTACATGAGACCCTGGATCAAAAATACAACAAAATGTATATAAAACACTTGTTCCAGAATTGTCTATTATAGCCAAAACTTCCAACAACCTAAGTGTTCTTCAACCAGTGTGTGGTTAATCAGTTATGAAACACTCTCAATAATGGTAGTTTAGAAGACCAAATAAGATACACTAAGGAAAAAAAAAAAAAAAACCAAGGAACAGACTAGTGTGAATGGTGTACGTGTGTGCACAGTGTATGCACATCTGTGGGGTAGTGCACAAAAGTTCACATGTGCAGAAGGGCGTTAGGTGTCCTGCTCCATCACTCTGTACTTTATTCCCTTCAGACAGGGTCTAAAACAAGGCTGGCAGTCAAAAAGCTCCACCCATCTTTCTGCCTCTAACACCCCCCACCTTGCCACCAATGACACTTCAGTTACCAGCACAGGCTCTGCTGTGGACAACTTGTTCTGTGGTGGCACAAACACCTTTAATCCCAGCACTAGGGAGGCAGAAGCTGGTGGACCTCTGAATTCGAGACCACCCAAGTATACAGAACAAGTTTCAGGACAGTGAAGGCTAAAGAGAAACCACATCTCAAAAAAAAATCAAAGAGAAGAGGAGAGAGAGAAGAAAGAAAGAATGAATGAATGAATGTGCACTCTACTGGAGCGGACCCGTGAAGAGTCCATGCACCCAGCTGGACGGCACACCCCTGTAATCCCAACACTTGGGAGAGAGGCCATTGGTTCAGGTGTGGTTTAGCACTGAGTTCAAGGGCAAACAGTGTGAGTGGCCTTAGATGTACAGTCAGTTGCTCTAGAGGCTGAACTTGGCCTAGGAGGCACAGGAGGGTGCTGTATCAGTGGAAAACCAGACAGCAGCACACAGACTTGTCCTGGACAGGAAGGAACCAAAGGCGGTGACTCCAGCTTCATGTGCTTTTAGCCTTCCATGGACAGACAGGACAAGAAGATGGCTGGTCTAGAGACAGAGATATGAGCCCTATCACCAGACTTATGAGACTGGGAATGCCAGTGAGGACGGGCGTGAGGACAAGGATCTGGCAGTGCCCATACCTCCGAGAGAACAGCTACAGGGGAAGTCAGGGGGAGGCTGCCCTGGAAATGGGCTGCGGAGGTGACTGGCTGGTACCTCGGCCAACTATCCCCTGGGCTGCGGCAATGTGGGATCAAGGCCTGGCTCCACCACACTCAGCCTGGCTCCACCACAAACGTCAATAAAGCTACCTTTACACTTGATCTGAATGGGAGAGAAGGTAAAGGAACAACACTGTCCTTCTCACTTTCTAGATTTATCTTTAGCAGCTCACAGGAGTCCAACAGCACTTAGGATCTGCTTTGCCTTTAATCAGTAACACACACTTCTATTCATTTCCCAGGAGGCTCAACTTGTTGAGTTTCATTTCACTCACATGACAGAAAATGACAGGCAGCCAAGAAAGGTCAACATTTAAATTCACAGCAGACGGCCACTTCCTTATTCTTGGGTAGTTATCTCGAGTCAGAAACCTCATAAACACTGCACAGGTGACCTCGTCCAGGCCTCATAGCCATCTTACAAGGCAGGTGCTATTACCCCACAGCACACATAAGGAAATGGACGCTTACAATGGTGAGGCAAGGTCACCCAGCACATGGTCAAACAGGGTGGGACCCTGAAGTCCCCAAAATCTGGATGCTTCATCAAGGCTCAAAAATGGTGCCGTTCAGTGGTAAGGAAGCAATGGTAAGCCTATCATCTCATGTCCTGAGGGTCCCACCCACATATCCCAATGCTAGTCACCTGAGAAAAAGCTCAGACATTATCAGACAGACTAAAATGTTCAAGGTCACATAAAACACCAACCAGAGCAACTTATCCAGATTAAGAAGGCTATCTCACGTCTAAGTGGAGAAAGAACACATTAGTAGAAGGGAATTACCAGCTGTGTCTCAGTGAAAGGAACTCCCAAGTCTAAGAACTTACTGTGTTAGTAGGGGTGGTGACACGCACCTGTCATCCCAGTAACTCAAAAGCCTAAGGCAAGAGGATCACAAATTCACAGCCAGCCTGGACTACAGAGTAAACTCAAGGCCACAGGCTAGGCTATTTAGCAGGACCCTGTCTCAAAATAAAAAAAATAAAAGGGCTGGGAATATGGAAAATGACACAGCTCGGGATGGAGCACTTGCCTAGCATACCTTGGATTAAGTCCTCAGCACAAAAAAGAAAAACAAAACTAAACAGCAAACAGGCTTTGTCATCTTCCCCCCAGCTCTGTGTGTCAGAAAGACCACATCTGTGCTGCTCCTACATCGCCATTCCAGACACACCATATGATGCAGCCAAATTCAAGCTCAGCATCCTCATCAGACGCTGATATTGGTATTCACTAACAACATTCACCTCACCTCTGAGTCTACTCTGACTACAAGGGGACCTCACATGTGCAGCTGCCAACAGATCCATCAACAGTGTTCGTGGCACTGACTTCAGTCACCATAAACAAGGAGGTTAGAATGTACTCGAGTTTATAGTTTGGTCTCTTGTGAGCTGAGCATGAGCCATATCATGTGCACCCATAAAGCTGAGTGTCTGATAACCCCAGCAAAATCACAGGACTGTCTCATTAAGGATTTTAAGTACTAACTCATCTCTTCCTAAGGAAGACTCTCAAATTACCAATGAATTATGCAAAATATGCCTTTTAAAAGAATATAAAAATTAGCCAAATGTTAATAACATGTTGACTCTGGATTCACCAAGTTCACTGTGTTACTCTGTCAATTTCTGCATCTAAAAATGCTCATAATTGAAAGCAATTTCCTATTTCCTAATATGCAAAATCTAAAAATAAAAATAATTTTAAGGACTTCCCAGACTTAAAGGGTATAAGAATGTGTGCTTTCTCTGTCTCTCTCTGTCTCTGTCTCTCTCTCTGTCTCTCTCTGTCTCTCTCTCTCTCTCTCTCTCTCTCTCTCTCTCTCTCTCACACACACACACACACACACACACACACACACAATATGACAGTCCCTTCCTTCAGCGACAAGTTCATGATGTGGCCACAGACATGCCATACCTTAAACACAGGCAGCTTCTGCCGTTGCTGCTCTATGGAAAGAGCAGCATAAGGATTGTAAATGATGGTTGTCCCAGAGTTCTCAGCGACACTTTGTCTTTCCTCAGAGATGCTGACACCTGGCCCTTCTGTACCTGTGGCAGAAATGGTTTTTTCAGATTCTGATGTAGTAAACAAAACGGGGCGTGTAAAAGACAGATATTAAAAAGAAACAATGCTTTTTATTTCAAACTACTAAAAAGTATTAAACTTTGGAGTTTCAAAAGGTTTTTTTTAAAAAAAAAAAAAAAATTAAGCTAGGGAGGTGCCTGTCAGAACACAAAAACTCATCCCTGAAAGACTCTGTGCAGAGTTTAGAACATGTAAGACAGCAGTCCACCTGGGCTCTCCAGAACTAGGTCCTACCAAATTCTGAGCAGAAGTAAAAGAAACCCATCCGGAATCTGCAAAGGCCAAAGATAAGGATATGAATTAAATGACAGGGTTCAGAACTTGGCTCAACAAGGCAGTTCTAAATGTCACAGCTGTTTAGCCATGGAGTGTGCTGCCTCAAGAATCAGGACACGCTTCCTAAGGTCACATGCCTGCATAGCCCTACTGGGGGTATCTTGGAAACAACCATCCAATGCAGTCAATTCCAAGTCTTCTGATCTTAGAACCTACAAAACCAGTGAATTATGGAATCTCGGTGGTAAGATTAAGCTCAATGACTCCATTTTATTTATGTTTACATTTTGTTCTTTTGAGACAGGTCTCCTGACATATATACCAAGCTAGCCTTAAACTCCTAATCTGGTACCAGTACCAAGTTTTAGGATTAACAGACATGTGCTACCAAACACAGCTCAATCAATTCTACATTTCTGAAGGGTTCCATATCTCCCTGACAGTCGGGTGATGGCTATGAACTCTTCTCTTTAGGAAAACATTCGAGAATACAATCCATCTGAACAGAAGCTCCTGAGTCTGAAGACTTCTGGAACCAACTTCAGAGCTCCAGATGCTTCATCTCCAGCCCTGCTCCAGGTTCTTCCAGGAACACAGCTGCCAAAAAGCAGGTAAGTAGGGCACTGCTGCCTGCTTCCTTTCAACAGGAAATGCTAACCTTCCTTTCAATGAGGATAAGATAGAGCAGGGCATGGACCAAAGCCTGGGCTGGAGAAGCAGGTTTCTGGTCCTCCTCTGGCCATTGCTATGCCCAGACTTCTGAACTCTTAAACAAGAAAACTACAGCAGAGACACTGTATCCTCTTCTGCCCTGTTTTTGTTCAGAATGCCCCTCTTCTTGCAATATTTAAACCATGCTATTATGTCTAGAGTATCTGAACACAGCTCACCATCCCACACACTGACTCACAGCCCCGGGGGGCATGGTCCCTCTGTCTCTAACCTACAGCTATTAGGAACTTTTACAGGAACAGCTGCTCTGTCGATTCAAAACTGCCTTTTCTTCTCCTTACAAAAGACTTCATTCAACCAAACAAGAACCCCCAGGCTGCTTCCCATCTATACACACCCCACAACCCACTCGGTTTATGGCTGTTTTTAAATTGGGAGTGTATGCCAAGCTTCAGAGAGTAGCCTTTTGGCAATTTTCCCAAGCCCTTAATGCTTTCATTTGCCCATCTGTAAACCAAGGCTGACAATAGCACCCAGGTCAGAATCCCTTCAACCTAGGAAGCCAGGTGAGAGTGTTGGGTCTGAAGACATAGGCAGTTGTGAGTCATTCAGCATGGGTGCTCAGAACTACTAAACTTGGATACTCTACATCAAACACTCTCTGAACCACTAAGCCATCTCTCATGCCCTATAAAAAAAAAAAAAAAAAAAAAAAAATCTCAAAGCAGTTTAGTAAAGCAAGGCACAAGGGAGGGAGGGAAGGAGAAGGAGAGGGAGAGGGAAAGAGAGAAATCAATCTGGCAACTCTGAGCCCACATGGTAGCAATCGGGTAGAATGTGAAGCACACATTTCCACAGTATGTTCAAAACCCTTCCATCCCATCACATATCATTCCCTCCCATCTCCCCTTGGTACTTTATCTAATTAGTTCCTGTAGTTATCTGAGTCTGTGACTTTGGGCATACAGGACATGCTCAGGCACCTCCTTAACCTGCCTTTCTCACAATCCATTTCATAGTTGAATCTGAGTTTGTCATCTGTGAAAATATTAACCCACCAGAGAAATATGGTTATGTCAATACTAGTTGATAAGATGCTGTAAGTGGAAGTGACTGGCCCGGACTCAGAACCCACCGAGCTACTCAAATCTCAATGAATGAAAACAGTATACCTGAGCCAGTGGGCCCCCAGCTTTGACACATGCTAGAAGCCCACCCACCCCTCAAGTTTAAAACACAGTGCTGCCCAATTCCTAACTTCTTGCAACAGTAAAAGAATGGATCTCAGAAAGTTTGGGTTTTTGGTTTTTTGGGATTTTTTTTTAGTTTTCCAAGTGATTCAAATAAACAGCAAAATTTAAGACCCATTTACCCAGACTCATTTACCCTAGGCCATCACCTCATTCACAACACAAGGAGGTTATTACTGTCTTCACCTTCTCTTCACCTCTAAAGTGATGGATGCCCTCCCTATGAGCCTCCAGGCTAGAATTAAGGCTCAACATCCATCTTGGATTTCAGTAGCAATCTCTCTTAAAAGTGGTCTTCTTCACTATCACTGCCAGGATAAACTTTCCAAAGGAAACCTGGGTAATTCCCTGCTTAAAAGCTAGGAGCCCAATGTTTACAGAGAGAGAGAGAGAATCTACGTACATGTATGGGCATGCATGCCACAGTATGTGCATAGAGGTCAAAGGGCAACTTTGTAGGGTAGATTCTCCCATCCACCCTTGCATGAGTTATGGGGAAGCTGGTGTAATCAAGCACCTTCACCTGCCGAGCCATCACACAGGCCAAGAAGCCCAAATTTTTAACTTGCCAAATCAAGATGAGATACCTTCCCACCTTTCCAGCATCAACTGTCATTCCCCAAAGATAACAATTAATACCATCACAGTACTCCATTATTGGGGGCTTGGGGACCTCCTTAAGATACAAATCCTACTCTCCATGGCCTGGAAAGCCATTCCCTACCTCACCATAAACAAACCATAACAAATTTTCTTTACCCTTCAGTATTCACTCCACAAACGTTACCATCTGGATAATGTAGTTCTTCACACTGAACCTTTCTCCCTCTCCGATCCATCTATACAATCCTAACAGCTATGTATCTAGTGCCAAGAGGGTTTTTGTGCACTGTTCTCATGTAATCCTCACAGCAATCCTCTTATGACAAATTACCAACAAAGCAACAGAGCCTTGGAGCACTCCAGTGGCTTTGTAAGTCACCAAGTTAATAAGTGGTAGGCAGGGGAGGCACTGCCATCCAGCACCTGAGCCCATCTTCTTTATCCCCCACCTCCTCTGTCTTCCTCAGAATCTCCTCCAAAGGACATGCAACTTCAGAATCAATTGTGAGAGAACATCTTGAGAGCAGAGCCACAGGCATGTGTACTTGACCTTCTGGCTACAGGAGTAAATTCTCAATAAAGTAAACAACGGGAAAGACTCTAATAAGTGTAATTCCATGTTCTTTAGCCAAAATGGTCTCCTCTGGTACCAGATGATAAACTCTTTAATAAATAATGATAACTCATTACTTAATGGAATGGACAATCAGCTGATTCGTGGAAATGCTGAATCATGAAAGTGTCACCAAGGGATGGATGGGTGCGTGCGTGCGTGCGCGCGCGCGCGTGCGCGTGTGCGTGTGTGTGTGTGTGTGTGTGTGTGTGTGTGTGTGTGTGTGTGTGTGTGTGTGTGTGTTTGGAGGTCTGGGGGGATTGTTTTGGTTTGGTTTTTTGCTGTTCTTGTTTTGTGGTTTGTTTTAGTTTGTTTTGCTTGAGACAGGGTCTCCCTTTATAGCCCTAACTGGCCTCAAACTCAGAGATCCTCCTGCCTCTGCCTCCCAAATACTGAAATTAGTCATGAACCACTATGACCAGTTCAGTTTGTTCGTTTGTTGTTTTAAAGAACTAAATATATCACTTGCCTGGGTTTATTTCTCTAACACTTAGACACCTGATCAGAATTCCAGGGACCGCCTAAGACATCCTTTAAAAGCTGTTCCCTGTTCTGTTGCGTACACTTCTGTGAGGCAGGTGGAGAAGAAAAAGAAAAATACCTAGGGAAAAAGTAGGAGTGGGGCTGATGGCAGTTAAGAAACTTTTTGTTGTTTTTGTTTTCATAAGAGACATGGACAAAAGGAAGTATCCTACATGAGCATGGTCGGGTATGTATAACTCAATAAAAAACCTGGCCGATGAGGAAATGCGAAAACAAAGGATACTGTGAGGCTGACTTTCTAGCCTGCATGACAAAGGAGGTGACAGACACTACGAAAGAGGACGTTCACTTTGTGGTAAACAGAGTCAGCAAGCCCTCGGCTAAAACACTGGAACACGTTTTCCCTTTTATGAGCCATTAAGTCCGACTATGTACTCCTGACTCCCATACGCACAGAGCAGCTGTTTGTATCCGCCCACTTCACAGGTGAGGGGACCAATGCCCAGAGGGACTGAACGCATAGCTCAAGGTCCTCCACCTACTGCTGCAAGGCCAAGAGGCAGACTTGAACCTGGACACTGACTCCACAGCCTAAGATTCTATGGCTTTGACAAGCCGCACCGCCTGGCGATCCCCAATGCAGCCCCAGGGCAGCAGCAAGACACGCGTGGGCGCTTCCCAAGGAGGCTGAGAGACTCGAACAAGGTCACCCGGAGTTTCTGCCCAGATTGGGGAGCCCTTGACTTGCTCGGGACCACTGTGGAGGGGCAACATCCTCGGGACCACGCGCGCGGAGGGGTGGTGCCCAGCCCTCCTGGGTCAGCCTCACGGCGGGAAGCCAAGCCCAAAGTCACGTCACCGAATCTACCCGGGTTTCCTTCTGTACCTTACCGGGTTTCCAGAACTTCACTGGTCCCAAGGGCGCAGCCATGCTGGGGTGAAAGGTCACTAAGAAGACTCCGCCCCGCTAAAAATGCTCGCGAGTCCCCCGGGGCTCAAGGGGCGTGGCCCGTGAGCAGCCTCTGCCCGGGCCGGCTGGAGAGGCGAAGCCACGCCCTCGTGGGAGGGGCACTGTGGAGCACGTGGCCCGCGTCGTTGGGCTCCGCCCCTTTGCTCACGTGATGCCGCTCGGCCATGTTGGCGCGTAGGTTAGCTGCTCCGCCGAGCTTAGATGCCCTGCGCTCGCACTGGTTTCTAGGAATTCTTTGGTGTTGCAGCCAAGAGTGTGCGTGGAGACAGTGTTTCCGTGAACTCAGAGATGCTCGTGTTTACACGCTGTCGCAGCTGCGTCCCTTTGAGGCTCCGTATTTTTATACCGAGATAATAATGGTATCTGCCTCCTGCGTCTGATGACTCAGTTAATATTTCTGTTTTCCCACGGACTGTAGTTTCTTGTTTCTCAGACGAGGGTAGAGCTGTACGTGAATAAACGCTGGATAAACAGGAGAGTGATGCTTATTATGCCTGAAATGTTACGGGCATCTTTTGGTCTTGAGAATTGTCAGTAAATGGGAACCTAGGAGCTTGTTGGGTTGGAGAGACTGGAAATTAGATCAGTCAGGCCAGGGCATTCACCCAGTCAGCGTACCTTCCAGGAAGACTGTTCATGAATCAGATGCTTTTTTAGAATTGCCCATCCAATCCTCCGTCTATAGATATAACCCAGTAACATGCATTATAGGATGCTCCCAAATTCCAAGGCCCAGCAGAAGCTTGGGAAAGATTATACATTTAAAACAAAAAGATAGAAAATTATTGCTGAACTAGAAATATTTTATAAGAGAGAAACAAGTTAAGAGGCTCTAGAACCTATACATTTTTAGAGCTCTGAAGAAAATGCTGTGCTTCTTTCTTAGAGGGAAATGGCAAATTATGGAATGCTTTAGAGAAAGCAAGTAGCCTTGATTCAGAATCCTTACTTTGACGATCTCTTGGTTCCTGACCGATATTTAATCTCCGTTGTAAAATGAGCTTTAAAGGAACATAAATGATGAGGTGCAGAATATCTAACAATGGGAGACATTGCAGGCACTAGTTCATATTAGCTCTTACAGCCCAACTCCAAGAGCAAAGACACCAAGAGAACCAAGTCTGACTTTACCTCACATTCATCTTCCAGATTTGATTTGTTTCCTTAGTAAATGAAGGTCAACACATGTAATCCTGTGAATTCTCTATCCGTTCAACCTTCAAAGGAGCATTGCTAGGGCTCTATGTTCACTACCAAACATTCCCCTGTGTACTCTGGACTAAGATGCCCACTTTTATCATAGGATTTGTTTAGTTGTACTAAAGTTAATCTGCCTCTATTTCTATACTGGAAAATTCTTTTTTAATTTTTTAAAAATTATGTATATGGATTTTGTCAGCTTGTGTGTCTCCGTACTGTGTGTGTGTGTGTGTGTGTGTGTGTGTTGTGACCCTGAAAGCCAGAAAAGCATGTTAGATCCCCTGGAACTGGAGTTACAGACAGTTGTGAGCCACTAAGTGGGTGCTGGGAATCAAACCTGGATCCTCTGGAAGAGAATGTAACCTCTGAACCAACAGCGCAGTCCAATGTTGAGAACTTCTTGAGGACAGACAAGATCTTGTCATACTTTTTATATGTATGCTGCCAGTTGCTCAAAGTGACTATTGAGTAAGTACATATTTTGAACACAATGTTTCTAAATTATTATAGCAATATTGGCAATCTAACCCAGAACCTCATACCACTGAGTTATAATCTAAAACAGGCCCTCTACCACTGAGCTATAATCCCAACACCAAATCTTCTTTTTATCTTTTTATTAAACTCCTACATACAGAAAGTAAGATTTATACCTGAAAAAATGCCACTCTGGCTTTCCTATCCCTTGCCCTGGGGAGGAGTTGTTTCTTTTGTTTTTAAAGACTGATTACTGAGAGGGTGAGATACCTCAGCTAGTTAGATTCTTGCCATGTAATCCTAAAAACTTACATTTGATCCCCAGAACTCACAGAAGGTGAAGAACACTGACTCCCCAAAACTTGTCCTCTGATCTACATACCACATGTACCTACATGTGGTACATGTGTACACACTTATCACAGCACACAAAATATTAAATATTTCATAAACTTAAAATATTACAATACTGCATCCCAGGTCTGGAATTCAAGCAATCTTCCTGTCTCAGCCTCCTGAAGTAGCTAGGATGACAGGTATGTACCACCAAGCCCAGCTTTATTACATGTCTTTGCTTTACTTAAGACTTTTAAAGAAGTCTTCCTGTTTAAAAAGATTTAGAGTACTCAAATTATTACATCACAGTCTTGAAGCTGGGAATTTAGTCAACATCCAGCCTAATCTTATCATAGAAAATTCGATGTTCATGGAGGTTAAAAAGACTTAGACTCAGTGTGTGTGTGTGTGTGTGTGTGTGTGTGTGTGTGTGTGTGTGTGTGTGTGTGTGTGTGTGTGTGTGTGTGTGTGTGTATGTGTGTGTAGTGTAGTGTAGTGTAGTGTATGTTTGAGACCGAGACTCACTCTGAAGCCCTGGCTGGAACTCGCTATGTTATCCAGGATAGTCTGGAACTACATAGTCCAGGACGGTCATCCTGTCTCTACCCCTTCATACTAGGCTTACAGATGGGAACTAGAGCACAGTTACATAGTTGCCAGGCTGGTGTTTTTCAACCACAGAGGGGCCATTTAGAACTATTAGTGCTAAGCTCGCCTACATGTGAATTCACCTTCCTCGGAATGTTCTTAGGGTCCCACTGTCTCCTGGGTGTATTGCTTTGCTTCCACAGACCTTTACTAAGCAATACTGTCAACTTTGATATTATGGTTTTACTGTTACACAATAGGACTGGTCTCAACAACTCATCTGATTCCCTTTTTCAGGAAGAATGCCCTAAAACAGCTCCTCTTTTTTTTTTTTTTTTTAAGACGTGTTCTTATTATGTTCTCATTAAGACATGTTCTTCCTGGACTGGCCCCAAAACCATAAACCTCCCACCTACAGTTCTCAAGTGCATTTTCATACCTGGCAAGATTAAAAGAAAATCCAGAGCTGAATTATTGTTGCCAATAATTCCATTAAAAAAAAATTGATCATTTTGTCACATGGACGTATATTTGCAATTTCCAGGTGTCAGATTTCTCCAAAAAGATGTTTCCCACACATGACTACCCCTACAGTAGAGTCCTTGTTTCACAGAAAATGTCAGCCTCTCAGACCAACTTTACCTTAAAACTAATCCCTAACCCAAACTGTCATAAAGAAATGAAATGACTGGTGTCTTGATGTTTGGGCACATGAAGGACACTTCTGTGCCTATAGCAATGTGCTCTCTGCTCTGGAATACTTCTGAATTACCACTTCTGCATTGCCTATGATTGAGTAGCATAGGGTTTAAGGGTTTGAAACGTTGTAGCAGCTGTGGATACAAGTGATAGAGAACCCAGTTCATAGTTTTTTGGAACCTATTCCCTATGCAGGGATGCCTTGGCCAGCCTTGATGCAGGGGAAGGAGCTTGCTACTGCCTCTATGTTATATGACATGCTTTGTTGATTCCCATGGGAAACTTGCAGTTTTCTGAACCGAGGAGTGAAGGGGAGGGATACATGGGAGTGGGGGAGGGGCAGAAAGAGAAGGGGGAACGGTGGGTGGTATGTAAAATAAATGAATAAATTAATAGAAAAGACCCAGTTCATCATCACTTCAGCAAAATGGTTCCTAGAGCTGGGCATGGTGGCTCACACCTACAGCCCTGGCACTTGGTATTACTATAAGCAAAAGTGTTTACTCACTTCAAGGATCTGCATGCAGAATTGTGGATAGATGCACAGGAAAGACACTCGGCACTCCTCCCCATGAGTCTGTATTATGCCATGTGCTGACTAGTCTTGTGTCAGCTTGTCACAAGCTAGAGAGGGAACTTCAATAAGATCTGTCTGTAAGCCATTTTCTGAATTTCTGGTTGATGGGGAGGGCCCACTAAGCAGCACCCCTCCATGGCTCTGCATTGGCTCCTGCCTCCAGGTTCCTGCCCTGACTCCCTTCAGTGTTAAACAGTGGTGTGGAAGTTCTCAAGTTGCTTTGGTCATGGTGTTTCATGGAAGTCATAGCAACCCTCAGACACGATGGCTTTAGGAGCCTGTGATTCTGGGAGCTGGGTGGGTTGAGAAGGCCTCCTTGGGCCTACAAGATACTTTCTGGCTAGCCTCCAAACTGGGACACTCTGAGGCTGAAAGGGAGTGTTAGAGAGATGGGATCTGGGGATAAGAGACAAAACTGGCAGTGCCAGGCAAATTGGAGCACCCATGTGTTTGTAGCCCATTGAAACCAGGTTTACCTAAATGCACTCAGTATAAAGTACATTCATACAGAACTCTTCCAAATACATTCACCTCATGGCTTAAAAAAAATCCTACCCTTTAGGAGATCAGAATTAACTTTGTTTAATTTTGGACAGGATCTGGTTTCTAACTCACTATGTAGCCAAGAATAATCTCTAAGCTCACTATTTTAATTCCTCTACATCCCAAGTGCAGGGATGACAGGTGTGTACCACCACACTGGATTTGCAGTGCTTGGAAATCAAACCCAGCTTTCCTTAGGCAAGTGCTCTACCAACTGAGCATCTCCAGCCCTTCACAGCAATGTTTTAATGAGAATATGCATGTACAAAATTTATTTATTCCCTTAGTAGCAGGAATAATTGTTTCCTTCACCTTGTGGACACTGAGTGGTGTTTCTAAACCAGGTTTCTGGGTCTTGGCTACTAGAAAGTTTCAAGTTACATATTGCCCTACATGACTCTTGCATGTCCTAGCATGCACTCTTGGCTTCGTGCATGATTCTATTCTGTATCTTTAACTTTTGACTCTTTCATGAAACTTTTGATTTACACAAGTCTGTAGCTTAGGCGTTAATTTTTTTAATTCTATTTATTTATTTATTTATTTATTTATTTATTTATTTATTTATTTATTTATTTATTTATTTATTTATTTACTGGGGACAAGTCATGTTTCAGCCCTGGTGAATGTGCCATGGCATTCCAGTGGCTGTTAGAGGACAAACTGGGGAGTTAGTGAGTCCCTGGAACCAAACGTAGGTAGTCAGACAGGCCAGCAAGCACCTTTACCCACTGAGCCATCTTGCTCATCTGGCTTTTGGTTTTCTTAGCCACTTTAAGTCCCGTCAGTAAAAAGAAACTCCCTAGCCGCACTGCCCACAAAGGTGGGGTAGCCATCTCTTCAAAGGATTCCATGTTTTATGAGAGGATGTCAGTTCTGCAGACTAGGTCTAAAACTGTATATGGAGTTTTAGGTCAAGCAAATAAATCATCAGTGAGGAAAAGAGAGAATACTGTATTTAAGCACTGAACATTTGATGATAGAGAAAATTGTATTAGTGTTGCTTAGGTCTGATGGTTGTATTGTGGTTATAGCTTTAAGGTATTTTAGATTTACTTTGTTATGTATGAGTGTTTTGATGGCATATATGTATAAGTACCACATCGGCACCTGTGGAGGTCAAGACATTGGATTCTCTGGAACTGGAGTTAAGAATGGTTGTGAATCCCAATGTGGATGATAAGAACCAAATGGGTCCTCTAAGAGCAGTAAGAAATCTCTGAGACATCTCATTTTTTGTTGTTTTTAGTAAGTTGTCTTTCTGCCAATGCTAAATGCTGGCAGAAGATGTGGCTCAATGTTGGACCATTTGCCTAGCACATGTGACCTGTGGTTTGACCCTAGCACTGAGGGAAATACCTGAGTATTTTCAGCTCAGTCTATAGTTGCTGAGTATGACACCAGATGGATAGAGAAGTTTTCACCCAACTACTTATCCTCTTCTTTGGGGCTGAAGCCAACAATCGACTATTGTGGGAGGGGAGGGTATGCCAGTTATTGAAGCGAGGTCTTGCACATGCTCTATCACTGAACTGTACACCCACCCCTAAGCAGGCCAGCAGACAGATGCAGGTGGTTCAGTGTTGGCGGAGTTTTACTTACAAGGCACCAGTCTAAGATTAATATTTATTAAAATATAAACCAACACTCACGATACAGGTAACAGCTTATAGTGGAGCCTGAACAGGGACCGGAGTCTGGAACGATGGAAGATGGATTCCAAACTGGTCTCTCCAACAGCCAGGAACCAGGCAAAACAGGCTTTCCAGGGTCCCAGCAGCCCCTTATCAATGTGGTTGGCCACGCCCCCTTCAGGGGCTCGGGACCCTGGGTAAGCATCCTTGGATCTTATCAGCTAACACCTGAATCCCACCACAGTTCAGTCTCATTTGGAGAAGCAGCTCTAGTGGTACTTTACAGTCTGAAGTTCAAGGAAGACTTGCTTCATCCTGAGACTGGACTATTAGGATTTCATCTGCTTTTTGTTTTGTTTTTGAGGAGTTGGGTGCTTGAAACAGGGTTTCCTCTGTAGCCCTGGCTGTTCTGGAACTCATTCTGCAGACCAGGCTTGTCTCAGACTCAGAGATCTGTCTCTGCCTCCTGAGTGCTGTTAAAGGCATGCGCCACCACCGACATCTTTTGTTACTATTTCTAACCATTGTCAGTGCTTTTAGAGAATGATGATTGACTCTGGCCCATAGAGAGAGGACAGTGTGGTCAAGTGTGACAGGCCAAGTACTCGCCCTTTAGAGAGATTCACTGACACTTACTTCACATGCGTAGTCTGACTAAACTTTTCAACTTACTGGTTTAGAAATTCTCAAAAACAGGTGTGTGGGCATGAATTTATGTGTAGGTGCATTTGTATGCAGGTGTACACGTGTGAAAAACCCTAACTGCTATTCCTTGGAAGCCATTCACAATTTTTTTTTTTTTTGAGACAGAATTGCTGGCCTGAAATAGGCTAGGCTGGCTAGCTAGTAAGCCTCAAGACCCCCACCTGTCTCTGCCTCCTCAACACTGAGATTTCATGAACCCATCATGATATTTTTGCGGGTTCTGGGATTGAAATCAGGTCCCAGTGGTTACAAAGGCAATTTACCAACCACGCTATAAGTTGTATTTATGTTGTGTATACATGTTTATGTGTGTATATACATTCATGGGGGGGACAGGAATCAATGTCAGGTAACTTCCTCACTTTTCTGTTTTTAAAATTTTATGTTTTTGGTTTGTGTGTGCATACATATGCCACAGTACCTGTGTATAAATCAGACACACTGCAGGACTCAACTGTCTCCTCCCACCACATGGGTCCCAGGGGTCAAACTCTAGTCATCAGGTTTGGCAGCTGGTGCTTTGACCTGCTGAGCCTTCTTGACAGTTTCATCCACCTTATTTTGGAGACTGGACCAGCCATTGAATGTGATTAGGGTTAGATCCCTGGCTATCAAGCCCCAGGTATCCCCCTGTCTCGACTTCCCCAGCATGGGGATTATAGGTTCATGTCTTAAGTGAAGGTCTATTAATAATCTTGTAGAACATAGACTTAAAATATTCAATGGAATTTAAATGCGTGATCACAAACAGGGCATTGTGCCTATATTTCTTCAAGTGGCCGTTTCTGCATTAACTCCCACTACACAAGCAACAGGCTCCAAGGCCTTTTTATATTTCAGGCAAAGAAAACAGTCACACAACAGAGGACCTGGACACCTGTCTTTAAGGTCTTACGTCATCCTATACCAGCTGTATGATCTTGAGTAGGCTATTTAATTTCAGCCTGTTTTTACCTCTGAAAATGGGATGCCAGCTGTCTAGCCTTAGTCACTAGATATCATGACAACTGAAGGCAGTACATCAAGTAATCTAAGTCTGCAAAATATATACTCAAGGATTAGCCAAGAGGGTTCCCAGTGAGGCATGTGCTAGTGTCCCAACATGCTTGACAACACTAACCCAGCAGATAACCTTGTCATGAGAGAAGCCCTGAAAGACTTGTGAAAATCTGCAGGGACATTCCTGATCTGCATACATCAGCATTCTCCTCGAAGACAACACCCTATCTGTTGAAGGTTTCTGGGATAGCAAGGCAGGAGGAAGCCATGGTTTAACTCTTTCCTTTTGTCTGTTTTTATGAATGAAGACTGACAAAGCCAGGATTCCACAGCCACACCAATCCTGATTAGCAGGATGTAGGAACCAGTTACATTGCCTGACACTGGACCAGGAATCTGGGATAATTGTTAGTGTCCTTTCTTGCCCCTACTCTGAGATATAGGATTGCTAAATCATTGACAATACACCCATCTGATGAAACTGGACTCATTGGGGCCACTAGAGTGAATGCGAACCCAGGAACACACGCCCAGGACTCCTCTGGCAAACAGTCAAGGTCCTCACTGAAGCAGCTCAGGCTTTTTCTTTGAAAACACAAAAGAGGCACACACAAAGGCCTGCTTCACTGGCAAGATTCCTCAGGTACACAGTAATATCAGTTTTCACCATACCAGGATGGTTTGACCCCAGTGCCAACTCCAAGTCTTCTAACGTTTTTATATTCTGTTTTCTGGATGGGGTCTCCCTGAATAGAAGAGGCTGGCATCAAACGCAGAGCCTTCTGTTGTGGCTTAAGTGCTGGGATCAGAGGCATGCGCCCCACTCTGAGCTGCTTCTCCCTCTTTTCTTCTTTCCTTCCTTCTCTATTTCCTTTTCTTTCTCTGTGTAGCCCAGGCTGACCTGGAACTCACTCTGTAGATCAGGCTGGCCTTAAACATAGAGCTCCACCTGCCCCTGCCTCCTGAGTGCTGGGACTAAAGGTGTCCACCACCCCATCCTCTTCTAATTCTTAAGGGAATATACCGTCCCTTTACAACCTGTGTCATTTACTTCTTGACCAAAGACTATTTAGAAACAAAAACTAAAACTTAAGAGGGGCTAGAGAGATGCTCAGTGGCTAAGAGCACTGGCTGCTCTAACAAATGACCTAGGTCAATTCCCAGCAACCACATGGCAGCTCACACCTGTAACTCCATTTCAAGGGGATCTGACACCCTCACACTGACATACAAGCAGACAAAACCCCAATGCACATAACGAATAAATAATTTTTAAAAAACAAACAAACAAAAACACACAAATACCTATATGGTGCATTTATTTATCACATACCTTTAAAGATAAAGTTGCCAGAAAGAAAAACCAAACCCAGACAAACAAAAAGTTGTCTATACTTATTTAATAATAAGACAGTTATTCAAAATAAAGTCAGTTAAGAAACAATGTTGTTTAACTTTTAAATGATTCGAACTCTAAGAAGTAGTGACTCAAAGCACTAAGACAGCACAGGCACACCACACACACACACACACACACACACACACACACACACACACACACACCCCAGTATTTAACTCTCAAACCATCCTTAAAACACTTATGTAGTCTTAAGCTATAATATTAAAATAGTTCAGAAAGAAAAAGTACCCATAGTGTTTAAACCAACAAGTGTTTCTACAGAACAAAAGTAAAGTATCAGACAATGTGTAGTTTCAAACTCAACAGTGCCAGGGGAAAGAGGGTAGGTGGAGACAGGGTCTCGAGAGGGCAGTCACTGATAGGAAGGATAAAGTGCTATGTCCCTAACAGAAACTAGGTTCATAGAAGCTCTAGTAAAGCTTCCAGGACTATAGCTGAGGTAGTGTTCTGAGAAGAGTGTTCTCCTTGACAGCACCGTCAGCATCTGGTTGAGCCGGGACCTGATGCCAGTGAAGTGGACCTGCCGCTCTTTACTCAAATTTCTGAATGAGTCCCTCAGGCACAGACCCAGGTACCTGGGGTATCCAGGAGTGTGGAGGTCTGGGCCTGTTAGGGAGACATGGGAACTGACAGAGCTTGCCAATGAGCCCTGGGAGGACACAGAAGAGGATGACCTCAGACTAGAGGATCTCGACACCGACATGTTGGATGCAGGTGACCCTTCTTTAGACTGGGCACCCTGAGGGAGGAAGCTCTCATCAGCTTCAGTCTGCGTGGTAGTGGACTTGGACCACACTGTGGCCTGGGAGCTTGCGGCCCTTGTGACTACTGTGGTTTGGATCCCAACACATGCCATGCTGGAACTGGTCTGTGTTCCCACCTCACTAAGGCTTACTGCAGCTATCTCTTCTGCTGGCTCTGTTTGAGTAGAGGCATCAACCACCTTGCTGTCCTCTAGTTGGTCCTTGTGGCTGTAGAAATAGTCTTCATCACTGATGGTAGAAGCCTCAGAGTCATGGCGCTTGGTTTTGGCTCTGTCTTCTGGTGGCACTTCTGGGCCAAGGTTAGTTGTCTTTGGAGTACTTGAGAGTCTGGCCAGCCGGATACGCAGCAGATTGCCCAGAGTGGGCTCCTTTGACTGTGGCTTTCGGTCAACCAGATAGTCAAACTTGCCATTGATCTGGAAGTTGGATAGGAGTCTAGAGCTGATGGGCTTTGACTGGGCGTACAGGATCCGGAACTCCAGATCAAAATGTTCAACCACTTGGCCAGACAGAATTACCAAGTTACTGCTATTTAATTTGCCATCGGTCCATGTAAAACTGAAGGATTAAAAACACACAAACTGGTAAGGATAAGGGATCTCAGTTTACTTATCGTCAATAGCTGTCATGTAAGAGTATCAACTTTGATGTTAGCATGCTATCTATGAAATAAATACCCATGTCTAAAACAAAGGGGGCTAATGGTTTAACTGGCATGTACAAAGGCAATCCTCAGGCTCTGTTTTATCCTAGCAAGAAGGTATGCAATATTCAGGCCAGTGGCCTTGTTTTAAGGGTTAGAGAATCACCTGGAGATGTCAAAGTGGGAAGCTAGTGGCGCTTCTCCCAGTTTCTCAAGTGGAGATGGCTACTTCACCAAGACGCCAGTGCTCAGCACATGTTATAGCTGATCAGCCCAGTGTTAGTGCCTGTCCAGCATCCCTTCCTCTTCCTCTGGAAACAGAACCTTTCAGGCACACATTCTCTCTAGTCTCAGTGTGGTGAGCATATGGTCTAGGATGGCCAATCAATGTCTGATCCTTGGGATTCATCCAAAGTGCATCTGTGATGCACAAGGGCCAAGTGAATACTCAGAGATGTGTGTTCCTGCTTCGGGAGTCTGTTCCTTTGGGAAACAGCTATTGGAGGTTGGGTAAGTAACCAGGGGTCTTTGCCTTCAAAGGAAGAAGCTATCTAAGAATGGAAAGCAAAGCAGAAGTGGGGGGTAGTGTTCTAATAAGTGGCCCCCACGGCCCAGGGGATCTACAGCATTTCCTGAGAGCTGCTGCCTCATTCTGCACTCTTGAGTTAGCCTCCTGACACTGAGCTTTGGACCAGAAGCAAGCAGCTTTAATGGGAGACCCTGACACTCAGTTTCAACTATTTCTTGCAACTAAGAACTGTGACTACTACACGTTTCCTGTGAACTGTTTCAGAGCTCAAGAGTCTTTGAAATACCCACAGTGGGGTAACAGAAACAAAGGAGCTACTTGACCCCAAGGCTGTCGCATGTCCCAACACGTCAGGGTATCACTGTAATTGCTGACAGGACAGTGCATTTGTAGAGAGTAGTTTTTCTATTTTAGGTTTTCTAACAGCCAAAAACCATTCAGAGTCAAGTTTTATCAGTATAAATAAATCCACCTTGGGAGACAGTGTAAGCCCCCTTGGTATTTAAGTGCCTCACAGAAGGAAGTCTCAAGAGCATGTTGTGAACAATGGTGCTATTGTGTGAAAAGGAAGGCACCTAGGGCTGCTTATCTCAGCACCTGGCACAAAACCTCTAAGGAATGCATACTCTACAAAACTGAGTTTCATTTATTTTTCCAAACCCTGCCTGTGTGTCCACTGGACAATGTAACAGAAATAGCCCGCGCACAGCCTAACACTGTGAGCAAGAGCAGTACCACTTGGAGAGATCAGCTTTACTGCTGCTACCTCAACCCTTCCTCTTTCCGCTCTCCACCCAAAGATGCTATTGGTAAAGTGGGACTTCCAAGGTGGGCCTGGAATATGCCCAGTGCTTTCTAGACTACTCATTACAAGGCTCGAAGCAACCTAACACTTAAGTATAAATGAGTAGCTTCAGTCTGCTCAACATCTGCACATGTCCTTACCTTCAAGAAAGCAGGGTAGGTGGGGTCCAAGTCCCCAGGAAACCAGGATTTGAGGCCAATAAGCCTTCAGTTTTCCCTAAAAGCCTAGGTCAAGACTTGAATACAGGACTCTAACTATGGCGTTTCAAGCTTAGTTTAACTTACTTTAGTTTTGTGGACCACGGGGGAAAGAAAATGACTCCTGTCCCATCTACATCCAACAAAAGATGACTCTGATGAGCCAGCTTCCCCCACCCCTCACACTTTTTAGACACACACACACACACAGAGGTGTGTACACGAAGGGAGGGGAGAAGACTCCGTTGGAAGGGCTCTTATTGACAGGGGCAAGCATTCACTCCTCCAAAGAATTTGGACTAACTGCTGAGACATCTGTTCATAACATACCTGTAAGAGCCTGTGGCCACACGAATGCCATCAATCAGTGTGAACTTTTCATGAACCTTCCCGACAACCTTTGTTCCTGACCTTGCATAGTAGATATTTCCTGTGATTGTCCGTACAGTCATCAGCTGTTGGGCAGGGAGTGGGGAGAAAAACACAATGACCAACTCAGTGACATTATCCAGTGGGCTGAGCGTAGGGTCACCATTTCGTGACAGCACACGATATGCTAGTTAGACGTTGCTCAAGTAATGTTACTTCTTCATCTAATCCGTCTTTTCATACACAGAGAAGAAACATTACTTATTTATAGTCCAGGCTAGCCTTGGACGCACAATCACCTCGCTCCAGCCTCCCAAGTGCTGGGATTACAGGCCTACCCCACCACAGTCGGCTTATATTTAGTGACCCTTAGCTCATGTATGTATGTGCTCTAAAGAACATTTGCGTTTTGGAAGAAACCAAGAGATAATTTTGAAACAAAGCATGGGAGATAAAATAAAGAAAATATGTTAGTAATGAACGGCATTTGGCACAGGATGAAAAGCTCAGCTGGCACTTCTATGCCTTGTTTCACTGTACTGATAGGGATGATAGTCTACTTTACTTAGCTCCATGTTGTACTGATAGGGATGATAGTCTACTTTACTTAGCTCCATGTTGTACTGATAGGGAGTGATACCCTACTTTACTTAGCTCCATGTTGTACTGATAGGGATGATAGTCTACTTTACTTAGCTCCATGTTGTACTGATAGGGATGATAGTCTACTTTACTTAGCTCCATGTTGTACTGATAGGGAGTGATACCCTACTTTACTTAGCTCCATGTTGTACTGATAGGGATGATAGTCTACTTTACTTAGCTCCATGTTGGAAGGGGTTTGAAGCTGTAATCAGAGGACAAGCGTCGAGCACACCATGTTAATCAGCTAGTTCACATCTCCTACAGGCACACAGTAACCAAAAAGGTACACTATGTACACATGGGTTCACAATTACTCCCATAAAGATGACACACACAAATGCATACATAATGAAATGCAAAACATGAAGGCAACTAGAGCAGAGTAGAAGTTATATAGCGTTATAAATCTTAAAGTGCTTGTCATGGAAGCCTGACAAGCTACGTTCAATCCCTGGAACCTGCATAAAGATAGAAGAGACCTGACGCACAAAGTTGTCTACTGACCTCATGTGCATGTGCACACACATCACACACAATGATAATAATAATTGTTACGTTTTAAAGTAAATGTTTAGAACCATTTGAATCTTGTTCACTATATAAAAAACAGAGAGCATCTCCCATGCACCAAGCTAAATAGCAGAGGTTATTTCTCACCAAACACTAGAGAAAAAAGTAAGTGATGACTGAAAACCTAAGACACCACATGAAGCAGAGGAGACCCATGCCTGCCGTGTCTCAGCATGGACAGTCACAGCCATTCAATTCCTAATAGTTAAAGCCTAGACCTTAGTTAGACTATGACACAACCATACTCTGTGACACTCAATAAGAGAAACACATTAAAAAGGAACAAGCTTTTGAAACATGTAACTTTACAAGGTCCTCAAAAGCTGAGAGGGTAGTCCTGGCCATCCTGGAACCCTCTCTGTAGACCAGGCTGGCCCTGAATTCAGAGATTCACCTGCCTGCCACCATCACTCAGCTACAAGCTGATATTGTTATGTGTACTGAAGACAGTGAGATATTAACACTTGAAGAATTTGGACATAGAACATCCAGGAATTCCTATATTACCTCTATAACTTCAAATATATTAAAAAGGATTTTTTAAAATAACTTAAATTGTATCTATGTGTGGGTATGTGTACCTGAGTGAGTGTGTCAGATAACCTGGAGCTAGAATTACATGTACTTCTGAGACACACACACTGGGAACCAAACTCAGGTACCCATCTCTATAACCCTTTATAGATCTTATTTTCAAGGTAAAGTTTTTCTTTTAAAAACTGGAATAGTTCACAGATGAGCACATGGAATTAGCTGGATGGAGTAGGAACAGCTCCCAGACAAGTCACTATACAATAAGCATAGAGAGAGCCTACATGTAGGGCTAGGGGATGGCTCTATGTCCTTTGCTTTAACACATCTGAATGTTGTGGACGCCTATAACTGTGAACACAGCATTTCTGCACATCTGCCCATAAATATGCAGCCAGACTCTTATAGACAGGGTGACTTGAAACTCTGAACCAATCAGAGTCCAGGGCAGGGCAGGGGGGTGCAGACCCATAACACAGACAAGCTTGGAAGGAAAGGAAGTTCGTGTCTACCTAGGAAAGGGATGACCCACTATAAAGACAACCTGTCCTTAAACCACCTGCAGAGCTCTGGACCACCATGAAAGCAGCAGCCAGCAAAGTCAGCAGTCATTCCTGGGTTTCTGCCTTGTCGATGAAGCAGTAAATGGCTATAAAAGCTGGAGCAGCTCTGTCACTCTTCTGCTTCTGAGCCTCAGCCTAATTATCCACGAGCACCTTGACATTATACCCTGGCACCTTCTACACATCCATGAGAGCAGCTGTGGCCTAAATACCTGGCTAGATGGCAGTGTTCTTTACCATGCCCAACTGGCATTTTCCTTGAGTCCCTGGACTCATATTCAAATTGATTTCTGGGTCACATGAGTGTCCCATTTCCATCTCAAAGCCTCAATCTCATGAATTTGCCTTGTGGCACAAATGACAAGCTAGTAATGACCTTATTCAGCCCAAACCTTACTTTGCTCATTAGAAAAACCAACCATCAAGAACTCTGAATGAATGCTAAGGAGACAAATTTTGTAAGCCCACCTGCCTGCTTACAAGGCACTAAGGGAGGGCTTCTCACAGAGGCCTAGAGGAGCAAAGGCTGACTTCTATGCTGAATGCTACATTCTTCATGCAAAGAAGTGCCTGGCGGCATGATGATAAATTAGGTTCTGACCTTCACAAGTTGCTCCATTCTTTAAAACATGAATTCTATAACAAATCCCTCTCTTACCTCATTCCTAGAGAGACTAAGCCAATGCTGTGGCCTTATATTAAGATACTGAATTATTTTCATGCCCAGAGAAAGACATAAAATCTGGCTCTATCATGAGAAGTAAGCGGGTGGCAACCACACATGGGGACGAGAGGAAAGCAGACTTGAGTCAAAGCCGGTGCTATGTTGTAGTTGTGAACTTCTGGGCTCTCGATCTCATTACATACTGATCCCAAACCATTAGGACCACTAACCTGACAGGGCCAGCATGACAGTTAGCAATGTCACATCTGTCAGAACAGTGAGCAGTGCTAGGCACAGAACAAGAGCTCCAAAATGGCCACTTTGACTAACAGAACTACCTGGAGCCATGGTGGCCGGTACAACAGCCTCCAAGCACTGGCTTGGCTATGGGCTGGTCTGTACTTACTGCTGGGAACCATGACAGCCATTTTGCCTTTTCTGTTCAATGGCTTAATGGAGATGTTAATTCCCACACTACAAAATTTACCTGTTTACTGTGTAAATCTGTTCTTTTTATAGATATGCAGAACCATTTCCACAGTTGTAGAACTTTCTCATTACCAAAAAAAAAAAAAAAAAAAAAAGCCCATACCACTTTAGCTACAGTCTTACCTGTCCCTCTGGCACATGCTCCTGAACCCGAAGCTAATCTACCTTCTATCTCTACAGAACCTGTTCTGGTTTTTCATATACATGGAATCACAATGCATATGATCATTTGTATATGGCTTCCTACACTTATTATAATGTTTATAGGTTCATCCATGTGGTGGCATGTGTCAGTAATTCAATCCTTTTGAAGAGTGAATGCTATTGTTCTGAAGAGGCAGTGTATTGTTTACCAACTTATTAGCTGAGGAAACTTCCAGCATCTATAAACAGACACGTCTTTGTGAGGGCACGTCTTTCCTTCCTCTTGGGTAGTTACTTAGGAATGGAACCGTAAGGTCACAGGCGGTGTTCTTTTTCTGTAAGACTTCAGTTTTCTCACTTGTCAATGAGGAGCCCAAAAACCACCACCACCACCCCACTGTGGATCATGGGTACTCTGCTACATTGCTCACAGAGGAGAAACTGGAAATGGTATCCCACAAACCTTTTCCTGCTCAGGGTGAACTTTCAGATCCATGCACATGTCCAAAAAGTGGGAGAGCAGAGCCTGGTCCAGAAGGATGTACACAGCCACACCCCGTTTCCTACAGATCTCTTGTAGATCTCGGAAGATGTCGATGTCTGAGAAAACATCCATTACCACAGCAATCACCTATGGGATGAGGCAGAAGGACAAGTAAGGAACTCTTCATACCATCCTCACAGACACTCCCTTCTTCAGCAGTATGGGTCTCCCCATCCTTCCTAGCTCCTTTCTACCCCAAAGACGCCCAGGCACCCATATCTTACATAGCTTGGCCCAGCTAACTAATGTTTCCCAATGTTCCCCAACCAACCTACTCCACACTGGCAAACTTCTCATTTAACATCTATGCCATCACTAATCTCCACCTTCCAACACACTAGGATCTAAATCACACTGCTTTCCCACACACAAAGAAATGCAAAGAGAAAAAAAAAAACAAAACAAAAAAAAACCACCTGAGATTCTCTATGGAGCCCTTTATCTGGCTATTAATATTCAAGTCCACATTTTTTGACTATTGTCTGATTTTGGATCATGGTCTCTGAGTACTTTTACCTTTCATTGCTTGGGATGATCAGATGAGGCTCACAGTGCCCTCACCCCCATCTTCTGTTCCTGATAACACACACTCTTCATCAGTCAGGACAAAAATAGAAAGATGTCCTGAAGATTCTGACCTTCAACTCTATTTTTCTTTTCTTTTCTCCAGCCATATGTGCCCCTTGGTAAGAACTAATTTTCCACACTCAGTCCAGACCACAACTAAGAACTAACACTCACCCATGTGTCCATGGACAGAGTATCACTGTTTTGAATGTCTGCTTCCTAAGCTACAAAATGGGTCTGCTCAACCACCCCACGTTACCAGTGTGGGCTGTAGCTACCTAGACATTCCCTCTCAGCCTCCCTCCCTCATTTACAGAAACTGCTACAGTTGATGGCAGAGTCTCATATCACCTACTTCAAGGGCTACAGAAACTCCCCATAGGGAAGCAGGGCTGTAAAAACAGCCAGGCTTAGACAAGTCCTTACACAGGGAGTCAGAAAGCCCACATTTGGGAGTTTTGCAACTGGGAGTGGTCAGGGCTTCTCCTTCTTTCGGCTTCAACAGTAAAAATCCCTTGTCTCTGAATCACATTAACCTTTTTGCTGAGCATTATGATTACTTTTAAATCTCACCACCCTTTTCTTCTACTGCAGCAGAGGCCCTCAAATGGGATGCATTCATCTCCATGGTGGAGATCTCAGGACAGTAAGTAACTGGCAGGCTTTACTCCTTAAGCATTTGTAGGGTTAAAAAGAAACACAAAAGCCAGGTATGTGGGCGCAAGCATATAATCCCAGCGCCCAGGAGGCTAAGGTCAGCCTGGATAGAGTGAAAGTTTATCTTTAAAAAGCTAAGAGAGGAAGAAAGGCAGAGGCAAATGGACAATGTTGCTACCTTTCTAACACTCCAGGATTCCAACTGCTCAGAGGAGTGAGTGGCCTTGAAATGCCAGCTCCCAGAAGCAAGGGTCTCTCTAGTGCTTCCATCCCACTTCCTGCCTGACCTTCATAAAACCTCCTGAACAGTGAGTGAAACAAAGTGAGAAGCATTTTGGAATCGGTGGCGTCTTCAAAGTTTACTGGCTCTGGGTGGCTTTCACACGTTGTTTTGTGAGTTGTGTCCATTCCGTTCACTTGGGGCCTGTTCCAGGGTTTAAGGCAAAAGCCAGGACACAGCTCAGCATGGCTACTTGGTGTGCCTTAGTTTCCCCACCCCCCAACCCCTGGAAGGTTTGAATAACAACAGCACAGAGCAGGGCTGCTGAGATGGTTATGTGAGAAGTCTGGAATGGGCTTAGCTCAGGCAGCTGGTGCCTGCATCCACTGCAGGCTGACCCTATATGGGCACAGAGATGGCTACTACACGGGCTGACCAAGCATGAGGTGAGGAAGGGAAAATGGCTCACGTGCACTCTGGTGGGACAGCTCCCTTGTGAGGGTAGGCACCTGGAGACACTGAGAGAGGAGGGAGGCTTCCTGGGAGAGGTAACATCTGAGCTGAACCACAGACAGGTAAGAATGAGATGCAGAGCCAGGCCTGGCTGCACAGATGTAAACTTAGCTCCTTGGGGAGGCAAGAAGGTCCCAAGTTCCAGGCCTGCCTGGGACAAAAGGCCATTGGAGAAGTGAAGAGGCCCTCTGACAGGAAACCATGTGATGACAGAAGAGGTTGGGAAGGACAGGGCACATACCAGTGTGGCTGGAACGTGCAGTATGCAGGAAAGGGAGCCACGGGATGTGACTGGCAGAGAGGATGTATAAGATGGTAGAAGGCCCGGGAATTCACGTCAGTTCTTACCCCACACTACCTGCACAGGTAGAGTCTCTAGAGATGAATCCAGAAGCTGGAGAGACGTTACTGCAGAGTAGAGACCTGAACCCAGTTCTTCTAACTCAGGACCAGGAACCTCTGTGTGTACAGCACAGTGGGGATGCATGGAGCTAACATATTTCTAAAGCTATTTTGGAGGACTAGGGACGTTAAGAGGAAAGTCCTACCTAGAAGCTCTGAGGCTGCAAGGGAGCAAAGGTGCCAAGGGAGAGCCTAGCAATGAGCTCAGGGCCATAGAAAAACACACCAGCTGATGAGAGATCTCCAAGCCTGACTCAGGCAGGGGTAGCAGGAAAACGTTCAGAGTGTGCTTGAATCCAAGGTGCAAGGGTTGGGATAGAGTGCCTGGAGAAAGGCAGGAGGAAACTATGGAGACTGGTCTCTCTGACGGTCGGTAGAGCTCCTGTGAACTACATACAGCTAGGTGATGGGCTGGTCCCCATGGTGAGAACCTAGTCAAATAGGAAAGAGGGAGAACCCAAATGACGCAGAGTAACGGGCAATGAACACACCCTAGGGGCTACTGAAACAGGGACTGGTAACCCAATCCAGTTGGCAGGGTTGGAGAGGGCCACCAGAGGCAGAATGGGAGCAGGGCCCAGAGCCCAAAGGCCTGCCAAACAGTTCTGATTGCCCAATTAATAAAACAGGTGTATAAGCAACACTTTTGTTAGCTAATGAGTAGTAATCTACAGTTTGGCTCATTTTTAGTTTTAAAGCCTGTAACCTTTCCCACAGGCTTAATATGAAGGCCTGGCTCACTCAGGGTATCTGAGGGTGAAGAGATGTTTTCCTTTCCTGATTCTCCAGCATCCAGCACATCCCTTCTTACTAAAGTAGCATCCTCTGAAGACCAGTACTCCTGTGGCAACCTTCAGCAGGAAGGCTCTCCCTCCTTCAAAGTCTGCCCTCCCTAGACCCTTCTGCTCGCCCCCTCCACCCCTGCCTTCAGACACCTAAGTTGTAGCTACACAGCTGAAGTAGGCCTGTAGCTTCTTAAAAGGGACAGTCCTTCACAGACCTGGTTGACCTAGCCTCAGTTTCACCAATCTAGTCCTGCTTTCCAGGTAGACACTTCCACAGCAAAAGTTAAACTAACTAGTGTGTACTGTTTCCCTAGGATTTATAGGCTGGTGTCAAATTGCCATGTGGTGGGTTCGAGTCTGCAGGAAATGGTACACAGTACTTCCCTTGGCCTAAGTTTTCATGCTGCAGGCTGCTGAGGCCCAGCAGAACCCCTGGACTAGAAAGGCAGCACAGGCGCCTGCCACTGAACTCATTATCCCTTTAGCGGTAACTAGCCCAGCCGTACAAAGGGCCCATAGCCTCCCTAGGCACCACCTTCTCTAAGTCTGAGTTGCATGGAGTCAGCCCCTTCTCTCAGGGTTAAAAGTGTGGTGACCTCAGAATGTTCATTACAGGGTTCTGCCTATCTACCAGACACCAACGGAAGAAGCATCCAGTGTCAGAAGATGGGGAAGAGGGGTGTTGATACCACACTAACTGTTTCCTCATACATCTGGAGAGGGTCACTTGTGTGTCCAGTCTCCCATCTTCAGCTTGAGTGACAAACCACAAGCTTATCTATCAGTTTCTTAGAAGAACCCACTTTCACCAACAGATGAATATCCATGTCAGAAGAACAGAGATAACAGGTTTCTGTCCTTCAGAAAAAGTGTAGAGCTCACTACACTACTCATTAGGCAGGACTGGAATCTCTCTCTGCCTCTGCCACTTAGCCCACAGCTCAAAAAGATCTCTAGATATTCCAAAGCCCCATTAACCATCATGTAAAGGTTAGATAACGGGTTTAGGGTTCAGTGCAAGGGCTGAATGTCAGCCTGGGTCTGTGTGCCTCCAAAGCCTACCATTAGAAACCTGCTAAGCTAAATATTGTTCCAGACAAGTCTAATGTGGGAGTCTTACTAAGAACTTGCAGTAATCCTGAGGGAATCAGTAGAGTATCCCACAAGCACACGGGCACAAGTCAATGGGGAAAGACAACTTATAACAACACCGTGACTGTCAAGAAAGTTTGCAACTCCCCAGCATGCTGACACTCCCTCTGTTCTGCTGACAAAGCCAGAGCTAAACTGAATAGGGGACCTTGTGAAGCTGTGTAAACATGCTGCAAAACCAACCTGGGCTTGGGTCCAGGCTCCTCCACTCTGCAGAACCAGGTATGCTGCACATGTTAGGTTGCACTGGTTTCTAGAATATGTAAATAATACCTATGCATAAAATTTCATGCCCTTTGGGGATTCTGCCAATCGGAGAACCCACTGTAGTTTCTGGCACACAAAAGCCTTGTGGCAGCTACTCAAAGCCTTAGTCCTGATCCTGTCACCGTGCCTTAACAAGAGGTTCTACATGAGGCTCAGTGTCCTTGAAACAAGGTCCTGTCATACACCCTTGATAAGGCTTCTCGGGGATCTGATCAGGCACATGCACAGCCTGAAGAGACCACTCATGGCTAGTCATTCCTGTTCTCATCCTAACAGGAAACACATGTTAATCACCCCTTTCCTGTGTGCCTCAATTTCCCTGCCTTCCCACTCAGAGTCATAAAGGCAGATCAGGTATACAGAATGCTTGGAATTCAGCCAAAGCCTTGTATACATTCTTTAATATGTCAGCTGGCAGCCTGGCAGCCTGGCCACTGAATTCTCTATGCTAATAAACACATCACCACCAATCATCTACAGACTTTCTTGATAAACATTTCCCTCGGTGTGTTTCATGTTTTGGTTTTTAGATAGGTCTTGGTATTAGCTCAGGCTAGTCTCAAATTGAATTACTCCTGCTTCAAATAATTACAGGCAGTAGCCACCACTTGTTTAATGGGGCTGAATCTGCTCACTGAGATTTTTAAAAAGGTTATTTGAAGCACAGCAGTGGTGGAGCACACCTTTAATCCTAGCACTTGGGAGGCAGAGGCAAGTGGATCTCTGAGTTCAAGGCCAGTCTTGTCTACAGGATAGCCAGGGGCTACACAGAAAAACTCTGTTTCAAGGGAGGAAAAAAATGTGTGTGTGTGTGTGTGTGTGTGTGTGTGTGTGTGTGTGTGTGTGTGTGTGTGTGTGTTGTTTGAAACAACTGCTTTGATATAACCTTCTGGATTTAAAAAATAGAAAATGCAATTTCCATAGCAAAGCTTACTAGGATATACTGTTGTCCCAGAATTTATAGGCTGGTGTCAGAGTGCCCTGTGGTAGTTTCAAGTCTGCAGAGAATGGTAGTCACGGCACAGCGCCTCTCTTGGAGGTCAGTGGGGCAGGAACCAATTGTTCACTCAGTTCCACTTGGCTGTCCCTCCTCACTACTGTTCCAGTGTGAGAAACGGTGGGAAAATCATGCAGCTTCCTTTATTTCTCTTTTTTTTTGGGGGGGGGAGTGAGTGGGGTGGGCTGAGTTGTAAGTTTTTAACTATGTAAAGCATTTTCCTGTTCCAGAATTAAATCTATAAAACAAGATGTGTTCCCTCCTATTCTTCCTTTCCTTCTCTCTCCCATAAGGTAGTAACTCCAATGATTTGTTTTGGGGCTACTCTTCCATTTTTAATATAAACAAGGTTATGTAGGAATATATAGCATTGTATGTTCACATCTGTCCACAGATAAAAGGCTGTACAATGACACATGCTGTTCTGGACAGTGTTGTCCATGAGAACCTGAGATGACAAGAGGAATTAATATTTTATACAACTGAAATGACCACCTGTAGTTAATGGCACTCGAATTGGTCCATGCAGCTCTGGACACTTTGAATCATAGTATAGCACTTGCCCTCATTTTTCCTGAGAGCCACAGGTGCTCCATGGTATACGCATATTAATAATTTCCTCTTCAATCCTATTCTGGGATATGCTGGGCCTTTGGTATGACCAGAGCTACAACAATCAGTATGGCCTCTACTCCTGTTTTAGCCAGTGTTTCTGTGGAACAATTAGGTCAACAGAGAATAAATACACCAGAAACTTGTTCTCTAGAAGCTGATAGAATTTACATCAGGACTTCCTTAGTTTTTTTCAAGACAGGCTCCCACTGTACACTCAGGCTAACCTCCAATTCTAGATCCTCCTGTCTCAGCCCTCCAGAGCTAGGATAACAGGAACGCACCACTACAGCCAGCACATCAAGGCTGTTTAAAGCCAGTATACCCACTATATTCTGTTTGTATGGTCTTTGTTTTTTCTGAGAGAAATGAACCCATATATATAAATGGCACAGAGAATAATCCTGCAGTTTCCTTACTGAATGATAGATGCTTAGCAAAAAGAAAAGCCAGGTATGATTGTACTCAGGAGGCAGAGGCAAGTGGATTTCCGTGAGTTCAAAGTTGGTATGACAAGTTCCAGGCCAGACATGGCTACATAGTGAGACCCTGTCTCAAATACCTCTCTAAAAATAAGCAAGTGAAATGGCAGAAAGAAAGAATAGTGGGGGCATTGTGGAATTACTGTTTAATGGTGGCACTCAATACACTCTCAATGTTGTTCAACCATTGCTATTGTTTATAAATGTTTTTTCCAACAGAACAAAAATTCTATTAAGCAGTAACTCCTTGTCCCTTCTGCAGACAAATGTTGAAGGTCATGACTACTTGGAGGAGAGACGCTACTAGTGTCTAGTGAGTGGGGACAGAGACAGTCAGTGTCTTATAGTGAACAGGACAGTGCCCTCGGGACAAAGAACCATCCACTCCAAATGCCAACGGTGGTGAAGTTGAGAAAGCCTGTCAGGTTGATCCGGGTATCTGGAACAGGAACTGATCCCACAGCACAGTCTCTCTTGTAACACGGGAGGGTTGAGCAAGCTCAGGAGCGTCCAGTCCTTCAGAACATCCTCATACGTGCCAGGGGCCTCCAGCAGATTCCTCAGCTACTATTCCTCCTGGCTGGACTCTTCCACAATGCAAAGAGTGCCACCACTAACGCTGTGGTCATCAAAAGGATGCCCAAAGGTATGGTCACTGCAAAAGTGACCTCTTTGGAACAAAAGTATATAAGGAATGGCAGCTGGTAAGAACAAGTATGAATGTGAAATCTGGGAGGAGAACTGTCCTGTGAACTCCCATCCAAAAGCTAGGAGTATCTGGGCACTAGAGGGTATTGCTGCATGGGAGGCTGAGGCAGGAGGATCCCAAGTTCAAGGCCAGATTGGGCCGCATCAAAACCATCTCAAAAGAAGGGAGTGGGGGACAGAGGGCAGGGAGGTGGCAAGAACAAGCAGCACCCGGGGACAGCTGGACAAGCACATCAGAAGCACCTGATTGGGGACACTTCCAGACCATAGCTCTGCCAAGTACTAGATGACAGAAAGAGTCACCTAACCACTTAGTTTATTTCCTACCTCCCCAACCCTCCTCCTCCAAAAGCCTGAGGCTGAATGAACAAAAGTCGAAAATTACTGAGCACCTACTATGTGTCAGATGTCCAGGGTGATTCTGTGTGGTCAGAGAGCTGCCGAGAAAACCCATCCCAGAGCCATCCATTCAGAAAGATACTCCTGACATTTGGTAACTGCCCCTGTAAATGCTCATCAAAGAACCTGGTATCTAGGCTCTTTCCAGACCCACCACAGAGAATGCAGACTGGTGCTCAAATCTCCTCATTGAGGACAAATAAAGCTACAGAAAGGAAGCAACTAGCCCTGTGCAGTCTGGGCCACCTCTGGGCTCACTACATAGGACCCTCCATATGGAATTCACACTTCTAACATTCACCTACCAGATTTCTATGTTTGTTTCAGATACTAGAAATACTTGCTCTAGTCTATCTTGTCCAAGACAGGCGAAATGCATAGTAATTTATAAAACCTGAACACCAGGGATCTACACCGTCTTGAGGTCATGAACCACCTTCCCCACTTGGTCTCTGCTACTTTGATTGCCCACGCTCGTCTTCATTCTTACAATTAAAACAAGCATTGCTTTATTTATGTGTGTCCCGCTCACAGCTCCTCCACTTCTCACAAGCGGAGGAGGCTGTCTGGCCTGGAGGTAAGTGTTTATACCTGCTGAAGTGTCTCCTTAGCCCCAACTACCCTTCTAAAAGAGCCAGTTCTTGCTATCACCATTATTTTCCTGTTTGTAAGATAGGCAACATGGAGACTCAAAGCACAAATCTTCAGAAGACTGTTTAAAACCTCTGCTGAGAAGGAGGGAGGCTATAGAGAGTAGAGATTAAATGTGGGTCCTATATGTGGCATAGAGGCACATCCCAGCCCTCAAGAAGCTGAGGGAGGATGGTGAGCTTAATGCAAGTTTCATCTTACATAGACCTTGTCTCAAAAAAGAAAAACCAAATAAATGAGCAAGCACAGTGTGGGCCCTGGAGCCAGGCAGACTTGGGCCTGGACCTGAACTCAAGCCTGCCTCACAATGGTCTCCAACAAGCTACCTAACCTAGATGCACCAGCTCTGCTCTTAAGTGAAACCTCCTCTGGCCATGGGAAGGGACTTCAAGATAATCTGGTAAAGGACTCAATTAGAGCATTAAATGTTTGCCATCATTAGATGCCATACAGATCACCTGGCAAGCCCTGTCACAGCCCTCCGTCACGGGTAATGCACTTCAAAGGATATGGCCAAAGCCAAAGTGGCACAGTCACTGCCAGGTACCTATGCAAGTCTTTGCAGGCAGCGTTTATTGGACAAGCTGGCACGAAAGCCCTCGAATCCCTAGTATCCATAGACTTCTTCCACAGGGGACAGGACACCTTCTCCCTACAAGGCACAGTAATTAGTAGGGATTAGAGTCTCCCCAGGGCAGAGTCCTGGCTCCATCACTCCCTAGAGGCAACCTAGCTTCTCCACACTTTAGTTCATCCTCTGTAAAGTGGACAGAATAATCACAACTATTTCAAGATTACTAGAAATACAAATGGCAAAGAGGAAGCAATTTTTAGCTTGTTTTGAGACAAGGCCTTGTTATGTAGCTTTGGTTGTCTTGGAACTTGGAATGTAGGGCCAAGAGCCCTCAGACCCAGAGATCCTCCTGCCTCTGCCTGCTGGGATTAAAGAGGTGTGTCATCATGCCCAGCTGAGAAAACAATTTTACTGACTGATTTTTTTTAAGAGATGGTCTCCAAACTCCAATTCATTGTGCCTCAAATTAAATCTAACTAATATTCACAACGCTCAGTCTCCACCTTATTTTCCTTCCTGCATTGACTGCCTGCCCACACTAATAGGTCTTCTTAGCCCCAGCAGGCTTGGTGGCACAGAACTTCAATCCCAGCACTCAAAGGCAGAGGCAGGCTGATCTCTGAGAACTGGGAGGCAGAGATATCAAGAGGTATCAAAAACTTGTGTTTTTTTCCCCTTGCCCCCCACCCCACCCTGTGTGTGCTTGAACCCAAGACCATAAGCATGCTAAGACAAGCACTCTATCACTGGACTACACCTCCAGCCTCCGGTCTTGCTCGCTGTTCACATTCCTTCCTCTCTTCCTTTCCAATCCAGCTCATCACATCTCAAATTCAAACTCTGCCTAAAACTCTCTTCCTGCCTACTCTGCCTTAATGCATAAAACCTTATCTTTTCCTCGAAACCTCAGACCTCTTAAACCTACTCCTTCTTGTCCAAATTACTGCTAGGGACACCAATCTGACATCATTTTCTACTTCTGGACTAGCCTCTCCTCTCCACAGGCTAGTTCTACTCTTCCTTCTGGGTCCAACTAAGTCACCACCACTCCAGATTTCCTTCTAGCCCCTTTCTCATTACCTGTAGCAATCTCCCCATCTCCCATAAACTAAGAACAAGTTAAGGACCACACCTCTTCCCCTGTGGCCTCAGGCCTGGCAGTGTGACAATTGGAAGTTTCTGAATAAGGGTGCAATTTGGCATATATACTAAAAATGTTGATTGGATTTTAAGTAACAGACTACCCTTCTCAGTAGCATAGACCAGCTTCCAAATACAGAATCTGGGAGAGAGTATAAAGGAACTAGGAACAGAGGAAAGCAGAAGGTCTACTCAGGAATGTTCTCCAGATTGGCCAAAAGATAGGGACATCTCAAGATCCCTTTTAAGGTAAGTTTCTCTTCTGACCTCTAGCCCATTCACCCAAGCTGAGCAAAGGTTAGAATAACCACATCTCTGTCCTTCCTGGAGACCAGTTCTGTCCTTTTCAATGTGCCCCAAGTGCTTTTAAGTTCTACTCGCAGAGGGGAGCTTTGCGCATGCACGCTTAGCCCACAAATAATGCCTCTTCCAAAAGCCTTATAAGCTTTGTACTGAAGCCACAAGTGAAATGTTATCAGCCTCAGACAGATCCTCGGCCCACCCAAAGCTCCACAAGCTTGACACTAATCTAGTCACGGCCATACCAAACAGCAAAGCACCAGGTTACCTACCCTCTAGCCCTACCAGTCATGTGTTTAAGAGAAAAAAAAAAAAAAAAAAGGATCAGAATATCAACTTCAGCAATGGGAAGGGCTGAGGCAGGGGGGTTGCTTGCTACTAGATTTGGCAGTTTCAACCTGATCTTCACCCTGACATATAGTAGTACCAGGCCTACCAAGTCTTGGTATGGTTTGGAGCTTTGCCTACTATGTTCCTGGCACAAACATAAAGCCTGTGAACTGAGCAGTGTTCACCAGCCTGCAAACTTGTAGCCACACCCTCCCAAGTGCAGTCTTCCTCCCAGATCCCACTGCTGTGGTTTCAGTACAGCAGACCAGACTTTTGATCCCCCACCTCTACCACACCAGGCCACTCAGACACTCGCTAAGAGAAAAACCCTTTGTAACAGAGGCTTATCTAATGCAGAAGTATTTGCATTTGGGGTCAAAGCAACCTGGAACAGTCCCAGGCATTGGAGGAAGGGGGAGGGGGGGCGGCACAGCTATCTCCCACCAGACTCACTCACATAAGGCTAAGGAGTCGGCGGCTGGGCTCGAATTTATCCGTCTACAATATTAAGACGCGTGGGAGTAAGAGGCATTAACAGATTCCCAATGTTCTCTGGGTACGACCTTTTTGGGTAAAGCGACTCTTATGTAAAGCGTGTCTTAAGGAGCTCCTGAAAGGGAAATCTCGATGTCAGCTAACGCTAACGTCCCGGGAATTCTGCAATCTGGTCTGAACGGTTGCAAGTGGGCCCTATTCCAGGGGTACGGATATCGCTACGACACAACTCCAATTCTGAAGGCCAAAGTTCCGCAAGGGAGGCTAGGGGGTCAGGTGTTGATCTGCAAAGTAGGCGAATGGGGGACCCCGCGGCGGGGGGGGGGCGCTCACCTCTCGGGCGGAGCGCAGCTGCTGGCGCAGCGCATCCTTGCAGCCGTACGGGCCGCCCGTGCCAGCGCCGCGGGGCTGGAAATGAGCCTCGACTCGCGTGGCACCACGGTAAGCGCCCCGGTAGAAAGCGGGCCAGCCGAGCTCCAACGCGGGCGGCTCCAGGTCCGACTGCTCCGGGAAGTAGGTGCCCGACGAGCAGTCGTGAGAGGAGCCGAACGAGTCCTCGGCAACCGCCGCGCCGTCCTCTCCCGGCCTCTCGGCGGCGCCCAGAACCGCGCGCACCTCGTCGGTGTTGAGAAAGCGGCCGAGCCGCTCGCGCCGGAGGAAGGCGGCCCAGGCATCGGGGCCGCCGGCCAGTAGCTGCTCGAGAGCCAGGCGCCGCGCCTCGCTGTACAGCTCCGTGGGGTTTGGCGGTCCGCACGGCGACAGGCAGGCCGCGGGAAGCTCTTCCAACAGCTCGCAGTGAGCAGCCATGGCGGTGCGCAGCCAGGGTCCACTGAGACGCGATGGTCACCGGAGATTTTTATAGGCATCTTTGAATCAAACCAGCCCGCGCTATTGGCTCGTCGCCCCGCCCTTGGTCTCCCATTGGCTGTCTGCCTTCCGGGCCAACCCAGAGGCCACGCCCCCTAGTTGCTATTGGTTATTCTCTGAATACTGGCCCGCCCACCCCCTACTCTCACTGTTTGATGGCTGAGCGAAATTTAAATCTGAGTTTACTCCGCCCTAGCAGCCCTAGAACAGGCCCCAACTGGAGATAAAGACCGGCACTGTCCCAGCGCGCCCCCTGTCGGCTTCCCCATAGCGTGGCAATTGCTCTTGGACATGCTTCTGTGTGATCAGCTATATTGCCATCCCACCCTGCATATAATCATTCTTTTACTCGTTTTTTTAAAAAATGGAGACTTGGAGAGATGGTTCAGCAGTTGAAAGCACTTCCGGAGAATCTGGGTTTGGCTCTCATCTTACTTGGTGGCTCAGAACTGCCTGTAATTGTTCCATTGGATCTGATTCTCTTTCTGATATCCACATATACTGTATGCACATGTGGTGCACAAACATACTCATTAAATAAGTAAAAGTAAAGGTATTGGTGCAAAGCCGGGAGTGGAAGTTTGGGGCAGGAGTATCTGGAGTTCAAAGCCATCTTGTGCTGATGGCCAAATTCAAACTCATCCTAAGCTACATTAAGACCTTGTGAACATACACATGTATATCTATATGCATATGTGCATACACGTATACATCTAATCCACTTTGGTATTCACTTCTTCACTGATGGCCTTCTCTCCTCTCCTTTCCCTCCCCCTCCCCCTCTATCCTTTCCCAGCCCTAACCTACTGGGGGAAGTTATTCAAGCCCAAAAGTGGGGTCTTTGGTGTGTCCTCACTCCAACATCCAGTATCCAGAGGCTGCAAGAGAGCAACCTCCCCAAAAACAGCTCCTGCATGTAATAAGGACAGAGGCCATGGCCTGAGGCTGTACAACCACACAGTTTGTCTTTGCTTCTGGGTTAAAAGTGAGAAGAGTCAGAGCTTCAGCTACAGTCCTGTTGAATGAGGTAGGGCATTGCTCTCCACTATAAGCTAAATGAGAATGCCCAGAGGGGAGGGTGGAAAGGCCCAGGATGAGTCAGTGTGCCTGGAGTACAAAATAGAAGGGGGGGGGGGAATACACACAACACAGAACACCCTGGTAACATAAATATGTCACCAAACTGTAAAATATATGCTACTGTAGGGCTTCATGTGATTTCCAAGAGGTAGTTTGGCAGAATAAAGCCCAACACTAGCCAACTAGAATTCCTAAGTTTTCACCAACTCCCAACTGGGAAACCCCTTCAGCTCCACCTATGAATCCCCAAAGCTTTTCATGCTTGGGGAACCTCCTGGGAGAGCCTTCTGGATGCTGGCAAGTCTGGGAGTGTCCCCACCCTTCTCACCACCCCCCCCCCACCATCTCTTATAGAACTCAAGTCAGCCCTACCCAGGTGAGCGAGTGCACAGCAATAACCACAGTCAGACCAACAGGTGTTATTAAAAGGAATTTAATAATCTTAATTAAAAATCCTTAACAGCGAATTCCGTCACAGGCCTTGACAGCTGGAAGTGACTCCAGGGGCACAGGCCCCTTGGGGATATGGTCAGACCCCATTTTGGAGGCATAGAGCTACTTCAGTACAATATCAAAGATCCATGAGAATTTTTTTTTAAAAAAAGTTTTAAATATATTAGACTCTTTTGATTGCCATTTTTTACACAAAGCTGCTGATACAGTATACAGAGTTTTAACTGTTTTCACATAAAATACATTTTTTTTCTTAAGTTTTCTCTGTACATCTGTGGCTTCTGGTCTGGTGAGTTATTGCGGAGGGCTGGGTGACTGCACTTCTGGGTATGCAGAGCCAGGCCCCGCACAGTGGCACTTGAAAGTGCCAACAAGAAGCAGGCCCCTCTGGCCAACAAGGGACTCCTGTGGAGGAGAGGCCTAGGGCTTTCTAGGAAAGTGGTGGGTCACTTCAGTGGAGTTGTCCCCTGGACAGGTGGCCCTTGGCTTTTCTGTGCCCTGGGGAAGGGGAGGCTATCACCAGGCTACAAATAGCATTCATACAGTCCTTCTAGCATCATTTAAGGATGGCCCCCTCTGGAAAGCATCCCTGTACTCTGCTTTGGGAGAGCAGGTAGGAGAGAACGCTCAGGCTCAAAGAGTATCAGTCACTAAGAACCAAGAGGCTCACACTGTTAACAAAGCTACACAGTGCTAGACAATGGAGGGGAACATATTTTATTCATTTATATTTGGTTTTTGGAGACAGAGTTTCTTTGTATAGCCCTGACTGGCCTGGAACTCACTGTGCAGACCAGGCAAACTTGAACTCAGAAATCCCCTGCCTGCCTCCGCCTCCCTAGTGCTGGGTTTAAAGGTGTGTGGTACTACGTCAGCTGGGTGCCACAATCTGGCAACCTTTCCAAGCATTTAAAAGTTCATCAAATAGTGCAGAGAAGCTTCATTAATGCTGAATATTTGAAAAGTAATTATATTCCCAAAGTCTCCAGTAGACCTGGGCTTAAGTTTCATTCCAATTCCCTGAGCTACTGGCCAGAAATTCACAATCTGGTGATAGCTACCGATTTCTAACTGTTTAGGGAGCATAAGGTGGCCTCAAGGACCGCAGCTCATAGGGAACTGCAGGGCACCTGGTTTGGAAATAGATGTCTTTAGTTTGCCAAGAATGGCAACTAAGATACAGGTTCCTGTTTGGAGTGGGGCATCTGGTCATCTTTACCAGGCTCCCTCTAGCCCCTGGACTCACTCCTTCCAGGGAGAGAAGCTGACACACAGGGAAGGGTTTGTTATGAACAGGAAGGAGTAGCTATCTGTTCTCACTCCCAATATCCATTGAGAGGTAGGAGAGAAGACTACATGATTCATACACAAAAAAATGAGCTAGAGATGACTGTAAATACTAGGGAAGCATTTGACAGCAAATTTCAGACTTCTAATTCTTCCAGGTACTAACCTCAGACTGCTGTTATATTGGTCTCCAGGGTAGCTGGCCTGAACACTACCTCTGAAGGCTCTAGATGGATTGGTATGGTGTCTGCCTGGGACCCAAGATCTAACATCTGCACTTAGTGGCAAATGTTATCTCTGTGTGGTCAGAAAGTTGCACCCCAGCTAAAGAGATTCTCACTAAGAACTGCAGGATCTGCAAAGCATAGGAGCACTGTTCTGGGTTGCAGGCACTCTGCTCAGAATAATGGATGAGTCTGGGGATGCCCACAGTCCACAAGGGATCAAAGTCCTTGCTGCCTGACTGGTATATTATCTGCAGAAACGAACACCACGCCTGGTGTGTCTCCGCACCTCAACAGTTTACATGAGTGAATTAGTAGGTGGCCCTGGCTCTTGCACTGGAGATTTTTCCTCATTGTGGCTCTCAGTATTCCAAAGAACCATAGGGAAAGTGCCCCTAGGGACTTGGAGCCCAAACAGGGAACAGTTGTTTAGCCCTGGTGGAAAACATGAAGCTCATGAGTCCACACTTGAGACTAGCTCCCACGGAAGAGGCAGCTAAGTTTTTCATTCCTCAGATAGACAGGAATGTCCGGGGGGGGGGGGGCAGGGAGAAGTGCTGGGGGTAGAGGAGGAATGGCCTGAATGGATCAGAGAGGGCAATAAATGGCTTCAGTCTCTGGCTCCTGATTAAAGATGGCAGAACCCCTGGGCAGCTGACTCCTAAGAGTATATGGCTGCCAGCCTGGGCACTGTCCACCTTGTGGCTAAAATCAATTCCAGAGGCATTTCAATGTCTGTTGGAGCCAAATACTGGTTTAAAGCCACAGGTGTGTGTTTTGATCATCTCCCTCTCTCATCTTATGGGCTGCAGAACCCAGCTAAGGCCCCAGGGATTCAAGAAACTGACGTTGGACTCCTGTGCTGCCCCATGCGCCAGATTGCGTTTGTCCTGGGGTTGGATGGGGGCTGGCCTAGTGTTTTGTACCTCCTTCTGCATCCAACAGCCTCCAGGGCACTCTCTGGCCCACACTCCTGATCCTAATAAAGCATCACCCCGACCTAAAGGGGTCCTGATTCATGTCTAGTTTACTGAGGTTCCAAGTGGGGACAGAGACCAAATAATGACAAGCCTCATTACTAAGGTTGTGACGCAGTGGGGCATAACAATGTGGGTATCTGTCCCTTACATCCAAATCTAGACTTAGGGACCCTCTCAGGGTTCTAAGGAGGTAGTTTAAGGATAAATAAAAGGAGCACAGAGCAAGGAACAAACTCGTGGCTTGCTAGTTACACCAGAAGATTTTGGTGGAGCTAGTGTGTCACATCCAAGGTATGGAGCACATTTCAATGGGTTTGTGGGAGAACGTGGAAGTGGCGGTGGTGTGGGCTTCCTTCCCAAGCATCAGGAAGACTAAGGCAGCCAAGCTGAATAGCTGGGATAAGAGCCGGGATATGAGAATGCAGCACAGGATAGTGGCCATGGGCACCTTGGTTTGCAGCTTTGGGCATTATCACCCCAGTGAAAATAGGCTGGGTGCTAAGACACCTCCTGGCAGGAGGCAACAAGTGACCCTTGGCAAACACACTTGACATAGCATTACAGAAAAGGCAAAGCTTGGAGGGGCGTGGGCCTGAGCATTCACTCTGCACACTGGCCGGTGTAAGGTGGAAGGGTGGTGTGCAGGCAAGCCTCAACTGCTCAGTGTGATGGCACAGACCGAGAAGGCCTGGCTGAGATGGGCTGTATCATAACAGCCTGAAAACCACATCACCTAGAGTGCTGTGGTATATCAGCATTAACCAGGGTGCCCTCAGCAATGCACATACCCTTTCCCAGGAAGCCCCACACAGAAGCTCCTGATGAAATTCATTTTTCAAACACCAGACAATAAAACCCAATTGTGATGCTATCTTGGGAGAAGGAAAATTGAGTTATCTCCTACCTGGAACTTTACAGCCTCAAAGAATGCTGTAACCAAATGCATTTTGGAAAATACCAAAGTGCTGTGCCCTACCGACCCCTGTGCTTCCATAGAAGACCAAAATAATATTTAGTTTCTTCTAAGAGTGGATGGCCTGATTTTCGTGCTTGGCCCTTGAACTCACGCACCTGCCTATGCATGAGAGTAGCCTTCAACGAGACTGTCGGGAGCAGGCCTGGACCAACTCATCTGACCCATATTGACTCCTGGTCCCCATGAACACAGAGGACTTCCTGCCCCTGCTGGGTGTGGGTAGTGGCTCAGCCTGGTATGACTCTAAGCAGAACTGTGGGTCTCAGCTGAGCAGGTCTTTCCCCATGGAAGCCAGTTGGCGAGCTAAGACTGTCTTGGACTCATTCTTCTGGGAATAACCCACAAATTCTTAGTCCCACCAAGAACTCAGGTGTTAACATTCCCACACACTGAAGTGTGTGTGTGTGTGTGTGTGTGTGTGTGTGTGTGTGTGTGTGTGTGTTAGTACTGGTCCCGAGAAGCCTTTACAAAGTACAGAGCTAAGATTCCCAAGCCCACCCTCCCTGAATCAGACTGCAGAGTGAGTTGGGACCACTATGCTTCAGATGCAGGCATTGAGGTGAGAAAGCAACACAGAGGAGAGAGCAGGGATGCTATGAGCAGCTGGGCATGAGGTAAGGTCAGCATTCCTCTGGAAAGCAACTCCCAACTCTCCCTTGCTGCCATCTGACACCTCCCCAGCCAGGGCTGCCTTAGATTCCAGGGGACACCTCTCTGAGGCAGCTCTCTCCTCCAGCTCACAGACACTAGGAGATCCGGCAGCAGCCATGGACTTTCTCCTCCATCTCCTCCATGGGGGCCTTGAACTTCAAGAGTGGGGGGTCTCCGCTGGTGACCGTGTAATACACTGAGGTCCCATTGCTGCTGTAGGGGGAAGTTCTGCCTCCGATCAAGGGAGCCTTGCCTTCGCTGCTGCTCTCCCCTGACCTGGCCACACTACTGCCCAGGTGGGTGCTTAAGAATGGATGGCTGAGCAGCTTGGCTGCGGCCCGCTGCCTCTTCAGCTCCAGGAGCGTTTGGGGGCTCTGCTCCTTGAAGCCGCTCCAGGGTGGGGGGACATCAGCCACACTGGGGTTGCCATAGGCCATGCTGTAGTCAGGCATCTCATGCATCTTCCATATGTCCCCATTGGCCAGTGCATACTGGTAGGTGCTGACGGGAGCCCGGAGGCCATTCTCCACAGGCCCATCCAGTTCTCCCCGCGAGATCTTGGTAGAGAATTCTGAGAGTAGCATTGGCTTCTCCAGCCTGGGGTTCTGGAGAGAGGAAGGACAGCATTAGTATCCCCCTCAGCTAGAGGAACTGCACCCACCAGCCACTTGCACCTCTGCTGAGGGACGTGAGTACTGGAACGCATCCTCCAACTGTTTCTCAACCTCCATGTAGCCTTGGTGCACCTGGGCCTGTGTTCTGGTAGAGCAGACTAAAGTCTACCCCAACCCCAGGACTGACGCTAATGAACACATTTTATTGCCAGTGTGCTGAATGAGTTCATAAAAATAAAATCAGTGCAACTCAACTTTGAGACTCTTACTAGAACAACTAGAAAGATGTTTCTGTAAGAAATGTAATTGGTAAAGATGCTGTAAGCTGTGGGCTGCAGAAGCACAGGGTCAACGTCGATTTCTCTGCTTGAAGGAAAAGCTGACATCAAGGAACACTGGTCCCAGGGAGACCGACCTCATGATGTATTCTGAACACCTAGTTCCTGCTGGGCCCAGACCTTTCCACTTAAGTAAGTCAAAATATGCCCTTTGTTGTGAATGTCAATTGTAGTTAGTCCCCCATCCCAGTCACTTGTAACTCTTTTCCAGTAGATCTCCACTTCACGTAATGGAGCCTCACCTAAGGACTTACACACGTCAACAGTCCCTGGATAATAAGCTTGAAAAGTAGCTAATGTCCAGAGACTATAAAAGAAAAGGTAGAAATAGCTGATGATAACCAAGATGTAACCCGCTGTAAAGTCACCATGAACAAAGTCATGAGATACATATTAAAAAAAAAAAAACTGGAAAAATCATTTGTGACACATGTGACAAGGAAAAGAGAATAATTTCCCTAATAGAAAAAACTCAACTGGTTGACTGAGTTGGAGAGACCGCTCAGGCGTGGTGACACAAGCCTGCTGAAGCAGGAGGATCAGGGGATCGAGGCTGTCTCTATGAATAGGCTTTTCTTTCTTCTGAGCCGTTAGGCACTAGGTGTTAGAAGTCCTCTGTCAGAAGGAATGGGAGCATGTGTGTAGCTCGTGTGCAGACATTACCCTATTTTACACAGGGACTCAAGCATTTGCAGATTTTGGTATCTGAGGGACGCCAGGTCCCGAAACTAACACCCCCCCCCCCAGCACTGAGCAACATCTGCAAGTAAAGTCACTTTAAAAGACTACAGAATAGACAGTTACAACTGCATGAGTGTGGGGGGTTGAAAGAAAATGATCCACAAAGGGAGTGGCACTATTAGGAGGTGTGGCTTTGTTGAAGTCTGGGTGGTCTCATTGGAGGAGCTTTGAGGTCTCATATCTGCAAGCCATGCCCACTCAGATCACTTCCTGTAACTCCATGTAGGACTCCCAGCTCCTTCTCCAGCACCCTGTCTGTCTGCCTGCCACCATGTCCCACCATGATGACAATGGACTAAACCTCTGAAAATGTAAGCAGCCACCCAATTAAGTGTTTTTCTTTATAAGAGTTGCTCTGAGGGCTGGAGAGATGGCTCAGTGGTTAAGAGCACTGGCTACTCTTCAGAGGACCTGGGTTCGATTCCAAGCATCCGCATGGCAGCTCACACTGTCTATAACTTCAGTTTCAGGGGACCTGACACCCACAACAAAACATTAATGCAGGTAAAATTAAAAAAAAAAAAAAAAAAAAGAGTTGCTGTGGTCATGGTGTCTCTTTATCCTAACTAAGATAGAAGTTGATATGACAGGGACATTGCTGTGATAATCGACTTATGTCGCCTAAAGTTCCTTCTCGTGATATTTTGGTGAAGAATGCTGTGTCTGCCTTTTGCCCTTGTCTGAAGAGTCTGCCTGAGGCTAAAGTGAGTGAAGAGTTTTGAATTAATTCCACTGGCAGAGGAAATCTCAAAGCAGCCTAGTGTAGACTCTGCTGTGTGGTTATCACTGGTAACTCTAAGATTTATAATGAAAAGGAGCAGGCTGAGCAGAGTAAACTACAAAACATAAAATTTGAGAAGAAAAGAAGCACCAGGAAGAGGAATGGAGCTACGTCCTGTGTTCAAGGAGATAGACAGATTAAGAAATGGAATAAACGGAGTGGTGACCTCAGGGCAAGATCCTACCAGCTAAATTTCCAATTTGTAAAAAGGAGTTAAAGCCTAGAGCCAGGTGTGGTAGTACATGCCTTTAATCTCAGCACTTGGAAGGCAGAGGCTGGAAGATCTCTGAATTTGAAGCCAGCCTGGTCTACAGAGAAAGTTCCAGGACAGTCAAGCTTAGGCAGTGAAGGAAACCATTAAAAACAGAAAGCTGGTCAAAATGTAAATGAACGAGGGGGTCATATTCCAGCCCCTGTAAGCAGCAGAACCTGGCAGCTTTGGCCGCGTGGTTCTGGAGTTAAGAATAGAAGAAAGGGGCTAAGAATTTGCCTCTGAGATTAAGGAAAGCCACTGTGGCCAAGCGTGTGTCAGAGGTGTCCCTGAATAGAGGCCTAAAAAGGCCATTGAAGCTATGACTATGAAGCCTGGATTGCCTTGGAGATGGGAGAGCCACAGAACACCTGCTGAGGAGAGCTGCTAACAGGAAGTGTAACCAGCCCAAGATAGAGAAGTGTGTTGACTGTCAACAAAGCTGAAAGGAGCTGGAGAGCTGAAGAGCGTCCAACATCAGACATGGAGCTGCAGAGTTTGGAGTTTGCCCAACTGGTTTTCAATTTTGCTTTGCAAGCGTAAGTCACCCAATTCAATGTTTTCCTTTATAAGAGTTTCTATGGTCATGGTGTCTCTCCAGAACAGTAGTAACCCTAAGTAAGACAATGACTTTTGGGAAAAGGCCAAAGTCTGGAAGTGTAAGATCATTAACCACACACACGCATGCACACACACACACACACACACACACACACACACACACACACACACACAAAACTAAATAGGTAGAAAGCTGTCTTCAGGTTCAATTTCATAACCAACCTCCATTCGTGTGCTGTCACAATGCTGAGGATCTCCTGGAACAATGGAAACATGATACTGTAACAGTGGAGTCCACAGACGGTGCCACACAGAGTGAAGTCTGCTATGATGTATGCATCGGTACTGACTCATGGTGCCAGCACATGCAGGACACAAGCAAAAAATGAAACAGAACCTGATGGCAATTTTCTACCTATTTAATTTGTGTGTGTGTGTGTGTGTGTGTGTGTGTGTGTGTGTGTGTGTGTGTGTGTCTATGTGTGTATTGAGACCAGAGGTCTCTCCCTGAACCTAGAGCTCACCAATTCAGCTAAACTGACTGACTAGAAAGCCCTGGGGTCCTCCTGTCTCCATCTCCCAGGCACTAGGATTATATGTTTAAAAACAGGTCTCACCATGTAGCTCTGGCTATACTGTAACTCACTTTATAGACCAGACTGGCCTTGAACTCACAGCGATCCCTCTACCTCTGTCTCCTGAGTGCTGGGATCAAAGGTGTGCACCATCACACCTGGTTAGGTTTTTTTTTTTTTTTTTCAGTGTGTGTGCTGGAGACCTACACTCATGTCCTCATGTTTGCATGGCAAACACTTTACTTGCTGAGCCATCTCCCCAACCACGCCACTTATTTCACTATAAACATAAAGCTGCTTCAAATCTCAAGGTCTATTATTGAGAGAGAGAAAAAAGTATTCAATGTCTGAGTTCAGTGATTCTCTTTGTAACTATGAGGGCTCTTTCCCTGCTACTGATCGGGATGCAGATGCTTTGTAAACTCAAGATTCAGCTTCATTTTTAGCCTATCACCACAGCCAGGGAAGATGTTCCTGTCTGGAAGTGTAATAGATGTCAATACTAGGGGTGCTGAGGACTAATGGCCAAATCTGTGGAATTCAAGAAACTGCCAAAGTCTTGGACAAGTGCCCAATCCATCTTTGTGTGCTTACACCCATCTGTGATGAACTTACACATAAAAACATGCAGAGATCCTTATGCTGAGACCAAATCAACCTAACTAGGCTTGGTGAGAAGGAGAAACTAGAAGAATGGGCAAGACTGTGCAAAACTGATCTGATTTGGGAATGTGATGTGGGAATGCTTTTATGTATGCTGTGAATCTCAATCTTTAAATAAAGGAGCTGTTTTGGGCCATGACAGGCACCATAGAATAAGTAGGAGGAGGAATCAGAATAGGTAGGAAAGGGAGGGTAGAGTCAGGGGCAGACCAGCTGAAGCCAAAAGGAGCAACATGTAGGAGCACAGGTGAGCCACGGGCCACATGGCAGACAGATTAATAGAAATGGGTTGAGTTAAGATATAAGAGCTAGCTAGCAATGTGCCTGAGCCATAAGCCAAACAGCATGAAGCTAATTTAAGTGTCTGAGTCATTTCTGGGGGCCTGGGCAGCAGCAGCGGGCAGCTAAGGGGTCTGGGGCTGAAGGTCTGTGGGTCTGGTGCACAGGTCTGTGGGTCTGGGCCTCTGGCAGCCCGGGACCAAGAAACCCCACTGCTATACTGATCCAGATGGGAAGCCCTGTGAAGTGGCTGACTGTTACATAGTTATGTTGTGGTTAGAGAATACAGAATAGAACCAGAGCAAAGAGATCATGGAAGAGTGGTTCAAATGCACGCAATAAAATTATCTGGCTCAAAAATAACTCTGAGATTATATTAGGCTGGGATAGGCCCTCGTCTGATGATTAGAACCCTTATAAGGAAACAGAGGTGCCAGAAGCATGACTTGGTTGGTAAGGTGCCTGCCGCATAAGTGTTAAGACCTGCGCTTGGACTCCCAGCATCCATTCAAGAAGCTGATTCATGTCCGCAACCCTAATACCGAGTTGGCAGAGACAGGTGACCTTTGGGGCTCACTGGCCAGCCAGTCTAGTTGATTGGTGAGCATCGGGTTCAGTGAAAGAACCTATTTCAAAAACAACAGTGGTGACTGACGGATATACCAGACATAGGCCTCTGGCTTGCACATGTGTGTGCACTCTCATGTATGTGCCCACACCTGTAAATATACTATATAAGCAAAAATGTTTTAAATACAAAGAAGTGGATGTGCATACATACACAGGGAAGAAGACTTGGGGAGACAAAAGTAGAGATCAGGGGCATTCTACAGGTGAAGGAACACCCAAGTCGCCAGAAGCTGGAAGGGGCCTTGGCACAGACCTCCCCTTCAGAAGCACCAAGAGGAGCCAACCTTGCCAACGTCTTTATTTTAGACTTCTGGACTCAGACCCCTCAATGTCTACCATTTTAAGTCCCCAGAGTGACCTTTGCTACCACAGCTGAGGAAGAAAACCACACACCATCTTCTGAGAGTTCCCAGAAATCAGGGCCACTGGTTGTGGCTAGAGCAGTTTCTCAGAGACTGTCCCATAGCCTTCCCACATTTGTCAGAATACCCTCTCCAACTAGACAGCATCTTGTCAAGCATTTCAAACATTTGTTCCCACTAAAGAAGGTCTTGGCCCTTAGTTCCTAAGGTAACTATCATGCTGAGGCCCTCTTCTGGAGAATTCAGGACCAGATCTATTATGAGGGGACAAGCAAGCCTACGGTCTGTCCCTGCCAATTATGAGCCTCTCTCACGAAAAGATCTCCTCAACTCTGACTAACACACTCAAGGGTTACCTCCTTAACAATATTAGCCACCACCGACAGATGGGAGCCAGCTGTTCAAAGGTACCACCAGCTATTTCCCTTCTGATGGTTCTCAGATGAGATGGTAGGACCAGGCTGGGCCCTGTCCTCTTCACAAGGTGGTGGCCAACACTGGAAGGCAAGAGGTCTCTCACCGGGTCCTTGTTCTCCTGGTCTGTCCTGGTTTCCCTGATATCTCCGTTGTAAGTGGAGGTACGCTGGTCTTCGGCTGCGCTTCGCTGCTGCCACAAGATGGCCTCTCCCTCATACTCTTTCCGATACAGGTTGGTTCTGTCGGACAGGCTAGCTCGACGCACCACCTTCCTGAGAGGGACAGAGGAGGTGTGGGAAGCTGTGCCCAGGAGCCATAGGCAGGCATGTGTAAGGGCCCCTGGTTGCCCTGTACCACTCACCCACGGCTGCCTGCACTGGATGTCCTCCGGCTCAGGGATGACTTGTGTCTCAGCTGGGACTTCATGATCACGTCATGCTTGTGTTTAAGCTCCAACAGCAGTACCTTGAACTCCTCCTCCTCACACAGGTCTGAAGGAGCACAAGAGTCAGTTGCAGAAGGCAAGGCAGGGGCTCCATACCACAGGAGCCACTATGTGAAACCACCAGAAGCTCTGAGAACCTTCTAGGGCACAGAAGGAGGGAAGAAAGCAACCCCGACTTATTTCCTTAGAGGAGTGTGGGAATGGGAGACCTGGGCTGAGGGACTCATACTGTGCTGGCAGGCTCTGCCAATCCCCGACTTATTTCCTTAGAGGAGTGTGGGAATGGGAGACCTGGGCTGAGGGACTCATACTGTGCTGGTAGGCTCTGCCAATCTGACACAAACTTAGCATACCTGGGAAGAGGAAATCTCAGTTGAGGGATTGCTTCCACAGAATGTCTTGTGAACAAGTCTATGGGGAATTTTATTGATTGATAATTGATCTGTTACCCCTGGGAAGATGAGCCTGGGTTGTATAACAAAGCGGGGGAGCCAGCCATGACAGTATTCTTCTACGGTCTCTCCCTCGGTTCCTCCTTTGAGTTTCCTCAATGACGGACTATGAAGCGGAAGTGGAAGCCAAATAAACCCTTTCCTCCCAAGTTGCTTTTGGTCAGAGTTTTATCACAGCAACAGGAAAGCAAAGTAGGACACATACCCTTGATAGTCTCGGGGAGAGTCATAAAGTTTCCCTCATGTGAGCACTGAGAGGAAACAAGCAGATCCCTCAAGCAAGAAACGAAGTGATGATGCTGAGAAAGCCCCCTGACTCCACCAGCCAATCTACTAAGTCTATCACCCTGTTCATCTACTGGATAACCTGTCCATCTGCACATACTGACTGTACATAGGTTCATCTTCAGCCCACCCACATCACATTTCTGTGACAGTGAGGTTTCTTGGCCCCAGGCAGCCAGAGGTCCAGACCCACAGACCTGCAGCCCTAGACCCCTTAGCCGCCTGCCACTGATTAGGCCTCAGAAATGATTTAGAAGCTTATATTAATTTTATGGCTTAGACACATTGTTAGCTAGCTTTTACTTCTTAACTCAACTCATTCTCATTAATCTGTCTGCCACGTGGCCCCTGGTTCATTTGTGTTTTTTATATGTTTTTTTTGGGGGGAGGGGTTGTTGGCTTGGCTTGTTTTTGACTTTGTTTTGTTTTTTTTTAATTTATGTTGTGATTTTTAAAAAATTTTTTATGGTGCCTGTCATGGGCCAAAACAGCTTTTTTATTTAAAGATTGATATTTATAGCATATAGAAAGAAATTTTTACATCACTCTAGATAAGCATCTTTAGACCTTATCAACTGACATTTAAATCTCACCACACATTACCACCTGTCCACCCTACTCTCCATCTACCCATCCATCCTCCATATCCATCTATCTATCTATCAAACTATCTATCTCTATCATCTACTTACCTACCTACCTTCAGTATGCACCCATATGTTCAACCATCCATCTACTCACCATCAAAAAAAAAACCAAAAACAAAAACAAAAAAACCCAAACTTCTAAGTATGTATGTACAAAGTATTAAGCTGCCTTACCTATTGGCATCTCATCCATGGATGTCCTGGCACTGAGGCTAGCTCCATGGGACACTAACAGCTCTGCCATTGGCATCTGCAACACAGAAGAAGTTCATGTTCCCCATACTCAGGCCTCAAGAAGCTAGGGAGACTATCCAAGACCTCTTAGAATGTGACCCAAAGGATGGTGGAGGAAAATTGATTCCCAGGGAAGGCCCTGTACACTGGAGTCATGAGAGAGCCCTGCCGAATGTGATGGGCTTGGTACCGCCTCCCAGCAGGCCTAAGTCACTAGAAAAACATCAGCAGGAGGAATCAGTTGTAATTCCACAGCTGTCAGGTGTCTACAGGTGGTTGCACGGGCTGCAACCACATTTAGGAAAACACATTCTAGAGAAACCACACAAAGCAAAGATCACGGAGATTTTCTACTAAGCATATTTGAGTTTTTGTTCTGCTGTAATGTTTGCAACCTCCCTTAGCCTTCTCCTCTCCTACAGACTCACCGTAGCCGATACCTTAAGTGTCTTTGATCTCTTGCACAATTGCCAGCTCAAAGGACTTGGAATCAGTAATTTGACCTTGTGCCTGACTATTCTACAGGGGGTAGGAAATACCTGTCCCCAGAAGGCTGCTGCATGCAGAGGCTCCCAGCCATCCCAGTCCTTCACATCCACACGCACTCCATGGTCCAGGAGGAGTTCAGCTGCCCGCAGGTATCCATTGGCTCCAGCTATGTGTAGCTGGAAGAGATAAAAGTCAGAAGTGCGTGTTCCCAAGGGGGTTGGCTCCACACCTGGGAGGTAGAGTGCCCTTTCTCACCCCAAGCCTAAGAGCATCCTTGAGGTCAGAGAATGGAAGAGAATGAGGTGACAACACCAGCCAGGAAGGTCACAGGAGATTACTAAGTGTGAAATAGAGAAGATGAGCTTTTCAGTTGAGCCTCAGAGAAGGGATCGCAGAAGTTCAATATGATAATATAAGAATATACCCACCTGTTCTTTGATATAGCTTCTTTTAAAATGCGGAATCTGGTTGCTCTGCCTTTGAATATAGACAAAATTGGCTGGCTGACTTCTAACCACCCAGGAAGCATATTACAAAGTAGCAGTGTATGATTTATGAGGCTGGGGAATGACAGGCATTGCTGTTTCTGCCTTATGCTCTCTTGGATTCATTTGGCAGGAGGTAGCCATCTCCTGACGCCAGGAGAAGTTGTAAGAAGGCAAGAAACTGAGGCCTTCTGCCAACTGCCATGCTATCAGCCAGCCAGGGAACTGCACAAATGAGACCATCTTCAAATGTGACAGTAGCCCTAGTCAGCCTCATGGGAAATGACAAGTCATAGTCATCCAGGTAAGCAATCACTAATTCTCTGCTGCACAGGAACACTGTGTGTTTACTGCAAAGATGCTACTCTGTAGGGCCCATCATTGTTCTGCATCAACTGAATGGGAAGACTCAAGCTGTGCGTGCTGAATTCCCAACTGTTTTGTTTATGTATTTATTTAGTTTGTGGTGAGAAAAGGTCTCATACTGTAGCCCAAGATACCCTCAATTTGCAAGGCCTCCTGCCTCAGCTTCACAAGCATTGGAATTACAGGCATGAGCCACCGCTCAGTACCACCACAAGGCTGCCTGCCATGGCTGCCCCCAAGCAGACCTCAGTTGCTCCACTTGTCTGGTAACACAGAAGAGGAGGTGCTTAGGGCCGGTGGAGAGCATGACAACAAGGCATGGCGTGAGAACGAGCCAAGGAGATAGAAGGATGAGGCAGAGAGAAACCACTGATAGGCCTCAGAGGGGGGCAGAAGTGACAGGCTCTAGAGCAGCTGAGGACTGACTGGGGATGACCCAGAGGATGGAAACGGTTGGGATCTGTGATGGAAGCCATTGGGACAGAGAAGTCATGGCTCAGATTCAGATGAGGCCCTGATGGTCATATATTTCCTCCATGGGGAGGTTGCTCTGAGGTTCTGACAAGGGCAGGCTTTTCTTTTCTAATTCTCAGAATAGCTCTAGGGTATGATGTGAGGAAGTAGAATATGGAGATGTGATTTATACATCTGATGCTTGCCGGTTGTAGAGAACGAAACCTTGCTGGCCAGCAAGATACCTCAAAGCACAAGAGCACAGTAGGCACTTAACCAGGAGTATTGCTAAGGAGGAAGAGAGTTGTCAGAACCAGCATGGTGGTATTTGCCTGGAGTCCCATCATTTGGGAGGCAGAGGCAAGATCATGGGTTTGATGACAGCTTGGGCCATATAACAAGACCTTGTCTCAAAAATAAGTAAGTACTCTCAGAAGTACAGCATTTGCCTAGCATACAGGAAGAGATAGACAGAGACAGAGATAGAGATAGAAAGGAGACTGTTATCGATATATACTGAGTTTTCAGACTGTGCTCAACATCTGCTGAATGTCAGACAGTCCTCCCAGCTGCCTGTGAGGAAAATGCCATTACTGGCCCAGGTGGCTGGGATCATCATAAAGCCAGCAGCATATCACTACGTGACCCCATTCTTCAGTACTGAGCTGAGGAGGAGGGACTTGTCTAACTGTAGTGGACATGAAGCAGAGGTCAGAGGTCAGAACTCAAGAGTAAGTGAGAAAAGACCCATAAGCAAATCCGAGGCCCAAAATCAGCTCTAAGAGCTGAGCACTGTCTGCTGAACAGCCCTTGGGTCCCTGGATGCCCATGACCTTCAAGGAATCTTAGAACAGTGTGCAGGCCTTGAAATGGTTACTCCCATAATCATGTTTCAGTTTTCAGCTTAGAGGTGGCAAGAGCAGACCCTCCCAAATACTGAGCTTCTGCTGTCAAGGGCCTAGAGGAGGGGCCGAGGTGTCCTGTCAAGCTGCTGACAGTGACAGCTGAGTTACAAGGATCAGTGGAGGTAACTAGGTGGCTCTGAGGAGAGGAAGGCTTTGTCATTTTATCTAAGAACTAGTAAAGAATGTGGCAGAGAAGTGGTCCTTATAACTATGTGTTAACTGGATGGACTGGCGGATGGATAAATGGGCAGAGAGATGGACAGATGGACAAATGGATGGATGTACGGATGGATGGACAGACAGATGGACAGGTGGATGATGGATGGATGGATGGGTAGACAGACAGACAGACGGACAGACGGACAGATGGATGGGTGGAGGGATGGAGGGATGGATGGAGTGACAGATACAATTTGTTACAGTGACCTCAGGGAAAGCTGAATGATAAGGGCCATGATTTTCAAGGGCACAGTATGCAGGGAATAGATGATACAAAGCAAGACCATGTGGGTGAGTGAGCAGTGGTAGTCCTGAAGACAGTATAGGTATTGCCATGGAGACAAAGCAGACAGACATCAGAACCAAGCTCCAGAGCTCCTGACTCCCAGCCCCAGGTGAGATTGGCCATGATCAAAAAGAGACTGGACTTCAGCCTTAATAGTCTATATTCCAGGATCAGCAGGGGGTCTAGAGGAGGCCCAAAGTCACAAGTGTATAGGCTTTCATCTTACCAGGAACCAGACCCAATTCAGCCCTCGTTGGTCTTGGCTCTGGTACTTGCCTCCAACCCAAACCCGCCTGACCCATCTCCTCACCAGTGTGGCCCCCTGGGCATCTATCCAGTCAAGATCCTGGCCTGCTGCAATCATGCAGTGGATGTCTGATATCATCTTCTGCTCAGGAGCTGCCCGCATCTCATTGATTTTCTCCTGGGTGATGCCTGCAGGGAGGTGAGACGTTACTCAAGGGCATTAGGTCTGGGTCCCAAGCAGACAGGGCATCTGCTCCCCAAAGTCTGTCAGTCACCCAGTATACAAATACACCAAAGATCATTGTCCCCAGGCCTGCTGAACACACACACCGTGGGCTACCTCACAGGACAAGGGCCATTCCTTCCTGGCAGCCAATAGGCTTCTTATGAGCATAACTCACTTTCGGCATGCTGTTAACCTGTTAGGTCTAGGTTGGAACAACTTCCTGCTCACCTCCAGTTGCCCTGATTGCTACTCTGCTTCATTGTTTGGGTGCTGACCTATATCACCTCCCATCTGCTGCCAACTGGCTATCTTTTCTGACTAAGGTCTGTTGGTTTCCTTTCTCCCATATACCATTGTGCTTGTAGGAACATATGCAATAGTTAATTTTTTTGTTGTAAGAATGGCTAAGTCAGTGAATACATTCCTTTCAAATAGTTAAGTAAGAAATAGAAGGGCCCAGAAAGACTTCCTTTTTTTCCTGAAACAGGGTCTCACTCTAATGCAGGCTGGCCTCAGATTTGTGACAATTCTTCTGCCCCAGCCTCCCATATGCTAGGATTACAGACATAAGTTTTTCCAGTTTCAGAGAGACATGTGATAGCCCAAATCTCTGGCCCAAATTACTGGTGACTACTGATTTAAGGAGCGAACACAAGGCCCCCATTTTAACACCTCATGGGATCAAGTTTCCTTGGGAAGAATTCTGAGAAATCTGCAAACTTGAAGGGAGAAAATAGGTCACATGCTTATTCTGACTAGCCTTCCATAAGTTAGTATTTCCTACCATTAGAACAATTAGCAGTGCCCGTGAGCCTATGGCCAAAGAAACTCCAGGTAATTTCATACCACCATATCCGATCATCGAAAGAATCAATGGCTTCTATGTAGCACATTTTAAAATATTGTGGTAGCTTTGTCGAAAGATGACCCAGCTGGCTTTCTTCTTATGCTATCCGCTTTATAATTCCACTGGGAAGTCCATAGTTCCACCAGGTTGGTGCAAAAATTATTTAAAAACTTTCTACAGGAAATTAATGGGGGAAATGTAGGTGCCAGAGAGTACAGAAGCCAAGTCAACAGTAGCCAAAGAGATCTGGGGAGAGGTGGTGAGGTGAGGACCTGGCAGGACCTTGGGCCACAGCTACAGGTCTGGATTGAAGAGGCTTTTTACTGGGGAGTGCTTCACAGGCATGTCTGTAGGGAGTTGGGAGTGGCAGATGTCTCTCGCTGTAATGCATGCTTCCCTCTGAAGCTCACTGCAAGCCGAGAACAGCCCACCTTGTTTATCTGGGCCCCTGGCAGCCAGCTTGGCGCCTGGCACCAAGCAGCACCCACAAATGTTCTTGACTTCTTACCATGTTCCCAAATGGGGACACATCTATATGGTGAGTGTTGACTGAACTGAATTATCACAGCTGACAAATAAGAGAAGGCCAGCTGAGGCTGCCTGTGTGTGTGGGTGACAGGGAGAACAATATCTCCCTCTACGTGGCATGTGTTCCAAGGCCCTTTCATGTCCCTGTCTTTTAATCATGGAGATGACAATAATAACAAGGACTTGTCCCAGTTACTGGAAGCTAAGCATGAGACCGGCAGGTATACAGCCACCCACTGAAATCATGTTCACCGCAGTACCTCATTTTGCCCATGATATAACATACTGCTCCCCCTTGCCTTGGTATGCCATGCAGGTCTCAATGACATCCAGGGTGGGTTCATCCTCGCAGAGGTCATAGGGCATGTTCCCATCAGAGTTGACAGCAAGCAAGTCAGCCCCACTGCAGAGAAAGGGTCAGAAAGAGAGAGCCAAGATGGTGTATCTGGGTTGGTCTGACTGTCTCTATGGCTTCCCATCCACAGCCTCCCTGCACTCCCCAGCAGCCATGAACCCACCTAGGTGTATCCCCAGATAAACATGTCCTTCCCCTCCCACCACATATCCCAGGAATATAGTGTTTCTGAATCTCAAGGTCCCAGCAGGAAGGGACCAAGGTCTCAGATGAGCTCCATCAGCAGATGCCAAAGCCCTCTCAGATAACAATAAAAATGATGTAAACCTAGTAGGACATCTCACCTGCTACCTGTTTGAAACCAGGCTGTATATAAGTCCTTTGAGCACATTACCTTAAGGAGACTCCCTCAGAAGGGTGCTTCTGTGGGCCTCACCTCACTCAAGAAGAGGTAATGACTAAGAAAGGCTTAATCGCATGTCTCGGGCCACACAGCTTGGATATGACAGGTTCAAGATCCAAACCCAGGCCTCTCACGTGTCCCTTTACTCCATGCTCACTCTGCCAACATTCACCAGTTTGCATATTTGTCTTCGTTCAACCCCTCACCCAGAGAGCTGACCAGGACATGCCCAGAACAGAGCCCTGGGGCACTGTCCTCCAGGCCAATAGCACCTGTGATGGGTCATTCCAATCTGGCATGCCCTAGAACCTTGGCTAGATGAGGTTGGATCTGTAGGCATGTCTGTTGGGGATTGTCTTGACTGTTCTAATGGTGTAGAAAGGTCTGGCCCAAAAGAGCATCATTTCTGGATTAGGGGCCTGGGCTCTGCAGAGGCAGAGAAAACTGAGTGTTAAGCAGTATGTACAGTCATTTCCCTCTGTCCTGGACTGTGTGACTAGCTACTTCAAGTTCTTGCCTTGATTGCCCCACAATGAAGGACCATAACCCACCGAATAAATCCCTTCTCCCCTAAGTTGTGTTCTGCTGGTATTTATCACAGCAACAGAGAGTAAAGTGGTGTCCAGATGTGGATTGGGGTACCCCATGCCAGATATACCTAGAGAGCCAGTGAAATAAAATGCAGCTCCACAGATTCTTCCTAGAACCCAGAAGAAACCAGGGGGTCTGGGAGCATGTATTCTATGCTCATGGCTTATGTGACTTCAATACAGACCAGCAGGAAAGCACATGAAGCCAGGTGGCACCAATTCCCCTAATCTCAGGGCCCTCCAGGGAGGCACCTAATGGGTCTCTGATGCTCTGTCAAGACCTGTGTGAGTGGCTGCCCGCTCCCCATCCCTCCTCCTGACTTCCTGCATTCAGATGCTTTCAGTCTCAGGGCCTCCCCCACTAGTCTTGCTTTCCTATCCCATGTGCTCGGGGCCTGGCACAGGACCTGTTGGTCAGCATGCAAAATAGAAAGGGATCTGGGAAAGCAGTAGATAAATCCCTTTAAAAACTAAAAACGAATATCATAATATCATATAGTCCAGCAATTCCACATCTGGGTATATTTCCAAATCAATGGGAAAAGGGATCCGGAAGATACATCTGTGCACATGTTACACCCAAAGGGTAGCAGCACCCAGTGGTCACCAATGAACAAATGGATTAACAATTTCTGTCTCAGAGCCCACTACAACATGGATGAACCATGAAGACATTATATCAATGAAATAATCCAGTCATGAAAAGATAAACATTGTTTCCACTAAATGGGCAGCTGTGGCCGAGAGAGCAGCAGTCATGGTGGTCTGGGGATAAGGGGGTATGTAGAAGGGGACGGGAGGAGTCATGGTAAAATAGCTGTGGCCTGCACAAGGTGAAGCAGGTTCTGAAGATGAGTGGTCGGGAGGAGCCAACAAGGTGAATACGTGCAATAGCATGGGCTGTACACTTAAAAATGCAAAAAGTATAAACCGTATGCTATTGGCATCTTGACACAAACGCTATAAAATGAGTAAACACTGTCGAAGAAAGAAACAGGGTAGAAAAGGCCAAGAAATCATGAGTGATGTAGAGAAAGAGACAGGGAACAGTAAATGCACAGAGAGAGAAAGGGAATTTATGGGAAGAAGATAGAAGGAAATCAGTGGTGGAGGAGGGAATGGAGGGGGATGGGAGATCAGAAAGATAGATAAGAAAGACTAGGGCACATGGAAAAGGCCATCTGTGGGGGGAGGGCAGGCCGCCCCGGGGAGGGAGGGGCACGTACTACTGAACGAGGATCTTCACCAGGTTGATGTGGCCGCAGGTGGCTGCAGCATGCAGGGGTGTCCACAGCTCATTGTCCTTGGCGTTCACGTTTGCACCGTGGGAGAGTAGCAGTTTGACAATTTCTTCAAAGTTGTCAATGCAGCACTAGGAGGGACACAGAGGCAGCAGAGTAAGGCCAGGCATAGCCCAGAACCCTGGTGGGGACACGGGACCGTGAGAAGGGCAGTGGAGACAGACAGCCTGAGTTCAAATCCGGCTCTGTAACTTTGGGCAAGGTGGTTTACTAGATTCAGTCTCCTTGTTGAATAAAACAGAAGTTAATAATGTGCAAGATGAAAAATAGCCTCAGCAAACAGCCCCAGCCTGCTATAAAGTGTTTTTACAAGTGTTAGTGAATCTGCATCGGCTTTCTCCTGGCAACATCCTAAGAACTCTTAAATCACCCTTCAGCTCATGCAGGATGGCTCAGGTGTGTTTGGGGTCCCAGCTCACACTCCCCTTAGGGTAGTGGCCTCTAAGGAATCACTCTGCATGGTTCTTTGAAACTTTCAATCTCTGACCTAGGAATGCAAATCTTAGAGAGGTTCCCAAGTGGCTAAGACTCCTCCCAGTAAGTTCTGGGGGCCCTGGCACAGTCACTGCAAGGAGATAGCCTGTTTGTGCTCCTACCTGGATAGAGTTGTGGGTATAGGTGGGTGAACCCAAGTGTGATGGGAGGGTCCAATTCTGTAGCTCCCCCAGGAGAACACAAGTCCCAGGAACAGGGAGTGAAAGAGGATGGTAACAGTGGCCACTCTGCGGTGTATCAGAGGACATGAGAAAACCAGATTTGGTCTTCAGAGAGACAAGGGTGAACTATATTCACAGAGGTAACACAGCCTAACTTGTTTATTAAAAACAAAAACAAAATACATTTTACTCTTCTGGTTCCATGTGGAGGATGGTGTGTATGTGTGTGTATGTCTATGCATGTATCTGTGTGTCTCTATGTCTCTGTGTGTGTGTGTGTCTGTGTGCATGTGTGTGTATGTATATGTTCATGTATGTGTCTATGTATGTGTGTATGTGCATATGTGTGTCTGTGTGTCTATGTATGTGTGTATCTGTGTGTATCTGTGTGTCTATGTGTGTCTCTCTCTCTGTGTGTGTGTGTGTGTGTGTGTGTGTGTGTGTGTGCATGCACACTTTGGGAGGGTCAGAGAGAAGCTTTGTTGAAGTCACCTAGTTTAGGGTTGGTGGTGGCCAACATAAGTAACTATATAAATGGGAAGAAAAGCGTGGCAGCCAGCAGAAGGATCCGAGGCATCTATGTGAGCCCATGACCCCGATGGTTATGGAGTGGAACATCACCACAGCTCCCAGCATATCTCCAGTCAGCCAGGATTCTCTACCAGACACACAGGCAAGGAGCAGCTGTGTGCACAGACGGTTACAAAGAGACAGTACTTTCTGCCATCTGGGTCTGAAGGTACTTTTTTGGACAGACAGGGAAAGGAAGATACAGCCCATTGGGGTTGGTCTTAGGCAGGCAGGAGAACCATACAGTGGCAGGACATAGCCAGTAGAGGGAGACACAGGCACTGGAACCAGACACAGGTGGAAAGAAGAAAGACCTGTGTGGGCAGCCCCCTGTAGTAAGGAGACAGGAGGACCAACAGACTGCATGTCCAGAGCTGTGGAGTCTTAGGAGAGCAATCCCAGGGCTGGCGCAGAGGAACACAGGCTGACGGGTCTATGTGGCAGGAAGAGCAAGCCCTGTAGTCACTATGAAACCACAGCAGGAAGGGGCATCTGCAGTGAGCAGACTCCTTTCTCTTTTCTTCCAATACAGAGCCAACTCTCTATCTCCATCCCTGCTGCCCAGGACACACTGCATCAGCTCCACCTCCAGACACCCTGTGCTTTAATGTATCTAGTCTTACAGCTTGACCTCTGCAAAACTCAGAAAGTTCCCCATGTTCAAGAGAGGCAAACCTGCACTCCTTGGCTAGCCTTGGAAGGCTCTGCAGGTACCCTAGTCTTCCCTGTCGCATACAACAATACACAGCTGGGCAATCCCAGCATGTCACTTTGTTATCTTTAGGAATCTCTTTGGCCATTCACTGCAGCATTTAACCCTCAAAATGGCCCTGAGGGTCCTCCCCTTCCAACTGGCCCAAAGAAGTACAAAGCCACACATATAGTAAGAAACAGACTCACTCAGATTACAATCCAGCAACATGCAACTATCTGGGTACTAGGGAGATAAGGCGTAAGAATCATGAGTTCAAGACTAGCCTAGGCAGCATAGTCAGATCTTACAAAAATTATAAAAATAATATAATAAATAATATAATATAAAAATAATAAAACAAGGTACCCACACAATAACAGAAGCAATCTAAAGCGTCAGATTAAAAGTGAAATAGTCTGTCTCTACAGGTCCTGTTCTCCACCTGGCCAGTCCTCCCTCCCCCCATGTCTTCTAATTACTCCCTCCACCTCAAACTTGGAAGGCTGGGTTGCTTTCTCATCCCTTTTCTTCCTGGAAAACTCTTTCTCACGCTCGTACAATCTCTTACTTCAAGCCCGGGCTCGGGTGTCCTTCCTCACAGAAGTCTGTCTCAGTTCTCCTCTGAGGCAAGCCACCAGCTCCCAGTTGCAAGCTGCAGAGACCTCCGCCCCCACCGTGTGAGCGCTGACCACTCACAGTTAACTCAGCTGTCTCTTTGCGGTCACATCACACCACGTAGTGGTCTGTAAGCACTGGTGCTTCCTAACCCCCTGTCCCTAGAGAGGCATCTGACACAAGAGCAGGAGAACAAAAAGGGATCGCTGAGTGAGTAAAAATGAAAGCGTGTGGGCCAGTGGGGGTGGATGCCTCCGAAAGACCACCCCAAAACGGAGCTAGTTCTACACAGCTAATGCTCAGAGGCCCCCAGAAGTAGACTGAGGAAATCTTATGATCAGTAGGAAGAACAGGTGGAACGAACCCCAAACTCAAGAGGACTCCCCCCAAAAATGTCCATGAAGGCACGGATATTGCCTAGAGGGAGTCTCTGGTACTCTGCTGACCTCTGTATCTAGATAGTCAAGGCTACTGATGCTAACCCTAGCTCAGTCATGACTCACCATTTGACTTAGAACCTGGGATTTCACGTCTAACATGGCCAGTCTGTATTTAAATTCACTAGAATTAAATAAGAGAGTCTAGTTCTTATTGAATTAGCCAGACAACTCCATGGTTACTATGCTGGTCCACATAAATACATGAAATATTTATTCCCATCTTTGTGGAAAGTTCTAGAGAGTAGAGCTTACCCTGAGCCTCAGTTTCTTGAGATGTAAAATGGGAATAACAATGTTTTGGAGATTCACTTATGAGGATCAGATATACCGCTGAAGTGCTCTGTGAAGTAGCCACATGATAAACTATAATCATAACTCAATTTTTTAAAAAAATAAGACTTTATGTAGGTGTGTGTGTGTGTGTGTGTGTGTGTGTGTGTGTGTGTGTGTACATGCAATTGCTCATGGAGGCCAGCAGAGGGGGTCAGATAGCCTGGAGCTGGAGTTACAGGTGGTTAAATCGGACATAGGGGTTGGGACTGAACTTTGGCCCTCCGCAAGAATGGTTTGTGCTGTTAGACACAGAGCTTTCTCTCCAGTCTGGTGACTGCATATTCTGTCATAAATGTCACTTGCAAAGGTTTTTACAAGGGACTGTCTCATCCTCTCTACAACCTAAGGAGATGGTGTGATTTCTCTTTCACAGGTGAGGAAGCTGAGGCACAGAGAGCTTAAGGAACTTGCCCACGTGAGTGACAGTTCCAGGCCTCAAACCTGACTCTATCCTGATGACCATCTGCTCATTATGCCCCTGGGTCAACTTCTAGGTCTCAGACTCAGAGTGGACAGAAGATACTGCCTCAGAAGCATCTTCAGCATTCCAGAGTGAATGAAGTTGGAGTTTGGGTGATTTCCCATGGGCAAGATCCATGAGGTTGCTGAGGTGGCTGCCTAAGTATGGGTGCCTACTGCCCTGGAGAATAGTAGAGCAAATAAGCAGATAGCCCTCAGACTCATAGCTAAAGACTGTGGGCAAGGCCTTGTCCCAGTGTCTTATGGGTAGAGGCTGTGCGGCTTGTCTCTGTCTGTGGAGTTACAGTTGCTCCCCACCAGGCTGCACTCAAGTCTGCTCAAAAACTCCTGTGATGGCAAGGGGATGCTTCAGTGTGGCCATCACCAACTTCAATGTGCACCTTAAGTACCTATTGTACATAAGCATGGGAAAAGATGCTGGAATATAACAGAAGACACGGGCTGATGAGGCGACCTCAGAGTGCCACCCCAGTGCTAAACGATGAGAGAGGAGGGCTCCCTTGGGAGAATAGAGTGCCTCTGTCACAGTCCAGCTCTCAAGCTCTTCCTGGGGAAAGCAGCTTAAAAGTGAGTACACAGAGCAAACAAATGTAAAACAAATGGTGGGAGAGGAGGTTGGGAGGGGCAGAGAATGGACAGGAGGAGCCTTAGGAATCTTGTACAGAATAGCCCAAGTTTGGTTTTACCCTCAGCATTAGGAAGCAGACACTAGAGAGTTCTGAACTTGGGTAAACTTTCAGTCTTTGGAGAAAGAATTATGGCAGAACTCTGGGGGCGAGTGAGGAGGCTGTGGTAGACAAAGCTTCTGTGTGGGTAGTGACACAGCCAAGGCTGTCCCCAGGCAGGGAGGGCCATCACCACACTCCCTTGGAATGGGCATGTGTTTGATAGCATGTACTTCATGGCCATAGTTCTTGGCCATGTGACCTTAGACAACACAGATCAGTCAGCTCTGTCCCCAGGGTGAGTGGGATGTCCTGGTGGCTGTGAATGCACTTTGTCAATTCTCAACTTCTACACAAATTTTATCTGCTGGCTGTGAGGACACAGTGGACAAAGGGCCGCTGTCCTCAGAGCCTGTCACTGTATACATGCAAGTGTACCAGGGACTCCAAGGGCCTGTTTGTGACAGACACACACATCTCCAAAGGACAAAAGCCTTTCAGCTGGGCTCTCTGTGTTCTTCTCTTATCGTCCCTTCTTCCCTGAGGACTTGGGGCACCAGTTTTCAGGGAGCAGAGAGACCAGAGGACCCAAGAGTGGCCTACTTACCTGGTGCAAGGCTGTGAGTCCATCCTCATTACACAAATCAGGGCTGACCTTGTTCTTCAGGAAGTAGCGTACTGCAAGAGAAAGGGACAGGAGTGAGGGTCCTGTCACACACATACGGGAACCCAGCAAGACACCCTCCCACAGACCTCAACACAAATGGTCTTACTTACTCCCCACAGAAGGATAATGAGATGTTAACAGCATCCCCATTTCACAGATGAGGAAACTGAGGCACAGAATCTAGGTCTTTGGGTTTCCAAGAAGTACCTGTCTTATCCTGGGTTACACATAAAGGCTGACAACTGTCATGTCTTCCTCTAACCCAATCAATGATCTGAGCTGTTTGGGGGTTTATTCTTGGCAGTGCTGTGGATGAGATCCTGTGTATAGTAGGCAAATGCTCTGCCACTGAGCTACATCTCTGTTTTTTTTGTGGTTTTTTGGTTTGTTTGATTTCTTTTTTTTTAAGAGAAAATCTTAATAAGTTGCCCAGGCTAGTCTGGAACTTTCTATGTATCCCAAGGAGTTCTCAAATTTACAATTTATCATTCTCTTGTCTCAGCTTCCCTCCAGAAGAATTGGATCATAGGAGGTGCCACTACCCCTGGCTGAGCTGAGAAGCTGGCATGGCTTGTCAATATGGAGTATGTTTTTGTCCCTAAAGCCACACCCTGGGTGACAGGACAATTACGGTCAACACATGTTCTGCCTCAGTTTTCTCACCTATAAGTGGAATGATGTTGACTCTACCTTACATGGGGTTATATGACATCAATTGAACAGTGTCAGGGACTAAGCATAGTAGTCAGCAGCGCATAAGTTTGTATGTAGCTCTGGCTCTGGCTGGTTTTATTACCATGGATGTATCCTACACTCTTGATGGCTTACCAATAGCTGTCGAATGCCTTCTTTGGCTATACTAAACCTTGGGGAAAGGTGGTAGAGGTTTTACTAACCTCATCCTCAACTACAGGTGCCCACATGCCAATCCCATGCAACTGTATATGTGTGTCTTTGTGTGTGTGTGTGTGTGTGTGTGTGTGTGGTGGGTGGGTCCAAGAAGTGAGGAAAACCAGAGTATACACACAGTATTAGAGAGCCCTCTCCCCTCGGTGCCCTGTCTATTTGTCCTGTCCCACCAAGGGTCTCAGTCTCAGTTAGAAGCCATGTACAATGGATAAAATAGAGAGGCTGGCCTGTATGCCAGCCTGCAGGCTGCTTCCCAGGCTTGGCAATGAGGACTTCACTCTGCTCAGCACAGAGAGATTCTTGTAGTGCAGCCTTGAGCTATGTCTCTCTCCATGGAGAAAGCCACTTATGAGGCCACAGCAGAGTCCACTGGCCCACAGCTCTCTTCTAGACCTTCTAAAACACCAGGGGGTCCTAGTCATCAGGGTTATCCAAGCTCCTCCCTGAACCCAGATTCCCTAGGCAGAGCAGTAAGTGAGCAAGTGACATTCTGGGCCAGAGGACTGGACAAGGGGCAGCTGCCTGAGGACATGTATATAAGCTGTATATACAAGCTGCTTTGTGGGAGAGGTTACTGTCACGGTACTAAAGAAGAAGGGGCAGGAGACCCTGCAAGTGAACGGAGCAGGCTGGTCATGCCCTGTTAAGCTTCCTCTCACCCAAGTTAACATGAGCCAAGGGCACATACCAAATACTCAAGGTAGCCAAGGTCTCCAGTCAGTGTCACATGCAGCCAAGCAGGGCTAAGGAAGTCACCTCAACAATGTGCCTCTGGAGGAGGGAGCATGTATAGGAGAGAACTGTGGCATTCTGTAGGGCAATAGCCAATCAATAGCCTCAAAGGTGCCAGGGAAAAGGCAGAGATAGAAAGTAGGGCAGTTTCAAGTCTTCAAGGAGTCACTTAGCTCCATCCTCAGAGACTCTGCCCCCTAGACCACAGCCCACTGTACCCTGGCCTCGTGTGAACAGAAGTCACACTATGTGGAAGGGAAAGTTGAGGCCTCAACCCAGCAAGGAAATGTCTCCAGCAGACTTTTCTAAGATGTACCACAAAGGTGTGACAGGATTTCACCCAGACCCAGCTGGATCCTTTAGCTGCACTGACCCCTACAGAGCCACAAGCCACACACAGGCCATGGTGGCCATTTAAATTGGAATTAAGAAGCATGTAAAACCCAGTGTCCACCACCTCTGCTCAGCAGCCACATGTGGTACAGCACAAAAAGAGGTCAAGCACGCCCATCTTCATAGAAAGTTCTAGGGAACAGTGTTGCTTTCAAGCAATTGCAAAGGGAAATCAGCTTCATCACAAAATGCTCAAACCTTTCTGTGCCAACCGCCATCCCCACTGCTCTGAGAATAGCATCCTCTACCTCCACCTTGGATGCAAGATCTTGCACAATATACGATCCCTGCTTCAGGTCACTGGCTGGCCTGATTGCACAGGGCGCCATTTCACATTGTGGTTTGGAGGCTTGCTCCTTCTGAAGCTGTGAAGTGAAGGGCTTGTGAGTCAGTCCTGCCTGTCTGCCGCTCCACCTTCATTTCTTGAACTCCTAACAGTTTCTGAACAGGATTTTGTGTCAGCTACAATAACTACTCTTCCTCCCAGCTTCTACATAGCCTGTTCTGGCTGCCTGGAAGACTCAATTATCTCCATCCATGCAGATATCCACAAATCCATGCACACATCCATCGATGCACCATAATATAACATGCATCTGAGTACATGTGCAATGGCATGCATGCACACACGTGTGTGTACACATATCTGCCTCATTCTTAATCCTTTAGGGTCTGACTCTTTGGTCCCGTCCTGCTCTACATACTCATGGATTCCAACATCCATGGACAACTATATCACAGCCACATGTGTATAGCTGGGTAATTACAGGTTTTGTGTCTGTCTGTCAGCTGAACACTGACTGGGCCCAAGAAAGCAAGAATATAACCTGGTGTTTATGACTCTAGTCCTAAGGCCTGGCACACAGTGAATCCTAGGGAACTCCTTCAGGACCTTGACATCCTTGGCACTTTCCTAGCTCAGTTCAAAGACATAGTCTCAGGGATGAAGCAACAGCTCAGTAATAAAAAGCATTTGCTGCTCTTACAAAGATTCCAGGTTCAGTTCCCAGCAGCCACGAGGCAGCTCACATCCATCTGTAATTACAGATCCAGGGGATCCAGTGCCCTAACATTTTCAAATTCCAGGCACACATGTGGTTCACAGACGTACATGTAGTCAAAATACTCACATAAAATACAAATAAATAAATATTAAGGAAATACATCTTAGACCAGCTTGAGTGCTAACCCCAAGGGATAGACATCTGCTTCAACTGGAAACTGCACACGTGCACGTGTCTCCTACACAGCATGGTAGAGCCACTTAGTAAGTGGCTTTTTTAGCCCAGGGCTGCTTGAGGAGATTGATTGCAAAATCACTGAGATAGTTCTCTCTACTGTTGACTGGGTTTGGAATCACTATGGAAACACACCTCTGGACATGTCTATAAGGGTATTTCCAGAGATGTTTAACTGAAGTGGGAACACTCATTCTGAATGTGGACAGCATTATGTCAAAGGCCCAGGTCCTGCACTGAATAAAAACAGAAAACGCTGAGGACCAGCATCCATCACTCTGTTTCCTGGCTGTGGATACAATGTGACAAGACACCTTTTCTCTCCTGTTACCATGGCGTCCTTTCCAGGTGGCCTGAACCCTGTAAGCCAAACCTTCCAGCCTTACTCTGTCAGATGTTTTTGTCACAGAGATAAGAAATTACTAATATAGCCACTGTCATCCAGGCAAAACTTGTATCTGGGCTGGCAATGGTACCCTGAGACTAACAAACAGGTGGTTCTGGGGAGAGAAGCGGCCATTATGACCCCATCCGGGAAGTGTTTCTAGAAGGTTCTGTTCACGTGAGCAGATTCAGGTTGTCTAGAGTGGATGTTGGCTCAGGCTTCCTGTCCAGAAGACTCTCTGAAGCAGAAAATAAGCAACAGCTGCCAACAGCGGCATTTGCACAGTAATTATCGGGGGGCTCTCTGCACTGTGTGGGAGCCCAAGCCATGTAATTACCCTGAAGTCGGGCAGTTATTTTCATCCCAAGAAGTGGGACAAATCATCTCCAGCTCTAAGAAACTCTTAATACCCACGAGCCAAGGCTGCCTCGGCAGCTCTCACTAGGAGGCCAGAGTCTGGCTCTGAGCCTAGCTTCCTGGAGCAAAGCCCCACTACCCAGCACACAGCCAGCTTCCCTTTCTCTGTGCTCAGCAGGAAGAGAGAGAGACTCTGTGCTTGTCTGCTCAATGTTTTGCTGTTCTGGTGGTGGTTTTCTGAGGTGCTGGGATTAGAAGCTAAGGCTCTACAACGCAGTTCCATGGACCAAGCTGATGGCTGCTATGGAGAAGAAGGGATGGATGCTTCTGAGGCCAGTTGAGCATCAGATGACCTCATTGCCCCCCCCCACACACACACAAAAGGGCTGCAGACCCCATAAGCAGGACAGAAGAAATGCAGCCTGGCGAAGGGTCACTTACACTGTTTGTTCATTCCAGAGTGGCAAAGCTGAGTGTCATAGACTGTGCAGCACAGTCTGTGACACATCCTGTGTGGTAAGGTCTGCAGAGGCTTGGTTTCCAAGGACTGACAGCGAATGGCACCATACAGGGCCCCCATCTCATCCAACTCAGAAGCCAGGTGATTCTCATCATAGTCTATATGAATGGCATGTTTTGAAATTGCATGCAGCCTGCTCAGCCATGCTGAGATCTTACTTTTTCCTCTCTGGGCTCGTGTCTTACTTACTCTATGAGCATCCTGAACAATGTGGGGAGGCAGATTAGGGCATAAGGGTTGACAGAGGCTCAGGAAGTATACAGACAAAAGGGACATGCTTTCTCCTCCGGCCAGGAGTACCAACTTCTTTCTGGGTTACAGTACTTGGGGCTGCTCCCTGCCCATCAGACTCCAGTTTCCCATCAGTTTATCCATGTAAATTATCTATTTTCAAGTGTGTTTAGCTATGGTCTTGGCCTGCCAGCCCTTAGCTATAAAGTGGGGATCAAACAGGGCCTTCTTTTTAAGGATCTTACTATAAGGATTTAGTAAAAGAAGGTATAAGTGACTATTATCAGTTATTAAGAGAATGAATAAACACTGAAATTAACTGGTGAGCTACCCCTGGATCCTACCTGGGCATAGGTGCTGAGGCTATTCCCATGGGCATTGAGACTTACCCACAAGCTTTCAAGCCAGTCCTCACAGACCGAAGTAGCCTCTCTCCAAGGATCTCTCACGGGTTGAAGACCGCAGAGGAGCCTTGGAGGACATCCCTGTTCTCTGGTAGGCAGAACACCAAGGAGAAAGCAAGAGATGGCCCCTGCTCCCCTCCCCGACGTGTCCTGTTCCTGGTGTTCCCCTGCACTCCACTCCACCTCCCAGGCAATCTGACTGGAATCTGGACCAGCAAGGCCATCTGCTCTTTCCCTTTCCAGCTGCAGTGAAGGTCTGCATGGGTCCTTCTCTAGAGGAAGCTGGTGGCAGCTGCCCTGACAGGCACAACTCCCCACTGACAAGACTGTGTTTTCCTTTAACATCTGACCCACCTTGTCCCCTAGAGTTCACTGCTTGACCATGAGCTGATGAGTGACTGGAAAGCTCAGGGGTGGGTCCTGTTCCTGCATCTGAGGACTGATACAAGGAGACAACAGGGTCTGTCCACAGCAGGTGGACCTAGAGCATCTCCCCAGGGTGCTCAAGGACCACCTGCTACCATCTGACCATATGACTTGACAAGCCTGCCCATGCTCACCTCTTTCCTGTCCCTTCTTTTCCTATGCCTCAAGGTGCTGCATGAACCAGTCCCCACTTCACCCTCTAGATCCTACCTGCTCCCTACCTGACTGCCTGCTGATCCTGCTATACTGGCTTCTGTCATCTTTCAAACCACCCAAAGCTGGATTCCTGAGCCCCAGGCACATGAACATCACCTGCATCTGAAGCTTCTGTCTTTCCACCCTAGGCAAGCAAATTCTTTGTCCTTCAGATTGCAGTCAAATGTCACCTCTCTATGGCACTCTGCCCTTCCATATTGCAGGGGCTTCTACTTCATGCCTCACACATCCACTTGCCCCTGAGTTCGGGAATTATTTCTCATGTTGTCTTGCAAATGTGAGGCTCCTCATGGAGGGTAACTCAGTGACCACAAAAACAATAATTAGGGGTTAACAGAAAGCAGGGAGCTAGTGCCTTTCCATGTCATCCTTACCCATGTGAGGCGATCTGGAGGCTGGCTTCAGGAGTCATCAGCCCTACCTCACATGCTCTCTACACTGGGCTGGTGCCAGGTGGGCATCACTTCTGCTCCCTGACACATACCCTCTCTCTCTCTGATCCCAGGCCCTTACTCCTGTATCTCAGTACTGCATTAATTATCTAAATTATTCTATTATTAATAAACATTCAGGAGTCAGATAATAGGATATGAACCTGGTAGGTCCAAAGAGTGACAAGGAAAAGCCCAGATCCTCTCTGCTTTTCCGAGATCCAAAATGGCCCTCAAAGCTCCTCAGCCCCTCCCCTTCCTCTCTGTGTCCCTCTCTCTCCATCTGAGTCAGCCAAAAAACTCAGTTGTTTATTTTGGTTACTGAGTGTGGACTCCATCCCCTGAGCCAAGGTTCAGTTTATTGACAGTTTCAAGGGACAGAGCAAACAGATCTCCCACAACACAATACCAACTATGCAGAGCCGTGTGCTCATTGAGTATATCCCAGGCATCACATCAACCAGTCCTCACAGTCTAGCCAGGAGGATTTGTGACCCATGGCTATTGCTGTACCTTTTAAAGATGGAAATAAGACGGAGATCTGGGCATGGAGATGATTTGCCCAGGTAGAGCAGGAAGGCAGGAAGGGCTTGATATTGAAAACATTTTTCCTTATTGAAAAGATCGTTTTCTTCATTGTTTTTATTAAGTGTGTGTGTGTGTGTGTGTGTGTGTGTGTGTGTGATGGGAGGGGACATGAATACACCACAGTTTGAGGGTAGAAGACAACTCCATGAGTTCGTTCTCTCCTTCTACCTTTACGTGGGTCCCAGAAGTCAAACTCAAGTTGTCAGACTTGTGTAGTGGTCACCTCTACCCCCTAGGCAATCTTGTCATTCCAAGTTTGGGATTTGAACCCAGGCTCGTTCAGCTCCGGTCTGCACACTGAACCACTCGGCCAAAACACTGCCATATTAAAACCACGGAACAGATGGCAAAAGGTGCAAGGAAAGGTCAAAACCCCTGCTAACAGAGCTCAGTGTTCTAGAACATCACGTGGGGAAGAAGACAGTAATGATACAGTAATGATGACTACAGTCACTGCCACAGCCTTGTTATTAACATATGCAAATGAGATCCCCAGGTACAGAAACTGACATTTTGCCTGAGGTCACATGGCAAAGGAGAGGCAGCCTTGCAAGGAGCTCCAACACACAGAGCATCTTCTTGTTTTTTATTGTTTTTATTTTTTTTCTTCCTACCCCACCCCTAATTTCAAGCACCTTGGTGTGCTTCCTCCAGCTGTCACATGCTGCCACTCATAGGGTCTATACCTCTTCCTCTGTGGAAAATCCTACCACAGTGATCCTGCATCCCTTCCTCAATATGCTGACAGGATTGCGGTGGGTCCAGGCCTGAACCCAGCACACTCAGAAAGCAAAGGTGTCCTAATCTTCATTTCACTGAGCAGTTTCAACTTTCCACCACCATTGCTCATCCCCAGAGCAGAAATAGCCAGAAACAGTTGCTTCCAGGGAAGCCTGGCTTCCTCAGGCCCAGGGCAGAGGTTCAGTCGACTGTAATGGTTTCTCAGTGACAGATTCAGCCTCTTCTGGCAATTTACCATGGGTCCTGGGTGATGCTTTAGAGTTTCTGTTGCTGTGAAGAGGCACTATGACCATGGCAACTTATTTTTAAAGATTTATGCATTTATTATGCATACAGTGCTCTGCCTGCATGTATGCCTACACACTAAAAGAGGGCAGCAGATCTCATTATAGGTGGGTGAGAGCCACCATGTAGTTGCTGGGAATTGAACTCAGGACCTCTGGAAGAGCAGCCAGTGCTCTTAACCTCTGAGCCATCTCTCCAGCCAGCCTCTCCATGGCAACTCTTATAAAGGAAAACATTTAGTTGAGTGGCTTACAGTTCAGAAGTTCAGTCCATTGTCATCATGGTGGCAGACATGGTGCTGGAGAGGAAGCTGATGGATGATTCTATATCTTGATTCCAAGGTAACAGCGAGTGGTCAAAGACACTGGGTGTCACTTGAGCATATATGAGATCTCAAAGCCCGCCCCCACAGTGACACCCTTCCTCCAACTAGGTCACACTAACTCCAACAAGGTCACACCTCCTAATAGCCACACTCCTTATAGCTTATAGGGGCCAATTGCATTTAAACCACCACACCTAGGAAGACGCCGGCTTCCCTCAGACTCACATCCGTAGGTCCAGAAGCTAGCCCCTCTTCTCCCCTAGACACTGGCCATTCTAGGAGAGGAAAGATCAAAGAACAATAAGTATCGGTGATGATATGGGGTGACCACAACTCTCACCCTCTGCAGGCAGGATGTGACAGGGTGTGGCTGCTTTGGAATAAGTGTCAAATGGCCATGTGACCCAACAACTCTGTTCAGTGGACTGAGCCTGTGTGTCCACAGAGAAACTCACAGGTGCGAACAAGGTGAAGGAGCTACATGCCAGTAACCACAGAATTCAGGACGATCATGATTTCCAGGCCAGCTAGGACTACACACTGAAACCCTATCTCAAACATCCCAAACAAAACTTATACGCTCTCGTTTACAGTAGCACTGTTCATGGTAATCCATAGTTATTCATACTATGTCCTGTGTGTCCATCAATGGGTGAATGAATATATGGAATCCCAGGCAATGGAATATTATTCTGTTAGAAAAAGAATTTGAAAGTATCATGGTAGACCACAAAAGCTAAATAAAAAAAGACTCAATCAGGATATGTCTGGAGCAGGCCGGTGCACAGGGGTGTCGCAGGATTGGAGGTCAGGCAGGAAAAATGAAGTAACTGCTAGAGGTCAGAGTCTCCTCCCTTGGAGAAGATGCATACATATCAGAATTAGACAGTAAGGACAGCTGTGGAAGGCTTTGTACTAGAGGCCACAGGAGCACACACTTCAAAAGGCTTGCATCCAATGATATATGAGCCATGCATCAGCTTGAAGAGGAGGGGATGGGACTCTAAGTCAGGCCTGGAAGTTCTTTGAGATCTCAGTAGCATCTGTTTCCCTCATTACTGTAGCCAGACAGCCAAGACAGGCCCAGTATACAATGGACATGGTCCCCATGAGCCTCAAGGATCTGGCCTCTACCTACATCATCCCTCAAAGCACCACGGGCCCCTTTCAGGGTCATCCAGCCCCCCATCTCTGTGCATCTCTGGGCTTTCTCAGGTGCTGTTCCTTCAATTTCACTTTCTTAACTTCCTTTAACTTTGTTAGTCACCTCTTAGCCTTCAGGTTCCATCTTAAATGTCACTCTGTAAGGACTCGGCCACTCCTACCTCCAATACCCTGGCTCCTGTCTAGTGTGCTGTTTCTGCCCAGTCCTAAAATCACAATGCTAACATGTGCTGTGTATGGGTCCTTGTCTTTGCTAGGCTGTCAACTCTTGAAGGAGTAGGACATCTCTGTGGATAGTAGGACAGCAGGCCAGGCAGAAGACTCACCTTTGCTACATAATGCAGTTCAGGTTCCCAGGCAATAACTGAGCCTGCAAGAAAAATGGCCCATGTAGCCTCTGCCCAAGATGCAGAACTGACTGGAACCTATGTGGGGACTACCTCATAGGAGGTAATCTTAGTCTGTCTTTTGTTATTGATGATTGATTGGCTGACTGACTGACTGACTGATTGATTGATTGATTAAAACACCCTTACATTGTATCCCAGACTAGTTTTGAACTCATTTTGTAGCCAAAGCTGGCTTCGAACTACTAATCCCCTCTCCCCCAAGTGCTCAGGTAACAGGTGTGCCTAGGTGGCACCTAGTTTTCTTGTCAGGAGAACCAGCTTGTGGTGCTAAGGGCTCAGAGACACTTGTTGACTTGAGCACATAAACAAAATTCAATTTCCTTCTCTTCTACAAAAAAAAAAACACACAAGTGAGTGGGAGCATAAAATTTGTAGCTCATCCTTCTAGGACATACACATTCTTTCTGAAGCACAAGACAGAGCAGAGGGGAACTGGTAATGTGAGAGGGCCTGCCCCAGGTCTCCTTAAGGGGGAGAACCACACTTAGAAACTCAACAGAGCTGTGAGGAGGGCCTGGCCCCTCCCCCTGCTCTCCCTTCCCTCCCTCTCCCCCACCTTCTATCCATTAACTCCCCCTCAGGTATCTTGCACATAATCTCCAAGATTCTGAGGAGAGAACACAGCCCGATGCTTCCCCCAGTCTCTTTGGGAACACAGTCAAGCTCAGCATCACCAGTTCCTCACTGATTCCAGCCCCAGATCCCCACCTCACCCCCAGCAGCTGCTCAGTAGAAACCTTTCTGCTCCAAGCCTGGTTTGCAGAGAGCCTGCTGCCAGGGAACTCTCCAAGGTTCTGCACTTGCTCAACTCCCCTCTCTCCCTAGACACTCCACGGCCAATCCTCCCTCCTTGTTCCCTTGTGCCCTCCTGGTGCCATCTCTCTTAGCACATCTCTTTCCATCACTCCTGGATTTTTTTTAAATGGTCCAATTATTTCATATCTCCAGGCAAGGACTAGATAAAAATATTCCCAACTTTCCAGGTATGAGATACATACATATAGACCCCACTAGCACCTTACAGCCACCATAACAACATCAAACACAAGTTGATTACTTTCCAAGCCTGAGACACCATGCTAAGATGCTATTGTCCCAGTCATTCTCCACATGACCCCATGACTTGGGCGATGCAATCAGCCCATGCATCAGAGAACTAGCATGATATGCCCCAGCTTGTTTTGCTAAGAAGTACTGAGATTCAATTTTAATCTGACCAGTTCCATTGTAACTGGCGCCAATCTCCAAAACCCCAGAGGGAAAGTCAGGTACTAGGGCTGTAGAGATGGTTTGGCAATTTACAGCACTTGCTACTCTTGTGCACATTCCTGTCAGGGCTTAAGTGCAGGAAGCCCTTGGCTACTGAAGGGAGCAGCTTCACCAGCTCCTACTTGTTCCCATGGAGTCTTGGCTCTAGCACCATTCTACTGTCCACTCGACAGCTAGCCAGGCCCTCTTTGCCTGTCTTTCTGGTTCTCAATTGTGTTAAACTCCAAAGGAACTATGCCTTGCATCTCTGCCTCAACACATGAGCCACAAGCAGATCTGGCCCTGGGCTTCTTGCCTGTCTGGCTGAGGAAACTGAATATTATTTCTAAAACATTTAAAGTGAACCACATGAGGAACTGAAGTCAAGATTTGTGTCTTCCTTGTTACCCACAAAAAAGGTGAGAGCCAAGAGTATAGAATCTGGTGAAGGAAGTGTCTCAGCAGAGGGCACATGAGGGCCTGAGTTCCTTCTCTAAAACCTAAGTGGAAAAGCCAGGCACTGTGGCTATAGGGGTGCTCCAGCAATTAAGAGTACTTGCTAAACTTCCAGAGAGCTCAAGTATAGTTGCCAGCACCCATGTAGGGCAGATCACGAATGCCTGTAAGTCTAGCTCCAGCAGACCTGAAGCCCTCTTTCAGCTTTTGAAGGAAACTACACACACATACACACACCCATACACACACACACACACACACACACACACACACACACACACACACATGGGGAGGGGTGTTAAGTTTTAAAAGTCCAGACACAGTGGCCAGTGGCACACGCTTGTAATCTCAAAACTGGAAAAGTAGAGACAAGTAGATCTCTAGTGCATATGAGATAGTCAGCCCCATCAAATTGGTGAGCTCTAGACCAATGAGGGACCTTGTCTCAAAAACAAGATGGATGGGCTGAAGAGATGGCTCAGCAGTTAAGGGCACCTTGTTTTTTCAGAGGACTGGGTTTAATTCCCAGGACCCACATGGTCAGGATGGTTATGGATCTAACATTTTCTTCTAGTTCCTGAGGGCCCATACAAATATAAAACAGACAAGCAAAAACCAAGGTGTTCAGCTCCCGAGGTACAAGTCCTGAGCTTGTCCTTTGGCCTCTACATGCAAGTGTACACACACACACACACACACACACACACACACACACACACACACACACACACACACACACACCCCATAGACTCCATTGAAGTCACAAAAAGAAAGTGACAATGAAACCCAAACATGGGACATGATGAAACATTCACATTAGCATAAATGCAACAATGTTTCCCCCTCTCTGCTCTAAAGACAGGAGAGATTTGCTTGCTGAGGAGGAAAGCTGTTCAGTGTGTGCTGGTAACAAAGAGCAATGGTATAAACACACAACAGAGAGGCTAAAAATAAAAGAATGTTCCAGTATAAAGCAGGCGGACACAAACACGGAGAAAGGGGGGAGGCAACATTACTATGAGGCAGAGTGGAATTCTGGGAAAAGGAGGAGGCTATGAATTTGAGGTTGATCAAAACAAACACCACAGGATGACAGAATCTCCCCTTGTGCTCCATGGAGGTAAAGTTAAGTATGAACCAGAAAGCAGATCAATGGCTGCCTGGGGCCACCGGTGTGGAAAGTCAGTCTTCTCAGGAGATTCTATGGCTTGTACAGTCGGTCAGTACAGCAAAATACAGCAAGGCAAAACTGTCAGTAGTCAAACGCATGGTTATAGACACACAGCCTGAAAAAGATTAGAGAATGAGACTGGAGACGTGGCCTGGCTGTTAAGAGCAGAGGACCCAAGTTCAGTTACAAGCAGCCACACCAGACAGCTCACAGCCTCCTATTCCAGCTCTGGAGAACTTGGCACCCTCTTCTGAACCCTGCAAGCATCTGTACATGTGTACATACCTATACACAAACACACACACACATACACATAATTAAAAATAAAAATAAGACCTTGAAAATATAAAGTAACAAGATTAGAGAAAAGCCAGCTATGGGACCGGTAAGATGATTCAGTGGATGAGGGGGCTTGCCCTCAAGCCTGCTGACCTGTTTGGCCCTGGGACTCAGATGGTGCAATGAGAAAACTGATTGAAGAATGCTGTGCTCTGACCTCCACAAGTCCATGATATATTTACACACACTGCACACATAATAAATAAACACATAAATGTAATATATATAAAGAAAATAGAGACGGACAGACATCGCTGCTCACAGCAGTGCTGTTTACCCACATTGCTTATAATCAAGGTATCTTGGAAGCAACCTACATGTCTAAACAATAGGACACCGTGGTGATATATTTTATATTTAATAAAATCAGTGTGGAATATCAGAGGACAGAATCGCTCACAGTCAAGCCATGATGAGCAGAGTAGTAACTCACACTTTTAATCCCAGTATGGGACTGACCCAGTGGTGACCCACACCTTTACTTACTTTCCTCAGGAGACAGATATCTTTCTGCATTTCTGTGGGTTCAAAGCCTAAAAACAAAACAGTTGTAGCTCACACCTTTAATCCTCACTCTGGGATTATGATGCAGAGTTGAACCGGAAGTGAAACAACTGGGTGAAGAAGATATTTAAGGCAGACATAGGTAGACATTGTGGGGTTCTGCAGAAGCGAGCAGCCAGGCTGAGGCTGAGGTAAAAGATAGCTTTTACCCTGAGGAGTTGGCTGGGTGAGAATTGACTGTGGTCTGTTTCCTCTCCCTGACATTCCAGCTTTTCCCCAATATCTGGCTCTGAGTTTTTATTAAATACCAACTAGAATTTGTTCTTTCCTTGTGCACTGCATTAGTCCCAGCACTTGGGAGGCAGAGGCAGGAGGATCTCTGTGAGTTCAAGGCCAGCCTGGTCTACAAAGCAAGTTCTAGGAGAGCCAGGGCTGTGACACAGAAAACCATGTCTAAAACAAAACAAAACAAGGCTGGAAAGATGGCTCTGTCCTCTGATATTCCAGGCCAATTTGATTAAATATAAAATATATCACCACAGGACACTGATGCCACAATGTTTGGAACAATATACATAGGGCTATTCTGAGCTCATATCTGAGAGGTTTTTAATGGCCTAGGAAAATATTGACACGTAACAGAATGGAAAAATGGGGGATTCAAACCAACACACATTCTCGATCTCAGCTAGAGAGATAGCATGCGTTTCACACATCCACACACTTTTTGCTGGAAAAAATGAAGACACAAAGTCATCTGTGACACATATGCTACTGTTGCCAGTGTTTTCCAAGCATTTTGAGATCTGTGGAGATGCCCTTTAGAGTCAGAAATTTTCATATATATTAAATGACAAAAACCCTCCACAGGATAGGTAGGAGCTAAGAACTGTTGCTATTACGCATTGCTAGAGAGGAAACAACATTTCACACTGATCCCTGTAAAGAGGAGACAGCTGAGATGTCTGAGATGGGCTGGAAACTCAACAACAAAGAAACAAAACAACAACCCGAATGTGTTTGTGTAATGCAGGAGTCAACAAATCACTCTTGCAAACTCAAATCGGGCCCGTGAATTTATGCTTGTATTAGCTGAAAAGTTAAGAATGAAGACCCCAGAGCTGGCCTGGGACTCTCCCATTAAGCTAGGCTGTCTATCCAGAGAGCCACAGAGATCTCTGCCAATGCCAAGCTTATGAGTGCATGCTAGCATGCACAGCATTTTTTTAAAGGTGAGGCCCCGGGGTCTCTGGTGATAAAATCCTGGTCTTCCTGTTTGCAAGGCAAATGCTTTACTGACTGAATTATCTTCCTAGTTCTGGGTTGCTACTTTTGAAGTGGATGAAAACATCCCAGAGTGCTGTGTGATATATGAACAGTCAGTCTGCGAAAATCGCTGCGGTGAGCTAGCTGGAGCTAGAGTTTTGGTTCTCACTGCCATCTGTGGCTTTTGTGCTCCAGCAGCAGGGCTCAGGTGGAGAGAGATGGCGTGACAAACATAGCCTAAAAGATTTCTTATCTCGTCCTTAAGAACTTTGTTGATTCCAAGAAAAATGCTTTGCAAGTAACAAAATAAATTTAAGGCCATGATCTAATCTCTCAAGTACAACAGTGATCTCCCAGTTGGTTGCAAGTAAGGGAAGAGAAATTGGTTATCTGTCCTAGATGAACCCAAGATGGAGGCCAGGCAGGCACTGGTGGACCAGCCTTGTTTCTTCACCTGCTAGGGAATGAGAGTCCCTGCTGTCACTTGCCTTTGTCACCAATCTCTCTAGCCCAGGTCCCCTCAGCCACCTCTTCCCTCAGCAGCAGCCGCATTTCCTGTCAAGAGCAGGGTTTTCTGAAAGCTAGATGGCTCAGCTGCAGCTGCAGAGGATGGTATTTTTATCTGGCCTCTGCTTCCTGTTTGCCGGCTGGGGAGGTTTGTTTGCTGGAGTTAGGTTTAGCCATTTCTGATAAAGACTGGGCTTTCTTGTCACATCAGAACCAAGAAGTGGGCTCCTCGTAGATTATGCTGCCAACTCCCTGGGTCCCTGGCCCACGCATCTCTCCTTCTGCCACATAACCTCCTGTGGCTCGAAGACAGTCATCTCAGCCTGTGCAGGAGTAGAAACCAGGGCAGCTGGTGGGCAGAGGGGAAACCGGGGCATCTCTGCTGCAGGAAGTGGAAAAATCCAACTCTTATCAGACAGGAACAGCTAAAGAGACATAGCAGTCTGGGGTGCTGCTGCAGCTTGGGGTGGGGAGGCAGCCTGCAGTTTCCTGAGCTGCGGAATCCCACTGTCCTCAACCCACCCTGGCTCAGAGACAACAGGAACCTTGTAAGATGCAGGCATAGTGAAGTGCAGGTCTTGAATGGGGTCTGAGAATGTCCTGAACTCTGGAACCTGGATGATCATTTGGATGCTCCCAGAAACAGACAAAAGTGGCAGAGTCCTCAGCATCCTTGTCCTCACAGCAGAGGCAGATGTGGCGACAGAGACATCAGTGACTGACAGGAACCCACATTTATTGAATACTTGCTGCACATTCAGTCCTTGTAGAGATGGTCTTATATAGTCCCTTCATCAACCTCAGGCAGGATCAAAGCAGGCTTAGAATGTATCCCCATTCTAAACAGGGAAACTGAGGCACAGGAAATTTAATTCACTTATTCAAATGGATTATCCAGCAGGAAACTCCAGCACCCCCATGAAGGCTTCGAGCCACAGACACCCCTAGCCCCTGACTTTCTCCTCACCCACAGTTGTCCAAATGGCCCTTAACTGGAGAATTCTCAGAAGCCTCCAGCTGACTCAGAGTTTGTTTCTACCCACAAGGTTGAGTTGTTCACATGCATCACTTTGCACCTGTGTCTTTCTGGTTCCAGCAGGAAAGCTCAGGCTTCCCACCCTCCTGAGCTTGGGGTCACTCTAGCCTGGCAGGAAAGAGACTTGTCAGCAGCTCAGCAGAGTTTCTGAAATCACAAGCCTGGCACATTTCTCTTCTGTCTAAATACCTTATAGAGTGTGTGGAGTGAGATACCTCAGTGGGTAAAGGCACTCGCTGCCAAGCCTGACACCCCGAGTTGGGCCCCCAAGACCCACATGGTGGAAGAAGAGAACTGACTTCTAAGAGTCTTGACCTTCACATACACGCCACAGTACACACATGCACGCATGCAGGCACACACACAAGTACATATGCATGCACACCCACAAAAAATAGCTCCCAACTGCCTTTCCTTGCCCTGGGCTAGCTTTGGTAGTTTGTGTGTGTGTGTGTGTGTGTGTGTGTGTGTGTGTGTGTGTGTGTGTGTGTACATATATGTGTATATAGATATACCCTGGGCTAGCTTTGGTAGTTTGTGTGTGTTTGTGTACATATATGTGTATATAGATATATGTATATAATTTTTTAATGTATTTTACCTGCATATATGTGTACCACATGTGTGCCTAGTGCCCAAGGAGGCCAGAATACAGTGTTGGATGCCTGAAACTGGGGTTATAGACAGCATTAGCCTCGATGTAGGTGCCAAGAATTGAACTTGGGTCCTCTGCAAGGGCAGTAAGTCCTCTTAATGGCTGAACCACTCCTCCAGTCCCTAGCCTGTTGGTTGTTAAAATAGCGTTATAGGACCAACAGCAGCAGCAACAGTGACACCCGGAAATTTGTTAGTAATGCAAAATTTATGGTCTCAACCCAAACCCTGAGCCAGGAGCTCTTACTGGGGAGTCTACACTCAAGGTGACACCCTCAGTGATCTCATGTCATCAAGTTTGAGAACAGCGGCCTTGCCTCTCTCTGAGGGCCCCTCCTTCTCTTCACCCAGCAAGACCCTTTCCCAACTCCTACATCAGGGCAGCAACCATTTAATCCACGTCTGCTCAACACTAGGCAGGCCAATGAGTAAAGGAACACACACACACACACACTCACACACACACACACACACACACACACACACACACACACACACACACACACACACACCTCACAGAGTAAATCTTCTGACCTAGCACTTTCAGCAGTGTGTGGCTCAGCCAGTATCTGTCACTCTCCACAGCATCCCCAAGACCCTGTGGGGCCAGAGTGTGCAAGCCAAACATGATCCCCACAGAGATGGGCTGAGGTATAAAGCCTACACTGGACTGAGGGTTTGCTACTAAAATAAATCAGTGTGTCATTTACAACTGTTCTCTGGCTTTATGCCCGAGTTCCTTGAGTTAATGTATTCAGGTTCCCTCACCAGCTCCCTTTCCCCCACAGCCTGGCTAAGCAGAGCTTTTAAGTTCCACATGAAGCTAATGTGGCTTTTCCATTGGCCAGAGCCGAGCTAGAAGGTCACATGACTTTGGGCACACCTACAGCTGGAGGAGGTCACTCTAGCCTTCATCTGTTCTTTCTTTGACTCCTCCCCTCCTCCCTGTTTCCCTTGCTCTACGCTTCTCTTCCCTTCCCTCCTCCTTCCCTCCCTCCCTTCTCCTCTTCCTAACTGCAAACATCCCCTGAACCCACCAGCAGGTTGGTCAAAATAGATGCCAGCAGTGTTTGCTGAATGAACCAACAATGCCCAGAATGCAGACTAACCTAGAAGTGACCCGAAGGTGCTACCCTCCTCTCCAGCTCCACCTACCCGCCTGTTTGGGTGTCCTTTTTCCCATTTTAGCTCAAAAGGAGCCAAGTTCCAAAGACACCTTATGTAACTCAGGAGCTGGGTCAGTTTTCTTCCTGTGCCCCGGGGCCAGGTGTGCTCACATCCTGGGGCCAGGGCACTGCAGTAGAACACCTTGCTCTCATAGAACTGAGAGGCTGGCTAGACACTAACCTGGACTCCATGCCTGGAGGCTAAGCTCTGCAGTGAGGAGGGGACAGCAGGCCAAGCCTGGGAAGAAGAGGCTCCAAAGATAACGGATACAGACCTCAGGGTGCCTTGGGGTAGACAAGAGTGACATCAGAGTCACACTGTGTCCTGGGCTCTCTGAGGCAACTGGCCCTGACCCACTTCCCAACCCCAACTCTCAAGTCGGAGATGTGGCAAGACCCTGAGAGACACCTCCAGGGCCTGCCCACCCCTCAGAGATTGAGAGGCAACAAGGAAGTTGTTCAGGCATCCATTCATTCCCCTTGCAGCTCCCTGTCCACTACTAGCATTGAATCACGAGGGACTCTCTCTGCCTCAGATCCTCACTTGTACCATTTATCTTTATGTTTCAACCCTTCTCTTTTTGTAGGGATTCACATCATTTATATGTCACTTCCTCAGAGATCTGCTCTAACATGTGTCAACCTGTTATTTAGTCTTTTTTTTTTTTTTCTCCCTTTAATGTTATGCTGGGGATCAAACTTGGAGCCTCCTGAATGCTGGGCAAGTGCTCTGCCACTGAGCCTGTCCCAACCCCTATCACCTTTCAACAGTTGAAGGCTATCAGCTACCCTACAGGTGTTCAGCAAAAGTGGCCCTGACTGTACACGCACAAGGGTGGTTTGCATCAATCATTTTAAGGCAATAAGCCAAGTGTGGTTGCATATGCATGTAATCCCACCACTAAGGAGGTAGAGGCAGGAGGACTGGAGTTCAAGATCATTAGCTATATAGTAGGTTTGAGGGCAGCCTGGTATACCTGAGACTCTAGAGAGAAGGGGTAGGGAGATGAATCACAAGTGCTGGTGAGGATATGTGGAAACTGAAACACTGGGCACCTGGGTAAGCACAAATGAGGAAGCAGTCCCCAGGTTAACAGGAAAGCTGCCATAATGATGAGAAACAGGAGCTCTGGCAAACACCTACGTACCCCCAACCACAGCTCTGCATAGCCACCAAGAATAGAAACAGCCTAGACCCACAGTGACCATGGGCCTGTGTGAAACTGATACACAGCTTAGCAGACACAGGCCCAGTTTTGGTGAGAAATGCCAACTGATAACAGATTTGGAACCTGACATGATTTGGAAGCTGTCTCAGTGTCAAAATTACAGTGGAGCAGGGCCTCCCTCACTGAGTCTCAGTAGACTCCTCTCCAAAACAGAGAAACTGAGGCACAGAATGATCTTTCTGCGGTCACTACGTGGACCTGGGATTAGAGCCCAAATGGTCTCGCTCCAGAGCCCAGGGTCTGAACCATGTACCTTGGTGGTTCCTGGCTGAACCCCACAGGAAGCTGGTCTTTGGTACAGGGGTAGATCTTTAACTAGTCCATCCTCCAGGGCCACACCCCACCTCAACCTCATGAGCCATGTACCTACACATTAAGGCTGAGGAAGGCAGGGGAGCCAAGCACAGTGCCCTTGAGAAACAACTTTGAACTGACCAGACATTTCTCAAAAAAAGAAATGCAGAGCCAGGAGGTGGTGGCACACACCTTTTATCCCGGCAAACAGGAGGCAGAGGCAAGTGGATGTTAGGAAGTTCCAGGACACTTTGGTCTACGTAGAGTTCCAAGTTCGCCAGTTCTAAATAGCAAAACCCTGTTTCAAAAAAAAAAAAAGGTAAATGCTCCATCTCAGAGCGGGCCAGCGACACTGTACTTGGGTCCAGGAGGCCCCTCCTCATATCCTCCACGTCCACTGTGAGAAAAGCTGATAGACTTGCAGCAGCCACTCACCACTAAGGTCAGGACACCTCCTGCAGCATCCCATCCACCTCTCCCAAGAATGTTCAGGAAAGGCAGGGCCCACACATCTACCCTTAGCTGAAAGGGCAGCACGTTCAGATCTGAGGGGGACCTCTGTCCCATGGGGCCCCGTAGCCTGTAATCACCTTCCTTTTATAACTAGGTTTAGAGGTTTGAGCAACATCAAACCTCTCAGGCTTCTGAAAACCAGGCAAGATGAGGTATCCTCACAACAGAGGTAAGTGGAGATTGTGACAGAAGTCAGAAGCCCTGAAGGTCAAAAGCCTCCCTCACTTGTGGTCTGGGAGCTGTCAGTAAATGACAACCACTCCCATGATGTCGCACTAGGAATGCAAGGTGACAGGTGGACAGAATGAGGGTTTGGTTGCCACCAAGCTCTGTGCTAAGGCCATGCACACTTCAGTAGAGCTTTCCAGGTGGGACCCTCACAGCCCAGGCTATCTCATATTTGCCTTACTCCACTCTGTGGGACCCTCACAGCCCAGGCTACCTCATATTTGCCTTACTCCACTCTGTGGGACCCTCACAGCTCAGGCTACCTCATATTTGCCTTACTCCACTCTGTGGGACCCTCACAGCCCAGGCTACCTCATATTTGCCTTACTCCACTCTGTGGGACCCTCACAGCCCAGGCTATCTCATATTTGCCTTACTCCACTCTGTGGGACCCTCACAGCCCAGGCTACCTCATATTTGCCTTACTCCACTCTGTGGGACCCTCACAGCCCAGGCTATCTCATATTTGCCTTACTCCACTCTGTGGGACCCTCACAGCCCAGGCTATCTCATATTTGCCTTACTCCACTCTGTGGGACCCTCACAGCCCAGGCTACCTCATATTTGCCTTACTCCACTCTGTGGGACCCTCACAGCCCAGGCTACCTCATATTTGCCTTACTCCACTCTGTGGGACCCTCACAGCCCAGGCTATCTCATATTTGCCTTACTCCACTCTGTGGGACCCTCACAGCCCAGGCTACCTCATATTTGCCTTACTCCACTCTGTGGGACCCTCACAGCCCAGGCTACCTCATATTTGCCTTACTCCACTCTGTGGGACCCTCACAGCCCAGGCTACCTCATATTTGCCTTACTCCACTCTGTGGGACCCTCACAGCCCAGGCTATCTCATATTTGCCTTACTCCACTCTGTGGGACCCTCACAGCCCAGGCTATCTCATATTTGCCTTACTCCACTCTGTGGGACCCTCACAGCCCAGGCTACCTCATATTTGCCTTACTCCACTCTGGATTTCTTGAGCTGGGAAGTGGGGAAATTGGCCTCCTCCTGTTTCACAGTGGAAACTCAAGCCATTCTGAATAGCAGCCCTCTAAAGGGACAGAGCCCAAGAGGCAGACAGTCCCTGGGGACAGGAGTAGAGGCCACTGGCATGATTGCCGGGAGACCTAGCCCATTTAATGGCACATTCCCAGCCGGAAGCAGGCCATACTAATTAAGTGGAAACCATCTTTCTGAAAAATCAATTTCTGCAGCCTGACAGGAACCCTCAAACTGGGTCAGAGATGCCATCAGGACACACCCTCTTCTGGTCTACAGCTCAAAACCCAGCTCTCTGTGGCTAGACCCTCCCCATCCCAGGCCAGCCAGAAAGACCCTGAGTGTGGAAGGACTAATAGCCTTTGGGGGCTGAGGAGGTCTTATGGTCCCCTTGGTCATGCCCAAAGTATGACTTCCAGCTTTGTAGTAGGGTGACTCACTGCCTGCTAAACACTGTGCGAGTTGGAACACAGTGTTTTCCCTTCCTGCACTTGCTTTCTGCAAACTGTATAACTAACCACTTCTCATCCCCTTCCTCTCCCTGATCCCTAAGTCACTGCCAATCTATTTTCCAACTTGCATATTCTTGAAATGTGTAAATTAAAATGTAATCAGTGACCTTTTGTGTCTGGCTTCTGTCGCACATGTCAATACTCCATTACTTACATGGTAGGATAATATTCCACTGTATGGGTATACCACATTCATCAGTTGATGAGTATTTGGATTGGAGTTATGAAAATTTATACATAGGTATAAGTTATGGAAACATTTGACAGTAGGACTATTGATTCTTTGTGCACTTCTTTAATAGTGGGTCCTTACCCCAGCTCTCTGGGACTACCCCTTGCTGTATACTAATCGCTGTTCCAAGCGGTCTTGTGTAAGTCATGGTTCATCAAAATGGCTATAAAAGACACTATCATTGCCCCCACAAACAAGATGAGGTCCAGGGAGGCAAAGCCGATGTGAGACGTGCCAGGACACAAGCAAGGTTCTGTTCTTTTTGTCATCACCCTAGAGTCGCAGGAGCCGGGGTGTAGCCAGGGATAAGAAACGAAACAGAACTGGGGAGGCCAGGTCCTCTTCACTCTAGTGGGAAGGACTCATCTCTGCTCACAGTCACACAGGGCGTTTAACTGGTGACACTGGAAGGAGACAGCACGAACCTGCCAAGTTCGTGCTTTGCAGACAGGAAGGGATGTCAGAGGCGCTGGGTCTCTGTGGTTAGACAAGGTGAACTACACCCCACCCCACACAAGCCACTGCTGGCAACCCCCCATTTGCACACCTTTGCCTTTCTGAAGTCTAAGTGCAGAGAAGCAGCTAGCACTGAGGAACAATGCGCCTCTGAGGGTCACCACATCCTTAGCTGGCAAAGCACAGCAAGGCCCAGGGTACCAATGAAAGCTCTTAGATCTGTCCACACTGAAACTCGCTCCTCTCAGAGGCCAGAAGGCCCCTACTAGTCCTCAGTACCTCTGAGCATCAGCATGTTGGCAGCTGTAGGATGGAAGGCAGGGTCTGGGTGAATGGCATTGGGTGTGATGCTCGGGGTACCTGGGATAGCAATAGAGGGGAGAAACCCCCATGTCTCCACTCTGAAGGTAGACATATACCTGGCCTGGCCTCAGCCATTCAGGCCCTTCCAGCCCTCTTTATCAGACTGGTTATTTTTGAGGTTTGTTTAATCTTACCTGGACCCAAGAGAAACCTTCATGGCATCTAAGAATGGTCAGGGTCGTCCACGGTGCTAGAATCTTCTGCACAAAGGGTCAGCCTGCGTTTCATGCCCCAGCCTTATGGGCTCTTCCCAGTGCCTTCCGGCACCAGGTCCATTCACTGTACCATCTGTCAGTGAGTCGTCCATTTCTGTAGGGTGCCGGGCTGCACTGCAGTTATGAACACAGACTTGGTACTCTTCAGACTTCAGGCCCAAATCCAAACTTGAGCGGGAAGCCCCAGGTAGGTCTTTGAATCTTTCTGAGCCCACATTCTCCTGCAGCATCTAGTGTTACCATCTGCCTCCTCTTCCTTACTGTGTCCAGTAAGGAAGTTCCACGTCCAACCCGCTAATGTTCTTATCTCCCATTCATCTGTGTGGGAGCTGGCTGAGGGTTAGTGATCATCTGACATCCATTACTCCTCACATAACTTTTCTTGGTGCTCTCAAGCTGGCATGTGGTCCTGATGGGGTCAGGAGAGGGAGGCCGCTAAAGCACAGGCTAGATTTGAGCTTTCCTGCAGACACTCTGGGCTCAGTAGACTCACTCTTGGCCTCCCAGGGCCCAGTAGAAGACCAGGGACAGGTGTGGGCATAAGGGGACCAGAAGACGCTGTCCTGGTTGGTAGGTGGGCAATGACAGGAGAAAATAAAGAAGTAAAGTACAGAAGTATGAGTCCTCATCAGGGCCAAGCTGAGCTTCTTCCAGGCAGGCTCCTGAACTAGGCTCTGAATGGGGCCTTTGCACTGGAGACACTCAGGTATGGGCCTGTCCCCACCCTCCTCCATGGGCATGGTCTAGTTTTCTTCTAGCATCTACCCAGGTCAGGACTATCTCAAACAGCAATGGCCTTGAGCCTACAATTGGGCAGAAGTGGCACCAGCAAGGACCACCATCCTCCAATAGCTCTGATTATACCTACAAAGAGGAGGCTAGGATGCAGAGAGGTCAAGTGACTTGCCCCAGTCACACAACAGGCAGTTAGTAGAACGTAGCTTGAATCTGAGTCAAATGCTTTTAACTATGAGCTTCCCCACTCCAACCCCTGCCGTAAGAGCAGGGAGTGGCAACAGAGAGGCAATGGACCGCAGAGGGATAAGAGAAGGGTAGGTTGTTAGAGCAGATGGCCTGGTGGGAAGAACAAGAATGTTCATCCACACAGGACCACCTGGTGTTATCCCCTGCCTTGAAGAGTCTTTTCTAGCTTACTCAACATTACAGGGAACCCCAGACAGGAATCATCAAAGAAGGCAGTGTTTGGCCCAACAGCATAACTGCTGAGACCTAACTGCCTACCCCCAAATCATGTGTTAAGGCCCTAGCCCCCAGTATGAGGGTATTCAGAAACAGGTCTATGCAAACTGTTAAGTGTAGATGAGGCCATGAGGACAGGATCCCCTAAGATAGGAGTATCACCACTGTAGGAAGAGATGCCAGAAGCTCTCTCTGATGGCCACAAGAACATACCACAAGTGAGTGGTAAGACAAGAGAGGCTTCCCCAGAAACCAAGCACTTGAGACCCTGACCATGAGGCTCCAGAACTGCCAGAATGACAATGTCTGCCACTGCACTCACCCTATGGCAGTCCCAGATGACACAGAAGGTGCCCAGATGCCTTAGCTGGTGCCTTAACCAAATTCATCCAAAGATCAATAGACTCAAATCCCCTGGGGGGCGGGGGGCTCCTGTTGGCTATATCCCGAGGACACCCAGGTCAAGGCCATGATCAACCACCCAGTGCCATGACTCAGAAGCTACAGACTAGCTGGAACACATCAAGACCAGAATATACTTGCCAAAAATGGAACTTTAAGGCATCTACAGAGTTGTGTGGGTTTTGAAGATGTATTTTCAGCTGCAGAGGCAAGGAGGGTGCATTCGGCTCATCCCCAAACCTACCTACTTGCTCTGTTTACATCCGATCCAGCCCCCTTCCATTAATCAGTGCTTAACCTTAAGACTCCCTTAGTGAAAAACAGTTTTGCCAGTCATCAGCTTCCTGGAGTGGATAGCTTAGCCGGTAAAATAATGAGTGGGTGGGCTTTAGGATTTGCTTCAGGACCCACAAGCAAATCCTTTCTGAATTAATTTGTTTTTCTAAAGGCCTGGAATTATTCTTATACAATGATTCCAAGAACCTGGTGTTAGAAGATGATATTTTGTTTGAGACAGTGTCTCCCGTAACCCAGGCTAGCTATGTAGCCAACTCTGAACTTCTGAGCCTCCTGCCTCAGTCTGCCTAGTGTTGAGATTATAGGTCTGAACTATCACACCAGGTTTGTGTATAAAAGCCAGGGTTTTGTGCATGCTGGGCCAGTACTCTACCAAACTACATCCCTGGCAGGAGAGGGCGGGTTTTTGCAGCCCAGGTTGGCCTCCACTGTGTGATCCCTTTGTCATAGACTCTCCGGGGTTGGTATTACAGCTGTGTGCCACAAAGCCTGGCTTTGTGATGATTTTGAAAACATCACATGAGCACGACTTTTGACACAGCATTTGTCTTCAGATGTTCGAAAGGACAATGTCAAACAGAGGGGAGACCACAATCCTTTTGGATGCTGTTGCTAATGAGGTCCAAGGGAAGGCTGGCAAGAAGCTGTGACTTTATGTGACAGGCCTCCCTGGGGATGGGTCTGTTTCAGTGGGGCCAGGTGGTTGCACCTCTGGGCAGATGGAGGCCAGGAACATTGGGTTTGTTCCCCAGGCTCCTTGCTTAGGCAGAAAGCTCATGCTGAGCCCTTGCTAGCCTAGACCTTGCCAAGTGCAGTGACTTAGAGAGAAGGGACACTGAGCTCTAAAGAGAGAGGAATGTCCCAAGCATGTGTGACCAGGACTGCAGAATCGGGCTTAGCACACAGACCCCAAACAGCAGACTTCTCTCAGCTTCAGTTTGTCCATCTGGAAAGCAGGGCCACAGTGGAGCTTAGAGAGTTGCTAAGAACATCAGGGGGTTGGTGTGTAGTGAAGTGCCCAACCCTGGAGCACGAATAGACATTGAAGCAGAGAGCTAAGAAAGTAGCTCAGGGGTAGAGTGTTTGCCTATCATAGTGAAGCCCAGGGTTTTATCGTTAACACCTGTAAATCCCCGAGTGGAGGCAGGAGAATCGGAGTAGTTGAAGGTCATCTGAAGGACTACATAGAGAGTTCAAGGCCGGTCTGTGGTAGTACCTTATCAAAATAAATAAATGAAATGAATGAGTGAGGCAGGATGTGGTGTCTCACGCCTTTCATTCATCCCAGCACTCAGAAGGCAGAGGCAGGCAGAGCTCTGTGAGTTTGAGGCCAGTCTGGACTACACAGTAACTTCCAGGCCCAGTAATGCTGTATAATGACTCCTGTCTCAAAAAAATAAAGGAAGAGGGAGGAAGGGAGAGAGGGAGGCAAGGGAATGCTGATGAAAGTAACATGATGGGTGAGCTGTGGGTGGTGCCAGAGCACCTTCCCCAAGGTGAGAGCCTTACCCAGCTGCACTACATCCACTTGCCAGCCATCCTGGGTCAGGAGAACTGCCCACCACAGGCAGGCAGCAGAACAAGTCCTGGGCACCAAATTGGCCCAGCAGCCAGCCCTACAAAGGGAGGTGAATATACAAGGCAGAGTAGCCTCTCCCACCTGGGCTGTTCTCAGTTACTTATCCACTCTCGAAGCTACTCCCTCTCCCAGCTATTCCCTCTTCACAGCTCATCGCCTTACCTTATCTGCTCCTTCAGTGGCCAATGCTATCACACACCCAGCACTGTCACTCATTAGCTGCTCTGTCACTTCCAACTTCTCTTATCTGGGACAGGTACCTTCTAGTTGAATGCCACATTGGAACAACCAAATGGATCCTGGCTTTCGTGGGGACAAACATGCCCCATTCTCTCCCTATGTGGAAAACATTGGCTCCTCCGGTCTGAGCAGCTGGTGTGGAGGGATGTCATGTCCCTGGTTGCTGTTGGAGGCCTTTAAGCTAGGTTATAGGGAACGAGACAATGAATCCCGAGCAGTACAGGCTGCAAAACACCTGCAGGCCTTCAGGGTCTGACTCATGGCAGGAAGATGCCCATGGCTGCTTGGCATGGTGCCCTCTGTAATGCTCCAGCAGAAGGCTCCACCCCCTTGCTATGCCCTGCCCCTAGGCAGCCCTTTGGCTCTGAGGATTCCTCCAGAGAGCTAGAAGATTGTCTCTATGGCTCTGATTAAATCAGAAGAAATCTCATTTCAGGCTTGCCAGAAAACAAGTTATTTTCAGTAGCGTGGGCAGCAAATGGAGAAGGAAGCCATGAGCCGGAAACAGTGGCTGCAGACACAGAGCTCATCCAGGCAAGGGTGGCCACCATGATGTCTTCTTGACAGAACACTAGGTGCCAAGGAACTCAAGAGAAACTTTATGAAATTGTCCAGGGTTGAAGGTTCTTTTAATAATAGTGAGTCGATGGCATTGGCTCCAAAAGTTTAGAGAGAACAATTTATAGATGCTAATTAGGAGCCTACCAAAGAGTTTTTGTAATTAAGATAGGTTTTAAACATCCACACTGCTGGCCATGCCAGCCTGAACACACAGCCCCAGTGAGTTCAATAGCTCAGAAGAGGTCTATGGTATCAGTCAGAAGTAAGTTAGAGGGTAAGTCTCTTCCTTTTGGAGACTCTGAAAGGACTCGGAGACAGGCACATTTTAAGTGGCACATTGTGGAGGGTTGGGTTTGGGTCAAATCTTTTCATTTCCTTCATGTTCACAATGAAAATTGCTGCAAAACGAAGCAAGATCCTGTCGCTTTTATACTAGCACGAAAGTAACAGGAATAAGATCGCTCTCGGCATGAATGACTGACAGGTCAGTAAAGAGCAATAGTGTAGATACAGCGAGAAAGAGAACAGCAGAAGGATGAGGAAGAGATGCTAACTTGCTTCTGACCTTTTGTGACAGAGGCCAGCAGCAAACAATAGCAATATATACCCCGACAATGCTCGCTACCCAGCCTTTAACTCTGAATGTTTCCCAACATCTCTCTCTGGTGACCAGAGGAATCTTGAGTCCAAAAAAGGTGAGATAAATTTGCCCAAGGCCACAGAATAGATACTAAAACTTAGATCCATAGATTTCATGGTCTTGGCCTTCTAAGCCGATGCCCTCCCTCGATACAGGCCCCATCATCTGTTCATTGAAAGCTTTTTTTTTTTTTTTAATCACCACACAAACAGTATCTGTGAACTAATAACTTTTTCCATCTGGCTGTGGATTACTGCTTGGTTGTGTCTGTTTTATGCTGACCCAGCCTTTGACCCTAGATATTGTGTGTTCAGAATAATATTATGAGATCACATAAATCACTGCCCTGCTTTGCAGCTAATAAGTAAGAAAATCAAATAAGCACATGCCTGAGTCCTGGCTGCCATACCACTTTAGAGTACATGCCAATCAGACCCTCTGCATTCCCAACTCAGGCTCAGGGTCATGGCATTTGGATCATCCAGTGATTCCAGACCTTCAGAGGTATCCACAGCAGATCATGCTCTTCAGTCAACTTGACCACAAGGAGGACTCCAGTCTGAAGAAAAGCCACCGGTCCAGTTAGACTCAGCCTAGATGTCCATCAAGGGGACCGACTGAGAATATGTGTTACAAACCCACAGTGGAGATTCCTCAGCCATGAGATGAAGGTGATTGGGGAGGCGGCGGGGCACCTTCGGGCACTTACTGCTCTTTTGGAGGACCTAAGATCAGTTCCCAGCACCCATGTTAAGTGGCTCACAATTATCTCTAACTCTAGTTACAGGAGATCCAACACTTTTTTTTTTCTGACCTCCATGGGCACCCACACACATCTACCTGCACACACAGTGACACATACACACAAATAGTAGATAAATGATAAATTGTAAAGATAATTTAAACATTTAAAACAGAGAAGAAAGTTACAGTGTTTGCAGGAAAATAGGCTGAACTAGATATCAAATTAAGTAAAACAAATCAGGCCCAGAAAGATAAAGGTACACTTTTTTTCACATGTGAAACTTGTGTTCTTATATATACACATGCATATACCTTGACATATACACATGTATATACATGTTTATGACATGAAAATAAGAGAGCAACTATTTAGGAAGAGGGTAGAAGGGACAGGAAAAGAATATGGTCAGAGTACATAATATATTTGAGCAAAAATGTCATTATGAAGCCCACCACTTTGTACAACAAATCTACATTAATAACATCTTTTTAAAGTCTAGAATGAATGGTGGGTTATAACAAGGGTGGCCACCAGTGAATGATGCCTTTCAGCACATGTGAAATATATTGATGCTGAGCTTGGCCAAGTGGCCCATTCTGCCCAGTGGCATCAGCAGGCATGATACAGACAAAGGCTAGGTATTTGTGCACTGGAGTTTGCCTTCTTGGGATGCTAGAAACACTGTGTGAGGTGAGAACCACATGGAAGAAGAGGCCAAGTCATCCTAGCTGAGCCCAGAACATAGTGGCCCTGCAGCTAACATTCCACTGCTGTGAAAAAAAAAAAAATACCAGAGGGTTTGAAAATCGTAAAAAGCAAAGGGGCTGGCAAGATGGCTTAGTGTGTAAAGGGTACTTGTTGTCAAGCCTAATGACCTGAGTTCAATCCCTGGAACTCTTATGGTAGAGGGAGAAAATCAACTCCTGTAAGCTGTTCTCTTCTCTCTCTCTCACTCTCTCTCTCTCTCAAACATACACACACACACACACACACACACACACACACACACACACACACACACACACTAAACATGAATGTAATATTTTTTAAAAAATAAAGGAGCAAAGATTGACCTTGACTCGTGGTTCCATGCTTAGCTGCTTCCACTGTGCCTGGGCCTGTGGTAAGGCAGAACATTATGGCAGAAGCTGGGAGGCAAGCTGTTTGGCTTGTGGCTGCCAGATGAGCTTGGGTGAGAGAACAGAGGTCAAGAAAGGCCCTTTGAAAGCTCACCCTCCCCACATAAGACTTTGCCTACTACACTCTCTACTGCTTCTGAGAAGTCCATTCAACTTTGAACCCATCTGCAAATCAATCAATGATATCGGAGCTCTCATGATCCAGTTACTTCCCCAAAGCTCCACCTCTCAACTATGCTGAGGACTAAGCCTTCAGAATATGAGCCTTTGGGGGACATAGCGAATCAAAACACACTGTGAGACACCAGAACTGCTTAAGAAGTCATTGAGCACCAATTAACAGAGTTGGGGGGGGGGTAATTGCAACAAGAGGTGGCTCACCTGCAGGACTGCCATTATTACCTTTGTGGGGTCCAGGACACTCGTGATACCTCAGCCAAAAAGTGTATAGAGTTTCTCTTGAGGCACTGAGGCCCTGTCCTGTCAGGGTTTAGGGTTTGATCTCTGTCTCTGGATCCATGGGAAGGAACATTTTCCCTCCCTTCCTCCCCAGCCATTTTTTTCTATGTCCTTTCTCAGTCCTCACCATGGCTCTGGACGCAACTGTATTAGCTAGACAGAGGACAGGCAGGGCTCAGCTCTGCTGACACACACAAGTGCAGGATGGTTGTGCTGATGGAGGATAGAAGAATCTAGAATGATTTTCTGCTTTCCAAACCCCAGACATTCTCCATGGGACTGTTTGTGATGGGCAGTTAACAGAAGGCCTTAAGATTTGCTCATTTTAAAAGTCTATAAGGGCTTGGTGGTGGGTAAGTCAGAAGCCTCCTTTACTGCTCACTCTCAGCCTGAGGCACTGGGCCAACATGGACCCAAAGTAACAGGCCAACTGACCATGGACAGAAATCTCTGAAAACCAAGGACCAAATGAATATTTTCTGCTTTCAACCTACTTGTTTAAGATATTTTATCATGGTGATGGAAAGCCAGCACAAGAACTATTTTGACACTGTGAACATGTGACAAGTTTATACATGTGTCCTCACTAACATCTGGGAGCAGATGCTGTTTGGTGGTCATAGTGATGTGAGTCTGAAACAGTACCAGGGAAGCTCTATTGGCTCAGTCTCCCCAAGGACCAGAGACATTGCCTTGGTGACTGGCCATGGTTTGCCAGAACACTGAAAGCGATTTATTTCCCCAAGAATAGTCTCCTACTAACCAAGATGAGAGGCTACCCCAAAGCACAAGGTCGGCATCAGAAGGATGGGAATGACCTTGTATGCAGGAACTCATCTAAGATGATCAACCCACTCTGTGTGGGCAGACCTGGCCAGGAGACAAGTCATAATCAGAAAGCTGTACCTTCGTGTAAGTGGCACAGAGCCAAGATAGGCGGAAGGCTCCTTTCTCCAGTGAGATTGTGCCTAGCAACAGGATGGACATCTTTAGAGGTACTGGTCACAGCGCCCTCTCCTCTGGAAAGCATGCTGATGGCACTACTCATGCACAGCCTGCTAGATTCCTTTTCCTGGGTGTCTATTCTTGACAAGGCTCTCTATAACACCTCCATCCACAGGAAAGCATGTGGGCGCTTCATTCTGTTCAAGGTGACTCTGCTGCATGCTTCGCTCCAAAGGCTGGCACAGCTCACCACTCATTCACTACCAAAGTATCAGGGCCAGTTTGTTGACAGCCACAGTTCTCTGCCTGTACTTCTATTCTGATGCTGTCAGTATGTTGAACCCCCAGAAAGAACACGCCTGAGCTTTTGCAGAGAAGGAAGGCTCTTTTCAAAGTAGAATTTCTTGCTATCTTCTCTATACACCAACTGCCAGGTGCATGCCATACACTGCCACCGCCACAGACTGACAGAGCCATTCTGGTCACATGGCCTTCCCCATGAACATGGACTGTGAGTCACACTAAGTCCTCATTTCCTTAAGGTGCATCTGTCAGGTACCCTGGCACAGCCACGAGAAAAGTAACTAACACAATACACAGTTGTGGCCTGGCTGGCCTCCACATTCTCTCCTTGCTCCCAGATAAAGCATCTCATTTTCCTGGCCTAGGTGCACCAGAGCCCTGATACTAGTCAGTACAAAAAGAATGGATGAGGGTTGGGCCTATGGCTTAGACAGGGATGACCACAGCATTGCCTAACCACACTGTCGTGATGAAATACTTGGGACAATCAGGTTGAAAGAAGAAAACATTCATTTGGTCCATGGTTTTCAGAGATTTCCATCCATGGTCAGTTGCCCTCTTGCTTCGGCCTAGGCTGGCCCTGTGCCTCATGCAGGGGGTTGACCAGCAGAGGAGGCTGCTGACTCCACCCACCACCAAGCTCCTTACAGGCTTTTGGTCTAACTATTGTGATTGACCCAAAGAGAGTTCAAAGACCACCTTAGCCAATGAGATTTGATTCTGGAATTTGCTGAGCCTGAGACAGTGTGATTGCAGAATGGACAGGATCTACACTTCGCAAGCTGCTGGGCTCATCTACACAGACAGCATTTAGTAATGCCCTGTCACCACATGGCCTAAAACTGTGATCTTCATGCGCTTTTGGTGATGTGATCCCATTCTGCTCCAGCTTTAAGCTTCTGTCACTGGTGACTCGGAAGTCTTAATTTATCATTCAAGAATCCGAAATGATCTGAGCAGGTGGATAATGGGCTCAGAACTCAACAAGATAAATTTAGAGCCTTGACTTTGTTGTCAGAAATCGGGTGCATCCAGGAAGGTCTTTGGGTGCTGGTGACATTCAGCTTTTGCTGGGAGCGAGTGCTGGTATCACGGTGCTTAGCATACGAAAGCATAACTGTCCATGCTTGCTTCCTGCATGAAGCGGATTGCTCACAGCTGGTTCTTAGAAAATCAGGATGGGAGGATGCTGAACCAGTGGGAAGCTAACTTTGAGGTGTATCCTGTTACAATCTGTAAGTCAGCAGTAGCTATGAAAGAAATAAGGAGTGGGGTGAAAAGAGAAAGGAAGAAGGGGGAGAGAATGGGGAGGGACTTACATAGGCCATCCTGGTGGCTCAGTTGATAGAGAGGGAGAGATATGGGGAGGGACTTACATAGGCCAGTCCTGGTGGCTCAGCTGGTAGAGAGGCTGAGAAAGAGGGACTGCAAGTTCAAGCCAGCCTGGGCACCAGTGAGTTCAAGGCCAGAGTGAGCAATTGAGTGAGACCAGGTCTCAAAATAAAAAAGTACAAAGAGGGCTAGAGACAAAAAGTGCTTGCCTAGTATATAAGAGCTGCACTCCAGACAGACAGACAGACAGACACACACACACACACACACACACACACACACACACGTACACACACGGGGGTGTAAAGAGGGGGAGAGAGAGAAATATACCTCATACTAAGAGACAGTATACAGGTACACACATAAACACATACACTCACACACTCATTCACACACACACACACACACACACACACACACACACACGGGTGTAAAGAGGGGGAGAGAGAGAAATATACCCCATACTAAGAGACAATATACAGGTATACACATAAACACATACACTCACACACTCATTCACACACACACACATACACACACACACACACACACACACACACACACACACACACACACACACGGGGGTGTAAAGAGGGGGAGAGAGAGAAATATACCCCATACTAAGAGACAATATACAGGTACACACATACACTCACACACTCATTCACACACACACACACATACACACACACACACACACACAAGAGGGGGATGGAGAGAGGGGAAGAGAGAAATATATCCCATACTAAGAGACAATATACAGGTATACACATAAACACATACAAACACACATATACTCACACACTCATTCACACACACATACATACAGGGGTATAAAGAGGGAGGGGGAGAGAGAAATATACCCCATACTGAGAGATGAAGTCAAGAGAAAGGTGACTATCACTCACTCCAGGGACAGTCAGATTGGATCTTAGGGAGCACATAGTCAGCAAAGGATTTCACAAGTCTCAAAGCCATACGTTTCTAAATATCTATGAATGTCCTCAGAAACTCATATTTACCATATACACAAGCACAAGGAACAGAGGCCTGAAGAGAAGAGAAAGCCAGGGGATATGGACTGAGCTGACCCCCTCCTGATCAAATAGGATGATCAAACCTTACTAGCAAAGAATGTTCTTTTCTACAGAGAAACCCCTGGATGAACCTGCTGAAAACCCAAGATGGAGACAAGGTAGCTTAGTATGACATAAATATACAAATCTCAGAAGCTCTCCCTTCAGGAAAAAAAAAAAAAAAAAACTTCTACAAAAAAGAAAAAGAGAGAGATAGAAAGGAAGGGAGGGAGGGAGGGAGGGAGGGAGGGAGGGAGGGAGGGAGGGAGGGAGGGAGGAACATTTCCCTGCATTCCTAACAAACAGGAAGTGTTTATTCTCTCCACCCCAGACCTACTTAGAAAAACCTCACCAAAATGATGGCGGTTTGGTCCAAATTAAATTTATTGGTTAATATAGCACTGATCTATACTTCACCAGAGTCCTAATGGTTCTATGAATGCCCAACAAGAACCAAGAGTTTTTAGAAAGGGAAGACAAAGAGGACTAAGGTGGTTGCCATTTAAAAAAACTAAAAGCAAAGGATAAATAATGAGGGAACAAGACAAGCATTCACCGCTTTGTTACATAAAAATTAAGATTTCAAAGCATCAAGAAAAACTCCACCATAACCATGGCTTAGAGTGTGGTTGAGTGGTAGAGCCCTTGCCTAGCATGCCCAAAGCCCTGGGTTCAAGTTCCAGCACTGTAGGAATTGAACTACACTACTAACAGTTTTTAAAAGCACACAAATCAAGCATCACACCATAGTGTAGATCTCTAGGGCTTGAATAATAAGCTTGGTAGGCTCCCCTGTTCCCCGAGAAGGCCCTGGGGCACAAAGACAGTGTCACAGTTCTGACAGAAAGCAAGGGATGCTGGGAAACTGATAACTCTTGGTGAAGAAAAAAAGAGACACATTTTCATTTACTACTTTATACTAAAATGAACTCCAGCAGGATTGCATATTGATTTATTTAAAGAAGGTCACAGAGACCTAGGAAAAAATGCAAGTTAATAGGTATTTCGAGATGAGGAAATTCTTTATACTTGATTGGCATTTTCTATAAAGGTCAAGAGAATGAGTAAATATTCTTGTCTTTGTCAGATAGATGGCTTCAGCTACAAACTCAACTGTGTGACAGCAGCCGCAGATGATATGCAAGTGAATGGCCACAGCTGTGCTCCGAGAAAACTCCATTACAAAAACAGTTGTTGGGAAGACTTGGCTTTCAAATCAAGTTTTCTTAATCCTCCTCCACTTTAAAGATTCATTTATTGTATGTTTTATGCACGTGAGTATTTTGCCTACATGTATATATGTACTATGTGTGTGCCTGATGCTCAGGGAGGTGCAGAGAGATGCTGGGACCCAAACTAGGAACCTCTGGAAGAGCAATGAGTGTTCATAACCCGTGAGGCAACTCTCCTGCACCAAACCTGTTTTAAAAGTATAAAATCAAAGAATAAAATAATAAGAGAATGAGGCAAGTAGGCATAGGTTTTAATACACAAAATTAAGAACTTTAAGGCATAAACAAAGTCTTTACCATAAACACAACTTGGGGTATGCCTCAGTGACAAAACCTTTGCCTAGCAGGTACGGATTCTTAGCTTCAAGCTCCAGCATTGAACAATAAACTACTCTATTAACAAAGTTTTAAAGCGAGTACACAAATGTATATAGCAGAAAATACATGAGCCATACCTGACAGCAGAAGGTTGGTATCCCCCTCTTTACTATTAATGTTTATCTTTCTCTTCTCAAACATGGACAGTTACTGAACCCAATTCAAGTTTAAAACAAAACAAAACAAAACATGTTAGTAGAAAATATAGGCAACTCTGAGAAATCTATCCATAGGCAATCAGTAAGATTAGGAATAGATTATCAACCTTAAAAGGGTCAGCAAATTCCTTCAGGTGAAGGTGGGTGTCTTAGTTACTTTCCTATTCCTATGAAGAGATATAATGGCCAAGGTAACTTGGCTTCTTACCAGGCCTGTCCCTTGCTATCTCTTATAGCTCTATGGCTTTAGAAACTCTGTGCTGGATACTAACATGTAGTAACCCCATGATTACTCTGCAGTGTGCCAGGCTTCCTTGCTCACCCATCTCCCCCAAAACCCCACTTGAATGATCAAAGAATCCATCTCAGACAGTCCTCTAGAAGCCCCTGGCTCTCTTCAATCCCAGCCTCCCTTCTATCCCAGCCAGCCTCCCCTCTACTCCAGTCTTCTCTGCCTCAGAACAGGGCACTACCAGCTATGTGTGGCACACCTGTAATCACAACACTCAGGAGCCTGAGGCAGGTGGATTGTGAGTTTGAAGCCAGCTTGGACTACACAGCATAACCCTAAATCCAGAGCAAACAAACTAAACAAGAATGCAGTACCACCGCTCTCTTAGATGCCACAAACCTGGGAATTACTGAGTCACTTAACTTGAGGCCATGGGGCTGGGGGCTTGTCCTCCCTACAGCTGCTCTACAGCTGATGCTGGCCAGCCTAGGTGACTGTGACAGCTTCCTGTCATACATTCCTCATGCATGTCCCTTGAGCTCCGTCTTGTTGGTGAGCTATATCCTCAACCACAATTTCTAGTTCCAAAATTTACATGGCCACCTGGAGCCTGTAGTTTTTTAGGACCTGAACTTTCTGAAAGGATTCACGCTGAAGTCCTCAAATGTCTATATTACAGAAATCTGAGGACCAGTATTTTGTAACAGATCAAAATAAGATGCTTTAAAAAGTACATATGGGTAAAGGGTTATTCAAGATATTGGGCTAACCATCAGATTTAAAACGGTTAAAAAAATTGAAACTGAAATTGAAATGGCTTCCAATTTTACCCTAAAACCAACCATCTATGAAGAAGTCGCCACTGATGAGTGTAGATGTCCCACTGCTTCAGGAGAGTAGTTCAAAGATTTCAACCATTTTCCAAGGATACAGCCCTGTAAAGTAAGATCTTCTGTGCTGACTTCTTCAAGGGTAAAGGAGGCCACAGGAGCCGCATCATCAAGTGGGTCCTCCAGCCCCATGTGAACCTCGAAGTAATCACATCTAAGGGAGATCCTGGCCAGAACAGCCCAGCTAAGCTGGTCCTGGGTGCCCATGGAAGGCAGACACTTGTTTTAGGCAGGTAGTTGACAGGCTGCTATTGTGTTAAAGAAGCCAATAAACCAAACCGGTACAGCTCTCACTTAATGACCAAAGAAAGCTGACCCCTAGGCTTCAATTTCTTCATTTTTCTTGAGTTGTTTATTATTATTATTATTATTATCATTATTATTATTATTATTATTATTATTATTATTATTATTTCAGCTATGTATATCTCTGTGTGGGTGTGGTATATGAATGCAGGTGTTCAAGGAGTCCCAGAAGAGAGTGTTGGGTCCCCTGGAGCTGGAGTTAATTTGACAAGGGTGCTAAGAACTGATCTCAGGTCCTCTGCAAGAGCAGCTAGTACTCTTAGCTGCTGGGCCATCTCTCCTGTCCATTTGTTTACCTGTTTTTGAGACAAGGTCTCAAAACAGGTCTCATTACATAGCCCAGGCTGGCCTCGGACTCCTAATCCTTCAGCCCCAGACTTCCCGTACACTTTGATTACAGGTGTGGACCTAATCTATAATGCAGTGGATACTCATAACAGGCCCCAGCTAAACGAAAGCTCCTGGGATTCTCAGCTTAAAAGAAAACAAAGAAACTCTGAGATCAGAAAAGGGAAGAACCTTGGTCCCGAGCCCTGCCTGTGTGTTCCACCCCTTATTTAAACTTTCCTGCAATCACCCTTTGGGATCTGAGGCTATCGTTGTTCATTGAATATGTGAGATTTTTTCCTCTTCATGTTTACTTTTCACATAGTTTGGGAATATTCTATAAGGAGACATTACTGTTAAGTTTAGAGGAAAATGAAAAGTTCCTGTTCAAAAAATCACCAAAAATGAAAATCAGAGCCATTTCCTTCAGATGAAGTCAGGGGCCTGTGGCCTGTGTGATATCTCATAGAGGCACATGGGCCGAGAGATGTTAGCAGAGCTGAGTGGATAAGGGTCCTGTACCTACAGCTAACTTATGCTAGACAACCTTTTCATTACCATTGTTGTTATATTGTGTATGTGTGTGTGTTTGCATGTGCTTGCATGCATGCACATGAGCTGTGTCATGGCAACGTAGGGAGGTCAACTTGGAAAAGCGGGTTCTTTCCTTCCGTCATGTGGGTTCTGGAGATCAAACCTAGGCCATCAGGCTTTGTAGCAAGTGCCTTCACCCTCAGAGCCATTTTGCTGGCCCTAGAACAAATAGCTACTTTACATATTTCACTTCTGCATAATGTTTCATTTAATTCTATTTCCATTGCCTTGGGGAGTGGAAAGCCACTCAGCTGTGTCCTTACAGCGAATCTCTATAAGGCTGAAGAAAAGGAGCATACTCACATAAGCTACAACCCAAAGGCTTTCTAAAGCAGTGGCTGCATTATTATCTTTTCAAGCTGTTAACAGCACAGCTTTGGAAGCTCAGAGAGGTTAAGTCACATGCAAGGCTTCATGGGACTTTTATGACAGTCCCAGGACTCAACTCAATCTCCAAAACCCTCTGCTTTAACTACCAGACTGACCTGTACCTCTTGCTTTGGTTTTTCCTGTAAAACAGAGTGGCTCATCTGTGGTTCTGATCTGTGATTCTTTGGGCTATACGGACCCCAGTGTTTCTGTTGCCCTTAAGGTCTTGGCTTTTGAGGTCCCTAGATAGAGCCCTTATCCCCAGCCATGGTGGCCTTCCTGCTCTCAAACTCTTAGAAAACCATAATCTGTTTCTTAATAAGTTACATAAAATGTACCATGTGACCCAGAAACCCCATTCATGGGTAACTACATAAAAAGGATGAATAAATGTCCACATAAAGACTTGGACACCTGTTCTTAGTAGCACTGATCATCAATCCAAAATGACAAAGATTCACATGCTCAGCCCTTAGTGAGTGGAAAATGACTGTGGTACAGTGGGGCACTATAAGGCTTGAACAAGGGAACGAGAGCTCACATACACTCCACCTGGCCAAGGTCAATGAAAGGAAATGATCACAAGAGATCACACACTGCATGTTTCAGATGAAAAGGCAGAAGTAGATTCGTGGTGGCCTGGGACTGGGACCTGGGGATGGTTTCTCGGGAGGTGATGAGCAAGTTCTAAAACTAGACCAAAAAGACGGGAACACAGCTCTGAGGTTTTGTGGAAAACCCCTGAACAGTTAAAAATGGGCAGATCTTATGATATGCAAATGAAACCCCAAGTTACTTTTCCAAAATAGGGTTTGACTATCCCAGCTTCAGAGTCACTGTGAGGATTAGGTGAGATGGCGTATGCAAAACAGCCTGCCTGGTACACAGTACCTGATAAATAATCATGAAGGTGAGAGTCAGAATATATAATAAGGAGAGCTTACGCAAATGTGGAATAATAGATACCACAGAAATAACAGCTTCTGCCATTTCCCCACTTTTTACCACACCTCTTCAGCATTTACCAACTCAGGTCAGCCCCTCCACCTTACGTGGCAGTTGTATGAAGTGTGGAAACTGAGGCCTGGAAAAGAAAGTTAAGCTACTGTCCCCAAAGTACAGAGGCAGTCAATGGTAGATAGAGCTTAGATCTCAGTTCCAGAAGATGAGCTGCAGTCTGTACTCCAACCTTCTGGCTCTCTGCTGCTTCTCAAGAAATGAAAGGACTTCTATGCTAGTGATGGCTAGAATGCCCAGAGGCCTGTGAATAGCTCTCCTAGGGAACTTGGAAAGTTAGAGATGTTAGTCCAAGAAAGTGTGTCAGGCACCCAGAGGTGCCAAGGAGGCAGAAGAACCTGGAGAGAGACATGAAGAGAGCCTGGTGGAGGAATCGAAGGATGCTGAGGAGTGGTGAGGGAGGGGCCCAAGCAGATCCTAGGTCAAGGACATTAGCCAGAAAAGGGCTGTAACTCTCACGCACCCCCACTGCAGGTGGGGAGGTTGACTCAGGATGCTATGAGCTCTAGGGAGTGAGGAGCTGCCACCCCACGCACCCACGCCACTGTGAGCTAACACCCCAGCAGCCTCCCAAACACCAGCTCAGCCAGCAAGCAGAAGCAGTTCTCAGCCAGCCAGGCACAGGCAGCTTCTGTCAGGCTGCCAGGAAGCTGAGCAGAGCTCAGCAAGTTCAAGGGGCTGACTGATGGCAGCCTTCAAGCACATCCACCTGTGGACCCCAGGGTCCCCCTTCTGCAGCCCTTACAGCTTCCCACAGCACAATGACACCAATCCAAAGGTCTTTCCTCACCCAGGGTAATGACTTTCCACCCAGCTCTCAAAACCTGTTTCCACATTTGTCTAAGATAAATACTTAAACATGTTCCCATAAGTTCACCTGCACACAAACCAAACTGCTAGGGGATTTTATAGAATCTGGTGATGCCAACTACAAAACGTTACATGGCGAACCATGTGAGTTGGCTGTGCTGCGTGTTTCTGGCACACGTAACTCCGAGACTTCATACTGCGGTGGAGGAGAGAGTGAAAACTAGAGTCACGTGTCTGGAATTCCAGGATGCCTTTGCTTGCATAAAAGCTTTAGGAAATATGAAGGTCTATGTGCCTCCTGGTTCACAGAGAAAAGGTGAAAAATGAGAAGGAAACATATCATATTTACAAGCAGGGATGGGGGTGATTGGTTACTCTGTACAACTCTATATTATTTGATTTTTGATAAGAATTCATTTGTATTAATTTGACTTTTTTTAAGCATTGAAGTCTTTTTATCTGAAGAACTGTTTAAATCCCTGCTGTTCTGACATGGGGTTCAGGGTAACTTCTGAAGGTCTGGGATGTTTTGCTGTTCTGTTGAGACTGAGTCTCACGTAGCCCAGGCTGGATGGAGCCTTGTACTCAGTACGTAGCTGAAGATGATGTAGAAATTCTGACCTTCCTGCCTCTGGTACTGGGATCACAGGTGTATGACACTATGTCCAGCTTACATAGTACTGTGGATCGAACACATGCTGGGCAAGCCCTCTACCAGCTGAACTACATGTATCCAGAACCAATTCTAATTCCTGCCATAAGTTCTCAAAGCCAAGCCCTCATGACAGATTTTAAAAAGTGAAAACAGAGAAGAAAGACAAATTGTTCAAAGTTAGGGGTAGGATGGAGGAGCATCCTTTGAACCCTGAGCCATGTTTCTTCTAAGAAGCACACTTAACAGTTGACAAGGGCTAGTATTTGGTATTAGGCAGGTGACATTCTAAAACACTCAGCCAACTCTGGAAGCCTGCAGAGCCCCTTGGGAGGGGAAATGGGGTTTTCCAGAAGAGCAAGTAGGGAGAGAGGAGTTAGTGAACTGCCACCCCCACCAAAGATGAGACCTCGTCATGAGCCTGCCAGCCACCCCCTGAGTGGGATGGGGCCGCCACGTCACCCAGCACAGCAAAGCACACATGGAAAGAACCTCTGGGCCACATCCCCAGCCTGAGCCATTATGCCTCTCAGGCTCATGGCAGTTCTCACCTGAGCCATCTGAAGCTCAGTGGGTCTGGGCCCCTGTCCCTGTCCATGTCCTAAAGCCCTGTATTACCAGGATTAATGGTATGGTGCTTTCAGAGTATTCTAGAAGCTGAAGGATATGGTGATCACAGGTTTTTATCTCTTATCTGAAAGTTTGCAATGAGGAGTGTTTGACGTATTCAGAAACACTCATGATAATATCTCAAGGACAGAGCCCACGTCAACATAAATTCACATGTTTCCTGTATACCTGCTGCAAGCAGCTTGGGCATAATTTCTAGCCTGCCTGCACTTTACAGCTCATTCCATGAGGTCAGGTGTGTTAGCTTCTATGTGGGACTTCTATGGAGGTGTCAGATTCATGGTTAGGGATGCTCAGCCTATGAAAGCCCACACTCATTTATGTTCCAGGGGTAATGCAGACGCTGCTGATTTATTGTTCAAAGAAGAAGCACCGAGAAGGGGACCTGGTCAAATCTTGAGCCCTCTGGCCAGTCTAACTGCAGAAAGCAAGCCTGAAAAGCCATGGGGTAGGTTTTCTGGTTCTGTTATCCTACCCGGGTCAAAGTTTTGAATCTCTCTGACTCTAATATCCTTATCTATAAAATAGGTGTTCTTAAACATAGCCAGTACAGGGTAGCCATGCAACCTGGAAACTATGTGAACATACATTAATTTCTTTACACAGTTCAGAGAGTAGAACCATCCTGGACAATGTGGTGTGTCTCTGCTTCCATATTTATGGACATTCATGACAATATAAAATATATTTAATGAAATAAAAGGTAACAATATAATAAAATACATTGGTGTGTGAGCTATGATGCATACCATCTTAGAATTTGGGAGACGGAGGCAAAAAAATCAAGAACCCATGGTTATCTTCAACTACAGAGACCAGCCTAGGCTACCTGAGAGCCTGTCTCAAAACTCAAAAAGAAAAGCTTAAAAAAAAATCATAATCACATACCTACCATGAGAGGCCATGTTCAAAATATTCTTGGGTATGTCTCAACTACATGCTCACAAAACCTTCATGAGAAGGCCACAGTCTCCCCCATTTTGGACAAGTTGGGACAGAGAACAAAAGAACTTCTCTGTGCCAGGGTCACACAGGGATATGTACAACCAGTTTTTGACCCAGTTGTCCACCTCCAAGGTCTAGACACAGTTTTTAAATGTTACCATTTTATGTTATGTGTAAGGATGTTTTGCCTGCATGTATATCTGTATATCATTATGTCTGTGCCCTACATAGGTCTGGTATGTCAGATCCCCTGGAACTGGAGTTACAGCTAACTGTAAGCTGCCATCTGGGTGCTTGCAATCAAACCCAGGCCCTCTGGAAGGGCAGTCAGTGCTCTTAACCACTGAGCTATCTCACTAGCCACTAAGATCTAGCTCTTAACCCCCTCCACCATGGAGGTGGCAGTGGGAAGTGAATTAAGAACACTGCCAGAGATATGATTCTGTAATAGAGCACTGGATCCTTCTAGAAAACCCTGGGATCGCTCCCTGCGTGAGGCATGAAAAAGATGCCAGAGCAGCTTGCTACAGAGAAGGATTTGGGAAGTGGAACATCCTAGAGTATCCAGCTGTTCGGTGAGGGGAGAAACGGTTACAGAGTACCAGCGCTGAAGAAAGCAGGCTGTCAGTAAATATTTGTGGGAGGGAAGGGAAATTGTTATTGTATTCATTGGCCAAAAGCAGGACTCGTCCTCCCGAACAATGAAAATCGCCAGCTAAGTTAAAGCTAAGGTTGGGGGTGGAGAGGGCTGTGTGGTGGCAGCTCCTGAGAAGTGGAGGGGTGTGTGTGTGTGTGTGTGTGTGTGTGTGTGTGTGTGTGTGTGTGTGTGTGTGTGTGTGTTGGGGGGGGGGGGTTGGTCAGAAGTTAAAGGTCATGCTCAGTTGCCTTACAAGTAGAGGCCAGCCTGAGCTACATGAGACTGTCTCAGGAGTGGGAGAGAAGCCTTTCCCAGCCATCTTCTTCCTAATGTGGGCTGATGGAGTGGTTCGCCCTTGACCTCAGGAGCAGTTGTGTTGAAGAATTTGTCTGCTTCTGCATAGTCCAGGTTCTGGAGCAGGGGGCCTTACCTTCTTCAGCATCATTCCTCAGTGAGGCCTCGAGCAGCGCCACGCTGGCCTCAAAGGACACCTTCTTGCGACGGCCGCCGGTGCTGCGCTTCCGCTCATGTTTGCGCTTCCGATGAAGCAGGTCCTGCTCATACTGTGCCCACTTCTTCAGCTGCTGTGCCCGGCGCTTCTGGGCTGCGCGCAGACGTTCCAGCGTAGGTACCTTCTCTAGCAGCTGTAGCTCCGTGAGCAGGTCCACGTGGCTGGCCATGACCCTGCGCCTGCCCTTGCCCTGCCTGGGGCTAGCACGGTGCTCCCGGAGCCAGGGGAGCACAGTGGCTCCCGAGGGGCTGGGGCCTCATGGTGGGGCCTGGGGAGAGGAGACAGACATAGAGATGGACTGGTAAGCCCTGAGAATACACATTGCATGGTATAGAAAGTCATCTAACCACCCTGCCCAGAGTTCAAAGGTCCCTTGAGGTTTTTCTTGAGGTTTTTCTTTCCATTTGTGCCAAAAGCAGAAGTGCAGATTCTTAAGAGTAGTGTGAGAGTCCCAGCAAGGCCTGACTCTGCTGTGAGCTGAGGCAATGATAGTCACTCAATCACTGCAGTATCACAGTCACATCCAAGTGCACAGTTTTCTAGTGGTTCCTATGCGGGATATCCATATAGAAAACATTCCATTATCCCCGTAAGTCCGGTTGCATGATGGTGCTTGCCCACCTCTCAAGCGAGCCACAGTTAACTGACAAGAGCCTGATCTTTGCAGCTTTCTTGTACAAAAGCATCCTACTTCAAGGAGTAGGTTATGTGACACTGGAATTAGAGGGCTCAGTGCTGCATGAGGGTTGCAGAACCCAGGAAACCCCAGGCTGTGCCACATTCCAACGGAAGCCCTGGGGGTTGGGAATAGGGTTCTTCTGGCTCCTTCCTTGCGGGGCAGGAACCAAGTCCAGGTTTCATCCACAGCACCATCCATATAAACAGGATATGGAAGTGAATGCAGGGATCTGAGCACTAAGGATGTACAGGCAGGGGGATCAAAAGCTTGGGGTCATCCAATAAGTTACTTATTGAGACCCTGTCTCCAGATTAAACAAACAAGCAAACAATACCAAAAAGAAAAAAATAAAAGAAAAATGGAGGGGGAGGAAAGAAAGAAAAAGGAAGGAAGGAAGGAAGGAAAGAAGGAAGGAAGGAAGGAAGGAAGGAAGGAAGGAAGGAAGCTGGTGTGGTGGCACAATCCCAGCACTTTGAAGGCAGAGGCAGGATGATCTCTGAGTTTGAGGCCAACCTGGTTTACAGAGCGAGTTCCAGGACAGCCAGGGCTACACAGAGAAACCCTGTTTCAAAAAACCGAAAGGGGGAGAGGAGGGAAAAAAACCAGACAAACGGGAATGCATGAAGCCTCGGCTCAGTCCCTAACACGGTAAAAATACATACATGCATACATACATACATACATACATACATACATACATACATACATACAACAATTTTAAAAGTCTTAGAATCCTTTTGTAATTAACTTTTTATTTTGAGGACCGGGGTATGACCAACCAATTGTAACCCATATGCCCCAGATTCTTATTTGTGTGTTTCCTCTAAAGTAATTTCATCCATGCAGACCACCATAATAAAATATCAGCTGCTCCTGCTCCTGAGCTACAAGCACCCCCTCCCAGCAACCTCCGGATGGTTCTCCTAAGTGCCCCCCACCCATCCCTTAGCACTAATCCGTTTCCCATCTCTAGGCTTTTATCCAAACAACAGTGTAGAAATAATCCTAGAGAGCAGTAAGATCTGAGGACTGGCTTTCTTCACGCCACACAAAACCATTCCTCTGAGGTTCATTCAAAGGTTCATCCTTTTTATTCTTGTCTAGTATTGCACTGCACGTTAGTTTCCCCATCCAGCTACTGGAAAGATCTGGGTTGTTCCCAGTCTGTGGCTATTAAATTCATGGACAGGTTTTTGTGTCAACGATAGTTTTCATTTCTCATGGGTGAATACCTTCAGAACACAATTGTCAGGTGATGTGGTAACTGCCCCAGTTAGTTTTAGAGAACTCTACACTCTCTTCTCCAGAGGGTTTCTGCCTGTTTTCCCTCCCTCCAGCAAGGCATGAATGAGCCAGGCTCCCTGGCAGTGCTTAGTATTGTCTCTGCTTTTTACTTCAGAGGTAATACTGTGTGTGTGTGTGTGTGTGTGTGTGTGTGTTTTAAGCATATAGAATTGAGTTGAATGTACCAACACACAGTGTCATGGTGACATAGGCCTCACTGGAGCTGGATGACCAGATGTTAATTTTGCCTCTCCTTCCAGGACTAGCTCTCCTTTCTGAAAGGTTGCTGTCTGTCCATCAAAAAACCCACCCACCCTCTGAGCAACTTAAAGAAGCAAGCACTGTCCTGTTTGTGTTCCAGGGACAGAAAACAGAAATATGAATTCATTTACCCAACAATCACACAGCTTAAAATAGAAGAATTGTGGTCTAGAGATGTAGCTCAGCTGTTGGGCTGCTTGCTAACATACATGAAGCCAGGTTTCAAACACACACCCCCTTTGAAGAGAACAGGGCTGCCCAGCCTGAAGAGATCAGGAAAGTTTGAGGTCTATGAGGTACACTTTCTGACTGCAGGGCAGTCTTAATCAGCAAACCTCCTGTAGTCCATTCATATTTATTAGTCTGTTTGGGTTTGGTCCAGAGCATCTTCAATATCTCAATTAATTACTCACATTTAAAAGTTGGAGCTTTTGTATCTAATATCAAATGTTTATCTTTTCTTAGAACACCTCAAGATCTGACCATATGGACTCACATGTCAGCCACAAAAAAACGGGCAGAGAGGCTGTACCCTCTAATGAAGCATATATCTGCTAATTTACCCCAGTCCCTATTGCCATTCTACCCCACCTGACCTCATTCTAAGTGTCACCAATCACTAGCTCCTGTAGCCAATGAGCCAGGAGCCCTGTGTTAGGCAGAAGGACACAGCAGCATCTAAACACTGGAGATCTACTCAGCACAGAAAAGGAAGGCCAACTTGGAATCTCCACAACACAGAGCAGGGTGCGGCTATTTACACCCCACAGCATGGACAGGCCTGCAAGTATCTTCAGCAAGCCCTCAGCAAAGGTGTTTACTATTCCAGGGACTGACAGCAGACAGCATGCTTACATCACTTCCTGGAAGAAGCTCCCCCTGGCGTCCAGCTCACCTAAGTGTTCAGTGTCTTAGGGTGCTCTGACTGCACACACATCCATTTCTTCATTATCAATACACATTGGGCAGGAGGGCCCCCAACACAGCAAGTGACCACAGGAATAGTCATACCAGGCAAGCTGTGGGCCAAAATACTTCTGGTTCTCAAACACCTTCCTAGCTTGAGCCAGCACTCAAGAGGCTGAAACAGGACAGCTCCAGCGAATCTTAGACCAGCCTGGGCTACACAGTGAGTTCCAAGATAGTCTGGACCAACAGTATAAGACCATGTCTCAAATAGACAGACAGAAATCAACAAAGAAACCATCCCCAGCCATCACTTCAACCGGGAGTTCTAAGCACGGCATGAGAAGTGACTCAGATGAAAGCCACTATTTTGTACATTTAATACACACTAATAAAAACTATTGAAACCAAACCTGATAGTACAAGCCTGCAGTTCCCCTCCCCTCCCCTCCCCTCCGCTCCCCTCCCTTCTCCTCCTCATTCTGGTGCTCATCTTTGAAGACATGCCACTCTCCCTTGTAAACACACAGGCAGTCCCCCTGATGTTCCTAGGCTGGAGGAAGGGGACAGCAATGACTGTCAGATTAAAATGTAAAAACATCATTCGGTTCTCTGTGTATTTGTTTTCACAGTTGCTGTTTATTTATGGAAGTGACATGAAATTTCCTTTTTTATATAACTCCATTTCAATCTACAACTAGTAACTTGGTAGTAAAGAAAAAAGAAATAATGACAGAATTCAGTGTTGGCAGGATATGTAAGTCACTGACATTTGGGGAAGCCGCTTCACAGCGACAACTGGTTCTCATGACAACAGTCTCAGAGGAGAAGGATGCACATAGTGGGGGGGCTGTTTTGTGGTTTAGTCTATGCTGGGGAGGGAACTCAAGGCTTTGCATATGCTCAGCAAGTGTTCTACCACTGAGTTGTAGTCCCAGCCCTAGAAGCATCCATATGCACTCAACAAATCTTTTTCAAGCTCTACTTGCCACATGCCAGGGCTGTGCTAAGGAATGAGGGCAGAAGAGGCTGCTGTCCAGCTGATGGAAGACAAAACAGGCAAGGGAGCACAAAATGGGTGACAGCTTTGTAGCAGGAGCCTGACTCCTGACTCTCAGCATGGTGCTCCCCCCACAAGATCCAGACAGACAGACTGGGTCACTGCCCTGCCCTTCTTGCCCTGGGCCAAGAAATTAAGGACAGTCGCTCAAAGCCCTGGAGAAAGACAGCATCTCCCCAGAGCCAGTAAAAGGGGCCAGGGCATATTTTCTGTGACTTTGCCTATCAGCCTCTCCTACCTCACCCCTTGGGTTCCCTGGAGCAGGGCCCCAGGACAGCTCCCTCCTGACTGCTAGTTTTCAGGTGACCTAGTTTCCCCCAATAGACCCACACACCTCCTCCGCCCAGATCTGAGAAAACCCTGCTCAGGCTAATTAAAGAATTGCCTGGTGCGGTCAACAGCAGCTAGTGTTGTGTGCCACCCGGGGAAGGGCACTGGCCTGGGTGATGGGAGAACCCAGAAATCCGGGACTCCACTGAGCTGAGAAATGGTTTCTTTAGGAGACTCTTGCCTCCTAAACCACAATTGGACAATGGAAAAAGGGCAAGGGTCGGGGAGAACAATGGTCTCAGTATTTTAAGGGGATCCCCAAGGAAGCCAGGCTGAGCTAAATCCACAGTGGAAGAGAAATAGTTGAAGCCCTTTGTGTGGTGACTGTAATAAACTATCACACACCTGTTGAACTTCTGCTCATAAAGGGGCGGGGCTGGGGATGTGAGCATGGGAGGGGTCTGCACAGGCCAAGGGAATGAAGTCATCCAGGAAGTATGTTGACTGTGAGAAGAATCTGAGGCTAGGGGAAATAGGGTGGGGCACTGAATTTCCCCAACACGTGGGCCATGAACCAAAATAGTTCTATTGTGACCAACAGGAAGTTAAAGGCTAAGGCACTGGGCCCTGGGAGAAGAAGCAACAGGCCTCTAAGGTGTCACTTGCCCCTCAGGCTTGAACTTGCCCATCATCTAGCAGTCTCAACTTGGTTCTTCTCTATGCACATACGCATTCTCGATGCCCTGAGGACAAGGGCCCAGTGTGTGGTTTTGGGCTCCCAGAGACTGAGCACCACAAGATAGGTCATTTAGGCAAAGGGCAAGAAAGTTGTACAGGGTTCTGTGGGAATGTGAGACCATAGGGTGACAGGAGGTGCCACAGGTGAAAGGCTATGGGGTTGCTGGGAATGAGTGTACCCCTGGAGAAGAGCAGATATATGGGGTCACAGAACTCCTCTGTCATCCTGGGCCTTGATTGGTCAGAGCTCTTGGCAAGGGCCTGAGCTCAAACACAGAGATTGGATCTAGGGTAGGCATACGTCCTAAGGTAGCCCAAGCAGAAAGAAGCCTTACTTCCTACTGAGCCAGAAGGCTGAAAGTGCTGCCTCCACCCTCCAATGAAGTCCATGCTGGATGGCACAGGAGATAAAGGGGCTCCTTTAATCACTGAGTCACTGGACTCCAGCTAGCCAAGACAAAAAAAAAAAAAAAAAAAAAAACCCATTTATTATGTAAGGCAGTTACTGATAACCCAGAACATCCTAACACTTGGTAAGGATGCTTTTAAAGATCCAGGTTTCAAAGGGCTGTGGCCTCTTGCAGAAATACGATTACCAATATTAACATACTTTCTCCTACAACGGCAATTTCTGGTTCAATTGGTCTAGATGGAAGGCCAGCCTTGAGGGAAGGCAGAAGGTCAAGGCTGGGATTCTACAGTAGTCATGTTGACTTGGGAGAGAGGACCCCACCACCCATTCCCACCCCACACACAGGGAAGAGCTGATTGACACGTCTCTGGAGTCAAGCCTACTGGTTTGAGAAAAACAACATGCGAGGGAAGGTGGATTCATAGAGCCTTTCAAACATGAGTCAGAAAAAAGGAGTTTGAAAGTTCACCCTGTTAAAGAGAATGTTCGGCATCCTCGGCTATTCTTCCCCACGGTTTGGCAGGCTCCAGAGGAAGGGCCACCAATGCTTTCTCCCGTGTTTCCTACACTGCTGAGCATGAGAGGAAAAGGAAAGCAAACAGCCCCAGCGCCTCCTCCCAGCTCTCACTCAGGACCTGCCTTTTCTCTTAAAGGATGCACACCCCCGCCCACCCACAATCCGTCTGAATAACAGCATCAGCACAGAGATGCTCCACTCGTGAGCAAAGAGACTTCTAGGCCCTAGGTGCTCCAGATATCTGAATTAGAAATTACCCCTGTCCCTCTGGCCCCATTTTCAGAGGACTTGGAACAGTGATTATCCTACTGCTGTAGGGATGATCCTTTTAGACTCTAGACACAGTAACCATACACAGGCCACCTGGTTCTAAATCTGATAAGGAACTAGGGTCCCCATGGGCCTGCTCCTCAACTCCTTTTCTCCCAGATACATTCCTTCATTCAGATCTTTGCATTGTGACCCTGACCCTTTGCCTGAAGCCCATTTGCAGGGTTTCAATTTTAGGAGGAGGAGCTATAATCCACAAGAATGAAGAATGACCAGAGAATCCATGGACAGAGCTCTCTCAGGAAACGAAGCATGGTCAATCCTGGGGCACTAACGACTTTTGTCTGGACGATCTGAGGATCCTGGTTGCTCCAGCTTCGGGCAAAGTCAGGCTTGTGGACAGACAGCATCAGCCTGGCATAGGAAAACCTCCTAATGCAAAAACCGAGGCAGCCATGGGACAATGTCAGGGGCCCCAGAAACTCAAGAGCCACCCATCAGACGCAAAAAGACAAGATTCAGTGGGGTGGCAAGCACTGGGAAGCCATCCTATCCTGACAAAAGATTCTGCTGAGCATGTCTAGAGCCCCCCAATTGACAACAAACCCTGTCAGGTCCATTTCAAGCAGATGACTGTTTGATCTTTGGGGTTGGCTCTCATGTAAAGGTGACATGGCCTCCTTAGGCTTCCAAGAAAACTTCAAAGGGGTCAATGGTCCAGTGGACACAGGAAGCCCATGAACATATCAATCTTCCACGCTGAGCGTCTCATTAGACACTTGAATCCAGAGACGCCAGACCACTTGTAGGTAAGAATGCCAGTATGGAGACGGGATCAAGGGACAGATATGAAGGTGCAAAGGCCAGGGACACACAGACCTAATATAATGCTTGCAAGCATCCCATGTGGTTCTGTCAATCACAGTCACCAGTTTCCCAAAGAAGCTTATATAATAGCCAAGTAAAGGGAAATAGGAGTCATATTACAAACCCTGTTCCTCTGGGATTGGAGCTGCAGAACCCCCACCCCTGCGCAGGAACAGAAAAACTCCCTCTGAAGCTAGAGGGATCATTTTCAAAGCAGGCCACCTGTGGCCACAGAACATCTTCCTGGATCGCAGGCCATTAAACAAGGAATGGCTGTTAGTCTTATATAGATCATCTCCTTTGCACCCCCTCCCCTTCCTCCCCTACTTAAGATCCTGGTCCTCAGCATGGAGACACGGCTTACTGAGCAACACACTCTCTGCAGAAACAATGAGACCAGAGTCCTGATCCCTAAAACTTACACAAATAGTGCTCAGGATGGGACGACAGGGGGACCCCAGATCAGATTGACAAGATGAGTCGGAGAGCTATAAGTTCACGTGGGAGGGCCTGATTTAATATATGAAGTGGTGAATAGTAGAGGGACCCCACCCTCCAGCTTCCATATGCACCCACATACACATTCACACGCATGCACACATACACACATACATACACACATGCAAAAAGAGTTTAACCCTCTAGCCTTAACCGAAAATCTCTAGAATGTTATCAAAGGAGACAGAAGGGCCTCTCAGATCCCAAGATGTCATTTAAATAACACAGGATCACTGTCACTTCAGAGGTGGACAAGAATCAAAGGTATCTCCAGCTCACCTACCCCTGGGGGTAGGATGACTAGGCTGCACCATGCTAAGGTGTTGAAGGCCGGGTTCTAAAAAGTGACATCTTGAGCCAGCTATAGCAAAATGTCAGTATGTACAACTGCCTCCTCTCCTCATACAGCCCCTGGAGCACAGAGACACAGCGTGTTGTCGAGGGCCCAGCTGACACCCTTCTCCAATGGGATGCAGAGATCTCTAGTTTGTCCATACCCAGCACTTTGGTCCAATCACTAACAAGACTCCTCTCTTTACTGCAGACTCCTGGGAAACAGCCCTAGTGAGCTGTGGTACCCCCAGCCTCACTCCTGTTCCTGCAGCTAGGGAAAGTTGCTGGGATGAGAATTTTACAGGACTTTTCATAGGAACTACTTGCTGGGGTGTGTAGAATAACACCAAGAAAGCAGTTGAGTTTGAAGATGCCTAGAGGATAGACAGGATGGGAGAGGGAGGGGCCAGAGTGAATCCTAATTGATTCTAGCTCTCTGCCAGTCGGTGGCCAATCTGGGATTCAAATGCAAAGTCTATGAACAAAAACAGCAGCAGAAGGAAAGAGAAGAGACTCCCAAAGTACCCTAAGTGTTTTTAAAAGATCTTCCACATGAAGTACAAGATCTTAGAGTCCACAGCGTTAACAATGAGGCAACGGAGAAGACATAGCGGTTAAGAAAGCAGTCAGACCAATTCGTAAGAGAGATGGTAACTGTCAAGACTGTTACAGAGCAAAACACACGCTTAGCTCAGCTAAAAGGAAGCCTTTCGGGGCCTGTTATCTCTGCCCATGAAATGAACCCAGTGAGAAAGCATGCCAAGAAACAATGGCAGTCTCACAAATTAGCACCTCTTCACCCATCAATCTCCACGGTAATATCTCCTGAGAGTAATAATGAACAGTTCTGAAGATGTAAGTATTGTCTCCATTTCAAAGAGGAGGTGACTGGGCTGTAGCTGTAGCTCAGTGCTTGCCTGGTGTGCAAGAGGCCCCGACTTTGATCCCTGGTGCCTCATAAACTAGGCACAGTGGCACACACCTGTAACCTGAGCACACTGGAAGTAGAAGCTGGTGGATTCAGAATTCAGAGTCATCCTGGGCTATGTATCAAATTTGAGACCAGCCTGGAATATATGAGACAGTGTCTCAAAACTAAAACAGAAAACAGACTAGGGAGGTTAGGGCGCTTGTAAGGAGGGCTACTTTCCAGGTGTTTTGTATTGACATCTCTTCATTACCAGCTTACCATCGTTTGATGGGTCGGTGCCTAAACCATGTGCTTGGTATGTTTAATATCTCCCCAGCTTGAAAAATCAAAGGAAAAAAAAAGCAGGTCTGACTGGTCTAAGAAGAGGAATTCTTGTTTTTATTGGTTTTCATTTTGTTCTGGCTTTTGGTTTTGTTTTGAGTCAGACTGACCAAACTGAACTCACTATTTAGTCAAAGATGACCTTGAACTTCTGATTCTCCTGCCTCCACTCCACTCCAGGGGTTGCAGGTCTGTACTATGATACTTGGCTAGAAGGATTCTTATGGGAAATAAATGAACTCCATGCAGAGTAAGAAATCGCTGATTTGGGTCAGACTGTCACTTAGTGTTAGAACTGACTGCACATGTAGGCTTGGGCAGGAAGTGGGTGGGTGTACCTCAGTCTACACTTCTTCTCCTCTGACCCTTTCAAGGCCTACCGTAGGGGCTCAGCCTCCATGGCCAAATATTCCCTTTCTGGTGAATGACTTTTCACTCTCATTTCCCAGGAACAACTCCTGGTGCAGACTCACAACAGTGACTGTCTGAGCCTCTCTTGCCTAGGACAAGAAATGGGAAGTTTCTAGAGCCCTCCCAGTTTGATGAATTCTTTTGTAATCCAAATGCAGGTTTTGAAGTTTCCCGGCACTGCACCTGTGACCTCCTGGGTTAGCAGGCAGAGACACAAGCTGTGTGGGACTGCAGGACAGCATTTCTGCCACTCCCCTGTGATCTACAGCTGGAGTGACTCCCTTTGATTCCCTCCTCCTGAGCGTGCAGAACTCCAAGCAGACCTCAGCTTCTCTATTCCCATTGCAGGAAGCTATGTTACTATAGCAATAGAATTCAGCTTCCTGAGTCAAAACCCAAGGCTCACTCTATTAACCATGGTTCTTTGCACTCAGATGTCTGGGACACTCATTTCCTCTCAAGTGACGGCATCTCTCTCTAGTTCATATCTCAGGTCATTAACAAGAAATTAATTTGGAGGTGTGTGTGTGTGTGTGTGTGTGTGTGTGTGTGTGTGCACATGGTCATACTTACATACACATGCAGATGCACAGGGGGTAAGGAGGGAGGTCAGAGGTTGATCTGGTGTCTTCCTTCACACTCTCCACCTCATTTTTTGAGACAGGGTCTTTCACTGTGCCAAGAACTCACTGATTTGGCTAGACTGACTGGCCAGTCAATGAATTCTAAGAGTCCACCTGTCTCTGCTTCTCCAGCACTGGGCTTACAGGCATGTGCCATTATAACCAGCTTTCACACAGGTTCAGGGTTCCAAATTCAGATTCTCACACTTGTGTGCAAGCACTTTACTAACTGATCTATCCCCATACCCATCCCTAATTTGGGGGTTTTCTTCTGATAATTTTCTCTGCCAATTCACTTCAGTTTTCAGTGTAAAACCTTATTTACTTAGTCAACAAATGAGTACTCATTTTCACCTACTGCACCAGAAGCATGAAGGTGGGTGGTTCTGAGGGCTCCTGAACAGACAAAGCTGCTGTTCAGCAAGACTACAGCTATCGAGGGCAGAGCGCTCCTGCTGGACCAACCTTCCTGCCTACACACAACCGTGAACTCAAGACACTACCCATCCACCCTCCAAAGAAGAGCCTACTGGAAATCACCAAAAGTCAGCCAGACACTGGAGGGGATTCAACAGTTAAAAGATAGAAACAACACAAAGCAAGTTATCTATTTATTTATTTTTCTAGCTTTCAAATGTGAGGGGATTTCCCTCCATCAGACCTGTGTGACAGCTAACCTTTGGGTAAAGATTTCTCTCATGACTTGAGCAATTGGAGGGCAACATTCAGTAGTGACAGGTGGAAAATGAAACAAGGTAGACCCTCCCCCAACACACACTAAAAGATAAGGTTACAGGACAGCAGCCCTCAACATTAGGTAGTCCCTCAGCCCACAGTGAGTTCGAAACCAGTCACAGCTACCTGACATCCAGTCAAGGCAACAAGGGGTCTGGGAGAGAAGCAGGGTGGATGGTAAATATCCTGGAAAGATTCCAAGCAGTGCAAACCGAGATCTCGGCTGTTGCGCACTGCACTGGCTCATTTTATGTCACCTTGACACGGGCTAGAGTCACTCAAGACGAGGGGACCTCAGTTGGAAAAGAGGCCTCCATAAGATGGGCTGTAGGCAGTGCAATCCTTAGGGTATTTTCCTAATTAGTGATCAAGGTATGAGGGCCCAGCCCATGACGGATGGTGCCACCCTGGGCTGGTGGTCCTGGATTTTATAAGAAAGCAGGCTGGGCAAGCCATGAGGAGCAAACCAGTAAGCAGCACCCCTCCACAACTTTTGTATCAGTTCCCGCCTCCAGGTCCCTGCCTACCCTGTTTGAGTTACCCCCTTGCTTTCCTTCAGTGGACCGCGACTTGGGATATGTAAGCTGAATAAACCTTTCCCACCCCAAGTTGCTTTAGCATGGTGCTTCATCACAGCAATAACAATCCTAACTATAGTGCCTGCCCAGGGGATGCTGTTTGGAGTTGGAGATTGGGCAAGCTAGTAGCCAGTTATTTAAAATCTTCCATTTCTGAGAAACACAATAGAATCCAGACCCTAAATCTTCACAACACTCAGGATGAACTCTAAAAGTACCATAACAAGGGCTAGATGATGCCTCAGCAGTTAATTGCACTTGCTGCTCTCCCCCCAAAGACCCAGGTTTGGTTCCCAGCATCCACCTGGAGGCTCATTACCATAGTAGGATCTTCCTAGTGCCTGGCTCTAGGTGAGCTTTGAAGAGCAAACTGCCGTGTGGTCTCAAGTCAGATCATCTCTGCCTGTGTCTAGACACACTGCTAGTTACCTATCTTCTTCCCATCCCACTCAAGCCTTAAATAGGAAGAGACTTTACTGGTCTCTCCCCAGAGCTTCATAGGCTCCACCTCTGTTTCCAGAGCCATCTGATGAGGCATGTGCACACAAAGCTCACTCCTGAACGTTCCTCTCCTCAGTAAAAAGTCCTCCTCTGAGCAGGTCCATAACAAGCTCCTGCCACAGGCATCCATGCAGCCTTCCTCATTCCCTCTAACACTTTCTAAATCAAACCCAGCTCTGCCTGAATCACCTGGAGACGGCAGAAATACACACCCAACTCCACAGAGCAAGACCACAGAAAACAGCAATAGTTCTGCATGGATTCCCCTGCCCTGAGTGGGATACACACTGGTGCAAACACGTTCTTAAAGCCACTCAGCAATATCTTATAAATGTGGGTAAACATGCTCCTTAATCCAGCAATTTCATCCCTAGAACAGACTCAAAAGAAAGCCTTACATCCAGTCACTAAAAGGCATTTATCAGAAAGCTAACAGAGCCATTTGTATTAGACCCAAAATATAAACAATCCAAAATGGGGCTGGAGAGATGATTAAAAGCATTGGCTGCCCTTCCAGAAGACCTGGGTTTGATTCCCAGCAACCAAGTGTTTGCTCACAACTGTCCACAACTCCAGTTTCAGGGTAATCTGGTGTCTTCTTCTCACCTTCAAGCACTCTGCACACATGTGTGCCCAGCCATGCATGCAGACGGAACATTCACACATTAAAAATAAACAAAATAAAACATCCAAAATGTCCAGCAACACTAGCATATCGGGCGAGTGCTATATTCATATAATAGAATATTAAGCAGCAATAGGAATGAGCAATATCCAGTCATCATCAAGAATAAGGCTGAGTCATAGAAAAACGTTAATCAGCAGTTTTCAAACACATAAACAATGCCTAGTGCATGATTCCCCTTATGTAAAATTTAACAAGAATAATGACAAGCAGGAAGGTAGTGACAAGGAAGAAATAACAAGACAGAAACAGACTGGGGCTTTTGAGGTACAGGGAATGTTCTATGGCTTGAACAGGAGATGGATAACGCAGACATGTTCAGTTTGTGAAAAATCCACGTAAAATGTATAGGTTTTCTAGGGATGAAATGGGTATTAAAATGTATATATTTTTTGAACTCAGATCCTCATCATTCATGTCTTTTTAATCAAAAATAAAAATGTTAAAAGCCTAAAGCCAGTGCTGGGGAGGTAAAGACCAGCAGATCTATAGAGATCACAAACCATCCAGAATAGCCAAAACTATGAACTTCAAGCTCAGTGAGAGACCCTGCCTCAAAAAATAGAGGTGGAAACTGAAATCATGAAGACAGGTGGATGGGTGGGCTTCAAACACATCCACAAACCTATGCACAAATACACACCTATAGACAGACAGACAGACAGACAGACAGGCACACACACACACACACACACACACACACACACACACACACACACACACACCCCACTGCTGGTTTGATGTTCTTTTGTTTTTGCTGGGTTTTCTTTCTTCATTTTAAAAAGAAACCCACAATGACTCAGTGGGTAAAGGTATTTGTCACACAGGTGTGGTGATCCAATTCCAATCCCTGGAACCCCACAAGAGAGAGAGGCCGTGCCACAAAGTTGTATGTATTTTCTGCATGGCTTTCTTCCCCATAGTAAACAATTACAAGTTTAAAAAGAACACTGATGTGTGGGAACGCTCCCTTGGCACATTCTAGGTTAATGGGTCTGAGGCCTCTCCCCAGAGCTTCACAGTGCACAGTACAGGGCTTAAAGGTATGCAGGGCCTGGCTGGGAATTAAAACTCAAGACCTCATTCTTACACAATCTCTTACCACTTCCCAGCCTTTATGTTTGGTTTTGTTTGTTTGTTTGCTTTTGTGAGATGGGACCTCACAGCCAGAAACTAACAGGTTTAAAAGTTCCCTAGGTGGGTGTGATGTGCCTCCAAGAACCTCCGAGTCAGGACTTGGCAGCCATCCCTACTATTTCTTGGAGCAGAAAGTTCTAATTCTCCGGGAGGTCTAAAGCAAGACATTTCTGTAGAACATGAGGCACATCAGAGGATGCTAATGTGCTCAACATAGAAAACGGGCTCCATGATGAAATAATGTCCTTGGGTGTTGAAATTATCAATGGCTGCATTCCTAATGCCAAGCTGGGTGCTTTATCTACACTATCAGATTTAGTGCTTATAAAAGGCCTTGGGAAAGGTACTTTTTTAAAAAAAAATTGTGTGTGGTGGTGGAGTATGCACGTGTATGGAGACACACCCAAACATGGACAGCAAAGACTATATTGAGTATTCTGACAGCAGAAGAATATATTGCACTATATCACTCTCCACCACAATCACTTGATACAAGGTCATTCACTGACCTTGAAGCTAGATTGGTACCAGCAAGTGCCAATAACCCTGCCTCTGCCTCCCTCGGTGCAGGGCTTACAGGTGTGCAGGGCCTGGCTGGGAATTCAAAATACCTCATTCTTATACAATCTCCTTACCATTGAATCATCTTCCCAACCTTTATATTTGTTTTTGTTTGCTTGCTTGCTTGCTTTTGTGAAACAGGACCTTACCATGTAGTCCTGGCTGGCTTGAAACTTGCCAGGTAGACCAGGCTAGCCTCTAAATCATAGAGATATACCTGTCTCTGCCTACCAAGTGCCGGCACTGGAGGCACATGGCACCTCTCCACGCCTAAGCTTTCATTCATACTGCTGCTCCAGCTGCCTCTCCAGTCAGGGCTTGATGCAGGACTTGGAGCCAGGACCTCGGTCTTCTGCTCAGTCTAGGTGCTTTGCAGTGAGCTCTGCAACATGGACCAAGCAATGCCATAAGGTAACAAGTGGGTTCCTTTCCAGCTGATATCCTCAACTGCTAATTGCCTTGAGCTGTCACAAGTGAGTGAGCAGATGCCTGGAATAGGGAAATGTCTAGCTCAAGCTTGGGTGCCTGTGAATGGGTGAGACTCTCCAGCTATGCAGGCCTCTTCTTTCCGCAGAGGAGACCCCTTTACAAGCCACAGGGAGAGCTCTGACGCTCACTTCCTCACTGAAGAGCACTCTGTGCATCTGACCCACCACAGCCAAGGATACCACCCACACCCAACTTTATGACCTTCAAGAGTATGAATGGAAAGCAAGCCCTCTGCTCCCTCCATCTCTGTCTTTCTAGACTAGCATATGGCTCCTCCCACATGAAAGGAATAAGAAATTATTGCTGACTTCAGATTTACCTGCAAAACCTTTCTCAAATGAACCCCATTAGTAAACGTGGAAACCACCAAAAAACCTACTTTGGACTGTCCCTTCCTAACTTCCTGCCTCTTCTGCTGCTCCCCAGGTGCTGCATCATTTTGTTGATTCTCATTGGGAGCCCTGCCCCCAGCCCCTTCCTATTCCCTGGGGAGTTTGAGCCAGGCAGCCCAGGCTGCCCTTGAACTCATGATCCTTCTCAAGTGCTGGCATTATACAGGCACACACAATCATACCCGGCTTCAAGTTTTTTTCTTCTGAGAATGTCAACCACTTCATTTCAGGACACAGTCCATGCCATGGCTGATGAGCTCGTATGTGTCTAGGGGTGGATAGAGCTGCTGGCTTAGCACATGTGCCGCCTGTGGTACAACCCCATTCACACTGTCTTGCTCTCATTGTATTCGGCCATGTCTGCCAAGCCTAGATAAGATCACCCTAAGGGCAGGCGTGGCTTTAATTTTATATTTATTTTTATATTTAATCCGAATCATAAGGACAAGTGGAATGAAGTTTTAACAATCTTTATAAAGGCATCATCCGACGGTCAAAAAAAAATCTGCATCACTGCAAAACCTGGCTCAGGTTATTTTACAGGTTGAACAAGTAAAGGTCCCAAATCCCAAATCCTCCAAGATCCAAAGCTTTTTGAGATCTGCCATAAAACCATAAATGGATAGTTGCACCCTTGACCTGTGAAACCAGGCCTGATGATGATACAGGCCTGTTCTCACAACTACTCAGGAGGCTGAGGCACAAGTACCACAAGTTTAAAAACATCTAAACCTATCTAAGACATCTAAACCTTATCTAAACCCTGTCACAAAATAAATAAATAAACAAAAACAATAACAAAAAAAAATAAAGGGGGTGCTCAGGAGCTGAGAAGATAAAGTGCTGCCTGGACATGAGGACCCAGGTTCGATCCCCCAGCATCCATGTAAAAACTGGCATGGTGATCTGGCCCTATAATCCTAACCCTGGGAGGGACAGGAGGGTCCTTGAGGCCTCTGGCCCACAGTCTGACACAGTTGGTGAGCTCCAGCTGAGTGAGAGACCTTGTCATGAAGGTAAGATGAAAGCGGCCACAGAATAATACACTGGATATTGATCTCTGGCTTCCGCATACATGTGTACCCCTGTGCGCACGCGCACGCGCGCACACACACAGACTCCTGAAGAGGGGTGGGTTATAGCTCAGGAGTTGCCCTTGCCTGTGTTCATGAACACTAGATTCAATCCCGAGGCAGAAAAGAAAGGAGGAAAAAGGGAAGGGTGAGAGAGAGGGAGGGAGAGAGAGAGGGGAGGAGAGAGAGGGAGAGGGGGAGAGGGAGTTAAAAAGTGGGAGAGGGAGAAAGAAAGATGACAAATGAACTCATGTTTGGACTTGGGTCCCATCTGTAAGGCGTGTCATTGTGTATCTAAACATATTCCAAAGTCTGGGGAGAAAAATGCAAAACAGTCCTGGCCCCGAGCACCCCAATAAAGGTTCCTCAGCTGGTACCCATGAAGAAGTAAAGCCATTTAGCATCCATGTGGGAGAAGGTAGGGCAGCATCCACACCCGAGAAAATAAGTCAGCAAGAGCTGGACCCGTTCTAACGGCAACAACATTTGCTTATGGGTAAATGCAGCGTGGTGCAAAGATAAAACCTGTAGAAACCAAGGCCACACATTATGTTCTTACTGTGGGAAAAGAACAAAAAGCAGTTTTTAAAGACTTATGTGTATTCATGTCTGTCTGTGTGGGGATTGTGTGCCCAGTGTGTGCAGGTGCCCGGGGCGCCAGGGAGCCCAATCCTCTGGAGCTGGAAGTTGTGAGGCACATGTGGATGCTGGGAATTGAACCCAAGTTTTCAAAAGCAAGATGTGGTGAGATTCAGGGGTGATTGAGGGAGACCTAGAGATGTAGCTTTGGGGTCTAAGGATCCTGGATGGGGCCCCCATTGAGAACCCGGTTGCATGCTGGGAGAGAAGATTGACACTCACTGTGTGAAACAGTTCCACGCTCCAAGAATTGCCTTAAGGTTCAATTGTATCAATCAGTGTTTCTATAAACCCCTTAATATTAATCCGTTACATAATCAATTGCCAATAAATAATTCCTACAATATCTGGCATCAATGTTCTTGGACTTGAGTCCCATCTGTAAGGCATGTCATTGTGGGTTTCCAGATCTCGGTGCTAGGCATCACAGGCCAGGCAACATTCCTACAATAGCAGTATGCATTCCTACTCACCGAGCTGTCTCTCCAAGCCCTAGAAACAATTTTAACCATCAGCCAGGAACAACAGAGTAAACGAGGGTGCATTTTAATCAGTCAGAGGCCTCATAACCTTACAGACCCAGATAAACATATATATGTTGGCATGTGCTCAGATGAGTTAGTTGAAAAGAGAGTCTCAGAGGGGTGTGACCTATATGTGTGAAGAAGAAAAATGAAATATGTAAAGAATATGAGTTTATGTATGCATCAAAAATATACAGAAGGCTAAGCACCGGGGATAGGAGTCTAGGAAGGGCAGTGGGAAATTTTTACTCTACATTTTCCACATCTCTGTAATATTAGGATTTTTTAATGATGTGTTTGTATCCTTTCTATAATTTAAGAAGCACAAAACATAGAAATAAGAAAAAGCTTAATATCATATGTCAAAGAGAAATAAACAAATGGAATCTTGATGAAAATCATTCTTATTTCATCAGAAAATAAGAGGCTATGTCCATCATGTGGCATTTGCTCTCTGTCCTGTCCACCGGACAGCTGAGGATGTTAGTGATTCTAAAAAGTAACCAAGAAAGGCCAGGGGTGCTGAAGGGAATGTGTGTTAGCATGAGTTGCTTTTATTTGCAATTGGATGGCAAGAAACAAAGCCAGCTCTGACGGAGACACTGAGCTAAGTGCTCACTGGGCTGCCACAGACACAGGGGTCTCAACAGGGCTATGGATGCTCCAAGAAGCCATGACCAACAGCAACCTGGTAAAGAACGTGAATGGCCCAGTCCCTGGGACATATCAGCACAGCGTTCTGCCCCCGTCCCTCTGCTCTACAGCCATCCAGGACACACAGAAGCCCATGTCAACAGTAAGACTGCAAGAATGATTTATATTCACACATCCTGTTGCTGAGCAGACTTAGTATTTTGTCATCTGCATCACATATTATTGCTACGTTTCTTTACACACAGGGAAACTGAGGCACAACTAGCCAAGTCAAACAAGTAACATGCTCAAGACTGCAGTAGGTGGTGTAGGCAGGTATGCCACCAAAGCCAGCCAAGGTCACTTCTGGCTTCCCTTGTCTGAAGAAAAACTAGAAGACACTAACCCTGAGTAGGATGTCCCCACAAAGAGAAAAAAAACGCATTTTTACACAACAAAAGCCAGCGAGTGGGAGCAGGGGGTGTAGAGTAGGTACAATATTTGTCATGTAAGTGTGAGAAACAGAGTTTATACCCTAGAGTCCAAAGAAAAATGAACACGAAACAGTGTTTACAATCCCAGAAATCCTAGCCAGAGACAGGAGACTCCTCAGAGGCTTCCCAGCCAGCTAGCCTGGAGCACATACTGGCAATAAAAACCCAAGAGATCCAAGGTGAAGACAAACACCTAAGGTTGCCCTCCTCGTCCTCCTCCTCTTCCTCCCCCCCCCCCCCCAGCACCTGTGGTAATGAAGGACAAGGACTTTGAAGCAGATGGACTAGATTCAAATCCTAATTGCCATTTATCTATAATATGACCTTGGGGTGTCATTGAGCCTCTCTGTGCTTCATCTTTCTGAGCAGTGGAGTCAGAACAGTAATACTGCCACCACATAGAGTTGATGAAAGACTAAGGAGTTAGAGGTGCTCATAAGAACCACATGTTCATGATCAATTAAGAAGCAGGTGTCATTCCCTCTAGGCAGAGGCAATCCTGCAGGGTACAGAGCTTGGCAAGCAAGCACAAGCTAGATTTAGGCATCCCTTTTAGCCAGGTGCCACTGGTCTCTACACAACCCTGCATCAGGATCCAAGCCCTGCTGGACACCTACACAGGGTACCAGTCTCCTACCCCACCCTCAAAACTGTGAATCAGAATCTCCTGACATATTTTTAAACATACAGATTCTCAGGGGCCCCGTTTGGGCTGATTGTATCATGGGTGGGATAGGCTGGAGCTCAGGGATCTGTATTTTTGAAAACCTCAGGTGACCAGATGGCCCCGGGAATGGTGCATCCCTAGACAAGTGCTTTGGGAAACACTGTAAACTCAGCCACACCAGTCTTGGCTACCTGAGTTGTTCCCTGAGCTCAAGCATCCTGTCACTGGCATCTGGTCCCAGGCCTGGGCATACTTAACATCTGTGACTCTGAAAGCAGCCAGCAGAGCAGATGGCTGCGCAAACAGGCACAGGCTGAACTGTCTTTTGTGCTTGAGTGGTCCACACTAGGAACCCTCACCTGTAGACTTGGAGTTCCCCCAGATGCTTGCTACTCAGGAAAGTTTGCAGACCGGTAGTGTGGCACACACCCTCTCCCAGGAGCCTGTTAGAGACACAGATGCTGAAGCCTGAGCCCTGCAAATCAGACTCTACACTCTAATCCTAGCCTAATCAGTTTGAGGCACATACCAGGCAATCCTCCCCCTACCTGAATTACATTCAAAGTTCTATTTGAGGCAAAGAGGGGACCTGGGGGGAGTATTTTCTCTATGGTCCAGGTTCCCACTCAGCAACCTGTGTGACTCAAAGTGAATCTTGGTTTTATCAAGCAGGTTATTTCAAAGTTCACATTAAAATTAGCCCTCTTAATAAATTAAAAAAGGGGCAACACCAAGCTCTACAGTCCTAGGGTATAAAGCATGTCCTTCTTTTGAGCAGCCATAACTCCTGTTTCCTGCCCAAACCCACCCAGAAACATCAAACAGCCCAAAGAAAACGAGCGTGTCTTCCTGCTCGCCAGGCTTCAAGTTATCAGGCAGATTTCACACTGTAGCTTGACCTCATTAATCCAGGGCCTATCACATTGCTGTAAATGTCAGTGGAAAAACAGCCATTCAGTGGGTTTCCTTCATTCCACCAGAAAGGGAAAAAAAACAGGAAATTAACAGCAGCTGCGTCCCAGCCTGGCCGATCCCAGGGCTCAGCTGACAGGGCAATTCTTGTTAGCACCTATGGCCCCTTTTCCCAGCCCACTTGAGAATCAAGATGGGCCTTGTGTCTGGCATAAGCAAACGCAGCGGTGACACATCCATGAGCCGTTAATTCAGGCCCCTGCGCACCTGCTCAAGGGGAAATAGCATGCACTCTGAAAGCCTTTGGTCTGAATTACCCAGCAGCTGTTCATCATGCAGGTTCATCTAAATCTCTCCTGCCCGTTCAAAACAGCCTGTAAGCCAAACCCCTGGGACTCCAGGGTGCATGAGGCCTTCCAAGTCCTCATTCATTCCTTTAATGCATATGGATTGTCTCCCAGGCTCTGAATATCACACTGGGCAACTGGGGACACAGCTGAATGAATTGGATACAGTCACTGACCTCAGAGGACATGAGGTCTAGTGTAGCCAATCTCAGTCTTGACACTATTAGCATTTGGGTGCCGATAATTTTTTGTTGGGGAGAGCTGTGCTACACACTAGAATATCCTATAGCCTTCCTGGTCTCTATGCACTAGATGTCAATTACTCCCTTCTCTGCCTTTCTCCTAGCTGGTTCTGACAAAGACGTCTCCAGACACTGACCAAACCCTCCTCAATGGAGATCAACAGGTTTAGTGGCTAAAACAGAAGACTAGGGGTTGGAGAGATAGCTTGTCTGCTCTTGAAGAGGATCCAGGTTGGATTCCCAGGGTTCATCTGGTAGCTCACAACCACGTGTAACTCCAGTTCTGACCTGACACCCCCTTCTGATCTCTACTGGCATTAGGCATGCCTGTGGTGCCAACATATATGCAGGCAAAACACTCATACACATGAAATCAAGTAAATAAATCTAAAAATGGAAAATATAAGTAATTTAAAAAGAAAACTAAAAGGATAACCATCATTATATACTCTAAGTATAGTTATAAACAGACATAGAAGAAAATTTAGTAGACATTATACCAATATCATGTACAGCTTTACAAAGTCACACCAGGCATAGGGGTTTGTTTGCCCCTATAACCCCAGGACTCAGGCTGAAATATGAGAACTGAAACTTCAGGGCTAGTCTCAGCACATAATGAGACTCCCCACAAAAAAACCCTGAAAGCCCTGCACTTTACATGGGATTGAAATCCTTAGGAGAACTCAAAATTCCTTATATGTGTGTGGTATATACAGTATATATGGTCTGTATTTCCAAATGAAGAAATTAGAGGTCAAGGAAACAGAACTATTGCCCAAGGTCCAAAAACTGGTGGAAACAGAATTAGAATTTGAACCCTAAATGTAAAGCCTATCATTATGTAAAAGCATTTGTCTAGATGTCTTCCGTCTATAGACAGGCTCTAGAGTCACATGATATTCTGGGCAGTCACCCTAAAGACTCATTCCTCCCTCAGGCCACCTTGGGGCTTGATCATTACCTGCTCCATCAATCAAGCTACAAACTGCCTTCATCAAGGCACATCTATGGGACTCTGGCGGAATGCCTCCTGGATTCTGAGACAACCAGGAACATATGCCCGCCCCCTCCAGTCACCTGCCCTCAGGAATGTCCCAAAAATCAGGGCAGGTTCCAAGAGCATATGCGACAGTGACCGACATAAGGGGCCTACTGTCCAGCACCAAGGGGCACACACAGTCAGAGAAACTAGCCACTGTGCAACCAGCTAGATATTTACAAAGAGCATGCAGGAGAGCCCATGACACTAGATAGCCCAGGCTGTCCCTGAATGTTATCCCCTGCCTCAACCTCCTGAGTGCTGAGATTACACATGTATCTCCCACCATGCCCAGCTGGCACACAGCATCTTTGAAGACTTGGTCATGGGGAAACATGTCAGGCAGAGGAGGGTGAGTCTGTGCCTGCTGGAAGGGATCAAGAAGGAACAGAGGAAAATGCTTCAGTACAAAAGCACAGCCCCAGCTCTTCTTCCTCTCCTGCAGAATAATCCTGAACTTTCTTGGGTACTGTAGTTAGACAACCCTTTGTAGAGAGCCTCCACCTGGCAAGGCTGTGCGTGGAGTGCTGCTTCGGGTCAGTGAGCATTTAGCCATGCACGGCCCCTGGCAGGATGACCTCTGACTCCTTCCCCGGTCGTCCTATCAAGATCTGCATCAAACTCCGTTGATAGGGCTCCAGCAGCAACTCCCACAGCTCAACAAAACCATCCAGAGCTTTCCAGCCTGTACACTCTACCTAACACATGCAGTTCTCCATGCATGGGTACCCACCCCTCCATTACCCACCCCACCTGGAAATTGCCACTGAAGAGATCAAATGTGCTCCCTCAGTAAATCTAGTCCACCTGTTATTGGTAATAATAGACTAATAATAATAGTAACTAACATCTGTGAACACTTATTCATACAGGGATAGCCATAAGCTAAGTCTTTATCCACAGTGTCTCTTTTATGCTCACTTTACTGGCGTTAGCAGTTTACCTGCATGAGAGATAAGGAGTCTATGGCAGTGTGACAGACAGCTCAAACCTGCTCTCAGACCCCACTTCTTACTATGAAAGTTAGGACCCCCAGCAGGTCCTCTGTCTGCAAGCCCGCCTTTCCCTGAGATGAGAACCCCCAGTGCTGCCTTGGTTACGGAAACCGTTTTCTAAGCACAAGGGACGTATGTACAAGGGAGCCTAGGGAAGGGGTCATGCAGAAGCCTAATGCCCAGGACAGTGCCCACTTCCCAGGAGACAGGTTGAGGCATTCTCCATCCCAAGAACTGAGGGCAGAAAGAGGTGCTAATTCCCTATATCAGGGAAGGAGGCAGGATCCATGAGGGCCCAAGAAAAGGAAGAAACAGGGGTGCTAGTGACGAGTCACTTCCTGCCTGCCCACCAGCACTGCACTAAGCACTTGGATGTTCTATTATCTCACATGGCCCTTGGAACTCCCATGAAGATGACAATTGTGGGATTCTTACGGGGGGGGGGGGGGTCCTTACACAAAGTCTCAAGGCTTTTAAGCTGAGAACTGTGGACTCACCTAGATTCATATGACTTCCTTGATTTTTGATACTTTATACTTTGATTGCTTTCTGTGACAGGTTTGTATATGCTTCTCCCTCCCCCAAGGCTGATCTCTAAGATGTGTGGAGACAAGGGCTGTCCTGGTCTTGGATGGGAGGTGTCAACTGGGACCCATTGTCTATAATTGCTACAAGCCTGCTGGGGGCTGGGAGCACAGGGATTAGGTTGGAGAAAGGGGTGATATCAGCAAGAGACAGAGTCTAGAATCCAAAACCAACACTTGAATCCAGGCTGCCTTTGCAATCTGCTGGCCTGTGTCCATTCACTTACTATGATCAGAGCGAGTTTGCTGAGGCTTTAGAGCTGGGTTTTCACAAAACAGAATAGGTGATTAGTTCAAAGGAGTCCCACAGAGAACCACTTCTCTGCCTCAGCTTCCCCTCCCTGGCCCTGTGACTCAAGTGCATGAAAACACTGAACAGCAAGATTAGAATTTAACCTCTGCTCCTCTGGCTCCCTCTCTCCATGAACATAGAGTGCAAAGTCTGTGTGGGCACCAAACACTGGCCTGGCTTACCTGGTACTTCTAGAACAGGAAACATCCCATCACAAGAGGACTTCCCAAGGAGCCTCTGACACCCGAACTACAAATGAGGGTAAGTTAGAAACCAAGAAATCTTAAAGGAAGTCATTCCAAAGAGGGGGAGAGGGGGCGGAGAACGAGATGGGACACTGTTAGGTAGACTCCGGTTGACAGTCTAGTTGGCATCTTGCCCACAGCATCCCAGGGACTGGGGCAGAAAAGATGGAATGTGGGTGACAGGTGGGAGAGAAGGTGGTGGGAATGTGTGGGGGGGAAAGGCCTTGCAAGCAGGCAGCTAGCTGGAAGGAGTCACTGGTCCCCACCGCCTCCTACAAGCTGGCTCTTTGTGACATAACTGAGGGAGGAAAAGTGGAAACCCCACCCCCATCCCAGCCCCTGCAGAACCACCCACGAGGGCTCCACTTCTGCACCTGGCTAGGGCGCACGCCCCGCTCAAACCCTTACAGAAGGCGGGTTTGCCTAGCAGGGTCATCCATGATGCTCCGCTGCACCAAGAGCTTCACTCTAGGCCTCTCGGTTAGCCTATCGCGACCATTCGCCCCACTTCTTACAGATCGGTGGTGATGAGGAACCAAGTGCAGGGCCCGAGGGCAAACAGCTAGTCTCTGGCTGAACTGGGCTGAGCTCAGCCTAGAAGGAGGGCTCACTCTCCCCACGGAGGTCGTTTCGCGGGTTAGGGCACACAGGGAAGTTCCCCCACCCCACCCCCGGGGACCGGGGGCTACTGCCAGCCCCTTCCCCAGCGAGCATGGAAACGGCGGCTGGCTCCGGGTCCTCCACAGAGGGTGATTCACAGGCCGCACCTGGTGCTCCCGGCCGCCGGGGAGCTGGTGGGCGCTTCTGACAGCAAGAACAGGAGCCCTTTATGAACAGTGTAATCACATGGGCGCGCAAGCACGGGCTTTCAGTTCTGGGAAGCGCTGTGCAGCAGCATCTCTGCCCCTCCGTTCTCCAGGTTCCAGGGAGCATTGGCTCCCAGGCCTGGCCCGCGGTGGCGGTGCCCCGCTGGCTTGCAGGGAGGGACAGTCACAGCTCTCCTAGACTCTATTATCCACCCGGGACCGGGAGCTGCATCAGCAGCATCTTCGGTAAAGCAGAAGGCTAGGCTGGGAGGGGAGCTCAGAGGAGAGTCCGCATCCGTCACAGTGGCGGGTAGGAGCACCTCCCACTCCTCGCTTCCACCAGGCGCGATCTGGGCGCTCCGCATGACCTTGCCGGAGACCCCTCGGTCGACCTCTGGGGTAGGGCTGAACCGTTTCTGCGCGTCCTGAGCGCTCGGGGGCGCTGCTCCCTACGGGAGCGGATGCGCGGGACTCTAGAGGAGTGGAGCGCTCCGGGAGCGGGCGACCCGCAGCTCGTATTGACGCCGGCGAGCAGGCGGAGAGGCCCTGCCTATCCCTTCTGGGAACCACCGCGCCGGGAGCCGCTAGAACTCACAGACACGCTCTAGGGGTGGGGATCCCGCACGGGTTCAGGTTTGCCCGCCAGGACGCCTGCCCCCGGGACTTTTCCCACCCCCGATGCATCGCTGCCTGCGCGCTGCCGCTGCCTGCCCAGACCTAGCGCCGCCACGCGAGGGGGCGGCGCCCCCATGCCGAGCTCGTAGACAGCGCGCGTCCCGGGCGTCTGATGTTCTATGGCTCTGCCACCCAGCCCTGTAACCCCTAGCAGACGGTAGCCCAGACAGACCACGAACCTCACATCGACCCCAAGATCCGACCATCACAGCCCCAGCAAAAACATGCCAATGCACCCCCTATACCAGTCGTCTCATTCGAGACCAAGATATGGAAGAATGTCCCCACTGTGACCCAACTCCCTGACCTCGCACCCTCGGCACGCGCCTTTCCAGCACATCCCACCACCCCAATTATCTTAAGCCACCCGCCCTTGGCCAAGGCGCCCCTCTCCGCCAGCCAGACTGGAGTGGGCCGTGACCACCTGATCCGCAGAGCACAGAGAGGAACACGGTGCCTTTCAACTCACCCGCTCTCTCGAGCCCTGCCCCGGGCGGCTCCCGGCCCCAGCTCTGTCTGCAGGTCCCAGAGCCGCAGCTGGTGGTGCCGCGACAGAGCCAGCACTGCTGGGTCGCGAGCCACCGCGCTGTCTCTTGGCTCCTCCCCTAAGGCGGGGCCTAAGCTCCGGGGGAAAGGGTTGGGCCAGCGCAGCCCCAAGGGGCTTGCCACCGTGCGCGCGCATCTAGATCTAGATCTTAGAGCCCTCGGGATGGGGGACCCCTTTTCTCAGCTGCAGGAAATTGGAAGCCGCTGAGACACAGCCAGACTTTGAAATAGTTCTCCTGGACTCTGCCCCACCCCTAACCTCCAGTACAGATAGGGAGAATCCAGGACGGTATTTTGTTGCCATTTGACAAATCTTATAAGGTCCAGAGAGGGTAGTAACCTACCTAGGATCGCACAGGATAGGGCCAATGTCGAAAGTCAACTTCCTACCTTAAAGCCCTGGTCAGCATGAGTCTGAACGCTCCCTAAAGACTGGAGCCAGGCCAGTTTGTGTCTAGGGGGCAGGACTGTATGGATAATCTTCCAACTGGAAAAAAGCAACAGGCAATGGCGTATAAAGTGGACTCACATTGCTTCTTCTATCTGGAAAGACCGGAGGTGAAGCAAAGGGGGAAGGAAGTGGTCATGCCTAGGTTGATGCCTGCCACTGTCTTAGGTGCAGAAAATCTAGACCAATCTGCTTCTTTGAGGTTTTACACTAAGACAAGACCCAAATACCCTGGGTTTGTGTCATGTAACCTAGGCAGCTGGGGGACAAAAGACCTCGCAGTGTGTGCCTGCCTTTGAGAGCAATGCTTTTAACTGCTTTAAAGTTGCTCCTTTAAATTGCTCCTCCCCCCAGGGAGAGAAGAGAAAGTCAACAAAGAGAAAAAACCCATCCCAAACATTCTCTGGAGTCCACATTCCCTGAACACTGACTTTAGAACAATGGGGTTCTCTTCTCCACAAAGGCCTTTGTTTCCCGAACTTTCCCAGCCTCCAGGGCTAAATCAGTGGGGAAGCAGACAATTCAGTTTTGGTTCTCAGCGATTTCAGGAAATCTAGCACTCAGGCTAGAACTCATGACCCCAGCAACACTGCCTAAGAGTACTGATTTCCTTTCTATCTTCTTTTGTAACAGGGTCTCTCTATGCAGCTCCAGCTGACATGGAGCTAGCTCATTATGTAGACCAGGCTGGCCTTCAATTCACAGAGATCTACCTGCCTCTGCCTCATGAGTGTTGGGATTAAAGGCAAGAGCCACCACACCCAGCCTGATTTCCTATTTGCTGAAGAAACTCGGTTACTTTTCTTGAAGGAGTAAACCTGTGGGTTGGGTTAAGGATGTAGTCCGTGCTTGTCTAACAGGCCCCAAACTCTAAATTCGATCCCCAGCAGTACATCCTTCAGGTGTGGTAGAAAACAAGTGTAATTCCAGCACTGGGGCTGGAACTGAATATGAATTTGTGGTCAGTCCGTAATATATGAAACCTTGCCCCAAAATCAACAACAAAACACAGCAAGCCTTCCCAAGTCTGAAGTGTCCTTTCATTTGTCTGGGGCTTCCCCTGGTTCATTAATAATCCAGTTGTGAATGACACTGTTTCTGGTGCAATGAGTGACAGCAGAGCAGGTGGGAAAGACTTAAGAGTGATGTTTAAAATAACCCATGGGGGTCATTGTTCTCTACAGAAAATTTCCACTGATTTATAATAAAGAGCTGTGGGCGAGGAAAGCACCTCTCCAGGCATGCTTTGAACTTGAGTCTGTGTCCCGGAAATGAAGTCTTTACCAGGGTCAGGGGATACCAAATCTTGGTGGTGTACAGTTCATTCACACCTTCACAGTACTAGACATCAAAGGGAAAGTATTCTGCACTCAGAAGAGACTCTTGCCTCCTCATTTCAAGCTTCAGCCATCGGAACAAATGGTAAAGCTTTAAGGACAAACACACAGATGAATGGAACAGAACCGAGAATACAGATGTAAGTTCTTCCGTCTGTACCCAGCCCCTTTCAACTAGACTGTCAAGGAAGCTTAATGAAGAAGGCACAGTCTTTACTAATGGTGCTGGAGAAACTGGAGTGCCACATGCTGAAGAATGAAGTCTGGCCCCTCCCTCACACCACAGACAGACCCAAAATGGATGAGAATCAAACGTAAAAGCTGTAACTCTGAAAGTAACTTTCTTGCTTCTGAAGTTTTTGAGACAGTTTTGCTCTATAGCACAGGCTGTCCTGGAACATGCTACCTGGCCAAGGCTGGTCTTGAACTCCTGATTCTCCTCCCTGATCTTCAAATGCTAGGGTGCAGGTATACACCACTACTCCTGGCTCCCAAACCCATGAATTTTCATCTCAGACCACAGCCTACAGAACCAAGAAAAATATCTCTATTGTTTAAGCCACCAGTCTGTGATGTGTTATGACAATCTCTTTTTTAAAAGATTTATTTATTTATTATGTATATACTGTTCTGCCTGCACATGCCTGCACACCAGAAGAGGGCACTAGAACACATTATAGATGGTTGTGAGCCACCATGTGGTTGCTGTGAATTGAACCCAGGACCTCTGGGAGAGCAGCCCGTGCTCTCAACCTTTTAGCCATCTCTCCAGCCCTCTTGTTATAATAATCTTAAGTGAACCAATAATGACCTCCAGAAAGGGAGGGAATATTTTTATCTATATCTCATAAAGGTGTTACATCTATAATAAATAAGAAACTCTTAGAGCTCAATAATTGAAAACAGAACTCAGTTAAAAACAGCAAGGGGGCGCCATGCAATGCCACGTGCTTATAATCTCATCATTTGACAGGAGAATCAGAAGTGCAAAGTCATCTTCCCAGAACAGTAGGATTTGAAGCTAGCCTGGGCTACATGAAAGCCTACCTCCAAAAACAGAGACGGGGAGATTAGACATGTCAGCAGATGGCCCAGGGAGTCCACTCGAGAGTGGACTATCAAGAAATGAAACAAGTGTCCTCACTAACATGGACAAATAAATATTCATATTACCTTTACCTGTGACAGCCAACAAGCAGGAAAAAACAGCCCATCAAATAGCTGCCAGATAATAAGGTATGATCCACCTATACAATGCAATATTATTTTAGAATCAAAACAAATAAAACGAGGCTGGAGAGATGGCTCAGCAGTTGGGAACACTCGGTGTGCAATCACAACAACTGGAGTTCAGATTCCAGCAAGGGGGCTGCAAATGCCTGTGACTCCAGCTATGAAGCTACACACACACACACACACACACACACACACACACACACACACACAAACTTATGCATGAGGGCCCTGCATACATGGCTGCTGCCCGAGGAGGACATCAGATCCCACTATAGATGGCTGTGAGCGACCATGTAGTTGCTGAGAATTGAACTCAGGACCTCTGGAAGAGTAGCCAGTGCTCTTAGCCTCTGAGCCATCTCTCCAGCCTTGTCTTTTTTCTTAAAAAGGTGGGGGCTAAAGCATTGGACGTGCCACTATATGAGGTTTTCTTTTAGAAATTTCTTATTTCTTGATATTATAATATAGTTACATTATTTCTCCCCTCCCTTCCCTCCCTCTTAATCTACTGCTTTCTTTCCAATTCGTGGCCTCTTTTTTCATTAATTATTGTTATGTACATATATGTATACACATGCATTTCTATATACACATGTAATCCTAAATACATAAATACAATCTGCTCAGTCTGCATAATAATGTCACCTGTATGTCTGTTTTCAGGGCTGACCCTTTGGTATTGGATAACCAAACTGGCGTGCTCTTCCCTGGGAAAGACCATTTCTCCTGCCTTCAGCATTTCTTAATTGCCTGTTGTTTATTGTGTGGAGTCGAGGCCTCATGGGCTTTTCCCCATTCATGTTGACATGTCTATTGGTGTTAGCTTTGTTTAGCTCAAGTTTAAGCAGCCACATGGGTGAGACATAGGTGAGGTTTTGAAAGCACAATCCTATTTTAAAAAGCAAATTTCAAGATCACACGCCACATGATTCTGATTAAGATGTTCGGAACAGAGAAATCGTGGCTGGAGACATAGCTCAGTTAGTAGAGTGCTTGCCTGTCATTCAGAAGGCCCTGGGTTTGATCCCCAGCACCACATAAACCAGGCATGGTGTAATTCCAACATTCAGGAGGTGAAGGCAGAAGAATCAGAAGTTCAAGTTCCTCCTCCGATACACAGTGAGTTAGATGCCAGCCAAGGATATATGAGACCTTGACTCAAAAACCAAAAAGAAACAAAGACTCTTAGACAAAAGAAATGATGCCTGTTCAAGCTGGGAGGGTGTGGCTGGAGCAGGTGAGGGGAGACTGGTAAAGGGCATTTCTCTTGGGGGATGATAAAATGTTCCTTAATGCCAGGAGTGGTACATCCCAACACTTGGAGGCAGAGGCAGGTAGCTCTCTGAGTTCTAGACCAGGCTGGATTACAGGACAGCCAGGGCTACACAAAGAAACCCTGTCTTGAAAAAAAAAAAAAAAAAAAAAGATAACGAAAGAACAAAATGTACTTCAGCGGATTCTAATGATGGCCACACAGTGGGGGATTTACTGAAAAGTCACCCAGTCACATCCTTCAAATGGGTGAATTACAAGGCAGATGAATTATAACTCAATAAAGTCCTTTTTCATTAAAGCAGCTCTTGAGTGCAGAATACTAGGTGTCCTCCAAAGCCTCTCTTTGTCCCCAGGCTGGAGTATCTGAGCCATTCATTCCAAGGTCATCTGTGCAATGTTTATAAAGCATTAGTCCTCAAGGCCAATGAGCGTGGTAAGAGGCTACAGAAAATATTTGAGGAACCAGAGACAAATGAGTTGTCTCCCACATGTAAAATCTAAAACACCGTTCCTTATAAATATAGACTTAAACAGCTACATGATGTTGGCACAATTGCAACTCAGTTTGAAGTAGCAAATGTGTTGTATAGAGTCTATGTTATGGAAATCTCCCAATATGACTCGGTGAATAACAAGTCATTTCAATGTGAAGTGAGTCCTAGAGGCCACAGTATCTGAATAAGGACTTAATTCCACTTCTCAAAGGGATTCATGCTACAGGTAATTTGATCTATTGGTGGGTGCTTCATGCCAGAAGATGGGTGCAGGCCTGGCCTGTCTATTGACTCCCTCACCAATCAGTCCTGGAGGGTGCTTAACCCAAGCTTGCCTAGGTGGCTCTTGTTCCCTATGCTGATAACTCTGGTGACGATGCTGGCTAGCCGCAGGCCAGCCCTCCCCCCCCCCCCAAAAAAAAAAAAACCATAGAAGCATAGAAAGTCCAGACACCACATGATCTGGAGCAACGGAGGGGGTTGGAGAAAGGCATCCCTGCGGTGCCCTTGCTTTGGCAGAAGCCAGTTGGGCGGCCCGTTTCCTCTTCCTCAGGCCCGTTTCCTGCTCTGTAAAACTCCAATTGTATAATACTGTGTGTGTGTATTTCCCACATCCTCGTGCTTCTGAGGGAAGTGACCTTTCCTCTACCTCTTGAACCTGCTCCCTGAACACCCCAACACCGTGGGACTGTAGTTGGTATGGAGGGATCCCCAGGTGACTAGTGACAGCAAACCACCCTGTGAGTAATAGGGTTGTGATAAACTTCTGTTTATATTTTTACCTAGTATTTGTTTTTTGTCTGTTTGTTTTCTAAAGAAAAAAATAGGTTTCTTCCAGATGTGGTAGAACACACTTGCAACCGCAGCACTTGGAGCTGAGGCAGGAGGATTACTGCAAATTTAAGGCCAGCAGGGGCATATCATGGAGACAGTATAAAAAAACACAAGGAGAAAGGCCCTCATTATGTAGCCCAGGTAAGCCTTGAACTTGAATTTCCACTCTCCAAGTGCTGGGCTTAGAGATGTGTGTCCAGATGTGTCCCCAAGCTGGTAGCTTCAGGCTGCCATGCTCAGGCTATGACCACTGCAATTAGAATCACTGGGTGTTGAGTTTTTAGGTCCACAAAGACTTTAAAAATCCTCACATATGCTTCAAATGCAATGCCACTTCAGGAGCCAGGGTTCAAGATCAATGCCAAGTCCCCTTTCTTCCACACTTGGCCAAGCACAGAAAGGTTCAGGGGAGAGCAGGCAGGGCAGGCCTTTGCAGTGGCTCCTTCTTCTTTGTATAGGACAGAGCCTAACAATATGCAGTTAACCAAGTCTAATAAACAGCAGGTCTTAGCTAATGCCTTCTCTGCCTTGAGAGCAACAACTCAGAGTCCCCCAAATTCCCTGAGGTGAAAAAAGCCATGTGTAGTGGTTTGAATAGGGATGGCTCCCATAGACTTATGTGTTTGAGTGCTTGGCCCATAAGGAGTAGCACCATTAGGAAGTATAGCCTTGTTGGAGTAGGTGTGGCCTTGTTGGAGGAGGTGTGACCTTGTTGGAGGTGTGTCACTATGGAGGTGGGCTATGAGGTTTTATATGCTCATGTTAGGCCTACCTAGTGTGACAGTTTCTCCCTGCTGCCTTCGGATCAAGATGTAAAACTCTCAGCTCCTTCTCCAGCACCAAGTCTGCCTGCTCACTGCCATGCTTCTTGCCATGATGAGAGTGGATTCTGAAACTGGAAGAGATTTTATAAGAGTTGCCATAATAATGGCGTCTCTTTATAGCAATAGAGACCCTACAACACTATGCACAATGCTTATTAAAATGTAACCTCTGGGTGATGTAGAGAGAAAGCTCAGTGGTTAAGAACATTGAGTGCTCCTGCAGAGGACCCAGGTTTAGTTCCCAGGACTCATACTGGGAAGCTCATAACCACCTCAAACTCCAGCTCCAGAGGATTCAATGTTTCTGCCCTCCATAGGTACCTTTACTCATGTGTACAATATACACAGAGAGACACATATACATGCACATATGTGTAATTAATTAAAAACAAGATAGATCTTAAATTAAAATGTCAGTTTTTTTGCTATAATCAAATACAATTGATTAAGGGGGAAATGAGTGAACAATGAATGTTAAAGCCATAACATGAAGAATTACTAGATAAGAGAATATCTAGTTGTTTTTAAAACATTGCAATAAGACTGGGCATGGTGATACACACCTATGACCCCAGCACTTAGAAGATCACAAGTTCAAGACCAGCCTGGGCCACACAGAATAAAGAAACCATCTGTCTTAGGGTGTCTAGAGTTTCTATGAAACACCATGCAAAAAAGCAAATTGGGAAGGAAAGGAATTATTCGGCTTATACTTCCACATCACTGTCCATCACTCAGGGAAATCAGGACAGGAATTCAAACAGGGCAGGAACCTGGAGGCAGAAGCTGACACAGAGGCCATGGAGAGATGCTGCTTACTGGCTTGCTTCCCCATGGCCTGCTCAGCCTGATTTATTATAGAACCCAGGACCAGAAGCCCAAAGCTGGCACCACCCACCATGAGCTGGGACCTCTTCTAGAAATCAATCACTAATTAAGAAAATTCCTGACAACTGGATCTCATGGAGACATTTTCTTAACTGAGGCTCCTTCCTCTCTGATGACTCCAGCTTGTGCCAAGTTAACATAAAGCTAGCCATCATATCACCTACAGATTATTTACTAATTTAAAAGGGGGCATATGCACTTTCACAATTAAAAAAAAAAAAAAAAGATGCATCTGTCTCCTCCTAAAGGCTCAAATTCAGTGTCACTCAGAGAGGGACAGTGTGACATTGTTTGCTCTCTGACACAATGCAGAGATTACCCAGCATCTTCAATGTCATTCTCTTGCCAAAAATATTTAACCTGATTTTAATCATGAGGAAAATTTAGACATATCTAGAATGTGGGACATTCCACAAGCCTGGAATCTCTGAAAAGTTAGTAGCCTTTGTTAATGGTGGGAGTTATTCGTGTGTGTGTGTGTGTGTGTGTGTGTGTGTGTGTGTGTGTGTGTGTGTGTGTGTGTGTGTGTGTGAGAGAGAGAGAGAGGGGGGGGAGAGGGAGGGAGGGAGGGAGGGAGGGAGGGAGGGAAGGAGGGAGGGAAGGAGGGGGAGAGAATGCATCTTAATTAGATCCTGGACAGGAAAAGGAAATAGCCAAGAAAGGAAGATAGGCAGCTAGGGATTCAGATATTCTCTGACGGTCAAACCTGTTTTTCTTTGGTTTTGGTTAGTGTTTTATTTTGTTTTGATTTTAAGACATTTATTTTTTATTTTATGTGTATGAGTGTTTGTCTACATGTATGTGCATAACATGTGTGCCTGGTGCCTGAGGAGGCCAGAAGAAGGTGTTAGATCCTCTGGAGCTGGAATTTTTAAAGATTGTGAGCCACCCGAAGTGGGTGCTGGAGACTGAATTTGAGTCCTCAATAGGGCAGTCAGTGCTCTTAATGCTGAGGCATCTCTCTAGTTGTATTTCCTTGTGTTTTTAACATCTCTGGAGCTTTGAAATGAGAAAATGGGCGGTAAAAAGTTGGAGTCTATGGCCCTGGAGGGGGTGCCTGGGATCTGAAGTTTTAAAAGTGCTCAAATGAGTGGCATCTGGAACAGGGTGCCACCTCCTCCAAAATCATCTTAGATGTCCCCAAGCAACCTGTGCCAGTGTTCAACCCAACAATACTACCTCACAGTACCCTCTCCCCTCAGCCTGGCCCACCATCCTCACCCTTCCTTCAGGTCCAGGTTCAAATGTCACTTCCTCAGGAAAGACCTTCAAGAGCATATTGGTGAGGTAGCTCAGTGGTTATGAGCACTGACTGTTCCACCAGAGGACCCGAGTTTGATTCTCAGCACCCACTTGGCAGCTCACAGACATACATTTGGGCAAAACACCCATATACATGAAATAACATCTTTAGTTAAAAAAATAATAATAAGTTACACACTCACTCAAAGCCCAGGGATTGGGCTGTCCTTTTTCATCTAGTTGTAACTATTAAATTAATGTTGCTGTCTCCCGGTAGACAGGGTCATGGCTGAACTGTGTCCCCTGGCAGGCATTTGTTGAAGTCCTCAGCTTCAGCTCCCAAGGATGTGTCTCATGAAAAGAGGGTCCTTGCTGTGGCCTGAATACGTAAGTATCTCCCCAAAAGCCAACTTGTTAAACACATGGGTCCCCTGGGTGGCACTCCTGGGAGTTTTTAGGTCACTGGGTCATGTCCTCATTGTCATTACTTCCTGATTTGTGGCATAGATGGTTTTGCTCTGCTCCGCTCTCCTGTTTTCGTCTATATAGTGAGTTTGAGGCAGCCTCGGCTACATGAGACTCTCTTCTTAAAAGAACAAGAAGAGGAGGAGGGGGAGGGGAGGAGAGGAGGGGGAGGAGGGGGAGGGATGGGGGGGGACAAAAAGAAGAAAAGGAGAAGATAAAAAGCAACCAAGTAACATTTTAGAAGTTATTATAAGGTGTTACAATAAGGTTTCTGGCCCCAGAGGCCCAGAGGTCCAGGCCCACAGACCCCTTAGCTGCCCACCGCTGCTTAAGCCCCCCAAATGACTCAGACGCTTATATTAGCTTCATGCTGTTTGGCCTATGGCTCAGGCACATTGCTAGTTAGCTCCTTCATTTTAACTCAACCTATTTTCATTCATCTGTCTGCCTCATGGCCCGTGGCTCACCTGTGTTCCTTACATGTTGCTTCTTTGGGCATCTGGCTCAATCTGTGTCTGACTCCGCCCTCTTTCTCGTACCTATGCTCCGATTCCTCCGTCTCCCTCTACAGTGTCTGCCATGGCCAAAACAGTCCTTTATTCACAACATATAGAAGGACATTCCCACCTCAATAAGGGTCTTAAGTGACTTCCCTCTCAATGTCGTTGAGAGCATTGATGTCATTGCTCCACCCTCCAGCTATCTTCCATTGTCTCTTGCTGCTTCTAGGGGAATTTGGATGCGCCCCCCCCCCCAGCAAAGAGAAATTGCTCCCAGTCCTAATGTGGGACATCTACAGCAACTAGAAGCCTGAAGGTAATAATACTTGTCATGTTCCTTCCTGCAACGAGGTGGGCAAGGGCTTCGGAGTTCTTAAAATCTAGACTTAGGGAAGACACATACAACCCTGAGGTGGAAAGCAAGACATTTATCCCAGACAATAGGCACATTGAAGAGGAGCTCACCTTCTACCGTCAGGAAGTTTAACTACAGCAGTCAGGATATAAGTTTACAGCCGCATAACAGAGTGCTCTGCCAGTGTTCTGGCAGATGAGAGCGTTATGTAGGAAAGTTGGAGGCACAAGTCTTGTGACCCTAGAAAGCAGGCTTAGGGTGTAAGTGGGTAGAGTGTTTGCCTAGCAAGCACAAGGCCCTGGGTTCAGTCCCCAGCACAGAGGTGGTGCATGCCTGTATTTAATTGGTGGGGGTTAAAAGATTAGCAGTCCAAAGTCATCCTGAGTTCAAGAATAGCTTGGGCTATGTGAAACCCTGTCTCAAAAACAAAAGAAAACCTAGGAAATGATGCCTGCCTAGAGAAAAATCCCCACCTATGTAGTAGAACTGATATCAAAGGGTATTCATTACAGCTTTATCTCACACAGCCGATATGGCTGCCAGCAGGGAAATAATGGAGTTCTAAATAACAGAAATGACCTGAAATAGAGCTACCTGTGGAAATGCCAAGTGTGGACAGTACAATGGGGGGCAAGTAAACCTAAGCTGCAAACGGTAACTCACAGCAGGAGGTTCTGTTCCGGTTCAGAAGTATGATGCCACCCGTGTGTGACAGATACGTGTGCAGCAGAGGGCTAAAACAAAGTGGGCTGGCTGTCCTCGATGACCCCTACAGATCCACCAGCCTCTCACATCACAGAGGAATAAAACCATAAAGGTCACTGATCCGCTGGCTTCTTGGAGGGTTTAGTCACAGGAAGAGCCCAATAGAACAAGAAATAGGAGGCCACGGGAGTTGGTTGTGTCCCTTGACTGAAGGCCCCAGTGTGGCCATTTCTCACTCTTCTTTCCTCAGTTTCCCTAACCATAAAATGGGGGTGATAAAATCTCTCCTAGTCCCTGTGTGGAATGGGTCAATATATCTGGTAGGTTACAAACACTCAGCAAATATTAGCTTGTTAATGTTGTCCACTATCATGCAAAGAAGCCTTTTCTCTTTCTTAAAAAGATTTAGAGAGAGAGAGAGAGAGTGAGTGTGTGTATGTGTGTGTGTGGGGGGGTGACCTGCATGTATGTATGTATACTACACGTGTGTCTAATGCCTGCCAGGGAAGGTAACAGAGACCCTGGAACTAGAGTTGCTGGCATGTAGTGAGCTACCATGTGGGCTCCAGAAATCAAACCTGAACCCTCTCCACAAGCGCAACAAGTGCTCTTAATCTCTGCACCATCTCTCCAACCCAGTCTCTCTCTCTCTCTCTCTCTCTCTCTCTCTCTCTCTCTCTCTCTCTCTCTCATCTCTCACCAATCTAGATTCTATTGTTCTGCCTCGTCTGGCTGGCCAGAGAGCTCCGAGGATCTGCCCGTGTATTCTCCACCACTAGGGTTACAGGCACATGCTGCCACTACATGGGTGCTGGACATCTGAACTCCGGTTTTTATGTTTATACAGCAAGTACCTATGTGAGCCATCTCCATAGCCCTTGGGACTGTCTTTAATGCTACCTGAAATTGGAAAAAAACAAATGTTTCCTCATCTTAAAGGATGGGGCCAAATGGGCTTTGGAAGTGTGGGGATTTTAAACTTAGTGTGCGTGCTCTGTGCCAGGTGAGCATGAACGAGTATCGCTTTGAAGACCGTGGGAGCACAAGTGTCTGGAGACATCGGAGGGGCTGAGAATTTCTATTTCTCACTAGATAGTGAATGACTTGGAGACTCTCACTCTCCAGGAAGGTCTGCAGCAGCACCCTAATGTTTCCCCGTGAAATGGACCGCCTCACCCACCTCAGATTTTCAGCTACTAACTTTCCACTTTCAGAGAATTTTGGATTTGGAAGAGTTTATATTTGTAAGTAGAATCTCATGATCATAGACAAAAGAATCCAAAACCCAGTCCTTTGTGGTTGTTCATTTGTTCATGGCAGGTTACACCAGGCAATCCTCCAGATGGGGCTGATCTCAATCCTCCTGCCTCAGGCTTTTCAAGTGTGATTACAGGTTTTCATCACAAACCTGACCATAGTATGCTTTTTTTAATTTTGTCTGTATCCAAACAAAATATTATTCCAATTTTTTTCATTTTTGTATGTGTAGTTAGGTACTTGCTAGTATGAGCGAATGTGTGTGCCACAGGCCAACATCTCATATATTAATCATTAGTTCTACATATTATATGATCTTTAAAAAATATTTAGTTTCATTTTTTGGGTATAAGTGCTTTCCTACATGTATGTACATGCACCATGTGTATGCCTGATGCCTGTGGAGGCCAGAAGAAAGCTTCAGATCCCCTAGGAGTTAGTTATATAAACTGCCCAGGTTACCTTCAAAAGCACAAAGTGTTATTAACCACTGAGCAATCTCTCCAGCTACATGATGTGTTTTTTAAAACAACACTTAGCCCACAACAGTGACAGATTGTGGAAGACTGTGGAGTTTAATGAGTAAATGTAAAGCTTTGGAAAACAGCAGTTCTTGCAAATCCTGTTGGCCACCAGGTGGCAGCATCCACTCTGCATCAAAGCTGGGCGCGGTCCACAGAGGCTGCTGAGCTGAGGCTTTTGCAGAGCAGCTTGGGCTAGCCTTGAATTCCGCTCCTCCTGTCTCAGCTCCCAGAGCTCGGATTACAGGCAGGTGCCACTATATCTGGCCTTTTATTCTGGTTTTATAAACCAGAGCAAGGCTGGTGGGAACTGCTTCCGGAGTGCCCTGAGAGTCACACTGATGTGAACCTGGTGGAAGCAGCCCTTTTATCAGGCTCATGAATTCTATGGGTCCAAATTTAGAAAGGGGGCATCAGGGACACCGTGGTTCTGTCCCACACCTCTGGGCATCAGCTGAAGACTCCATGGCTGGGAGAGGAATCATCTGGAGGTATCTACACTCAAGTCATTGTGTCACCCAAGTGTCTAGTGATCGATGATGACTAGTAGAATACCCACCTTTAGGGTGGCCCTTTTGAGACTGGTTACTGCAAGCTTTCTGCTGCAGGGCAGCTAGGCTCAAGTGTAACTTCAAAATCAGGAGTCATGGTGCGTGCCTTGAATCCCACAATGCAGCTGGCAGAGGCAAGTGGACTTCTGTGAGTTATAGGTCAGCTTAATCTACATAGTGAATTCCAGGCCAGCCAGGGATAGATAGCAAAACTTTGTCTCAAACTAATAATTAATTATAACAATTTTTTAAAAATAAAAGCCAACCAACAAATAAAAAAACATGGTCTTCCAAGGGAGAGGACACAGAGGTCCTTTCTTGGTCACCATGTCACTTGATAAGGTTGGCTTGACTATCTTGACTATCCCAGGCAGGCTGATTTCTCTGGTTCTGGATGATAAAAATCCAAGGTCACAGTAGCAAGCCTCGAGGAGGTCACTTTCTTCTGAGGCTTCTCTCCTGGGCTTGTAGGCGGCACCTCCTTGGCACATCCTCACACGACCTTTCCTCTGTGCACAGGTACCACAGCATCTCTGTGTTCAAGTCCTCTCTTACAGGAAAGCAGTCAGAATAGATTAAGGCCAACCCAACAGTCTCATTTTAATTTAATCACCTCTTTGAGGCTCCTGTCTCCAAAAATAACCCCATGTTGTTGGGATCCTGGGATCCAGGCTCCAGCATATGAACTGGTGTGGAACACAACTGCCCATTATAGTCATGGGGGACCATCATGGAGGATGGGATGCCTTCATCTTGGTGAAATGCAATCCATCCTGGAGTTCTCATCCAGAGCCAAATGGTCAAGTGCGTTACCACTCTGACCTCAAGGCTTCTGAACCTCCTCTCTTAAAGGGTGGTCCCAGCAGGAGACTGACAGGCAGGAGCAATCCCCATTTGCTCAGTCATCATGAGCCCCTGCTCTCTGGCATCCCCAGTGCCTATCCTAGGTTTCAGTGGCCACTACTATCTTGTGTCCCTCTTGTCATACTGACCATGCCCTCTGTCACTTACAGACCACTTCCCTCCGTCAGTAGCTCTCAGTAACTCCTTTAATCCTCAAACCTTGTACACAGATGAAAAAAACCAAGTGAGGGTGTGGGGGTTCCTGGCCACAGAGCTGGTGAGCAGCAGAGGGAAGACTTGAACCCAGTTCTACCTGGCTCCTGGGGATAGTGAGCTCTTGCCATTGAGTCTCTGGAAGCACCAGTATTAGCTAACCCCTTCCTCTGTGCTGCCCCTCCAAGATCAGTCCTCTCCCTGGATCTGGCCCTATAGGCTGGGCCTGGCCGGCTTAAAGAAGTTCCCTCAGAGAAGGCTGACCCGAGCTATTGGGAGCTCACTGACTCTGAAATACTCGATGAAGAATCTTCAAGGAAAGAAACTAAATCCTCCAAAGGTAGGACTGTCAAATGTGTGGGCAGTTTGTGGAGCCTCTTGCAGTAGGATCAGCATATTCCTGGTGCATGAACTGACATCTTGGAACCCATTCCCTACAGAGCAACACCTAACTCAGCCTTGATACTGGGATTCGAGACTTGGACCTACCTCAACCGGATATGCCAGACTCAACTGACGCACCCTGGGACTCCTTGCCCTCCTTGGGGAATGGATGGGGGAGTTGGGGGAGCTGAGGGAGGACTGGGGAGGATTGGGGGGAGGAATGGAGAAAAGTGGTAGATATGGGGAGAAACTTTTTAAATTAAAAAAATGGAAAAATGAATAAAAAAATAATTCCCTCCATCCAGCTCCTGGGCTTATGAACAGAAGGTGAACAGGGCATACTTTGTTATTCACGCCATACCACATGATGTCCAGAGGGCTAAGCTTTCCCACAGCACCTCCACGATGGCCTAGGGCTCATCTATAGGACTTGCTTTGGTCAATGGGTTATCAGCAAATGAGGCGAGAGCTCATTGGACCACTCTTGTGAAATACTCACAAGACAGACACTATATTTCTTGGAATAGTACCACCTTGTCCATAAAACCAGAGAAGAGACTGGGAAGGTGGCTCCGTCAAGTAAAGTACTGGCCAAGCAAACAAGAGGACCTGAGTGTATATCCCCAGCACCTACACAAAACAAACATGTCATTCCAGCCCTGGGAAGGACCAGACAGGAAGCTCCCTAAAGCTCCCTGGCCAGCCAGTTCAGATAAATTGCTGCATTTGAGATTTAGTGACAGACTGTCTCAGAAACTAAGGTGAAGAGTGGCTGAGGGAGACACCTGAGCTTGATCTCTGGTCAACATGTGTACATGCATGGACACATCACCACAACAGTAACACAAAGCAAAAACTACCCTACTGCTGCACAGGGCTGATAAGTTGGTTTAGCAAGTAAAGGCTCTTGCTGTCCAGCCTGACTATAGGAGGATTGTGCTGTTACATTGTAAATAATTGTCCCGCCTACTGGTTTAATAAAAACACTGATTGGCTGAAGGTAGACAGGAAGTATAGGTGGGGCTACCAGACTAAGAAAACTCTGGGAACAGGAAGAACAGGGCAGAAATGCCACAGAGGCACCAGAGTTGCCAGACAAGCCAGAAGATGCAGAGGACAACTATGCTGCTCTGAGAAAAGGTACCCAGCCCCATGGCTGAATAAGAATTATGGGTTAGTTTAAAGGTAAAGAGTTAGTAAGTTATATGCCTGGGCCTTAGGCTGATCAGCATAAAATTAATATAATCTGTGTCTCTGCGGGACTGCAGGTCTGTGGATCCAAATTTCAAGACTATACCAGAAAGTCCAGGCTAGAAACCTCATACAACACCTGAAAGTTGTTCTCTGACCTCCACACATGTGCCATGGCAAGTATGTGTACACATGTGTACATACACACACACTGTAAATGTTAAAAAAAGAAAAGATTTTTTTTCTTTTTGTAGCCCTGGCTGGCCTGGAGCTAGCTATGTAGACCAGGCTGGCGTCAAACTCAGAGATCCACCTACCTCTGCTTCCTGAGTACTGAGATTAAAGGCATGTATCAGCATGCCCAGCTAGAGTAAACTAAATTACAAAAACCAAAACAAAACCCAGTGTGTGCTGAGTACATGCCACACCTGCACTAGGAAGGCAAGAGCAGCAGGTAGCCATAGGTCCAAAGCTAGCCTGGTCTACACAACAAATATGAGACCAGCCAGAGCTTTACAGAGAGGAGAGACTACAAAGAATGACCCGAATGACCCAGTCTATTCCTTGTCCCAGAAACTCTAGCCAAGACTCCAGATATGAATGAGGCAGCTGCCCCAGTCAGGTCCTTATGACTGCAGACACAGCAGAGACCCTGACATGAATAACAGACCCTCTGTGTGGTGATATATTGTATATTTAATAAAAGTTTCCTGAAAATCAGAGGACAGAGCCAAGCCGGTGAAGGTCAGGGAGTGGAGATCCATATCCCAAAGGAGGCAGAGATCCCCTGAATCTCTGTAAACTCAAGGCCAAACAGAGCCAGGCGGTGATGGCACACACCTTTAATCCTAGCGCTAAGAAAGCTGAACCAGGAATGGAGATAAGGGGAGAGGAGACAGGTTCTCCCCCTCACTTACCTTCCCTTTTACACTGAGGGCTCCGAGGCACGAGTCTGAGGATTCAGAGATAGGACCTACCCTTTTTGGCCTGAGGTGACAAGTGCCTGTGGCTTGTTTCTCTGACTCTGATATTTCAGCTTTTCCCTGATATCTAGCTCCAGGTTTTTATTAATACCAAGTAGAATTTGTGCAATAGAGCTGCAGACCCGTAGGATATTGAACAAACACAATCCTTATGTAACCAGAATGTGGGCTCTCAAGGTCACTTATCACTCCCAGATGTGTGTAGACAGGAAAACCACCCTTCACTCAGAACCCATGATCAGGTAAGACAATGGACTAAACTTCCAGCCAACAGATTCTACAGAGAGAAGCAGGAGGCAGATAATCATTCCTAACATGGTCTTGCCCCTCTGGGCAGGTGGGGGGCTCTGTTTCTGAGACCTGTGGTACCCAGGACTCTCTCGTCATTCCTGTACTCTTCCCTCTGGACATCCAGGCTTGGGGTACTTCTTGAAAGGCTGTCTAGCTAGTGTCTGCCCAGTACCTACCTCATGCTCCTCCAAGGGCCCCTGGGGGGGGGGGGATTAACTCAAAACAACGTATCAGTAGTGTGCAATAGCATGCTGGTGCTGGTGGTTCCAATATGCAGTATAGATGTATCTTTATAATCTGGAGCATGACTGCCCTATCATTTGCTTTAATGCACTGAATAAGGGTGCTTTGTTCTGCAGGATTGGTAACTGACCCCTCACTGTTGCCCCAGCGGCTCAGGTGCCCTTCCTCAAAGCTTCTAGAGCAGACTCCATACTGCCCCTGGAGTACACTAGAAAAGCATTCACGTGATAAGTGTGTGAGGGGCAATCCCTGCCCAATTCTTTTGTACCCTGGCCTGATGATCACACTTGTTTGTGGCTCGGGTCTCAAAGAATTCTGCTTAGAAACACTTTCAGGCAAGACTGGATCCAGAGTCTCCTGGAAGTCTTTGAAGTTCTCTGCTTGATTCTGCTGAGATTCATTCCCCTGTTCATCATGTTCCCTGTGAACAGCCACGGCCCTCAGGGGCTAGCCTAGCCTGGCTGTGTGCAGTTCAGAGGCTTGCTGGGGGTTGTGGGATACTTTGATCACACTATGACACTCCTGAGACTGCCAATAAAGTTTATCTTGGACCAGAGAGTGGATCTAGTTACTAGCTGACCAGAATCAGCCACAGAGGTTTTGGAGAACCCCAGATATATAGATACAGGATGTAGTAGGGAGAGCTTAGAAAGATTCGCAGGCCCTTTGGGATAGAGGAAGGAGAAAAAAGACACTGGTCGCTTCTCTGATCAATCAGGTTTTTACCCTGATATCTGGCTCCTGAGTTCTATTTAATAGAAGAACAATATAAGCAAACACTTCAGCTGGGTGTGAAGCAGAATCATGGTGGCAATGTGACCACTTGTGGCCTCTGGCCAGGAGACAGACAAGCAGTGATGATCAATTGAGAGCAGCGTAAGAACAGGGTTTTGGTCATTTTATTTCTTGCTGTGGTCCCCTCCTGAATACCAAGCCTAGGATCCACATAGCTTGTTGTGGTGCGGTTCCCAAATTTATCCTCAGGTTCACTTTGACGTTTTCATGGTAACACATTGTTCTTCATCTGCTGACTTTTCCTTTATACTATATCTTAGCCTTTACTAATATTTACTTGACTTGGGTTTTGTGTTTGTTGGAAAGCAAAAAGATAGGTCTTTCTAGATGGCCCAGGCTGGTTTGGAACTCACTCTGTATCCCAGGCTAGTCTCAAATTTGTAATGCTCCTGCCTCAGCTTCCTAAGTGTTGAGAACAAGTATCCATCACCCCTGGCTTGCTTCCTCCCTCCCTCCCTTCCTTCTTTCCTTTCTTTCTTTGAAACAGTGTCACTATATACCCCAAGCTGGCCTCAAAGTTGTGACCCATCTAGCCTCAACCTTTGGAGTTCTGGGATCACAGGCACGAACCACCATACCCCGCTTTATTATTCAAGCTTTTTGGTCTAATGAGTCCATTTTTGGTCTAATGAGTCCATCTGTAGTAACACCATTCCCAGTTACACACCCAGATGCATATTTGCGCCAGGATATTTTTTGCAGCACTATTTATAATAGAGCAAATTTGGAAACATTTATTCAAATGCCAACCAAAGGTGGAATGATTGAGTGAAGCATGATGGGATAGAATAAAAGAGCTAAAATGAGTAAGGTTTCAGAACTGTGTGGGGACCTCGTAGTGATCCCTCTAAAACATGGCTGAAGAGGACACATTTCACTGAGGGACAGAGTCAGTAAAGGAAAGATACTGCCTTCTCTCTGCATCTATAATAAGATGCAAATAAGCGTACCCACAGGATAATTTTGGAACTTGACAAATTCCAAAAACATCGTAGAGAAAAAAACCCAATAATAAAAATTAGACAAGAGGTGGGAGATGGCTTAGTCTGTAAAGTGCTTGCTGTACAAGCAGGAAGTCCTGAGCTGGGGTCCTCAGCACCCATGTAAACAGCTAGATACAGTTGCATACACTTGCCATCTCAGCACTAGGGAACAGAGATGAACAGGTCCTGGAAGTTTGTCTGGCCTGCCAGCCTAGACAGTCTGCTAGTTCCAAGTTCACTGAGAGTCTCTGTCTCAAAAACAAGGTTGAGAATCAGTTGAGAAAGATTATCACATCAGCCTCTGGTCTCTACACCTGCCTTCACAGGGAGGTGCAATTGTACACACACTTCCACACTGGAGGACATAAACACACACACATACACACTACTACGGTAGAGAGTAATCAAGGACAATATCTAATGTCAATCTCTGGTCTCCACATGTACATGTATACAGGTACACACATACACATACACATACACACACACACACACACACACAAATAAAAATCGTGGTAGAAAACTAAAAACAGTATCAATAGAAGAGTAAGGGGAGGGGGAGGGGAGGAAGGAAGGAGAAAAATTAGAGAGACGTGATGGGATTAAGGGCATAGGTCACCACTCAGTTAACCCTGTGCAGGGATTAAAGGTGAGTCACCACTCTCTGACCCTCAATGCTCGACTGTGGGTGGTTCTGTTTTCTGATATTCCAGGTTTATTTTATTCAATATAAAATATATCAAAACAGATAGGTACCTCCGCAGGCTGTTGGTCCTACTCGCTAGTCCTCTGAGAAGACACTCAGTTGGAGCCCACCACAATCCCACACCAAGACAAATGCCCCCAAGAGAAGTAAATTACACTACACCCATGAAGTATCACAAAGCAGAAACAGACAGAATAAAGAAAAAAGCTAGACTCTTTAACTCACTTAAAAGATAACACAAGCAAACCCGGACTGTCTTGGTCGTGCTGGGGATGGAATGCAGGGCCTTCAATGCCGTAATTGCTACTTGTATCATTCCTAGACAAAACATCCAACAGAAACAATTTAGAGTATTCATTGGGCTTACAGTTCTAGGAGACAGTTTGTCACAGTGGGGAAGCCATGATGGAAGGAGTCTGAGACAGCTAGTCACATTGTGTCCAGTCAGGAAGTGAAAAAGGATGGGGTTCATTTTGCTCTCTAAGACCCCATGTATCAGTGCCACTCACATTTAGAGTGGATTTCCCACCTCGGTTTACCTAGTCTAGACAATCCTTCACAGACATGTCCCAGATTTATTTCCATGGTAATCCTAAATCCCACAGAGTTGACAATCAAAACCAATCATCATGGTCTGAGGGAATGGCCCAGTGGAGCGGGTGCATGAGGACCAGAGTTTGGAGCCCCAGAACCCACAGAAGCTGGGCAGGTGTGTGGCTGCACCTGTAGTTCCAGTGGTCAGGTGGCAGAGAAAGGGGTTCCTAGAGCAAGCAGCTAGCTGGACTAGTCAAGCCAGTGAACCCCAAGATCACTGATAGATAGATTCTACCTCAGGAGGTGACAACTTCTAGCCTCCATATGCATGCAAACACACATATACACGCCTGCCTGTCTTTGTTTGTCTGTCTGTCTGTCTGTCTCTCTCTCTCACTCACACACACACACCCTACACAGGTGCCACTAAGCCACACCCAGCCCAACATGGATGAAGACTCTTACAAGATTTAGAGGCACATATTAGCATATTAAAATTTGGATCCTGAATGGCCCCAAAGGACATGTAAAAGCCGCAATCCACTGATTTATATTACTAGACAGTGGTCAAAATATTAAGAGGCTTGGCATATTGGGAAGGCAAAGGTCATTGAGTGTATGTCCTTAAAGGAGACAGCGAAAATACAGTCCCTCCCCTCCCCTCCCCTCTTTGCTTACATCTCTGCCTTCCTCCCCCAGAGCTCCCAATGTGCTGTTTTACTACAGACCATAAACTGAAAACCTGTGAGCCCAAAGAAGCCATAGGGACCTACATCCCAAGCTGGCCTCAAACTAGTTCTGCAGCCTAGGGTGACCTTGAACTCCTGCCCTTCCTGAGTGCACTTTCTAAGTGCTGGAATTATAGCATGCACCACACTCTTCAGCTTGAAACTAGTTTTTGTTTTTAAATTATATTATCATTATGTACATGCATGAGTGTGCATCACGGCTTACGTGTGGAAGTCTGGAGCTCTAATTCCAATTTTCCATGGGTTTAAGGGATCAAAACTCAGGTTGTATACGGCTTCCCAATAAATGCCTCTACCCACTGAGCCTTCTTGCCAGCCTCAAACTAGTATTTTTGAAGAGAAGATACATCATGTGTTCATATTGGTATCTGCAATTCTAATTTAGGGTAACCAATATTTCTTTCATTTGATTTTATATTTTTACATCCTGTCACACTGAAATGTTTGGCTCCTAACATTAGAATATTTATTTGAATATAGACATATATTGATTCTCAGAATAACCATATTGTGCTATTAACATAATCATAAAAAGATTCCTTTGCCATTTCTTTCTGTTTTAGAACACATCCCACTAAAGATACACATTCAACTATTTTTTCCTCAACAACTGTGAAAGTCACTTAAAAATAAAGTGATCTACTTAAAGTCATTTAAAATAAGCCCTTCTGTGTAAGCCACCAGTTATATAATTGGGCTGCCTGGCTTCACTTTTGATTTATGGATTGTGCCCTCATTTGGGTTAGATTGTCACAACACATGACTTCCAACTCAAAAGCACAAAATATGTGTAGGTCCATTTGATGTTAGAGGTCGGGGATGAAACCCCGAATCTTGCACAGATGGGGCAAAGGTTGCATTCCTGAGATGGTTTAGCACCCTAAATAAACATCCATTCTTTTCCTTTGTTTTTTAGGACAGGATCTTGCTATGTATAGCCTGGCTGGCTTCTTAATCAATGGGTCCTTCAGTCTTCTGAGTACTGTGATCACAGGCACGTGCTGACTGACACACAGAGACACAATGTTTTCATTTAAAATGAAACCTAAGGAGCTGGAGAGATGGCTCAGTTGTTAAAAGTGCTGGCTGAAACAGGACAGTGGCGGTGCATGACTTTAATCCCAGCACTTGGGAGGCAGAGGCAGGTGAATTTCTAAGTTTGAGGTTAGTCTAGTTCTAGGGCCGCTAGGACTACACAGAGAAACCCTGACTTGAAAAACCAAACAAACACACACCACACATTAAAAACAAAAACAAAAACAAAAACAAAAAAAAACAAAAACAGGGCTTTATTTCTAAAAGCAAGGGTGCACACCGGGAGATTATCACCAGGGTGGCATACAACCAATTTATGACAATTTATGACAATTTGTGACAATTTATGTAGCTGCTCTCCTTTTAGGGAGATGAAGTCTCAGGCTGGCCTCAGACTCACTATGTATCATCGATGATTCTCCTGCCTCCTCCTCCCAAGTGCTAAGATTATGAAATCATACCAAGTTTACACTGTGCTGGTGATAGAGCCCAGGGTTTTGTGCTTGGTAGGCAAGCATTCTACTGAGCCACATTCTCTGCCCAAAAGCTCTTTAAAAACAAGACAACAACCAGAACATGGTTTGCACAGAAACCTAGGTGACTTATATGATTTTTTTCACATAGTATTTCAAACAGATTCAAAACAAGATGAAAATCACATTTTTCCACACACGAGCTCACCCTGGCTAAGGGCAGATCTGGACTGCGAGCCCATCACTTATGGCTTTGTCACACAGGCTCTTGGAACCAGCTTCAAGATGCTCTTAGAAGCACTGCTTTTTCAAGCTTGCAGGGGGAAGGGGACCATCTCTTCCTTGCCAACCAATAGGCTGTTTTCTGGCAGCCACACACTAGAAACTCACAGAAAGTACAGAGCAAAGGGAGCAGCCTGGGAGTTGAGACCACAAGGAAAGCGGCAACTTGACCATTCAACATCTTATTTTTACTTCTTTCTCCTGAGAGGGTCTTGTATAGCCTCTGGTATTGTCTCGCACCCTCACATAGCTGAGGCTGCCCTTGAACTCTTACCTTCCGGGGTCTCCATCTCCCAATTGCTGGGATTACAGGCTCAAGCCACCACCACTTGAAATTCTCCTTGAAGAATCTTTCACTGCCAAAACATTTCATCCCTGATATACCTGTACTCTCGGCCTCCCCACCCAACACTCCTTAGGGAACCTCTTTCAAACTTGGCCCTTTTCCAAATTGTGCAAGGCGGTGCCACAACTAACCCCAGCTAGGGTGAGGTGGGGTGGGAGGACCTACAGTCTGAAGCCAGTTTGGGCTACATAGCAAGACCCTGCCACAAAACAAGGGGTGAGATGGCTGGTGAAGATGGTAGGAGCTCCTGAGAGTCCTTGGGGTCTGAGTCAGCATCATCATGCCTTTACAAATAAATTTAGTTCTTTTCCAAAATGAGCTGAATTCAGAGAGCCTACACATTTGCATGTGTCATTGTGGCTCCCGGAATGCCACCAGGTGGCACTGGAGGACCTGCTGGCTCACTAGCCTATTCCCACACCGAGGTTCTGACTAACAGGTATGTTCCTAACTTTCCAGTGTAGCTCAGCAGAGCAAGAGGCAAGCCTTTGCAAACACTCTGGTGGACTATTACCATGTGCTTAGAAAATGCACATTCCAGCATCTGAGAATGCCTTCCTCAGTCTCAAGAGCTGACGGGATGCTCTCAGAAGGACCCCAGTCAGACACTTGGATGTTCTTTTCTGTTTTTAACTGTCACTGCTGACTGAAGCCAGGCCCTCCTGCACACTAGGCAAGAGTTCTACTACAGAGCCATACCCTTAGGCTGCAATGTTCTCAGTGATCATCAGACATGGGTATTACTGATCCAGCTGTCAGCCTTACAGATGTCACACCACTTGTGATGAATCCAGGGCGTATCACTGCTGTGATATCCCAAGTGGCAGTGAAGAGCTGGGAAAGAGACCCTACCCACCGGGTCTAAAGCTAGTTCCCACATTACACAATGTCCACCAACCTTAAGCCCCACCAAGTGGCAGGTGATATCCAGTCTGGAATGGACAAAGAAAACCCCTGCCTGGCCAAGTGTTCATCAAAACATCACAGGCTGGCATGACCTAGGCAGCTGGACTCAGGCCTCTTGCTGAGCCAGGCAGTCCAGGCTGAGAAGTGGCTTCTAGAAGGGCTCTACTTCTACAATATTTCCAAGGGTGGCAGGCTTGGGAGTGTAGCTCAGTGGTGGATCACTCACCTCGAAGGCACAATGCCCTTGGTTCGTCCCCAGTGGAAAACAAAACAAAAACTCCAAAAGGTTCTCCACGCCAGACACCAGCCAGAGGGGAAGAAGGTCTCTTATTGCATATTCTGGGGATATCTGAGCATCCCCATTTTCCTACCAGTTAATGCTTTAAATTGCAAAACCCACTTTTCTCAGTTCTTCTAGAAGACCAATGACTGAAAGTATTAACACATGCTGAGGTTAGAACAGATACAGCAGTAAACATGTTAACACCAAGCAGGCAGGGGTAGGAGCTTTACATTCTTACATGCATGTGAGGTGCTATAGGATGAGCTGTATGCGGCTGTAGAAAGTTAAGGATGCAGGCTGCCATTGCAGAGGGACCAGCAGCACTAACACAGGCAGAACCAAGTACAGACGCAACAGGTCTTTGAGAAATGAAACACGGCTACATGATGTGTGCTGTCTGGAGATGTAACACGTACCTCTTCTGGGTAGAAGGCGTGGGAGCCAGGGGGGACCCTTGTTCTCTTTCCCTACAGTGTACTTAAGTGGCAGATCCCACCGTGAGAGAGTATGTAGAGTGAAAGGGATGTGGGAAGCATTCTGTCCTGTACCTGCCATAATGATGGGAACCAGATATAGCACAGTAAGAACTCTGCAGTAAGCCTGAGATGTTTCGCTAAATGTATGCTGAAGTCTGTCATATCCCTGGAAGGAAAGCAAATGGAATCTTCACAACACCAGATTTTTCAATGGTTTCTTGGATGTGACAACAAAGGCACAGAGCACAACCTTGAAACTTCTGCCAAGTGATCAACAGACAGTGAGACTGTGACCTACTGAAGAGAGAAGTCATTTCCACGCCAGTACCAGGCCCCAGCAGGAGCCAGAACAAAGAGCTCCTACACTCAAAGCTCTGAGCAACTCAATTCAAAAAGACATGAGAAAAAAAAGTCACCTCCACCCCCCAGCAGGGAAACACAAATCAAAACCGCTAGTTTGGTTTCTACAGGAAATAAAACTAAAGGAAGAAATAAGAATTGGTGAGGATGTAGACCCAGAACCAGGCCTTTGGGGAGATGGAAATAGGGCTGCTGGTCTGCAAACAGGTTCCCCAGACATCAGATCCAGCACCCCTGCTCAAAGGAAGGCAAGCTGCAGTCCTGAGTATTCGTAACAGCTGAGCACAGAGGTGACTTACATGCCCCAGTGCATGGACAAAGCATGTTTCAGCCTGGTGTGGCAGCATCACATGTCCATAATCCTAGCATTCTGGAAGCAGAGGCGGGAGGATTACCACAAACATGAGGCCAACCAGCCAGGTCTATATAGTGAGTTCTAGGCCAATGCCTGTCAGACCGCTCAAAAAAAAAAGGGGGGGGGGGTAAGAAAATACAGATAACTGCTGCTCTGGACGCCTTGCCATTTGTGACATCACAAATCCAAGAATACTGAGGCATCAGGCTCGGTGAGTCAGGCCATTTCCAAGACAAGCACATGATCCATGCTACTCTTATGGGATCCCTAGAATAGTGTAGAAAACAAAACCAGAGTGACTGTCAAGACCCTCAGGGGCCCATCCCTCCTTCATCACAACACTGGCTTATTTGGTGAACCTCTACTGATGTCTCCTGGGTGGGGAGCAAGTTATGTCCTCTTGTATGACTGAACCACTTCCCACCTGACTACCTGTACTTGTTTCCAAAGACTGCTGTGACAAATTATCAAGAAGGAAGGAGACAGGACAAGATGTTTCTTCTTTTGAAGCTTTGAAGGGGCCCTAGTACTGTCTGAACTGCATGAGCCATGGGGAAACATCATTGCTTAGAAGAGACCAGCTAGGGCTTAAAGCCCATAGTACATGCTGATCACCTGTATGAAGGCCTAGGCATTCACAGGCAGCAAACTCCTGGCTAGCTCTGGGACCAGGCAGAATTCCCCAAGGGCCATATGGAGGCTGAACAGAAAAGGTCACCGCATACTTCCCACGGAACAAAACTATGGAGTTCGCAGCTTGGCCCCTTGGTCCATCCCTTCCCCCCAGCTCCTGATCTCCTGTGTTCATCACCACCTAAACCTGAGCAATCCGGCTTACTGCAGTTCACTGTGTGAAATACCAAGTTCACCTGTCCAGGCCCCTTCACTATCTGCCTGACCTCCAAGGCAGTCTCAGGACCTTACCCCTGCTGCTCAGGGAGTTTAAACTGTAGACTGAAAGCAGCCTGAGATGGCCACTGGTCTCTTGCCCTGGATGGTGCTGTGAAGATTGGTCCAGACCCTTCCTACTATCCCATCAGCCCATGGCCCACCAAGCACAGCTGATGACTGAATAGAAGATGCCATAGGAACACACTCATGAGTCAGCCACCAGGGTCTCCTACCTCCCCAACACACCCTGCTCCTTCTAGCCCGCAGTTTCTCAGCTCCTGAGAACTGGAGACACAGATTATTCAGGGAGAAATGAGCAAACATTTGGGTGGTGGGTGCATCATAGAAGTGTGCTGAGGTCATGGGATCTAGATGTAAGGATTCTTCACTACCATTAGCAACCCTGGCTGGAACACTGAGCTCAGTTCTTGGGTGTGTCTGAGAGTTAAAATTCTTACCAAGAATCTATTTTTTAAAAATAGTGTTTAGTGGGGTGTGTGTAGTGCATCACCAGGAAGGCTGAGGAAGAAGGCTTGAGTTTACAAAACCAGACTGAACTGCACAGTGAGAGCCTGAGTCCTAAGCAACAGAAGGGGGAAGAGGGTACCCACCTACACAAGGCCTAGGAGAGATGGCACTGGGCAAAGTGACAAGTCCTTGGGATGGACTCTCCTCTGTCACTTCTTCAGAGTGAACTGACAAGGGCCTGGAGCCAACAAACCCATAAAACAGAAGGCAAGGCCTCAAAGTGGGAAAGTTCCCAGCATAACAGTTAAAAGCCTGGGTCACAAGCACCGCTGTCCAGTCAGGACTTGCACCAAGCAGAGAATGGGGGTGGGGATGGGGCTGTTTTACTCTGAGACTCAGCAGGTGATACTTCCACAATGTCACCACCACCTTGTGAACCCTTCTTGATGGTCACAGGACTGTAATACACGCAGAATAAACACTTCACTGATAACTTTAGAGTTTTAAAAACATCAAAGGCTTTCAAGTGCAAAGAGAAACACCTGTGCCTGTCCACTTCCAGCCTCTAGCTGTCTTCTGTCATTGCTGAGGAAAGCAGTCCGTGGTTCTCCATGCCAGAGGCCACTCTGTCCTTCACTGAGGCAGACCACCTGCTGTCTTCTGCTGTGCTCCCAGGAGAAATCCAGTCAGGAGCCAAACAAAGCTGGTGAACCTGGGCAGCGAGAGGGAGGCACTGTCCTTGTCCCAAATTCTGCCTATATGTCAGGGTGAGGCACACAGCCATCTTGGAGTCCCTTCTGCTAGGCCTGGTCACCAGCTCCACTTCCACTGGATCCAGAGCCTCTTCCGGAAGTCTGGCTCTCTGAGGCACGAGAGGCCTGCTTAGGCAGGCGGATGGGGACATAGGTGTTGGAGGCACAGTGCTCCTTGAGGTACTCGCCCCCCTTTTCTTCATAGTCCTTCCTGGTGACCCAGGCTCCACTGTCTTCTAGGTGATCCAAGGCCCAGTCGCGTGCACCATACCAGGCATCCAGCACAGGGTTGGAGGCAAGCTGAACCTAAAACAAGTAGCAAATGCACTCTAAAAAAAATATCTCTGCAAGAGCTCTAGGCCCAGGGAGGAAGGTCCTACAGGCTCAGCTGCATCATCAGAAACACACAGGAGGGCCTCAGCGGTTCCTCCATTGTGTAGAACAGGCCCTGTGCCCTTTGGACAAAGCTAAGTTGACATGCACAGCCTCTTGGAACACACACATAGTTGCATAGGCACCAACTCACAGATCTAGCCTCCTGACTAAGGCATGTTATTCCAGGTCAGAGGGAACAGCTGTCAGGCCCCTGCTCTGTGATGATTACAAATTATCTCAAAGAGAGGGGTGACCTGGAGGTCACTGACGCAGGGTATCTTTGGCCACGGCAGCAAGAGAACTTGGGAGAAACCACAGCAGAGCAGGTGACCAGGCATTCTATGACACTGTCAATGCTCATAGGCAGAGCAAGGCTGAAGTCAACAGCCACCTGCTCCCCCATAGGCAGAGCAAGGCTGAAGTCAACAGCCACCTGCCCCCCCCCCCCCCCCCAACTAACCTGACCTGAGTCACAGTAAAGCCCTTGCTTTGAATAGGTCTCCTATTTTGGAGTCTTTGCCTCAATTCCCACCCCACTCCCTCTGTCAACCACAGTTCTAAGCTTGACTGGCGGTTTTGGAGTTTCTGGAACTAAAAGCACAGGCCACACAGAGGAGCAGCACAGGTGCCTGAAGCCTTGGCAAGGTGGTACGTCTGGGAGATGAAGAAAGATGAACTCCATGCCAACCTGAGCAAAAAAAGGCAAGACCCAACCTCAAAAAAATAAATAAAGAAAAGAAAAGAAAGAAAAAAGGGGGAAAGATGGGAGAGGAAGGAGAGAAAAGAAAAAATAAATCAAAATTAGGTGCAAGCTTGGGCATGAGCCTGCCCAGGCTGCCACACAGCAAGGACCTGTGCAAAGGAGCCTTCTTATCTGATAAATGAGAGCCCTGCTCTGGCTTGGAGAAGCTGGCGAGTGCAGGCCTGGTACTCTGCCTGCTACAGACTCTTTAGTAAGTGGCAGCCACTTAATCCGAATGTGGAAAAAAAGCCACAGAACGAGTTGTCAAAAATCTATTTGGTTAAAATTATAAACATTACAAAGATATGTCCTGAGAATAGATACATAAATAATGTTGGTCACAAATACTACAGAATACACAATTTGATTCTGTTAAAGATTTATCTGTGTACCATGTACATGTCTGGTGTTCATGGAGGCCAGAAGAAGCACTAGATCCCCAGGAACTTGACATACAGACAGTTGTGAGCCACCATGTTGGTGCTGGGAACCAAACCCAGGTCCTCTGCAAGAGCAGAAAGTGATCTTAACCACTGAGCCACCTCTCCAGTCCCTATAATCTATTTTCTTTCTCTCTCTCTCTTTCTTTCTTTTTTGGTTTTTTGAGACAGGGTTTCTCTGTGTAGGTCTGGTTGTCCTGGAACTCCCTCTGTAGACCGAGCTGGCCTCAAACTCATAGAGATCTGCTTGTCTCTGCCTCCGGAGTGCTGGGATTAAAGGTGTGCATCACCACTCCTGGCCTCTATTCTCTATTTTTATTTGGCTCATTTAAATTGTCTGATATTTAAATTGTCTGACATTTAGTAATGCTTTAAGATGACTTGAGAAAATACACCTGGGACATGGCTGACTGGCAGAGGGCCTGCACAGCATGTAAGGGCTCTGGGCTTCACCATCAGTAACACAAAAATAACAAATATTACAAAAAACAAAAAACACACTTATCCTGCTTGTATCATCCTGGAGGCTGAGCTCAGGGCCTCGGGTATCCACACAAATGCGCCACACTGAGCCCCAGCCCTAGAAAGACAGTGTTTTAAACTGAGTATTAAGACAATTAGAGGTGAGCTACTGCTTCATCCATACTGTGAACTGGGAACTGAGGGGCTGCACTGTGACAGCCACTGCCCTCGTCACCAACAGTGACGTGGGGGGTAGAGGCAGTACTCTTACAGCCGGTCTCTCATAGCATCAAGGGAGGCTGCTAGGATTGTCAAGCTAGAGATTTTGAACATTCCAAGAGCCTTTTATCCAACATCATCTTCTCCAGCCAGCCTGACACCTCAGTCACGCCCAGGCTCACACTCTGAAATGCTACTCTCTGGATCAGCACTGCTGCCCTCCTCTCCAGCAGCTTTGCTCCTCAACTCCACCCCAATGTCTCCAGCTCCCAGGTGCCCTTCAAGGCTGTTATTCGGGGCTGGATCCTTGGTGTTATCTCCTCTCTCTCCCAGTGGCAGCCCTGAGGGCCTCTGATGGCACCTCTTACCTTTTCCCTGAGTGTCTAACCGTGGATACTTCTTCCTGTGGAAGGTCAACACATCCTGGGACAACTAATTTTCCTCCACTGCAAGCCTGTCCATCGTTCCTAATCTAGTGAAAAATCTCTCTCCCTCTCTCATTTTTGAGACTGACTCTATGCAACTTAGGCTGACTTGAACTCACTAACTAGTTAGTACAAGCTGACCTCACACTATCTTCCTAAAATGTAAATTAATCACATGACTCACTCAGCCCAGGCTCCTTCCTATTCCCCCATGACCTAAAATAACAGCTATTACAGAGAACAGGCAACCAAGCACTCTCTTGTACATCAGAAAAGCAGGACCCTGTCTGGAATAAGTAAACAATGAGACAGCACTAGCTTCCCTGTGGGAAAACCTCACATATGCTCTGTGCGATTGGTGAGGATCCTCTGCTTCCCACTTCAGTATATGCTCCATCCTGTCAGTTAAACAGAAGAACAGAGCCATATGCAAGCAGGATTCCCACCCTGTATCAGCTGAACGTGGTGGCTTAAAGACATGGCCCGCCACTGAACCTCTGCAGTGAATGATGGAACTGCAGAATCCTGGTCATTCACCACGATAAAACTCCAGTCATTCAAAGTGCTTTGGAGCCACCACTAACCAACGGCCGGTACCTGGAAGGAGGACTGGAAGGGCCTCATCTCTAGCAGCTCCTTCTCCATTCTGGCCTTCATGCCGGGATACATCACGTTCCCACCGGTGAGGAAAACGTTCTGGACCAGGGTATCCTGAACGGCCTTTGGGTACCTAGGAGAAAAAGGATGCCCCAACTTAGCTGCTAGAGCACATTGTAGACGGACCAGGAAAGGCAAGCTCTTGGTACAACAGCCAACTTATCACTATCTATATGACAAATTAGAAGATTAAAAAACCCAAAAAAGTGTTCTGCTTTTCACTCACAACTCTACAATACACAGTCCAAAGATTAGAATGTTTCTACTTCTGTAACTTTTTTTTAGGCTTGAGGATTATTTCATTAAAATTGGGGGGAAAATCCCAAAAACAGGGCAATCAAGCCGTAAATCCCAGCAGCTGCCTGGAGAAGAGAGATGGAGGAGGGGGAGCAGTCATGTCTCCTGAGATAGTCAGAAAGCACGGAAAGGTCTTTACAGAACAGTGAGAAAGCCCAAGTACCAGGCAGCCATGCTTAGGATCACAATATCCACTGTTCCATCCTATTATAATCAAAAGCAACCAGAGAGCAACAAACCACACACCTCACTCGCTCAACTGGAGTGAAGAACCCTCATGTGGGAAATACCCCCCCATGATTAAAAATAAAATTAAATGTAAAATAATCACCAGTTTTGCTGGGTACGGTAGTATACACTTATGATCCCCAGTTACTCTGGAAGCTTAAAGGCCACAGAGTACATAAGGAGATCCTATCTCAACAAATATATAGGTAAATCAACCACTGGCTTTAAGCAATGTCAAGTTTCACATGAAAGCCAAGGTGCACTCTCTCTGTTGCGCATACTCAAATGCTAAGTTTGCAGAGCTCACAAATGAATGGAGCTCACACCTGTTCAGCCTGCAGGCCCTGGTCAGAGAGACTACCTGAGTAAAGCCAGCAACAGAGGGAGCTGCAGACCTTTCCAGAGCTCTTCAGCCACCTTCCCATGCAAAACACAGGAAGAGGCTCAGGTGAGGATGGGGTGGCGTCACCCACTCACCTGTCTAAGACATAATGAAGGGTCTCTGCAATCCCCGCCTGCTCTTCTCCTATCAGAGATGGCTGGAAAATAATCTCCGGAGCACGGATTCTTTCTGTTCCAACAAACAGTTGATGATATGCTGCCAAGTTAAACACGGGCTTCAAACCCGAGGTTTAAGAGATGTTTTTAGGCCATAATGACAATTCTCTTGGCTATCCATTTCCTCAAATCCCATCTCTAGCCCAGCTTCCCTGTCCAGGCCGGAACCACCTCAACTCTTTTCACTTCAAAACTCTGCCTTCTACCCTTGCTCAGCCTGAGAATGATGACTCCCTATACAATGTGCATGCCCAAGTTACAGGAGGAGACCCTGGAGAGCAGTAGTCAAGAGGCCCAGAGGGGAAGACTTTGCAGCTACCCATCCTGCTTTAGCTCCTCCCACCAAAGGCTCAGATACAGTCAGTCTATCCTGCTCTGCCACCATCCACCATGACAAGAGGCACAGAGCCCCATAAGCATGATAATGTCAGCTAAAATGCAAAGGAAACCACTGAGAGCCAGTCTGGAGACCTCAGTCACTAGTCAGTCACCTCTGCTAACAGCCACTCATAGGCAGGGTTCCCCGGGCCCCTCCAACAACCACTAGGGAAAGCCTTTGACTGATGCTGTGATTACTGGTTCTCTTGCTGAAGCACCACTGGGGCTTCCAACGCTCCCAGAGAAGCAGACTGGACCAGTCACTTATGCCAGCAGCTCAAAATATACAGGAAGTCTTGGTAGCAGTCGCCAAACCTGGACTGTGGTGGCTGGCTTCTCCACTTCGGGCGCTTCCTCTGAGAACAAGGGCTCGAAATCATTGATACTTCCCACATCCTCCAGGGAGGGCTCCAGCTGCTCCAGGTCAGGGGTCTGAGGACAGAACAAAGGCATAATCAAACAGCAGAGAAACTGGTCACCAGCAAATCTCAGCTGACTCACTCTATCCTCAAAACAGATGGGGTCTCACCTCGTGTTCCAAATCCCTGTCCAAAAACTGTAACACCCATCAAAGCAATTCACACAGCAGAGGGGTAGGGATGTCAGGGGTTACACCAAAGATTAAATGGGATCAAAGGGTAATAGTGCTTGCCACAAAACTGACAACCTGTGTTCCATCCCTGTAACCCACAAGGGGAAAGGAGAGAATTAACTCTCAAAATCTGTGGAGGGCTGGAGAGATGGCTTAGCAGTTAAAAGTATCGGCTGCTCTTCCACAAGTTCTGAGTTCAATTCCCAGAAACCACATGGTAACTCACAGCCATCTGTAATAAGATCTGGTGCCCTCTTCTGGCCTTCAGGCGTACATGCAGACAGACACTGTATATATAATAAATAAATAAATCTTAAAAAAAAAAAATTGTCCTCTGACCTTCATGTTTATGACACACATGCAAGCACACGAATGCACACCTTAAAAACAAGACAGGTCAGGTGTGTTAATTCCATCATTTGGGAGTTTGAGGCAGAGTTGGAGGCCAGCCTGGTCTACAGAGTGAGTTCCAGGACAGCCAGGGATTCAGACTGAGACGGTCTCAAGAAGAGAGGAGGCAAGGGGAAAATATGAAGAGAAGGAGAGAATATAACAGAATCCAAAGCCTAGTCCTTACAGCTTTCTCATGAGAATAATTCAGCATTTTAGGGACCACAATGGATTAACTGAAGGAAAAACCAACAAACAAACCAACCAACCACTTTGAATTCTGGTTGAAATCCCTACTGCCCTAACTGCATTACCAATTCAGCCTTTACTCCATCGCTGGGTTTCAGTGTTCATTCTGGAGTGTCCACACCTATTCACTTCATTCTAACTGACTTACATTGGTGGGAGATACTAAAGGGAGAAGGGTTAGCCAATGTCATGGCCAACCATATAATATAATCTGCTCCACTCACCACCAATGCAGACTGTTAAGAGAGTTGGTAGCAGACTGGTGCCTCTGTTGTGGGATAATCTTTTTGTGCACTGTGAAGATGTGTCTGTTTTATCTCATTTGCCTAAGGCACCTTCTGATTGGTTTAATAAAGGGCTAAATGGCCAATAGCTAGGCAGGAGAGAATAGGCAGGACTTCCAGGTAGAGAAAGGAACTCTGGGAAGAATCTGGGAGGAGAAGTTGGACATTCAGAAATGAGGAGAGGTGATGAGTCATGTGGCAGAATGTAGATTAATACAAACAGGTTAATTTAAGTTTTAAGAGCTAGTTGGGGAAAAGCCTGAGCTAAGGCCAAGTTTTCATAATTAATAGAGTCTCTAGGTCATTTTTCAGGAACTGGCAGTCCAAAGAAAGACCCACTATATGCATCAAATTTGCTATAGAGAGCAGCCTGTATGTGAAAGGGAGAGAATGGGAATATGCGTGTGTGTGGCCAGTGAGAGACTGAAGTCTGCTGTCTTCCTTTCCTTTACTTCTCTTCATTAGTGTTTTGTTTGTTTGTTTGTTTTTAAATGTTATGTGTCTGTCTGTGTGAGGCTGCATGCATGTACAGGTGCTCAAGGAGCCAGAGACACAGGTGGTTATGAGCCACCCAATGTGGACAGTGAACACTGAACTCAAGGCCTCTCCAAGAGGAGTACATGCTCTTAGCAGCTCTCTGGTCCCTCCACTGCACTGTCTGACAGTCTCTCAGAACCTGATGCTCTCTGGTTTGGTCAGACTGACTGGCTAGAGAACTCTGGGGATTCTTCCGTCTTTGCCACCCCAGGTCTAGGATACAGGAACACTCCACTATGCCCAGTCTGAGTACTGGAGATCTGAAGTCAGTCTGCATGCTTGAGGAGCCAAAGTTATCTCTCCAGGCCCCTAAGACAAGCTTTTGAAATATGTCTGAAACGTCCCCAAGCCTACAGAGATCTGGTCTATGTCCCAGAGCACAGAGGAAGCACGGAAGTACTGTGACGGGACAAAGCACAGTACACAGCTAAATATCTGCTGGAAAATCTGGAGGAAGCAAAGGAAAGCAGGTCTCCAACTGCCCAAGATCCCATTTGCAGCTGCTTCTTTTTCCTTTGGATTCAAAACCTGTTGCCTGCATCTGACCCTGTGGTACTTTCATGCCTTCTTATCATGTTAACAGATGAACACACAACAGACCACATGTTTCTGAGTTCCGGAAAGCCAGCTCTGACATGAACATAGCATGAAGCCTGGAAAAGCAAATGAAAATGCCCAGTGGTTCAGGGGAGGCTGGTTTGGGGGGTGACTGGAGGTTTGGGGGTGACTGGAGACAGTGAGGGGGGCAGAGGTCCCCTCTTCCCTATACTGCAGTATCCAGGGCAGACCACTTAGTCCCACACTTAGGTAAAACAATGTTCTCAACATCGACTCCTGTAAAGTTAAAGCATGGATAAACAGAGCTACAGAAGGTACTCTGCGTCCTACAATATCAACACTCAGCCAGAACTTAATTCCTATGTAAAATCCTCCTCATTAGCGTGCAATTTTGCTTCCATTTGGTAAACGGCAAATCTGCACCTCGATACCCAGGTTATATAAAGATTTCTCTGGGTTTAGCAGGGTCATTAGCAGAAAGTTTTAGAAGGCTGCTCTAGAGCAATCAGTGAGTAAGAAATAAAAGGCTGAGAGCCGATGCTACAGCTCCATCTGGAAGCCTGTGCTGTAACCGACTCCAACACAGCTGTGATGTCACCGACCCCGACTTTCCCACAGCACCACGTCTTTCTAAAAACACCAGTAATAGTTTAAAGCAAGCTGCCTTGAGAGCTGGAGAGGTAACTTGATTGGTAGAAAGCTTTCACAGCATCCATGAAGCAGCCCTAGATTCAATTCCCAGCACCACCTAACTGGACACAGTGGCAGTGCACATCTAAAATCCCAGTGTGGGGGAGGCAGAAGCAGGAGGACAAGCATGGTCATTCACGGCTACATAGTGAGTTCAAGGATACTCTGTCTCAGAAAGAGAGAGTTGAAGGCTATTAAGCTGGCTCAGGAAGGAAAGGCACTTGATGCCAGACCTGAGGGGATTCCCTCCCCGGGCCCTGGCACCTCTGGCTTGCTGTCTACCACATCCACCTCGAGGCTGGCTTCTGCTTGAAGGATTTTCTGCTTGGCTTGCTCCACTGCCAAGGTGAGCTTCTGTATGTAGGACTGAAGTTCTTCTGGGGAGTCCATGTTCAGCTCCATCAGAGCTTTGTGAAACTGGTCCATCTGGCCATCCTCTAGGAGCTCCTGAAACCAGAGCAGGCACAATTCTCAAAGACAGGTGGGAGAGGGGAGTATCCTTGGGGTTCCCTAGGCAGCCCTCAGCAGAATCACCCCTCTGGCTCCCACCTGGCCTCCTTTCCAACTGTCTGGGCTAGCTGGCATTGCATATTGTATACAGGTTTCAGCACCATCTAATCAGTGAAAATTAATCTATTTGACAGACACCAAAGACGCCACCACCTTTGAGTAGAAGGAGTCACTGAGAGGAGATGATTGTGATGCTCCTCGATCTGACGACAAGACCATGTGTCACTTTGTGAAATTCACTGAAAAGCCTACCCTAACATCTATGTACCATGAATGCTACACTTACATAGAAAAGTTTGAAAAAGAAATAAATTAGTAAATACAGCTGGAGTCTACAGCTCTGTAGAGACACCTGCTGCTGTGCGTGTTAATCATCTGGAGGATTCTGGTCTCTGGACTCCAGTTCCAAAGGTGACTTGACGGCCAATGCATGTCATGGCCAAGGAAACCAGACAAGAAGAGGTCGTAGGAGAGCAAGGCCAGGGTAGCGCCCTGTTGCTATCACCTGTACATACAGCAGCCGCTCCAGCCGCTCCTGATCCAGCTGCAGCTTTTCCTCCCGCCGCCTCGCATTGAGCTCTTGCAGACGTCGAAGCTGCTGCTGCCGCCGCTCCTGTCTTTCCTCGGCTGTCAGGGTACTGCCCAGGAGCTTGCTGGAGAACGGAAGCTGCATCTTGTGGACATTGTTCTCATAGTAATCGGGACACCGCCACTTCTGTAATTCTTCAAAGAAATGGTATGGGGACTTTAGAGAGTGAAAGCCCTGTTAGCGGTGAGACAGAAAGCTGATGCCAGGCGCAAGGGACCTCTGAATCCACAGAAACTCCTAATGCGGCCATAAAACCCAGGCATACACAGGCCTGCTCTCAGGGTCTCCAGACAGAAATCACACAAGAGCGAGCTGGAACAACCAGAGTGAAGGAAAATCTGTTAAATACGTAAGGCTAACTGCCTCATGAGTCATTTAATTAACTTGAATTAAGTGTGAACCGGTGTTCACAGGTTTAGCCCGAGACACTTCAACATAAACATAAAGAACTCTATTGCGGACATTGCTGCTGAGTCTACACAGACAAGGAAAAGTACACTCTGTTCTATCTCCAGAGTGGCCGGCCACCTAAAGAACACAGTTTAGCTGAGCGTGATAATGCACACCTTTAACTCCACCTTTTGGTTCAAGGATCTCAGTTCAAGGCAAGCCTGGATCATACAAAGACCAGGCGGAGCTGCACAGTGAGACCCTACCTCAAAAATAAAATAAGACAGAAATCCAATGACCTAAAAGGCAGAGAGAAAGAGAAAAAACAGTAGTCCTAAATGCAAACCACAAATACATTAATTGCAAATGATCTTAGGACCCATAGGTGCTGCTAAAGAGCACAAGGCTTGGATGCCATCCATGATGGAACAGGAGTGATAAAGACTTAGTATAATACAAGCAGTACCAACTCATCTGAATTACACTGATAAAGAACAGGGGTAGGGATGCCAGCAGGGAGTGGTGGGGTCTGCCCCTAATCCTAGCACTTGAGGAGTAAAGAAGGATTAAGAGTTCAAGACCATCCTCAGACATTCAGGGAATTCTGAGGATAGCCTAAGCACATGAGACCCTGTTTCTAAATAAATAAGTGGAAAGATATACCATATAAACCCTATTCAAAGGAAAGCTGGATTGGTTTAGCTTTATTTATTTTGAGGTGGGGATCTCACTATGTAGGCCTGCCTAGCCTGAAATTTACCAATAAACCAGATTGGTCTCAGATTCAGAGATCCATCTGCTCTGCCTCCTTAGTGTTGGGATTAAAAGTGTTTCTCATCACACCCTAGACTGACTCCTGACCCTTAATGTTCAAGTAAACTTTTAAAAAAAAAAAAAAAAAAAAACCTGCTGGAATAAAAAGAGATACCACATAATGAGAAAAGGTCAACAGACATGACAAAGCAGGATAGCAAATGCACACTTGACAGATCTAGACTGGGAACACAGCTCAGAAATAGAGTATTTGCCAAGCACTGTAAAGACTGGTCCTCAGTTTAAAAACCAACAACAGAAACACCCGGGACAGTACTGAAGAGAAATAGGGATACCCACAATTATATCTAATGACATCACTCTTCCCGAGTATCAGCAGAACCAGTAAAAGGAAAGTGGTATCAAGGCTCCAGCAATGATGACCATCATCACCACCAGACGCCTGAACACGCTACCCATAGAGCACAGTAAATGCCCTTCAAGTGTATAAGGAACCTCTGCCAAATATGACTGCATGCTGGGTCATACAATAAACAAGGTTAGCTGACATCAAACAGCGCTTTCATCATAATGGAATTAAACTAAAGATAAATCACAGAAAGTTGTCTTGCAACGAATTTCTAAGCAATCACTTAGAGAAGCAGTCTTGAAGAAATCAAAAAATACTTAAACTCAACAAAAATGAAAATGTGTCAAAATTCATGGGATGCAGACACAGCAGCAGGTGCTGAAAAAGAAAATTCAGAGAATTAAATGTTTTTTTTTGTCTGCATCAATGTCTGTGTACCACGTGCATGTAATGTTCATGGGAGCCACAAGAGGGCATCACATCTCCTGAATCTGGAGTGACATATTTGTGAGCTAGGATTATGTAGTTACATAATGAGACCCTATCTCAAAAAAAAAAAAAAAAAAAACAAACAAACAAACAAAAAAAACAAAACAAAAAAAAAAAAAAAAAACCAAAACCAACCTAATCAAATACCAAAGTATATCAAGGAAAGGGGCCCCCCCGAAGTTCCTTTCCCTGTCTACCCCTCCCCTCACTTGTTTGTGCCTCATAAACCACAGGTGCTTAACAGAGGTGCTCTGAAGACCGAGCTGTAGCCACCACTCAGTTACACTGACTATGGGTTAAGAAGAACAACTGTGAAATTGGAAAGCTGAGGCAGGAGAGTCTGAGTTTGACCTACACAGGGAGACTATCCTCCCCTCACCCCCCCCAAAAAAGAAAGTAAAGGCAGATGGTAAATTCTATGTTCTATGGTTTTTACCACGATTAGGGCTGAGCTTTGGTTTTTTCCTCTTTGTTCGGCTTTCTGTGTACTTGTGTGTGGTTGGCAATTGTATCTTTGCCTACTTGTGTTTTAGGGCATTGTGCACATGCGTGATGCCCATGGAGGTGGAAGAGAGCAGCAGATACCCTGGAACTGGAATCTGGGATGGAGTGAGCCCCATGTAAGAACTCTGAAGAACCCAGGTCCTCTGCAAGAGCAGCAAGTACTGAGCCATCTCCCCACCCTCCAGATTCGTTTCTTTTGAAACAGGGTCTCTCTCATGCAGTCTATGCTGGTCTCAGACTCACTGGGAGGCAGAGGTGACTATGCACATCTGCCCTTCCTCCTACTTCTACCTCCCAAGTGTGCTGGGACTACGTCTGTTTCATGTATATGATTCATTCTAAACTAGGGAGAGAACCTAGGACAGCAAGTTCTCTACAACTGAGCTACATCCCCACCCTCAATCTTTTTTTTAAACATATGTATGTAGGCATGTGTACATCATGTCGTACATGTAAAGTCAGAGGACAACTTGCTGAAGTTGGTTCCCTCTTTCCACCTTGTGGGTTCCGGAAGCAAGCATATTTACTCAGTGAGACACCTCACTGGCCCTTTTTTTCAAAACTATCACATCTGGGTACAAGCAGTACTCTTGTTACCTTCTAGCAGCACTCTGTCTTTAGAGCACACTAAATCAGCTTTCTGTTCAAAGTATAAAAATCGAATAAAGGCATTATATTACCTTTTTCTTTCCAAAGCTCTCAAGTGATCAGCTGAAGGCTAGTAGTACCCTTAATGTCTACAAGAAAACCCAGTCACGCACTGTGGAAAAGAGCCCTAATGGTGGTACTACTGAACACAGGTCTGGGGTTTTATCGAAATCATTTACAACTGTAAAGAAGACATTATTGCAGCTGTATAAATAGCAATAGTAACCAAAAGTACATTGAAGTACAGTACAATCAGAAGTTTAAGATACTCCAAGGCCACAGCAGGAACATTAGGATCCGAAGCTACACTCCTATAGTGGCCAGCCTGTGCTAAGGATACTGCCTGAAAGACAAAAGTTCAAGAAATGTTGAAGCCTGAGGGGAATGTTGACATCACTCTGAGGATGTTAGGAAACACAATTTCAGATGGTCTCAGACTTTTTTTGTAGAGATAGACAGACTTCTCTGTGTAACTCTGGCTATCCTGGAATGCACTCTGTGGACCAGACTGGCTCTGAACTCAAGAGATCCTTCTGCCTCTGCCTCCCTCATGCTGGGATTAAAGGCGTGCACCACCAAGCCCAGCTAATTTCAAACTTTTTAAATTGGCACACTGTGCTCCCTCTCTCAAAAATGTTAACTTTTAAAACAAGCTGAAAGTTATACTTGAGGTACATTATAGAAGCTATGATGTGTGAAGGGAACCTGTACACGACAATTACTTTACTGACCAATCTCACAAACAGAACACCAAAAGGGGAGATGGATGTTGAGCAAGCAGGGGCCATACTGGTAACAATGTGAAAAACCCTGGGAAGGCCAAAGGATTGGGAAACTGAAGCAAGGTCCCCGCATCACCTGCCCCATAGTCCTCCGCAATGTAGCTGTGCTCCTGAAGGATCTCCTCCATGCGGCTGAGCGTGATGGCTGCCAAGTGCCCCGGATACTTCAGCTGGAGGAGCCGCTGCAGGTAGCCAGCTGCCTGACTTCCTCCGAGATTGATGCGTTTGCAGTTTTTGGCATCTAGCCTATACCAAAGCAGTAAAAAAACAACACTGAAAGTCTGCGCACCGTAAAAGACAGGATGTGGAACATCTTGGGGAAGCAGGGGAATTTAATACAGACAAAGAAGATTCCTGAGTGCAACTGATTACCTACAGTTAGAATTGCTACTGGACGCCCAGACATGTGGCCCTTTAACTTCTGGCCGGAGTCTCATAGTGGCACACACCTTTAATCTCAACACTTGGGAGGTAGAGGCAGGCAGATTTCTTGTAAATTCCAGGCCAGCCTGGTCTACACCGTGAGTTCCAGGACAGCCAGGGCTATATAGAGAGACCCTGTCTCAGAAAAAAAAAGGGGGGGGGGGAGATGGTTCAACAGAATAAATACACATTCCAAAGTGTACCTATCATGTGGCTCAGCCTGTATTTCTGAGAGGTGACGGGGTCCTGGAGTCAAGTAGTCTAGCGATAACATGAGAAAATGCACAAGCGTGCCAATTCCAATGGCTACTGGTTATGGATCTGAGAGCCTGCATCTCCTAAGCTTCCTGAGAACTTCCCTCCACAAGCAGATGAGTAAGCACAAGACACAGCTAAGTGAAGGTACAAGAGACACATTTTTGAAGGGCTGCAAATCCAAGCATCCAGTTTCCGAGTCAGGACTCACAGGCCTGTGGCATATACCTCTTTATGTGGTAAACCTTTAGGGGCACAATAGTAGCCTCATCTCACATGAGGAAATAAAACTAAATTCTAAGACAGGAGGAGATTAAAACTATCTCTGCCTTTTATTCAACTCTGAAAATTTTCACAGTTGCCTAGTGTTAGACAGTACGGCAGAAATCAACATATAGACAATATGAATTAAAACACAGTGCAAAACTCCTTTAAAAAATGACTCCAGAAGCTGGGGTGTGGTGGTGTACATCTCCAATCCCAGCACTCCGGAGGCAGAGTTCCAAGCCAGCTTGGTCTACAAAGCAAATTTCAGGGCTGTTACATGAAGAGACCCAGTCTTGAAAATCAAAAAAAAAAAAAAAAAAAAAAAAAAAAAAAAAAAAAAAAAAAAAAAAAAAAAAAAAAAAGACTGCATAATACCAAGATAGTCTAAATTAAATGTATTCAAGAGACAAGAGAGGGCTCTGCTGGCATAAAGGCTTGTAGTAAAGCCTAAGGACTTTGAATATGTTGTCCTCTGACCTCCTACTAAGCACTCTCAGGTCCACATACACACAAACAGAAAAATATTTGTTTTTCAAGACAGAGTTTCTCTGTGTAGCCTTGGCTGTCCTGGAACTTACTTTGTAGACCAAGCTGGCCTCTAACTCACAGAGATCCACCTACCTCTGCCACCTCAATGTGAAGATTAAATACATGTGCCACTACTGCTGAGTTAAAGAGAAAAAGAAATATATTCAAATAACTTACTCAAATATGGTGACTGAATGTCTACTTTGGGTAGGTACTTTATTAACTACTATTCCCCAGTAAATAAGAATCATAAAATTATATAGCCTGAGACCCCTGAAGGGCAGGAAAAATAACATACATAACATACGAAGTCAAACACTGATGTAAGTCTGAGCTAAGCCCAGTTCAATCCATCACCTAGCACTTGCCAGACATTCCCAGCAGGTACCTTTACATTCCAGCTTTCCAGTAGACCCTAAATCAATGCTTCTCAAATGCCACAGCACAACTCACCTTCCTTCTAAGATGGGTAAAATGTGTGTACACTGGTAGCCGGATGAAATGATGAGACCACTAGAAAGAGCATTCTTGGGCATGTTGTGGTAGAAGCTGAAGAGGCTGTCTATCCCATAGGCAACCTTCGGGATCCTGTAGCATTCAAAAAGGAGCTCCGACATCATTTGGCGGGAATAGAGTGGGTTGCACACTGCCTCCGTCAAAACTATAGGATGATCAACGCAGCCCTACTTTGAAAGAGAAGCATAAATAGATAAATGATAGGACACACATGAAATGCAAAAAAAGCAAATGATCCTTGCTGCAAGGACTTGCCTTATATCTCTCTAATTAAAAACCTAATGAGGGGCTGGAGAATAGATAACATTGGGTAAGAGCAGAGGCCCCAAGTTTGTTTCCCAGCACCCTCATCAGATCCACTCAGAACCACCTGACTCAAGCTGCAGAAGCTCCCAGGCCTAAGGCACCCACTCTTGTACACAAACACACTCACACAAACAATTTTGAAAAAAAAAATCTTTAAGAGGGTGATCAAAAGCAAGTATAAACTATACACCTCATTTTTAAAAAGCATTAATGGATGGCCGAATTAAGCTCTTCCTTTTTTTTTCTGTTTTTGGATTTTGTATTTTGAGATAGTGTGTGTGTGTGTGTGTGTCCCACGAGTCCTGCCTATCCTCAGCAATTGGCCTTGCCTCTGCCTCGGAGTGCTGGGATTAAAGGCGTCCACCACCATTTAAGTTTATTAAGTCAAGCTTTGGCCATCCAAACTGTTAGATCATGTGGGATCTATCTTCAAAATATTTCCAGCAGTAGTGGTTCACGCCTTTAATTCCATCTCTCAGAAAGAAGAGGCAGGTGGATTTCTGTGAGTTTAAGGCTAGCCTGGTCTACAAAGTGAGTTCCAGGACAGCCACAGAAACTGTCTCCAAAACCAAAATACTTTCAGATCAGACTGGTTCTTGACAACCCATCTCTCACTTGATTGTTGCAAAGGCCTAACTTGTCCCCTGTTTTCATGGCAATCCACGTAGTGGAGGATAAAGACTTCGTGGTTCGGGCACTGGTGTACCCTTAACATCTTCAACTCCTAACACAGGGCACGCGCACTCACTTGGCTACCTGGAGTGACACTCCCGCCCAGCCCGCCCTCACCTGCGAGGAGACGCCGAGGTGCTGGAAGCTGTAGTCCAGCAGCAGTTCCTGCAGCTCCAGATTGACCGGTACGTTGCGATCGAAGGGAGAACGCAGCATCCAACGCAGCGGCTCCAGGCTGCCCAGCGCGTTGCCCACCTGAGGCCCCGGCCCGCCGCGCGCTCCGCCACGGCCGCGCGCGCACACAGCGCGGAACTGCAGACGCGGCTCGGGGCCGGGGTCCCGCCCGGGGCACGCCCACCCGGCGCGAGCCTGGAATGATCCGTTATCCAGAATCAGCGGCACCGGCTGCGAGCCGAAGGCTACTGGCTCGGCATCCAGCACCGGATCCGGAGCGGCGCGGGCATCTCGAAACCGGAACACGTTAGACTCCATCTTTGCCGGCGCGGGACCCGCCCGACGCCGCGTGCGCCACGAAGCCCCGCCCCTGTCTGAGTCCCGGGGCCCCGAAGCGACGAGAAACCTCCTCTTTACGCGAGGACTCTCTGGGTTTTGCACCTGATTCCTTCCTGGTGATCCAGCACCTTCTGTGGGCCTCTAAGTCCTGTTGATGCAGACCGCGAGTCACACGCCCGGTCTAGCTCTTCTCCAAAGACCTGCGTGTGGCCACGCTCCTTCGCTTGGCCACGCCTCTTCATGCTAACTGGCTGGCTAGGAGCCCCGCCCTAATTCTGAGCCCTGGGGCCTCTGCGTGACCACGCCCCTTGATCTGACCAAGGCTCCGCCCCTCCCTAGTCCCTAAACCTAGCCCGGTCCGTCACCTCACCTTGCGATCTACTCCTTAGCTTTATGGCCATGTTTAGCTAATCTCCTTCTCCTTTTGCTCTTCCTTGTTTATTTATTTATTACGTGATGGGTGTGGGAGCGTGCCAAGATGCACCTGTGGAAGAAAATTTCAGAAGTCTTATTTTCTTCACCCAATAGGTTCCTGGGATGAAACTCTGGGCCATCATGGGCTGAGTCAAACTCCAAGCTCTGGGGTGCTACCAACTTTAGTTTCTTGGTGGCAGGTCACGATGCACATTAATTGACTTTGTAAAACTTCGCCAAGCTGCATGCTTAAGATTATGTATTTCAGTATGTAATTTTTACTGAACAAAATCTACATATACATTTATTCAAGAACAAGCTGTCCTCTCAGGAAAACCTCAAATACTGAGAAGGGTACTGTTAATTACTGATTGATATATGATACATATAAATATACTTTCCTTTTCTTCTACTATTGTAACTCTCCCATATGGCCATCTCATTACCTGTAACCTTGTCACCAAGTTCTGGCAGCAGGGTGGGACTGGAGATGGTGTGACTAACTACCAGCTTTAACAGAAAAGTACTAGATCCGCACTTCTTTGCCTGTGTTCCTCTTTCTGCAAGTTAAGGATATCTCATCATTAAGGACCCCACAGCTGTGCTTTTTGCTAATGGAACCCCAAACTCTCCACCAGTTGTCTAAATATCCCTAAATCATTTTGCTCACATAAAACAGTTTCAGGTGAGGTGCCATTGTTGGTGTATACCTATAATCCCAGCACTTGGGAGGTAGAGGTAGGTGGTTAGGAGTTTCAGGCCAGCCTCATCTGCCAAATGAGTTCAAAGCCAGCCTCAACTACATAATAACCTTTTTCCCCCAGAAGTCTCCTAGCAGACTGGTGGAGCCAGCTAGAGGCCCCTGTGGCTATAACACAGCTGTCATCCTGACTTTCTGATTTTCCATCATTCAGTGAACATCACGGTTCATTGAATGTTCTTCCCATTATGTGTGATTTTTTAGTGGCTACCCTCTTCCTTACTCAGTTTTTTTTTGGGGGGGGGTTTCTTTTGTTGTTGTAGGTTTTGTTGGGAATTTGGGGTTGATTTAGTTGGTTGGTTTTCCAGGTTTTGTTCTTGTTTCTAGTTAGGTCTTATTTCCTATCTCATGCAAACCTCAAACTCCCAGCCAGCCTCATAAGTGTTAGGGTTATAAACATCACACACACACACACACACACACACACACACACACACACACTGAGAGGGGGGGACTTGAAGATAAGCATGGTATTGCTGAAACCCACACCCAGGTTGTGCTTTGTTTAATTCTTGGGCCATCACCATGCTCCCCACTTTCCAGACAAAGCACCCATTGCTTGTACAACCATAGGTACCTGCAGATTTAACTGATATTATCAGTTCAAATTCTCCTGGCCTTTCTGCTTCCTTACTGAGAACCTCCCATGGTCATTCTCTTTTCTGTCCGAGGGCTCCAAGTTTTCCTGAAAGTGCCTGGGTGACCTTCCAGATATGCCTGCCAACAACTCTTCTCCTAGAATCCTTGAGGTTCCTCTTGCCATCAGTGGCTCTCAACCTTCCTAATGCTGTGACCCTTCACTACAGCTTCTCACATGTGGCAACCCCAACCATTAAATTATTTTACTACTACTTCATGACTGTAGTTTTGTTACTTTTAGGAATCATAATGTAAATAATTGATATGTGACCCTTGTGGGGTCGTGACCCACAGGTTGAGAATCACTGCCTAAGGCTCTGTACCAACACTGTTATTTTCCCAGGTGGGTGCTCTTTCTTCTTTGATATTTGTTTTTCAGGGCCACCAAGCCAGCATGACTGTGCCAGAGGCTTAGCGTTGGGCTTCACAACTTTGTATTTTTCTAAATAGCCCTTCTTCCTAGGGCCAATCACACCTTGTCTTCTAGAGCGAATATGCTGTCCAGTGCCGTGTTGATTTTAGAATATCCCCACTCCACACTTTCCTTTCCAGCTGCCCCTTTTCCTGAGAATCATTTCTCTGCCAGGAGGCTCCCCCTCGACCTCAGGCAAATCAACTAGTCACAGCCACATTACCAGGATTCTCAGCCAGAAGCTTGTCCAGGACATGTGCTCCAGCTATGGGAAGGGGGTCATCCATCTGGGTTGGGGGATCAGCAGTGCCTTCAAAGGTTCACACAGTGTGATGTTAGATGGCAGATGCTGTTCCCATAGAGGATGGACAGCTATACCCTATAGTCTTTCATTCTAGATTCTAGAACCTTCCCTAAAGCTTCTAAACTTCTAGTAAGTAGCAAGCTCCTAAATTATCACCTCATACATTAGCATCTTCACTGACTTGAACTCGAGACCCCTCCTCTAAAGTCTATAAAGTAAGGATTTCCTTTTCTCTGTGGGTTACAGTTAGATCTCCTATCCCAAGCCAGCTGTGGTGGTGCAGGATTTTAATTCCAGCACTTTGGAGGCAAAAGCAGGAGGCTCACTTCCAATTCAAAGCTAGCCTGGTCTACATAATGAGTTCTAGGCCAGCTAACATTACGTAGTGAAACACTGTCAAAAAGAAAGAAAGAAAGAAAGAAAGAAAGAAAGAAAGAAAGAAAGAAAGAAAGAAAGAAAGAAAGAAAGAAAGAAAGAAAGAAAGAAAGAAGGAAGGAGGGAAGGAAGGAAGGAAGGAAGGAAGGAAGGAAAGAAGGAAGGAAAGAAGGAAAGAAAGAAAGAAAGAAAGAGTGGTTACTATTTATCTTCCCATTGCCTTGATTTTTATCCTTTATTCTAGCCACTAATAATTTCCATAACTCTTCCACTGATTCATCTATCTCTCTGTCCATCCATCCTTCCATGAACTCATCCATCCACCTACCTATTTGCTCATTCATCCAATCACTGGCATTCATAAAAGCGCCCAGCCATTTTCCCATCCATCCGTTCATCCGTTCACCATTCCATTGCTTCAGTCTTCTTCACGGCAGTGGTCCCAAGTCAATGACACATCAGGAAGAGGGGAGAAGTAGTTGTGGTTACTAACTCTGAATTTATGGGTGAGTGAGGGGCTGTCTTGCCATTTGGTTCTGCTTCTTCCAGCCTAGCCAGAGTCTCTGAGTAGGTCCTGGATGGAGTGGCGGGTGACACTGCAGTAGATTAAAAGCCTTGTAAATAAATGTCTTGACTTAGATTTCCACAAAAGCAAATCCTGAGACAAAGACTCCGGTGCATTTAATTTGTTTAGCAGATCCTAGGAAGTGCAGTGAGGAAACAGGGAAGACAGAAGAAGTCAGATAAAATATGTCTGATGAGCCAGAAAATCCTTCTGGGATATCCCTATGGGACAAGCCTCAAGCCATCCTTCCCATCAGGGGACCAGAGACAAGAATCACTAACTCACTCAGTGTTAGGGGATAACTCCCCAACTGCAAATTGGTATCCTAGAAACCTCTCAGGGAGTTAAGACAGGTTCAGGAGAGGTGCTGGCAATGGCTTGCTGACAGCAGAGTTCTAAGGATGCACAGCTTTTGGTGAAGTTGGGTGCATCCAGGAGACGAAGGGGTGACGTTGGCAATGTGACAGATACCATATCTGTTCTGTTTACTGCTGTGTCTTCAGGTATAAATAATACTGTAGTAGACATTCCAGAGTAAGTGATGCCCTGGCAATCCCTGAAGCAGGAGCTATGCAATCCTAGCAGTTCCTTTGATGTGCCCACCCTGACCCTGCCAGGCTTCTCTACCTCGACCAAAGGTGTACCAGCCACCCCTTTTACAGCATCCTCAGTTTCCACCCTGTCTCCACCCCACCCCATATAGCTGGGCCCTCAGCACTGCTGATCATTTTCCTGGGTGCCTCTGGACAGAAAACCCGGCTCTACTGTGCTCTTTGGGGCCCCACAACTGGCAGAGGCACCCACAGCGTCATTGTGGAATCCTTTGTAGACTCTCAGAAATGTTCAAGCCAGGTCTCAGAACGGCTTGCTCCTTTCCCAGCCTCCACCAGAGCTGGGGATATCATGAGGCAAAGTAAAACATCTGCCTTAAAAGCAAACTTGAAAGGAATGTCAAAAAATGCAAGAAGCAAGATGAGTATTTTAATTGAAATTTCTGCTGTTTGTTTCTTTATGGTATACTTTGCTTTGTTTTGCTTTGAGGTCCTCTTGCTCTGGAGGCCATGCTGACCTTCAGGCCATGCCTCCTAAGGGGTAGGACTACAGTGTGCACCACTGCTCCTGAGTTTTCAATGGTCATGGCGGAAGGGTCATTAACATCAAATATCTTCCTTAATCAATTTCCCTCACATTTTTTAAAGATTTATTTGTATTTATGTAGAGGGCATTGGATCCCCTAACGATAGTTACAAATGGTTGGTTTTGAGCCTCCCGGAGATGGAAATTCAACTCAAGTCCTCTGGAAGAGCAGTACAAGCTCATAACCCGCTGAGCCATCCCTTCAGCCCTAATGTTTTATTTTTTTATAAAGCAGTCACTCAGTGAACCTAAGATCACTAATTCAACTATGCTTTTTGGCCAGCAAGTTGGAGAGATCCTCACATCTCTGCCTCCTCAGGGCTGGGATCACAGGAGTGAGCCACCATGCCCAGCTTTTTATGTTGGTGACAGAAATCAGAACAAGTACTCCTGCCTGCAAACTACCAATTCTATCGACCAAGTCACCTCTCCATCCCTTTATAATAGTTTAAAAATCAAAAGCAATACAAATAATGAACCATGAGGTTCTAAATAGTTTGGTGAATATAACAGTAAAATGAGATAGAAAAACGGAACCAATTATGGTTACTTGCTTTTGCCTCAGACACCAGGACGGCTTACTTAGTACTATCCCTCACTCCTGTATCACACCACTGTCTTCCTACTTAAGAATCAGAGAGGGGAAACAGACTTAAGTCTGTAAACTTCGAGGTCATTGCTTTCAAAGGTGGGTTATTGGATGGGTAGATATGCAGAAGATGGTATTGTGGAAATGGCCATCTTTCCCTCTAGGTGATGGGTACCAATATGTTGAGTGTAAAGCACTCATCTTCTCTGTACTTTAAAAATTGCATAATATTCAACAGGGGAAAGGAAAAGAACACTGAAGGATAAAAACTTAAGGCTAGCTCCCTGGTGTCAATCCAGTCCTAGCTGGAAAGCCTTGGATGTCCAGCCTGCCCCAGCCACAATCCACTCATTTTGAGGACTAAGCTCTTTATCTCTGATCCCCCCCCCCCCGCCCTGCCAATAGCAAGACTTGAATCATGTCCACTGCTTAGTGGCTCTACTTGAACCTCTTTGGTTCCCTTCATCCCTCTAAGGTCTTTGAGTGAGGAGCATGTCATTCTCTGATATAAGATGCATCATATAACAAAATATCCCATTCCAGAGCATCAATGGTTTGGCTAAACAAATCACCATTCTTGAAAAGTGATACTTGAGCAAAGCACTGAGGAATGGTGGGGGGGGGGCAATAATTAACTCCAGGGGGTGGTGTGTGTGTGGGGGGAGACAAAGTGACAACATGCACCAAATCAGTTACTCAACCCAGAAAGGAGATAATCTCCCTGAGGATCCGCAGCTCAGGCTCTGACCACTGAGGAGGTGAGGCAGGGTCACTTTCAGACTCTATGGCTGGCAGACATGTTTTTTGTGGTTCTTCAAGGGCACAAGATTGGTACACAGACATATCTCTGTTGCAGATAGAGGCAGCTTATTAGAGTTAACAACATATGGAGTCAGGATTTACCAAAAGAACTGATAGGAACCCTGGGTATGTGGAAGATGAGGGTGTTGCTAATGCAGAGTCTTCAACCCAATTCAAAGTCGGAGCTCTCCTAGGTCTGCTCTCCTAGGACAGCTGAGGTGAGCACAATGTGGTTAGGGACTTCTTTTCCAGCTCTGTTCATGAAGACGGGAGAGAAGGGGAGAAATGTGGAGATGGGTCCCATCTGCTTCAAACCCCCCCTGGGGAGGGGGAGAATTTCCTAATTTGATCATTAGTGACCACTTACTAGAGTGTAGTTCAGTTTATGACTCTAGGGGGCTCTGTGGCAATGCCACCACCAGGATTTGCTCTTGGAGATCTGGGCTCCTACAAGTTTAGCCCAAAGATTGGAACAAAAAGCCCAGTGGAAGAATGCAGACAAACCTCAGGGGAGGGGGTGTCCTACTGTCCCTGCTGCTAGTGTCCTTTGTCCTACTAAAGGGCGTAGCTGGCACAGTAGGAAAGGACTTCCGCCCCTTTGTTGCCTTTTCTGAAGGTTGCAATGCGGGTTCTGGGCACATGCCTGGTCCACCAGGAAGCAGACACAAGGCAAGATGGACATTCAGCGCCTTCCTCTCTGGGTTTGGGAGACATCAGTGGTTATGGAGGACAGGACAGAATCTTTTGGTTTGTGCTGGGGACTTAGCATACGGCCATAGTGAGAAATAAAGCAACCAGGTCAGGAGAGGGACAAACATCTCAAATGGCCTTCTTCGTGCTGCTCGGCAGCCTGCTCCCTCCTATTCCTGCTCTGTGGCTGCAGAATCACACGGATTTGAGGCCACCTCTGTCACAGGTGCATCACAAACCCAGCCCACCATGATGTGAACACACATACTTACTAAGATTTTAGTGAGACACAGATACCTCTCCTCCCCCTCTCCCCCGTCTCTTCCCTTTCCCTCCCCTCCTTTCCCTTTTACCCTCCTCCCCCACGTCAGAGAGAATGGCATCCAGCTTATGATACCTCAGATTCACCCTAAAAGCTCATGCCTACACGATGGGTCCTCCCACAGTGAGGGGGCACCCAAGAGCAGCCCAGTCCTCAGACTCCATCCTGAAAGCGTAGCCCAACCTTTCCCAACAGTTCCTGGCTGACGCCCCTCATGGCAGCACTAGAAAACAAAAAACAAAACAAAACAAAAAAACAAACAAAAAACAAACAAACAAAAAAAACAGTGTCCATCCCAGTTCCTCGGATAAACCAGGCAATCACACCGCCCTGCGCAAGGAAAAAATGCTGTTCCAACGGCTTGTTGTCAATGGCCAGTCCCTTTGTAGTGGCTGTGGAAACCCAGCTGGGGCTTGAGGCAGGGTACTTTGGGGTATTAGGTGCCTGCTAGGCAGTAGGTTTGGCGCCTGCTGGGGGGAGGGGGGCTGTAAAATTCACAGCCTATCCATTTATCATTTTCTTCGCAGTTTGCAGACCTACAAGAGATTTATGTTTTTGGTCCTTTGCCTGGCTTTCTTCTCTCCCTGAAATCTCTCCCGCTACTGTAAACTACTGTTCCCCAAAGTAGCCCTAACCCTAATAATTAACTGTTCTGTAAACTTGCACCCTACACGCTTTAGGGTTGGAAGCTGAATGAGCCCACCACATTCTCTACAGTTTCTCCTCCGAATCCTAGCAGAAAGGGGGCCCATTGGTTCCTGCAGCCTAACATAGGGTGCGAACCAACTCATTTCTCCCTGGACCTTTTAACCACAATTGTTCCTTCCCTTCGCCCTGTTTTACTTGGCCAGAACTGGGTGTCCCCCACCATTTGCCTCCCACTGACCACCGCGCTGGACAGCTGTGAACAGGAGGCCAGAAACGACTTTGTTTCTTCTTTATTTGCGGATATAATTATTATGCACCGCACTCTAAATTAGAGATAGATTTTTTTCTGATATACATTTCATCTTATTCACCACGAGCACACCACACACACAGTATACAGTTCCACAACCGGATACATTGCACAAGATGAGTTTGGGTTCCTGAAAACCGGCAGGCAAACGGGCTCCTGCCGCGGCTTCTCCAGAAAGAAGTCGCCCGCCCGAAATGGATTTCCCGGTCAGCCTTTCAGGCCACAAGGTTGAAATGTCTAGGGCATGGGGAGCGCTCTTGCTGGAAATGGCTGGACGCTGTAGATTCCAAGCACTGGATGGCTGTGAAATGTCCCCCACCCCACCCCAAGGTCAAGTTTCGGAACCTGCGAGCTGCGTGCGCCCCTTTCCCCTCCCTTCCCACTCCCACTGGTGATTGGAGCCAAAGTTGTGTGGAGAGGGAACTTCAGGAAGGGCAGGAAAATTCTTCACAAATACGCTCCGCTCCCTCCCCCCAAACCAGGGCGGTGTGGAATAGAACGGACCACAGAAGAGAACGCAGTCGCAGCGGACCTTGGATGTCTATTCCCTCCCTCCCCCACCCTGTCCCCAAATAATCAGCAACTAGGAACCAGAGGTGTTTAAAGCTCGGCCTCCCTAGCGCAGCGGCGCACGGGGCTGGGGGGAGGGCAGGAGGGGTAGTGGGGCTGGGCGGTGCGGGAGCGGGGGTGGGGGGTGGGGGGGAGCAGAAGCCCCGCCCCCTAGTCCTCTGCGTTGGTTCTGTAAGCCTCGATGAGGCCCTCGAGTGAATGCACGAAGCCGGACACGCTGCAGATGCCGCCGATGACGAAGATGGCCACATCGAAGAAGACCTGGTGCCACAGCAGTTTGCGCCAGAGCAGACGCAGGTGGAAGAGGCTAGGCAGCAGGAAGCAGAGGCCGGCGCCGGTGAGACTGCCCGTGAGGCCCATGAGCAGCGCGAAGTGCGGCACGTAGATGGCCATGAGCAGCGTGAAGACCACCAGCGCGCAGCGCAGCGTCAGCCCCCACGACTTGAGGCGACCGTCACCTCCGTAGCAGGCGGGGAAGAAGGCGCGGCTGCCTTCCTGGAAGAGAGACTTCTCCAGCACTTCAACGGCCGCGAAGAAGGGCAAGGGGTAGGACAGCAACGCCTTGGCCACCAGGAACAGATTGACCACGGCACGGATGGAGCCCGGCAGGTTATCCGTGATGACCTCCTTGGTCTCGTCGGCCCAGGTGAGGTAGGCGACGAGTGCGAAGAGGCCCTTGAGCACGCAGGCGGCGATGTGCGTCCAGTTCATCATGCAGTGGAATTCGCTGGGCTGCTGCATGTTGCCTTCGAGCGAGGGCAGGAAGATCTGCGACGTGTAGCTGAACACGATAATGCCGATGGAGATGGGAAATTTCTTGACATCAATGTAGAACTTCACCTTCTCCCAGGCCCAGTCACGCGCGCGAGAGAGACAGTAAGCGATGACCAGGATGTTGATGACGAAGTGAGCCAGCGTGCACAGTAGACTGAACTTGGATACGGCCTTGAGGTTCTTCAGGAAGGCGCAGGGCAGCAGCACCGCGGTGGCGATGATGGACCAGGACTTTTGCGACACGGGCAGCCCGGGGAAGCTATTGTACATGAGATTGCCGCTCACCACCACGTACAAGATGCACGTCATCACCAGCTCGATGATCTGCGCCACATTGACCACGCGGCCACCCAGCGTGGGGAAGCGAGGAGCGCAGCACGCATTAGCTATGGCCACATAAGAGTCCCGCACGCGCACCACCTCGCCGTCTTCGTTCTCCTCGTACAAGCACGCGATGAGGATCTTGCCAGTGTAGCAACAAACCACAGCGGCGAAGATGATGAGGAACAACCCCAGGTAGCCGCCGTGAAGGATGGCGTACGGTAGGCCCAGCACAAACATGCCCTGTGGTGCAAAGAGGCAACCAGACCCAGGAGCTCAGCGGGCGCAACCTTGGAAGGGTCCACGGGCGTATAGCCCAAAACTATCGCTAGAGGGCACTAGGGGAGGAGGACTTGAACCTACACCACCAAGAGGAGAGGATGGGGGAGGGGTGGTGAATCCTTGTGAAAGGGGCCCTAACGCAGAATCTGAGTGTTATGTCGGAAGGAAGGCTAGTGTGTGTGTGTGTGGGGGGGGGGAGGATAGGAGGCTGTAGGTAGAGGGGAATAAAGAGATTCTCGCAGATGCTTCCTGGGATACAATCAGAAGAGGGGCTGGAAAGCAGTACTGTCCCAGAAGAGCTGGGCCCTGGATCTAAGGTGGCCTGAACTGGAGAGTTCATTAACCAGGGAAATTCCAGTGTCTAAGGGTCAAACCGGAGGAGTGGAGGTCGGATAGAACAGGCTGAAAGCGAAAGGAAGCCAGAAAGGAAGAAATACACAGACATTTTGGGTAGGTTCGGGCTTTGGGGGATGGAGAGGGGCATGGGGATATGGGTGTGGAAAAAAGAAACCCCAGGACAGGGATGGAGTTGGGACAGGGGCAAGCCCTAAGAAGGTGTTAAGTGGGATCTGCAGAGGGGATCAGAGTAGGGACCTTTCTAACCCAAGACCTACCACCGAGGGAAGCCAACCGCCAGCAGGCTTCTAGAGCCCGGTGGGATGGAAGGGCCAAAGCTGTGCAATGTCGTTTATAATTTACACGGAGAAGAAGCGCTAACGAAATATAAGATTTCCAAGGCCTGAGCATCACCAGCCCACTTTTCTCCGAGCTACAGAACAGAACCTTGAAAGACCCAACAACCACGAAGGCAGTCAAGGCTCCAACCCCGTCCTGTATTCTGCCAAGGCTGTCTCCAGTCATAGGCAGAGAGACCTAGGTACCTATCTCTGAGTCTATGGTCCAGAAAAACCCAGCTGCCGCCTTCCACTCCCAAGGAAAACCTACATTCTCTGTCTCAACGACTCAACACTCCAGAGATGCTAAAGAGCCAAGATACAGGGCCCAGGGGCTCCCAGAATCAAGGCCTCCTCCCTCCCAGAAGTTGGCGCCCATCAACCTCTGCTAGCTCCCGGGGTTGTTTGGGGAACTCCAAATCCTTTAGCGGAGGAGTTTCGTGCTCCTGGTGGGGATGGGACTAGGGATAGGGGATGGGATTAGAGGTTATAGATAGCGAATTTGGAGGCTTAGGGCTATTCTCCGCCTGTGGAGCGGTTTGGCTCGCAGGTGGAGAAGGAGCTTTTGCGGTGCAGCCGGGATTTCGGGCGACAGGGGCCGGTTTGCGCAGCTACGTAGCGCGGAGTCCCGCTGACCATAGATGTTCTTATGTGCTAGCTTGTTCGTCTCCAACAAAGCTGCAGGAGTTAAGGATGTGTGCCTGAGTTAGTGCTTGTGTGTGCACGCTTTATGATCAAGCCGGTTCACGGGTATCTGCTGTGCAAATGTACTGCTGCTACTGGGGAGTATTGGGGTATAGGCAGGTGCATCTGGGGTAACCCTGCAAACTGTAAATAGACCCATGTCATGTGCCAGTTTGTTCAGGGGGAAAGGGTCTGAGGGTACGTGTCTGCCTCTGTATGTATGCACGATTTCTGCGTGTGTCCGGAGGAGGAGACTCCCAGCTCAGCTGCTCCCCCCCCCCGCCCCCCGAAAATGCAGCTGTGACTCCATTTCCGAGCCCAAGGCAAAGTCCCTTCGGATCCTGGTTTTCTTTTTCCCTCACCTCCTCCCTCAAGGTTCCAAGCCCTTCCCTATTTTTCCAGTTTTTGCAGGGTCCCTGGATTGTTTCCACCTCCCCACCTCCCCAACCTCAGCTGGACTGTTCTGCAGCAGGGGCAGTTGGAGGAGGCTATGTGAATCTAAACAGGACACCACCTGGGGGCGTAGATTCCCACACAGCTAGGAAGGTTGGAGAAGGGGAGCGTGTGTGTGTTTGGGGGGGGGGGGGGTCGAAGCCTAGACCTCTGCGGGATTCCTGTAGGGGCAGAACCTGGTAATCACAGCTCAGGTGGGGGTGATGACAGTCAAAGCTGGGAATCCCGCGCTCACCTGAATGGCGTTTGTCACGTTCCAGCCCGCCTCCCACGCCGTGATCTTGGGCTTGTCGTGACCCCCGAACTCGCCACCGGCTCCCAGGGCCTGGTCTTTGGAGCCAGACGGCGGCAGTGGAGCGCCTCCGCGTTGGTAATGGATGTCTCCTTCGACGGGCGGTTCGGTGCCCTCGTCTCCGCAGGGTTCGCCTTCTGATTTCAGGATGTCCATCTGCAGGCCCTGACGATGCTCAAAGTCCAGGTCGTCGCAGTGAGCGAAGCCCACCGCCTCCTCATCCGTGGCCGCTTGAAACCCCATCCGGGCAAACATGCCGCTCACCTTGGCCTGGGACTTGTTGGACACGGACGTGGCCACATTGGTCAGCTTGCTGCGGAGTAGGGTGGCCATGGCGGCGGGGCAAGAGGAAAAGGACAGAAGGGTCTGAGGACGCGGCGAGCGCGTGTCAAGGCAGGGAGGGCCGCTATCTCCGCTGGCTTTTGGCGCGGGGCCCCGGGGCGCTCTGGCTCATGACCCTCGCGCCCGGCCTTCGAGGCTGGTTCTGGGCGCGATGGGCTGGCTCTCGGTGGGACCGGCCCGAGAGGCGACGAGTGCTCTGCAGAGCTGGCGCGGGTGCCGGCTGGGCTGCGGAGGGCGGCGGCGACGGCGGCGTCAGAGCAGCTACGCGAGGCTGGCGCGGCGCCCCCACGCGGGCGCAGCCCAATGCGCTCGCACCCCTCGGAGTCAGGCGGTGCGTGGGCGGAGGGCGGAAAGGGGATGCTGCCCAAGCCAGGGGGCGGGAGGTGGGGGCCAGGAAAAGGAAAAGGGGGTCCGAAAGGTCTCGGAAGTGTGAAAGGGGCTGAGAAAGGGCACCCTTGAGAAGGTGGCGGGCTGGAGCACGAGGAGGCCTGAGTGGGGGCCCCCCAAGTGCTGCATTTCTGGAGGAGGTGCTAAGCGGGCGTCCTGGCCCGTCCCACCTCGCCACCCGCCGCAAGGAGGGAGGAGTTCAGTGTGGGTTGGTTCTCGAGGTCCTCCACCCCCCCCCCCCCCCCGGCCAACCCTCCAGAGTCCCCAAGCTGTGCAGCCCCAGAACTTCTGACTTGACATCCCGATAGCCATCAAGACAGTTGTGAGTCTCTAGCGGAGCCGGGCAAGCGGGCGGCAGACAGTCTTCCTGCTCTTACTCGCTCCTACATCTCGGCACAAGTCCGTCTTGGTGAAAGAAGTGACCGCCTTAGATCACTTTTAAAGACGTCCCAGGACTGGACCACCTAAACTGTTTCTGCCGTCCAGGGATGTCACGATGGAAGCGGGTAGCTCTCCACCAGCTGCTCTTCAGATGCGCGCAAAGTGGAGGCAAACGGCTGACAGTTCGTTACCCCCAAGCCCAGCCCCCTCTTTCTCTTCAACTGGAGATTTGGAAGGAACAAGACTCCGAGGATGCCTCTCGTTAGCGAATTCTTATGCCGAGAAAGGCAAGATTACGGCCCTGAGAACCAGGGCGCATATACACGGGTGCCCTCGGCCAGGCTCGGATCGCTGCCCCTGGACTGGGAGAGCTTGGATGTTTCCATTGAGGGTCGCGCATTTGTGTGCGAGCCCGAAGAGCAGAGAGATCCAGAGACAAAGGCATGGCATCAGATACCGCTGAGGGTCGGCGTTGTGTGAAGTCTGATCGTGAGGTTTGGTAACCGTGTGTTTCCCGTGTGGAGTTTTGTGCGCAGTGGAGTCTCAGTGCAGAGCTGGTGTTCCTCAATGGAGTTGCCTGCGTGTGTACCGGCGTGAGTCCTTTGTATTCTCCAGGACGTGCGGGGGCCGACCGAGGCTGCTTCATGTAGGTCTCTGCCTGTGTCCTCAGCTAGGCTCTTTCTCTAACTCCTGAGCAATAAACCTGCAGCAGTCCCAGCCTAGATAAAGAGGTAGCGTTGTCACGGGGCTGTGGAAAGCTGAGTGATAATGACTCCCACCCCTCATGTTTCCTCTGGAGACTCTTTCTCTGTGGGGACCCTAGTTTCCCTTTCCCCGGCGGCATTTTTAGATTAGCCCAGGTCAGCGCACAAATAGGACGGCCTGAGGGCTTTGACCAGAGAGTAGGAACTGCCAGAACTAGACAGGCTACCCTTAACCCCTCCCCCTCCAGCTCCAGCTAAAGTGCCTCGAGGTCTCTGGAAGAGGTCTCTCTCCTAAACAGGAGACCTCCATACATGAGCGCTCCTCATCCCTCCCCCATGCACCCCTTCCTCACACGCTCACTGCAAAACCCCCACCTCCTGCTAAACCAAGATCAAAAACCCTTCCCCTAGCAGGGCAAATTCCGGTCACCTCTAGACACTTGATGGAAGCAAAGACTGGACAGATTCCTTCCCGGTATGCACAGGCCGACGACTCCCTTTCAAAAAGGCTTTGAGCAGAAGGGACCCTCCAACCCAGAGGTTTGCCCTATGGATTCCTCCAGACAAGGGTTTCCATCTGGACCCACCCCCCTCCCCTGCCTCTTCTTCCTAAAGGAATTCTTCTGGCATATAGGCATGTATGTAGGCAGAGGGACCTAGTGCCTTTTCGGTGACCTCTTGTGCCCCTCAACACACTTCAAGATAGATGTCATGGATGCCTTCTTTGATAAGCAAGTCCAAAGCACTTCCTTTCTCTTACAATGTTTTGTTTTTCTTTTGTTATAGGACCAGAGTGCGCTGTAGGGTTCTTTCATTAGTGAGAAACGGGACCATTTATTTATTTGCTTGTTCAGTACACCCTTTTACCACCCTTACTGTGTGTGGCTATTCTGCTGGAATTACCAGAGCGAGTGTGGTCCCCACCTGCCCCCTCCTCACCCCGATTGACAGTTCTGACACCTGATTCTGAGAGGGTACTTGATCACCTTGTCTTCCATCTTCAAATATCCTGACAGAGCCTCTTTTCATCCCTAATTTTATAGAGAATCAAACCCTCACCCCTGCAGCACAATGAAGTGTCTGGCTCAAGGTCACCCAGAATCCAAGAGAAAGCCATCTTAGAACCCGGGGAGCTAGATGATTCCCCCAGGGAACCTTCTTCCCCTATGTAAACCTCGGCCCCTCTCTCAGGCTGTTGTTTGGTTTTGGTCCTTTACTGCCCAGAGAGATGAAATCCGAAACTGGATCTCAGTTCCTCTGGTTAAAATGAGCTGTGAGCAGCAGTTGGGGAAGGACCTCCCCCTGCTGATTGCAGTAAATGCCTCTTCCTGGGCTGAACCGGTGGCTGTGGCAAGCTCTGAAGCAGCCTGTCCCTGACAGGGTAATCCTGCTTCATCGTGTCCAGCTCTAGGGTGATGAACTATCTCCCCAATTCCTCCAATTCTCATTTTCTTATCCCCACTATGTAAGAACAGGCTCATATAATTATTCAGAGAATTCAGAAAACTCCTGTATACAAAGTGCTTAATATGTGTTTTGAACCTAATATATAGGCCATTGCCCCAGTATTGTTATCACTGTACCCAATTACTACCGATCATTGTCGTGGGGGGTGCGAGTGTACAAACAAAAAGCATGTGGCTGGGTCTGGGAGTCAGAGCAAATTGGGCTAGAACGGCTTTTGTCTTAGCCCCACCTGCCTGTTCCAGTTGGAGCTGACCTGAAGATGAGGGAATCATGGTCAGAAAGAGGGTCGAGGGCATGAGACCTGGCAAGTGGCCTCAGGGCCTAAAGGACTAAACCAGCTGATGATGAGTTGGGCTTCTGCATGGCTTCTCTTGGGTCCTCACTTGAAGGACTCGGAATGGGCTATGACCTTTAGTAGGAACGCAGCTATACATATAAGCTTACACGCATACTTACTCATACACACACACAAACGATGACAAACCAAATGACAGAGACACAGAATAACGAGGACCAACCTACAGATGCAAGTACATTGGGAGACTTATACAGATGGACAGAGCAGTTGAGAGGACAGACATATCAAGGACAGATCAGCACATAGACAGTGCAAGATTTGTACCAAGACCAGCCCTATACTAAGAAACCAGACACCAAAGAGCCATTCTCATAGGCAGATAACAGGTTAGACACATATGAACACAGGGATAGACACAAACATGGAGAATCATACACAGACAGGCTCCCAGAACCGAGGATATGAACACAGAAAGAGACACATGATCCCCCCCCCCCAGAACAACACTCATAACAAAGGAGAGGGGCAGGAGAAAAACAGAGACAAGAAGGAAAAGAGACTGCCAGGCAGAGCCACAACAGCTTTCCCTCTAACCCCCAATCCTATGACTAAGAAATATGGAGGAGGGTGTGTGGGGAGGGAGCTGAAGCTGTAGCTACCCTGTCTGGGAGTGGGTACCTTCTCCTAGGGCCGCTGTGGGGTCCTACTGTCTTGGAAGAACCTGCACTTCCTGATAGAGTTTAGACAGAAGCTTCAGGGCTCCTTCAAAGCTGTAGATTCAGGGGCTGTGGATGAGAATTCTGGGGTCCAGGTAAAATGTGCCTTCCCCCCTGATGCCTGAGCACCAACAATTGAAGCCTTTCAGGATCCAGGGAGTTAAATGTCTGCCAGCAGGGATGGAAGCCATTTTGGGGGAAGAAGTGGGGGTTAAATAGAATTGGGCTTATCTCCCAGAGCAGGCAGTGATATGGGGGAGGGGGCCCCGAGCCCTTGAATTAATGGCCTGGAAAGCCATCATCATGAACATCATTTCGGGGCTGAGTGATCACAGACAGACCCCCCCCTTTCCCCGCCCCCACTACAACTCAGGGTCCTCCTTTGCCTTTCCTGTCATGAGCCTTTCCTGCTGAGGGGACAGGCTCTGACATTCTGCAGTTGAAGCATTTTAAGGTTTTTTTCTAACCGCAGAAAGGAGCCATGTGGTATTGCCCAACAGTGGAACCAGGTTTCTTGGGGCATGTCCCCAGGCATAAATAAAGGGAGGGCCAGACAGCCAGGCAGGAAGCTCCAAGTAGGCAGTACACATGAAACATTCTGCATTCAGAGGGACAAACTAGAGATTACAGGAGCTACCTTTGCTGGCTCAGGGGATGGCACATTCAAGTTCATTAGTGACTGTAAACCTAGAAGCCTTCCTTGCTGAGGTGGTGACATATCCTGGGGACATCCAAGCAGAAGCTGAATGTCCTATCAGAGACAATGCCCAAGGGACACTAGATTTCATGACTGTCGGCCGTCTGTATTCATGCTTTCTGTACTGAGCATTCTGGAAAGCAACCAGTGGGAAAGGGACATGTGGGCCTCGTTTTTTACCCTTGGTCCCTTAGGGCCTTAGGAAGCTGACCATAATTGAAGGAAGAGCGCTGGACTTGATTGGTTGGTTAAAACAATGATGCGCTCCTTTGTGAAAACTCAGACCTACTGACATGGGGGGAGGGGTGATAAAAACATGTCATCTTTATTTTTCACTGTTACCCATACACAGCATAAATATTCATCTTGGGTTATCTAAATCATCAAGGAACCATATGTAACCTAGTGGCCTAAGTCTGGCCCTAAATCCTGACTTCTGTAACTCTTCAAGGTAGATGTGGTTTCTATGCTCATATTATCTTCCGGGTGCTGAAAGCTAATCATACACACATATATGAGATGTGATTTTATTTAGACAAGCTTGGGGACCATGATCAGATTTAGGGAGTTCATTTTGGAGCCTGGGCTCACTACATATATTAACTGAGATAAACATCAGGACAGAGGCCCTGGTCCCCGAAAGGCATGTCACAAGGACCCTGGACTCCAAGAGCTCAAAAGCACTAGGATCTGGCTTCCTACACCTCTGGGCCTGCTGGCACAGAGTTAGTCTTTATCAGAGACTGTGGGTGTGCTTGATGCTGCTGAAAGCACTCTCTGGGGTTTGTTCTCTACTGTCTCTAGGTGAGACATATTCAAAAACATCAGTGGCTGTCAATTTCTTTTTCTTAGGTCATCCTATACCACCACAGTGGTTTTAGAGCATTGTCTGTAGAACTGGACACAGAGATGAGGTTGGATGGTTGTTGTTACCAACTGGGGGGGGGGGGAGGCTGGAAGTGATGGGATGAGCAGTCTGTTGGATTACTGAGGTTAAGGGAATGGTCCTTGGTTCAGCTAGAATCTTTAGCCTTTGCTGGACAAAACCTACACTCTAGTTAGGCTTGATGGCACAGGCAATGGGAGATGGATTTGGAGGGAGGCTAGCCTGAGCTACATAGTACAATACAATTCTATTGCAACCCCCCCCCAAAAAAAACCCCCAAATCCCCAACAACTAAAAAGGAGGAGGGCAATGAGATGGCTTAGCAAGTAAAATGCATAAAAGAATTTACCTGATGATCAGCTTTTTGACCTCCAGACCCCAAGAGAACTGACTTCCTGGGGTCATCCTCTGATCTCTATGTGTCTGTGTACATGTGTATACACACACACACTCATGTGCACACACACCATACAAACACACACTACAATAATAATTGTTATAACAAAAAATCCCAACAAAACAATGATGAGGCTGTAGTTTACCTAGCATGCACAAGTCCTGCATAAACCAAATGTGCTATGACCTGCCTGTGCCAGGCCCTAGCAGCTCAGAGATGAAGGGTTCTTCTCCACCACAGCCTTTGTGGACATTTGATGGGGCTATAGTCCCTTATCCAGGCCCAACCTTGGTGAGTTCATGGTTCGAGGATTCAAACTGGAATCTTCTACCAAAATCTCCTTCCAATTCTGTTGAAAGCTAGAGTTAGTTGATATCAAAGGTGACATTTAGGGCTGATGCGATGGCTTTGTGGGTAAATTCACTTGCTGTGCAAGCCTGGTGACCTGAGATCAATTCCTGGAACCCACTGGGGAAGAAGAGACTCTACTCTTGAGTTCTCTGACCTCTACACATGCACTGTGGCATATGCTCTCTCTGTCTCTGTCTCTCTCTCTGTCTCTGTCTCTGTCTGTCTGTCTGTCTGTCTCTCTCTCTCTCTCTCTCTCTCTCTCTCACACACACACACACACACACACACACACACACTAATACCATTAAGAATTTGTAGCTAGCCTGGTCTACAGAGTTAGTTTCAGGACAGCCAGGGCTACACAGAGAAATCCAATCTCAAAAAAATTTTTTTTGATTTATTTTATTAGATGTGTATGGATGGTTTGCTTGAATGTATGTCTGTGCACCACATATATGCCTGTGTCCTTAGAGATTAGAAGAAGCATCACATACCCTGAAAACTGACCCAGGTCCTTTACAAGAACAGAAGTGCTTTTAACCACTGAGCCATCACTCCAGCCCAATAATAATTTTAGGCAATATTTAGTAAATGTCCATTCTCCACTAGGTCAAGACTAAATGCCCAATCTGAGTTACAACCATCAAGTCTCGTAACATCATCTTGAGTGTGGATAAGCTTCCTGTCCATTTTGGAATACAAGATTTAAGTAACTTTTCCAGTGCCTTGAAGAGAGATTCAAATTCAAGAGCAGGAAGGGCTCTCACAGCCTCAGTGCTCCAGGCAAGTCTGCCAGGAAGAGCTTTGATTTCAGGGCTGGGGTGGGTTGCAATCTGTTATGACTCCCTCTGGACAAGCACATCAGTTCTTGAGCATTCCACCATTGACTCTGATGCTCAGAGAAGCTTGTAGACATATGGCCTCAGTGCTGGGCTTATATTCTGGGCTTTCCAATCTCAAGAACACAGGGCTCTTCCCGCAGGATAACTTAGTTTTGTGCCTGATGAAGGGTCCTGGGATATTTGCTGGTTCCTAGAATGGCATGTGTGAGCTGATCTTGAGAACTGCAAAATTTCCTATTGTATTATTTAATATCTAAAATACCTACCAGCAGATTCTAAGTCTCTAGGGTGACCATATCCTGTTTTAACTGTCATGGGTCTTATGACAAAAGAAACAGAGAGAGTCCAAACACAGAAGTACAGGGAGCTGTAGTCATGGAGTGAGTGCAATTGAATTTCAGCAGCACCCCCATCCATCACATTGCATTAATTGTGTTATTTTGAATTTGCTTATTTCATAGCTCTGTATTGCAGTATTGTTGTACTTGCATTTCCGACTGCATGTTGCTAAAAGGATATGATGTCTGTGCCCAGCTTTCAGTTTGTGCCTATTCCAGTAACCTTATAATAAAGATAATGTGTCAACTGTTGGAAAGAGGCTGTGGATTCTGCCCTCCTTTATAACCGCCTTGTGTGTTACTTGAGTGTGAGAAGCATGCGTTTAATTCAGTCTGACCAAGTATAAAATAAGATCCACACACTGGTGCCCCCCACTGCCCCTGCCACCTGGACGGGGGGGGGGGGTCCCGTTCTCCATCCATCTCCCCCACTGCTGCCTTCGAGGGGAAATATGACAGCATAATGAACAGTTGTAAGACGTGCTATAAAAAGGCAATTAAGGGAACTATCAGACTGGGACAAGCCTGTGTGACCTGGTTAATAGCTCTGAGCTCTGAGAGGGGCCTTGGGGAGGACTGGCTAAAGGAGGGGGAGGGGGCTTGTTGTTTACAGCGGGGAGCTGAAGTTATTCCAGCAACTGTGAGATAGCACAGGGCACCTGGCTGCCCTCATGACCACTAGGTCCAGGGACAGCCTGGTCAAGCTGGTTGAGAGCAAAGCTCTCCAGTCAACCTTGTTGCTGCTGGTGCCATTCTCTTGAGCAAGTGACCCAGAGTCTCTTGGCTGCAGTTTCCTCCTCTGTTAAATGGGCTAATCATCCTGGAACTGCGCCCCAGCAGTGAAGAAGATGCATTCATTGGTTTCGTTTGGTGTGCATGTGTGTGTGTGTTCACCAGTGCAGGTGTGTGAATCAGGGTATCTTCTTCAGTCATTTCCTAGGATTTCTTTTTGAGACAAGGTCTAGAGTAGCAGAACTCATAGGATAAATCTCTCTCTATATATATGTGTGTGTGTGTGCATACACAGATAGATGGATGGATGGATGGATGGATGGATGGATGGATGGATGGATGGATGGATAGATAGATAGATAGATAGATAGATAGATAGATAGATAGATAGATAGATAGATATGGGATTAATTGGATTCACAGGTTACAGTCCAACTACCCCAACAATGGCGGGCTATGAACAGAAGATCCAAGAATCTGGAAGTCGCCCCGTCCACAAGGCTGATGTCTCTGCTGGTCTTTAGCAGACACTGGAATTCTGAAGCAGGCTCTAATGATAATGCAGGAGTGGACTTGCTAGCAAGGTCATAGCAACCAGGCAAAGGGCAAGAGCTTCCTTCTTCCATATCCTTATTTAGGCTTCCAGAAGAAGGTGTGGCCCAGTTTAAAGCTGTGTCTTCCTTCCTCAGAAGTCTGAACTAGAAGTGGACTCGCCCACTTCAAACCAAGCAAAAATAACCTCTCACAGGTGTGCCCTCCATTTCTGGATTGTAGTTCATCTCAGATGTAGTCAAGTTGATAGCCAAGAATAGCCACCCCAAGGTCTCTCCCTGAATCTAGACTTCTCCTGTTCCAGCCAATTGTCTATCCACAAAGTGCCTGGAATTCACAGTCTCTGTTCTCAGCACGGGGGTACAGGTGTTGGGTGCCACTCACAGCTTTTATGTGAGTGCTGAGATCTGAACTCTCCAGCACTCCTGCTTGCACAGAAAATCCTCTAGGCAGTGAGCCTTCCTTCCAGCCATGATAGGAGGTTTTCATGGTTGAATGTCGGTGTAAGAAGTTGTCCATAGCATCCAAAGGAACTTGAGTAGAAACCTGTGGTGTTACAGAGGGGTTTTCCAGTTCAATACAATTTGTGGTGGGTTCGAGAAGCTAATCTGCTCATCTGGGTCCTTCATTGTCCTCAGGATGTGAGCTCTCTGAGATTTCCTATAGTGACCTATGGATCATTTTTTTCCTTTGTCTCATCTCCTCAACCCCAACCTGCAGGATGGGATCAGAGAGAAATACAATTGCCTAGTGCCTGCTTCACTGGGCTTCTTGGTGCTGGTGGGAGGCTGATGGCCTCTCTTCCAGTGGAGGATAGGGAGTCTCCATCTGATCCACAGTAAGGCTCAGTGAGTCCTGGTTATCAATTAGCTTGCAGGGCTTTGGGTTTGCATTTACCATGCTGCACCTGCCGGCCATAGAGTAAGGGCTTGGTAACCGCCTTTGAATCAGTGAAGGAAAGTTCACTGGTGTTCTTTTGTCTTCTATCAGATCTCTGAACGTATTACCCATTAGCCCCATAGGAAAATGATCATGCCCCAGTGGTCAGAGATGTGCACCATCTGCGGAATGGGCTGTACACGTCCCACGCACACCCCATACCTGAATGTCTCAGAGCCCAGGGGATGCTCAGTTCTCCTACCACATATATTCTTAAAATAGGAAACTACTGTGCACAGGGGTCTGCACAGTTCCCATCCCCCACCCTCACCCCCAATGCTGCAGATGGAAGTGGTTCTGACAGGCAGCCCAGTGACAAAGGAGCAATCAGCAGTCATTAGGGCTCATTTATGGACAGCTCAAGAATTGCCTGAAAATCCCAGCATGCTTCTCACTCCAGATGAAAAGGGTCTGAGTCCTTGGCTCTCTCTTTTCAGCACCCACCCCTGAGGAGGACTGTGCCAGGCAAGTGGGTGGGGGCTTTATCACTCCCAGGCCTGTGTGGTGACATCCTGTACCACTGCAGGCTGTCATTGGGGACATGATGCCACTCAAAGCCAAGTTTGGTCCTTATCATGGAACCACCCTCTGTGTATTGCCCAGATTTGAGTGCGGGAGCTCAGCATGAAGCCTATGAAAGAGACCACAGTAATGACAGCCAGGCTAGCACTCATTGGAGCCTGGACTTGGGGAGGTAGGAAGGAGTCCCTAAGCCACCCAGCTCTGAGCTTTGGCAAGCTTGTACCTGCCTGCTTATCCTTGTCCCCGCTGGGATATTTTCTTCTCCCTTTGGGCCTCTGATCTTATCCAGGGAGTCCTACTGGACCATGTAGCTCACGGTGGTCTGTATTAATGGTCCTGCTTTTCTCCTGCCGCACAGTGGCTCTCAGGGGCATATGGGCCTACCCCGTGCTCTTCTCTCAGCCTTTATCACAGACCATCTTTATGAATCAAGGATTCTTCCCTTTTAATGTGCTGAGTGTCCCTCAGACATCACCTCATTGTATCCTCAATGTCAGCTACTAACTCTAGTCCAAAGGAACAATCCTGGAGGGATCTTGAGGTTCCCATGACACCTCAGGAAGAGCAGAGGCAGCTTCAGAAGAGCTGGGACCAGGGCACCTCTCTGCTTCTCTCATATTACAAGAGATTGGACCAGAGAGCTAGATGCTTGGCTTCAGCTGGCTAAATAGACAGCCTCATCCAGGGAAGTCACCTTTGAGATGGAGGGTTTCAGAAGCGGTTAGCATTGAGTTTGATATCTTGCTAAGAAAAGCAGAAAGAAGTTACCCTGAGGCTCCAGTGCCCAGAGCATTGCACATCAGAACTTTCAGTGTCCCCTGATGTCAGAGCATGACCCCTTCAGGACTGCAGGGAGCCTCTTGACAAGATAGTGGACCTTCCATTCCTTCCCCCAGGTGGGTGCGAGGGGCAGGATTTCTGTTTTTCAGTCAGCTTCTGGTGTGTCAGGTCTCCACACTTCTCTCCACCCTCTTCCCAAAGTGCCCTCTGCCCACAGAGACCTTTCATGATGTCTTCATTTCTAGTGGCCACCTCCAGGTCTGCTCCTCAGCCACCATGGGAGTACATCCAGGGACCACAGACGACACACAACAGAGATGTGTAGTTTAGGGAAATGACTCTGAAAAGCCCGAGGCTCCTGGGAATCCGTGATCAATAGGTGAGAAGGACCCCAAGCCCATAATTAGCTTGAGTGCTTGCAGAGAGGGACTGGAAGGGGGCATTCACTCAGTGTCCCTGTCAGCAAGCAAAGGACACAGCCTCTCACTTAGCCTTTTCCCAAAGCAGAGCGTTCCTGTGTTTGCTCTTTTATAAATTCACTTTTATTTCATGTGACTCAGAAGTGCATTCATCTATTCGTTCACGTGTGAGATGCATGTGGTGAAGACTTTCCTCTGATTCAAACTGCTTATGGCTTTTCCTGGAGAGGTGCCGTTTGCCTGTGGACACAGTGTGAACCTCACAGACAGATGTCCCATTTACCCCGCTTGTTTACTTATTTGTATGTTTGTTTATATTTGTTTGCTTTTTTCTTTGTCAAGATTAAAAACCTTTTTAAAATTTTGCTTTATGTGTATGTGTGAGTATGCATAGGAGCACACATGCTTCACGTGTGTATGTGAGTATGCATAGGTGCACACATGCTTCATGTGTATATGTGAGTATGCATGGGTGCACACATGCTTCATGTGTGTATGTGAGGAGTATGCATGGGTGCACACATGCCCTTGAGGGGAGTATAGAGGTCAGAGGATGGCTTATGGGAATTGTTTCTCTCTCTTGACCACATGGGCCCCTAAGATCAAACTGGGGAGGCATCAGGTTAGGGAGCAAATGCCAAATCTGTTGAACCACCTTTGTGGCTTTAACGTTATTATTGGCATATGTAATTTTATATAACAATGTGATTCATATAATATTCTTGAGCTACTCACCTCCCCCTGTCACCCTTTCCTGTCCCCTTCCCACTGATATTGTCCCCCTTTGACACTGATATCTTTTTAAATTTTATTTTGTTTTATTTTATAACCTGAAGAGTTTCATTATGATTGCTTACAGTGGCATTGGTGAATGCAACTTACCATTGGCTATACCATGGAAGAAAATCTGCCTTCACCAGCAGCCATTAACTGCTGCAAATCCTCATGGAGCCTAATGCTAATGACAAGAAGTTGATGGGATCAATATTCTGCTGGTTCTTTCCCTTATTTATTTGGTTTTTTATGTAAAACACAGTATTCTCCACCCTTGTGTACTTCGTTTTTTTAAAAAAATTATCTTTGGAAATATTTAGTTTAAAAATATAGAAATTTGGGTGGGGTGGGGCTAGAGAGATGGTTCAAAGTTCAGAACCCTTGCTGTTCTTACAGAGGACCTGGGTTTGGTTCTCAGCACTGAAGCGTCCATAATTGGCGTTCCAGGGATCCAGCGCCCTCTTCTGGCCTCTGTGGGTAGCAGCCATTCATACCCGCACCCATACACACAGACAGAGCAATCATACACACAAAATAAAAATAATAAATGTTGGGTGTGGTTTGGTTTGGTTTGGTTTGGGTTTTTTCTTTTTTTTTTTTTAAGACAAGGTAGCTTAGTTCTGACTGTCCTGCAACTTCATATTTTAGGCATGTGCCACCACCACCCTGGCAAAAATAATAAATCTTTCAAAACAAAATTTTCAAAAATGTAGAAATTATTCACCATGTTAATAAAAAGTGGACTTTACTTTTCCTTTCTTTCCACTTACAAGCTTTGTGCTCTGTGGCCCCGCAATAGATGTCCCTCCTCCTCCTCCTCCTCCTCCTCTTCTATCTCTTCTGCCCTCCCTGTCTCTCTCTCTTCCTCCCTCTCTCTGTCACTCTCTCATCCCTCCATCTCCACTTTCTTCATTCTCTAATGCTCTCCCATGCACTGGGTGCTGTGCTTAATGTTGGGGCTGCAGAAATAAATTTGCTCAGCGTCCTGCCTCAGAGAAAATGGAGATGACACAGCACTCGAGGCAAGCTGTGACCGAGAGAAGGGAAGCCTTGGCTCACTTTCATGTGTCTTGTCTACCACTGACGTGACCGGGGTTTCCTTTTCTTCCTTTTGCTATGCTATAACCTGTATCTGCCCATCTAAATGTCCAAAGGAATCAGCTGCACCCATTCAGAAGCAGTAATGGTCCAGGCTGAAAGACTTCTAAGGACCTTTAACAGGAGGATGGGTCGAAGATCTTTCTAACTTAATATTTTTAGGGTTCTGAAAACATAGGATTTAATGTGGGAAAAATTCAGACCATGGAATGGGGGGGAGGGATGAAAGAAAGATGACTTCTGTCCTAGCCTCCCTTCCCAGCAATCAAAGTCCACTTGGGGGACCATGGAGCACTGTGCAGTGTGGTATAAGCTCATCACAACATTATCCAGTCCCCTCCCCTTCTTTCTGTGTTTGACAGTGTCATGGAGCATAGGTAGAATGGGATAGATTGACCTTAAACTCCTGACCTTCCTACTTAAACCTCCCAAGGTCTACATTTTATGAAAGAAAATTTATTGTCAAAATTTAGTGGGTCTCTGGAGAATAAACCAAAAAAAAATTCATTGTATTCCTATGTCGTGGTGTGGGCATATATGCATGTACACAGGCATTGTGTTCTGTGCTATGCAAGCAGAGGTCAGAGGACAATGTCCAGGTGCCAGCTGGACTTCTCCTTCCACTGTGTGGATTCCAGGAGCGAACTATGTCATCATGTTGTCTAGCCAAACACTTTTACCTGCTTAGTGGTCTCTCCTGCCCTCTGTTATGTTCTTAATACCCAGAACAGAAAATAACACCCAACCAAGCTTGCTGCCTAGGGAGGGGTACAAAGAACAGGATGAGAGAGTCCCGTGGACCTGACATTGTGTGAATAAAATCTCATAATTACTTGTGATGGCCGTCTCCTGACTTAGGAGTGCTTGACACATCCAGTCCTCTGATGTCACTTAGATTAAGGCTATAGCAGGCCCACCCTCAAGACACACACTCACTATTTATTTTGAAGTCAATCAGTGTCTCTGCAACCATATGGGGTGGATGTGCTTGTCACCCCCACTTTGTAGACAGAAAGGTGAGGCACAAAGAATAAGTAAGGTACCTAAGCCAAAATCAGCGAGTAGCATAAACAGCTCTCTTTAATTCTGGAGTCTGTCCTGACACCTCCCCTAGAGACGGGCCTACCTCTTTGGATCTCAGCATACCTTATCAGTAAAATAGATTTCACAGGCCATCAAAGGGCTGATTTAAGGATTTAAAAAGACAGCGCTTATGGAGCGTGGAGTATCATGTCTAATGACTGCTATTAATGTGATCTGAGATTATTACCTGCAACGCTGCTGTTTCGGGCTGCAGGGAAAGGGTCATTTAGGGGCAGAGCCCTGAAAAGACTTTGTTTTGCTGCCTGAGGAGGGGAGGGTGTGGAGTGAGGAGAGCTCATTGTTTTAATAAACTCACTCTCCATCTCGACCTCCCTCCCCACTTCTCTCCAAAGCTGGTCCTCTGTTGGCATGCTAGGCTCCCTCTGGGCAGGGGAGTCTGTTCTGGTCCCATTTCCATTACACACTCCGCTGAGCATAGAAGGGGAGCCAGCAGCCAGCAGGCAGTAATTAATAGCCTATTTGGACTCCTGCTGCGGCCTGGAAGGGAGGATGCTGGACAGCTCCCTCCTGGCCTGGGCCATTGAATCTGAGAGCACAGGGCCCTGCTCATCTGGCCACAGCCACCCACTCTGAATCCATGTCCAGGCTGGGAGGGGCCCGGGCAGCACTGAGGTCACATCTGTTCACTTGGGGAAAAGTCAACAATGCTGCCCCTAGTATTGTTTCGGTTACCTTCTCAGAGAGTGCCATCCACCATGGAGCTTTCTAGAAGGCCAGGAGGTCCGCTCTCAGTCTGAGAAAAGAAGCATCCTGAAATAAAAATTTTGGATCCCTGGATCACAGTCCTGTTTTTCCTACACACTGACTATGTCACTCTGGGCAGGGAACCAGTCATCTCTGGATGGTCACCTCAACAGTGACAACAGCCCACCTTATCCAAGATTTCACTTTTGGGGTTTAGTTTTCTGCAGACAACTGAGATTTGAAAATGATATTTGTTCTGACTCTGTCAAGAGAGGAGACCACATCCTCTTAATGTGTTCTGTCATATGCATTAGAACTGTCCGGCTTGACAGCTATTGTCATCAAGCTTTCTGTGTTTCATTTATAAACCAAGCTGTCGTGTATCATGCACACACATTGAAGGACATTGTGCTTAGGAATATGTCTCAGTAAGGTTGGGTGTTTTAAACAGCCACTGAGGGTTTGGAACATTTCTCTCACAGATAGGGCTGCTGACCCCCACCCTCTTGTATTTCTGTCACTTCAGAGCCTATTCTCTTGGAGCATCACCTGCTGTTTCACACTAATCCTTCTCCATCCCTGTGGTCTAGGTGAAGAGGTCTGCCCTTTAGGCTTCAGGGACATGTGTATCCTGGTTTAGACTCCAATGGGGATTTTTCTACCAAAACCAAGGTGTGTGGGATAGTTGGGGAAATGACTGTTACTCTCAAGTTATAAAAGCCTAACTCAAGTTTGGTTTCAATTTCCCACATCAAGGGTCTCATAACCTCAAGTCCCTGTACAATCTCCCACCTCCTCAGATGCCTTCTGTCTTCTTTATTTTGCCCAGATTGCTTAGACTTGCTTCTCATGTTCCCTCTTGCTCCAGGAATTGGCACTAGCTGTGACCACACTTACAGTATTCTCTCTTCCAGTATGCACTGGCTTGCCCCTCCCCTCCTTCAGCCTTTACTCAGATATCACTTCTAAGCACTTCTATGTTGTCTTATGAATGGCCCAGGCTAGCTCTTGAGAGCAGATGGAGCCTCAGGCTGAGAAGAATTGTGAAGCGGGCAACTGAGATGGATTTGGGTCAATGGGCTCTGGAACTGTCCACCAAGGCTTGAGATCAGCTGTGCGGGGGGCCTCAATAGCCTGCCTGAGGACATCACTAAATCAACATTCTACGTCCTTACCTTCCAGACAGCTTCAGAATCCTTGTCACTCTGGTGCTTGAGACACCAGAGTGGGGACATTCAAAATTAAGTCTCTTTGAGGTTCTCTGACTTCATCTATGCACGAAAGAGCCCCAGGACAATGAGGGGGGCAGTCTAGAATGGCGAGTGATGCTGTGTGTAGTGACTCAAGCTGGCACTTGTCAGAGGCTGCATAGCACCTACCCCAAGACCCCTAGGCTTGGATCACAAGGGCTGACCTTCAGGCAGCTGGATCCTGTCAAAGAGGGGTCTTTTTATGTCCTACATTCCTGCAGGAAATTGCCAGTGCAGATGGTGGGGCTGCCCGAGGGAGGCAGGCAGGCTTATCAGAGAGCAATACAATCTGATGATGTCCACACTGCTTCCCGCCCAGCCTGAGCAGAGGAATCCTGTCCAGATGGAGACACCAGGGCTGCAGCTGCTTTAGGTCTGGGAAGAGTGTGCCAGAGCTGCTGCTGCTGCTTCCCAGACTTGGGTTTTCAGGGATGGCCCTGGCAGTGACTCTGGGAGGAAGAGATACAATGGTGTAGGTTGGGTTGGAGTGAGGTGCACACATTGCCTTCAGCCTCAAGAACGCTACTTTGGAAATGGGGACTTAGACTGAATGGATTAGGAAACCCCATAGATCGAAGAAGGCCAGGTGTGGTGGCATTAATCTGTATTCCTAGCACCCAGAAGGTAGAGTCAGGAGGTCCAGAAGTTCAAGGCCAGCTTGGCTAAATAATGAATTTCAGACTCATCTGGGTTATATAAGACCTTGTTTGTTCTAATTTGTTTTGTTTGTTTGTACACAAATACACACATACATGCATATATACATATATATGTATACACACACACACACACATACTCAAGGAGGCAGATATGCTGAGAAGATCTTTACTATTCAGTCTTCACTAATCACCTTCCACAATGAACAAGGGTCTCAGGCATCACAGCTTTCTTCACTCTGACAGCCCCATCTACCACTCCTTGAGCCCCTGGGACCTGTGGGTTCATCTATCCACCTGTCTTAGGATTAGGGCCCTGAGAAGTCAACTTTGAGGCAATGGTGTAAATGCTGGCATTTTGTTGCAGGTGACTCTGAAAACAAGTGAGGAGGGGAAGAGGGTCATAGAACAAACTGGGAATGGGGTCTGCTTTTTTTTCCTCACTTAGACCACCGGAGCTCAGCTCCACTGGGCACCTCTGGAGACAGTATAAAGTAAACCTTTGACTGCCCCAGAGGAATGGGATGGAGGACTGACTGGTTCTTCAGTCCCATCGTCGACTGAGGGCTGCTCCCAGAGCAGGTGTCCCCAGGTATTTTGTTACTGCATAGACTTGGAGAATCAAGAGGAGGAGAAGGAGGGGAAGAGGAGGAAAGAAATAAAGAAATGTAACCTTTGGCAGTGTCCCTGGGAATCTTAAGCAAGCATTCCTGTGATTCTGAGGATGTAGAAGCTGCCAATCAAACTTCATTGAAGACTGACACTTCCAGACTCTGCCCTGGGCTTAGTGGACAAAAAAAATCCTCTTTGCTATTTCTTATAGGTATTTTCTTTCCACTAGTTCTCTGCATCTGATACCTTCTGGGTGTCACCTCTGCACTGGATGGACTGTCCTGGGCTTGCCCCTTCACCTAACAGCTAAAGAGAGTGGTTTTTTATTTTTATTTTATTTTTTTAATCCTAACAATGCACATGTGGCCAGCTCAGAGTGTCCCTAGCACATTGAGAAGAAAAACAGAGAGTTGGTTCCTTTTATTCATAAGAGCAGTAACAAGAAGGACTAGCCAGGCAGAGTGTTCCCTGATGTCAGTGTGCACAGTACACAACTCACAACATCACAGAATATTCCCTGACATCAGTGTGCACAGTACACAACTCACAACATCACAGTGTTCCCTGACGTCAGTGTGCACAGTACACAACTCACAACATCACAGTGTTCCCTGATGTCAGTGTGCACAGTACACAACTCACAACATCACAGTGTTCCCTGATGTCAGTGTGCACAGTACACAACTCACAACATCACAGAGCCCTGATTGCAGTGTGCACAGTACACAACTCACAACATCACAGTGTTCCCTGACTTCAGTGTGCACAGTACACAACTCACAACATCACAGTGTTCCCTGACTTCAGTGTGCACAGTACACAACTCACAACATCACAGTGTTTCCTGACTTCAGTGGGCACAGTATACAACTCACAACATCACAGAGCCCTGATTGCAGTGTGCACAGTACACAACTCACAACATTACAGAGTATTCCCTGATTGCAGTGTGCACAGTACACAACTCACAACATTACAGAGTATTCCCTGACGTCAGTGTGCACAGTACACAATTCACAACATTACAGAGTATTCCCTGACGTCAGTGTGCACAGTACACAATTCACAACATCACATGATCGTGTTGTCAGAAGAGAGCCTTTGTGCATGACCAGACTAAGGAACTCAGCCATGAAAATGCAGTGGTAATTTCACACTATGTGTGCAAGCACACTCACAAAGGCATCTCACAGTGAAGCACTAGATCATATCCAACAACACAGTGCTTCACATAACACACAGGCTCACAGTTTAGCACAAAATGGAAATAAATTCTGTTAGAAAAGTACCAGTGATCTTAAAATGGCAGTTACACATGACACAACATGGAATAGCCACCAGAGAAGACTTCCTGGACATGGGTTTAAGCCAATACAAAGTGTTTATTGTCCAACCAGAGACTACGCTGGTGTCCACAATCTCAGTGTAGCCCAGAGCCTGTCTCAGGATGAGCTTTTAAGCACAAAAACCATGTCCTGGGTCGATATACTTCAGTTAACGAGAACAGTTAGCCAGAAGAGGAACTAAAAGGCAAGGTTAGTACATTTAGAGACTCTTCCAGAACTTGGCCATTGATGGATTAGGTCTTTGTTTTCATTTTTGCAGGCGGTTCTGTGTTTGTGCTGAATTTTATGGTCAGTTGGGCTAAGATCTGAGGCCCTGTTACAGTAATACATTTAAATAAATAGTAGGACAATGTTGCATACATCTTCACATGAGTAAACACACGAGAGAGAGAGAGAGAGAGAGAGAGAGAGAGAGAGAGAGAGAGAGAGAGAGAGAGAGAGATCCCACAGGATATGCACAGACTCCTACATACCAGCATAAAGAAACCCATTCTGACCATAGCCTCCATAGACCACACAGTTATAGTCAAAGTCATGATACAACACCCTCTTCAGTGGCATGCTGTCTTAGGGCCTAGGAGAGAGGTAGTAAAGTACAGCCCAGACTCATTAATGCAGCCCAAGCAGAGCAGGGTCAGGGAGTGAGTGGGTAGAGTCCAGCATGAAGGGAAGGGGTGATTTTGTTTGAACAGATGTCTAGAAAAAGAGCCTGCTGTTATTTCGCTGGTTTACTGAGCTAATGGATTCCACTAGCTCAGGAGTCTAGGGGATTCATTAGTGGCCCCAAAGGCTTCCACCCTCACTGATTTCTTACTTCCTGACAGTAGCAGCAGCCTCCTTCCCCAAAGAGATGCACTGTTTGAACAAGAAGGGCAGCGCCAAGCAAATATTTGAGTCTTCAGGCCTCACTTGGCACTTTCTGGGTTTGAGTTTTCTACTGGGATTGACAGCAAGCCTTTGCCAGGAAGATTCTGTTCAGCTTGGCCTGGGAGAGATGCCAGGACCCCGGCTGGAGTCTATCCTGTATCATTCATGTGCTCCTGGGATGGCCACTCTCTCTGCCTCCCACATCGCACTGCCTCCTCTTTCATAGCCTGCTTTTTCAAAGAATGGTCTAATGCTCATGGCCACTCCCCTCCCCAGCTCACAGCCCTCTGTAATATAACTGCCACACCATCTTCCCATGTCTTTCATTATGGACCTCTGATGTCACCCCCATCCTCTTCATCTCATAGTCTTTTCTGCTTGTGACTCAATTTCTTTCCTGCCTGACTAACCCTGTAGCGGCTCCTGTTCTGTTTCTGCCTCTCAGACTGCCTCTCCCATCTCTTCCTGAACTCCTTCCTCCCGCATCCCCCAGACCTCAACACTGTTCCCAAGCTTGAGTTGAGGAAGACTAGAGCACAGGCATATTGATACCCTACTTGGTGACTTCTGGAACTACAGGAAGAAGAGGGCCTCAGTGTGGAGAGGGGAGTACAGAACTCACTCAAAGCTAGGGCTCTAGCTGTGGGACCAGAAGCTTTGCAGATGGGCGGGTGCAAACAGTCAAGAAAATGGAGGTTGTGAGCTGGAGAAACAGCTCAGTGTCAGGGTGTGTCATGGAGTTTCTACTGTGATATGGTACAGTGACTATAAACAGCTTGGGGAGCGGGGAGGTTTCCTTCACTTCCACATCACAGTCTGTCACTGAAGGAAGTCAGGACAGGATCTCAAACAGAGCAGGAACCTGGAGTCAGGAGCTCATTTAGAGGCCATGGCAGAGTGCTGCTTACTGGCTTACTCCTCAAGGCTTGCTCAGCCTGCTTTCTTATATTACCCAGGACCACTAGCCCAGGGGTTCCATCCCTTCCACATAAGCCATCAGTCAAGAAAATTAACCACAAGCTTGCCTATAAACCAATCTGGTAGGGTCATTTTCTCAATTGAGGTTCCTTCTTTTAAAAGTATTCTAAGCTTGTATCAAATTTGGAGAACACTACCTAGCACAGGACACCTGCTAGCATATTTAGGAACTCGGGTTAAATCCTTAGTACCTGGGAATATCACAACAATCCGAAGTACTCAGAGGCTGCTGAGATAGGGGGGTTGCTGAAATTTTGAGGTCAGCCCTGGATGTATATATAGTAAGTTCCAGGACATAAGGAGTGAGATCATGGAGGGGAGAGAAGGAAAGGGAAGGGAGAGAGAGAGAGAGAGAGAGAGAGAGAGAGAGAGAGAGAGAGAGAGAGAGAGAGAGAGAGAGAGAGAAACAAGGAAGAAAGTAAAGAAGGGAAAAAGGAAGGGAGGGAGGGAGGGAGGGAGGGAGGGAGGGAGGGAGGGAGGGAGGGAGGGAGGAAGATGTTGAGTGTTGGTTTCAGCCCCTCTCTGGCCACTCCTCTGCCTGCTCATGATCCCAGAGGCTGATGAGGCTGAGTCCATAGCTTGGAGATATAGCTCAAATTCTAATTAGTTTTATTAATAAAAAAAACCCAAAGCTAGATATTAAAGTAAATGCTAAAATATCCGATAGGCAAAGGAGCCAGCCACCAGAGAGACTTCCTACCTCTCCAGAAATGAATGGGCGTGATACTGTCTCTACAAATCTTCAGACTGAATAGGGCTGAGATCCTGTCTCCACCCACCTTGTCTCTGCTTCCCTAGTGCTGGGATTACAGATGTGAGCCACCACCACCATCACCACCATCACCATCACCACCACCATCACCACCATCACCACCACCACCATCATCAACCATCATCGCCACCATCACCATCACCGACACCATTACCGCCATCACCATCATCACCACCATCACCACCATCATCACCACCACCACCACCATCATCACCATCACCACCATCACCACTGCCACCACCACCATCACCACTATCACCACCACCATCACCACCATCACCACCACCACCGCCATCACCATCATACCACTGCCATCACCACCATCACCATCACCACCATCACCACTGCCACCACCACCATCACCACTATCACCACCACCATCACCACCATCACCACCACCACCGCCATCACCATCATACCACTGCCATCACCACCATCACCATCACCACCATCACCACCATCGCCACTATCACCACCATCATCACCACCATCACTACCACCGCCGCCACCACCATCATCACCACTGCCATCACCACCATCACCATCACCACCATCACCACCATCACCACTGATCTTTGGGCAAGCTTTATTTGTTAGAGCACAGTGACCACTTCTGACATCAAATGGAGGAAGTTAGGTCTCTGTATGATAATATGCTGAATGATTTAAAAATGAGACAATTAAATAATAGAATAATTAATTTAGACGGGATTTTTGTAATGTTAATTATAAATATTATTTATTTTTGTTTTAACATTTAAAAAGTTGGTTAATATGAGTGCCAAGATAAAAGTTTTAGAAAAACTTGTTAAAACAGATTACTGAGATATTCAGGCCCAGACAGAGAAATTCAAAGGAGAACCAATCTCAGCACTGCATTATGAGGTTAGAGAGGAACAGCCTAAGGTTTTCAAACAACCAACCTTAATTCATCCAGTAACCTTACTGAAACTGCCAAATGATAGAAATCCCCCAGGGCTGTGTCAAATCTGACACATTCCTGTGAAAATGTTAGATTAAGAAAATTAAAGGAAGCAATAGTTTCATATGGGATGCATTCACCTTTTGTGAAGTAGATGTTAAACTTGTGCTCAACTTATAATAGAATTACCCCTCAAGACTGGAAAGATTTGGTTACAGCAGTCTTGAAGGCTGGTCCCAATTACAATGGAGGACTTGGTGGAAGCATGAGGCTAAGACCATTGAATAATGAAGTAGGGCCTGAAGTATTGAAATCTCCCAAGACCAGTTTCTTTGGGAGGGATCTTATGATAATGTAGAAAGGCAATATTTAGATGACAATCACACCCTGGCTTTATGCCATATGGCAGTCTTGAAGGCTTGGGACAGAACTGTAGAAGTAAGAAAGAAAATTGAAACATTTACAAAAGTTATACAAGACCCAAAAGAAATCTTCACTGATTCCTTAGAAAGATTGACTTCAGCAGTAAATGGAATAATACCAAATTTGGAATCTAAACAAATAATAATTGAATCTCTGTCTACTAAAAATGTAATACACAATACAAAAAAATGTAATACACAATGCAATACAAATGCCTTTGGACCATTAAAGGCAAGGTCAGTACTCTTGAAGGAATAAATCCAAGATACAATAAATATTGAATCTCATAACCATGATAATGCTTGGATAAAAGAGGATTTCCAGAGGTTTGAAGAAAAATCAAAATGTCAATGTTTTTCAATTACAGTAAACAAGGTCACCTAAAAAGGAATTATAAACAGGGCGTTTCTACAAACAATGTTTTTTTAAAGAATAATACCAACAGAAAGTCCCTCCCTTCTGGATTATGTGGAAGGTTTGTCAAAGGCAGGCATTAGACTAATGAATGAAGATTAACAAAAGACAGACAAAGTAACCCTTTGACACTGGGAAATTCCTTGGGGGAGCCTCTTGCAGGGCACTGCATCACATGTGGTTCAGTGGTTTCCTTTCATTGTGGAGGAAACTCCTTCTCAAAGCAATTAAAGAATATAATGTTTACTGTAAAACAAAACAAAACAAAAAACCCACACTGCTCTGGATGATAGAGCAGCTGTAGAAGAGAGAACAAAATTTTCAGGAGAAACTGGAACAAAATAAAGGCCTCTTGATTAGAAGAGGTGACAATTCATCAAACAGTGTGACTGACCATTCAGTCTAAACTAACTTATAAAACTAGCAAACACTTTTTATTTGATCAGATATAACTTGCCAACAGGGAAATTCCCCAAAGTTAGGGGCAGGGTTTTGTTTTGTTTTTCCAGGAAAATAAAAACAACCATCTTGAGGAATTTAATGACTTTTGGACATATAAGTATCCAAAGAAAAAGGAAAAGCCACCCCCCCAAAAAAATTAACAAGAAAAGGAATAGTCTGACCTAATGGGATCTCTGAAGTCTCCGAAACGATAATGGGGCCCCACATTGATGATTCCACGTGGACTGTGATAACACCCCATTAAGCTGACAGATATCAACCAGAGATCAGCTTTGGACTTCAAACTGTTGAGGACAATTTCCAGGCAGCTCACTGAGATGATCCACCCTCACAGACTACTATAGCCAGGACTTGAGACAAGCCCTGCATGTTCCCGTTATGCAGAGACTGGAGAACAAATGATACAGCTGTCTCTCCCAAGACTTGACAATTAACCCACATTTTTCTTTTCAGGATCACCTAACGATGCCATTGCCCCCAGACAGCAGGAAGTAAATTTAAGAACATGACAACGATATTCACAAGAGGTGGAGTACGTGGTTTTCGGTTTTTAAATGGGTTATTGATATTTGCCATTGTTTAGGGTAGTTGTTTTAAATATTTTACACTGATATGAATCTTTGTATATTGATACAAATTTGATACTGTTTTTGTTAGAGCATATTGTACATACATTTCTATTCTTGTTTAAGGTATTATACCTACACATCTCATTTAACAATAGTGTGCAAATTGCTAGTCCTTGAAAGTTATTATTACAAACAGCTTAGGGTGATAAAGAAATACAGGTTAGCAGTTAGTCACCTATTACAATTTAACTTGTAGTCATGTTAGGTCAAACAGATATATTTTAGGTAGACAGGTGATCTTTAATAATTCAGAGATCTACAGGATATGGCATTTGAGATGTTTTAATAACATAGAATCTTTTTTTTTTTTTTTAATGACAATGAGACATGTCTGCTCCTGGCAGAACCAATATACCTCAGGAAAGATGATGGGCATCGAAGAAACTTCATATGGAGTTTACTTTCTTTGTGGCAAAGGTACCAGTGGGCAAGAAAGAGCCCTTGCCTCAACTGCTGACAGTATGCTGTCCAAATGGACAAGCAGGACACAAAAGAAAGGACTGGGCTGATGTTTCACTGGGGCAAGGATGGGCATACAGGCTTTTGTTGAAGAGACAGTGGCTGTGCTCTCTTAGGAAAAAGAGAAGAGACAAGAATGACAGCCACATCCCCTCATTTGAAAAGGAATAAGAAGGAGCCTTAGGGACCTTTGCACTATAGAGTCATCAGCAGCGATAATGAAATGAACCACAGCAGCACTAATAACCCCAGGCCAGAAAGTGAACCAGAGAACAGCTTAGACCAGAACATTGCTGAACTTAACGCCAATATCTCTAGTTCTCCCACGAAGACTATGCACTGTGCCAAGGTCAAGGTCCCTACTCCCACATTAACCAGATCATGAAGGAGGCTCATTTCTACAGCCTACGTCAGAAATCTTCCTCTCTTATTTATACAAAACAAAAGCATTCACACACACACACACACACACACACACACACACACACACACACACACACACACACGACTGCTGAACCTTGCCAAGATAAGGTAGGTCAGCCCTTCAGAATATCTGCTTCACAGAAAAGTCAGTCAGCTAGGCATGTAGGCTAAAGATGGATGCCCCAACATTGCCAAGGTACCTTGGGCAACTGTCCAAGAAGTCAGCTGTTTCTGTCATTTTTCACATTTTTGGGAAGTTGTTTGCTTGCACTTCCTGTTTACTTAGTTAATATTATTTTCTTCTTGGGTCCCTGGTGGAGTTGAAGATTATACAGTTATAGTTTTCCTTATTAACAAATTCAGAAAAGAAACTCACTAAAGAACTGTAAAGTGTATAAGTATCTATGAAGATACCTCTTTTGGTGCATGACATTAAATTCCAGACAAGTATGAAGCATCCTGGTATGTATTCAAAGTCCAATGTACAACCTATGAGCCCAAAGAGTGACCAGGAGTCCAAAGTCAGAATCCAGGCTCCAGGATAGAAGCCTGTTCAATTCACCAGCCAGAAGACCCAGCGTCACTCGAAAGAATCAGCTCTTATCTGAATTTCACAATGAGAACCCTGGTACCTGATCGTTCCTCAGTTTTCTTTCACTAAAAATTGATGTCATGTCTAACAGGCACCCAAGGTGAACCCAAAGAAAGCAGCATTGAAGACCAGTATCCACAAAGCCTCTGCACCTGTCCTTTTATCCAGGACCTGTCAAGGACACAGCTCTCTCCCAGGCTACACATTCAGGCCAGCACAACACAACATCAGCTTGAGAATGCACAAAGAACAACCAGGCTTTGGGATCTCATTAGTTCCCAAGCCTAAATGTCCTACAAAGGACAAGTCTGTTTCTCAGAGCCAACTTAATTTAAAGGACTCTAAGATACTTGGGTCCAGTGCCACAAAGAGTGTCCTATGTGAGGACCTCCTGGAATCAACCTCCTCAGAAGACAGCGATGAGTAGGGTCCCATCTCCTTCAACACAGAAGGCTTAGCTGTAAACTTAAGTAAATGATGGAGTGAGCAGAAAAAAGAGACCTGAGCAGCCACATTCTGAAAATGGAGCATCCCAAGATAATATTAGGAGAAAGACACTGAGTGTATATATATATTTGTATATATTTGTATATATATACAATATATACAAATATATATAATATATTTGTATATAATATTTGATGTGAAGACAATGTTAAAACTAGGCTACTTGAGATGGCGTGTCTTAATTTAGCTGAAAGATTTACCCAATCAGGACACTGATTTAAAGTCTCCGAATCCAAGCAAGGACAGACCTTAACCCCAGGCTCCAAGACCACTCTTTTATCCTGCTCACCCTACTCTATTCACTAGGGAAGGGCTCTTATCTGTTGCCACTCATTAACACCTGTGCTCTAGAGATAACATGATTAATCCTTAAGAATAGAGGCCAGAAGATTTTGATGCATAATTGGTCAAAGGGCCCCAGGGTGACAGGAGGTAGCTCTGAGGGACCTCAGAGGGGATGGGGTCTTGGCAGTCAGAGACCATCTCAACTCCTGATGCTCCTCTTCCCTAGAGAGAGGGGTTTCTCTTTGTACTCTTATCTCTGGGAGCCAGTGACAGTCTTTCCTCTAAGACTGCTGATCACGTGGCATGTTATCTCTTCTGCCTGTCATCGCCAAAGCTTTGGGCCTGTTGATGTCGGATGAACAGCACCTGAGTGCCAAAGGGACCTCTGTTCTTGGCCTTATCTCCGGCCCCAGTATCCTGCTTGGGTTCCATGTTATTGTCCCTACGGGACAGTCACTGAACCCCCCACAGCATTCCCTCAGGCACTGAGATAAGGCACTGTCAGAACACTGGAGTTCTGAAGTCAAAGTCTGGGGGAGGGGCAGTGACCAGCTGGCATTTCTGATCCAGTCCATCGTCTGTTGGGTACTGCAGCTGCCCTGGCTGAACCAAAGGCAGAGAACTTGGTTTTCAGAATGTTCCTGGATTCAACACTCAGCCCCTTGGCATCCCAAGCCTTTCCGTTATAACTGTTCTCTCCCTCCGATGAAGGAGAGAAAAATAGGTCAGAACCACGGACAGCGCCCTATGGGGCCTTTTGAAGAGAGGCGTGAATGGAGAGGGAGAGAGAGAGAGAGAGAGAGGCCAGCAAGGGAGGTGAATGGGGAGGGAGTGTCCGAGAAGGGGAGAGTCTCTCCAAGGATCAAACCGTGGTGAGGCATTTCTGAGTCTCCACTTTCAGCTGGGCCTGTGGTTGAAGAGAAGACAGCTTAGCTAAGACAAGGAGAGACTGGAGAAGTTGGGGACAATTAGACACAGTAACAGAGATCGAAGAGGACAGAATTGAATCTGAAAGAGTTGCATCTTGAATAAAAAGCCAAAAACAGCTCTCCAAGAAACAAGAGGGGGGGGGGTGTTTTAAAAGTAGAGAAAGATGTATTAGCTGCAATGGGCAAGGAGAACAGAGTTATTTTCAAAACGACCACGAACAAAGTGTGAATGTTAAGATCATAGCTGAAGGGCACAGTATGGAGCAAGCGGAACACAAGGTTGATTGACGTGTGCCTCAGTTTCCTCACTCACAAATCAGGGATGCCACTAGCATTTACCCCCACTCTTTTGAGGATAGGATGGATATTTCTGGGCCCTACCTGTGCAGGGTCTGAAGAGTATTCCACAGATGAGAGTCCCATTAACTCTCAGCAGTTTTAAGTCTTCTAATTTGAAACACTGTATGCACCGACTGCAGACACAAAGTGGTTAAGAAAACTGGCTACTCTTCCAGATGACCCAGGTTCAATTCCCAGCACCCACACGGCAGCTCACACCTGTCTGTAAATCCTGTTTCAAGGGATCTGTCACCTTCTTCTGTGCCCCTCAGGCACTACATGCACATGGTGCACAGACACACAAACAGACAAAATACCCCCACACATAATATAAAAATAAAAAATGATATGCAGTTTTATTTTATTAACCTTTCCTCTCAGTGATAGGCTCAAACCCAGGGCTTTTTTTGGGAACATGCCAAGCAAATGCTTTACTGCTGCACCTGACCATCCCCATCTCAGACACGGCAATCTTAGGGCTGAAGTATAAGTCTCTCATAGCTAAGCATTTCATTGCTGTACAAGCAAAATGCAAGCCACATCCCCTTGCCCTGTGAGGTAATATTCAATAGACACTTTTAAAGAAAGAAAGAAAAAGAAACTCAGAGAATGTACACATGGTGAGGCCAGAGGAGACAAGGCTAATCCTCAAAAAGACACTATTCTTGCACAAATTCTATTAGGTATTATAATAAAAATCTAGAACTAGATGTTAGGGGGAAACTGAAAAATCAGAGAGGCAGAGGAACAAGCCATAACCACTTCTCACCCAGTCAACTCCTGAGGCCTGACTCCATAGATCCTCAGACCGAATGCTTCTGAGTCCTCAGCAGTAAAGGGAGAGTCGAATCCTGCCTTCTCCCACCTTATAATCACCCAGCAATGTCACATCCTGGTTCAAACATCCTACTTCTGGGATTAAAGGCTTGTATGTCTCCACTCTGTGACTTTTATAGCTAAAATCTGTGACTGACTCTGTCCTCTAATCTTTGGGCAAACTTTATTAGATACACAATATATCACCAAACACTCTTAGTGGTTTTTGGGTTCAGAAGTCATGATTAGGTGAAAACTAGTCCCCAGAACCAAGCCTGGCTAAGGATACACCAGTTCCCCATCTCGTGTGTCTGGAAACCTTCTAGATGAGAAATGATTCCAGTGGTCCCAGCTCCTTCCAAGTTCCAGAAGCCAATAAGACCAAGTCTGTGCCAGTCATGACTGAAAGCCATTTGCTTCCTCTGATGAACCAGTGAGGCAGAAAATGCAGATAATAAAGAGAGTTAATGACAGGCTTCCCCAGCTGCTGGAGTTGGCCCCTGGGGAGGGAGGAGCCAATGAGCTCTTGAGCTGGGAGTCTCAATTTCTTCATCTTTACAGTCTTGCGCAGACCCCTTCCTGGGCTGGCTTTCTGCCTGGGACAATGAATGTGGAGGCTCATGTAGTGAAACAAAACTCAATAGGTTCTGGGAATATTTGTAGGTCTGTGGTGGGAGGCGGGGGTGGGGCAGGGTAACTTGGTTCTCTTGAAAAAGATCACCAGCTGCTTCTCAAAAGGAACATCCTCAGATATTCCACCACAGAGGTGATGAGCATGCAGGAGGGTCCTGATCTGGAGTTCATGGTTAATAACAACAATAATAAAAACTCACACCAGGGAGGGGCAATGTGTGCCAAGTACCATGCCTTACATACAATACCCCAGTTAGCTCCAGCAGCAACCTCTTCAAAAAAATCATTTTTAGATTTATTTATCTTATGTAGATTGGTGTCTTGCCTAAATGTACATGCATGTACTGTGTGCATGCCTGGTGCCCGGGAGGTTGGAGGAGTGCACTGAATTCCTGGAGCTGGAGATATATAGAGACAGTTATGAGTTACCACATTGGTTCTGACAATCAGATTTAGGTCCTCTAGAAAGTCAGTCAGTGAGATGAGCCATCTCTCCAGCCCCACAGCAGCCTTTTAGCCATGATCCTGTTAGCGCTTTTATTGTGTTGTTGAGGAGTCTAACCTCAGAAGTGTTATTTATTCCTCCTACTGGGGATATGGCTTAGTTGTAGAGTTCTTGACTAGCACACACAAGGTCCTGGGTTCAAATCCATCCACTGTATGAATGAGCATGGTTGCACACACAGAACTTAGGAGGTGGAGGCAAGAGTTCAAGATAATTATCAGATACACAGTGAATTAATGGACATCCTGGAATACGTAAGACCCTGGCGTTATTTTGAGAACTGTATTATTTTTATGGGTCAAAAAAAAAATACTCAGTGGGTTTGGGAACTGTGGGGGTATTGTGTTGTTTCATGGTAAACAATTGTCCCACCCACTGGTTTAATAAAAAGAGCTGATTGGCCAAAGGCGGGCAGGAAGTGTAGGCGGGGCTACCAGACTAAGAAAATCTCTGAGAAAAGAATGCCAGACAGAACACCAGAGAGAATTCCAGAGAGAGGCCCGGAAGAAGCAGAGGACAACCATGCAGCTCTAAAGAAAGGTACCGAGCCGCATGGCTGAACAAGAGACATGGGTTAGATGAAGGGTAGAGAGCTAGCAAGTGATATGCCTGGGCCTGAAGCTGATCAGCCTAAAACTATTGAAAGTGTCTGTGTGTCTCTGTAGGACTGTGGGACTGCGGGATTGCGGGTCTGCGGGTCTGCAGACCTAAACTTTGAGGTTAGGCCCGAAAGTCTGGGCCAGAAACCTCCTACTACAGGGAACCAAATGTGACCACACTTTTCTCTCCCATTACACTTTCTGTGTAAACCATCAGTCCATTTCATTCATATTCTTCAGTGTTTGGTCAGCCTTGTACTAAGGCTGGAGATGTAGCTCAGTGGTAGATCATTTGCCCAGAATGCACCAGACCCTGGACCCCATCCCCAGTGCAGCAAAAAGGAAAAAAATAGTTGTCAGTATGTGAAGAAAGTGGTCGTTAAACCAAGCCTGTTACTTCCTTCACTGAGACTCTTTACCTTTACCATTGAAACTTTGGGTTGCGCGTTCTTCTAGAAGTAAGTCATGTGAGTGACATTTTTGAGTTCATAGTCAACTGGAGCCTCTTTCGTGTGAGGTGAAGTCAGTCAGTGTTGACTGATCTAATTCACACAATGTTCAATGGTGTCAATAGGTTTTAATGTGTTTGGGATGTGACTCAGTACTGGCGTGCCTGCCTAGCACAAGGCCTCACACTCAGTCCGGAATTATTTTAAATGCTCCTACTTCACACTGTATTCCAACAAATAATAATTTGTTGAATGATGTTAATAATAATGTATGTCATTCACAATTCAAGTTCACAAAAATCTGCCACCTCACAAGATCAGCTCTGAGATTTACTGCAAGATCAATGATTTGGGCTTCACGAAAAGATCAAAGATTCGAGACCGACATTCTTTCAGTTTCCAGAGCAACCTCCATCTGTGGTGGCAAAGGTGGTAAAGTTGCCAGCTCAAGGTCAGTCTGAGCTGGAGTGAGACTATCTCAAAAAGCTGAAACCAAACCATATCAGAGGAGCGTGCACTGTTGTGCACAGAGAGGATCATTAGATTTCGTGACACAGCATAGCACCTGCTGCTGTGTTTCTCCTTGGCCAGAAATGAACTTATGGAAGATGCCAAAGCCTTAGAAACCACAGGCCAGGCGCGTGCCTCTGAAAGGAGCGGATGCAATCCAGAGTGCCTCTCGCCCCGCCGTCAGCACTTTGGACAGCTCAACCGAGATTACAGCCGTCTCCGAGGAAAGCTAACTAAACAGAAAAGCATTTTTACATTATCTTTCCTCCACTTCATTATTTAAACAAGTGCCCCTGTTCACACACATGCCTTCTCTTTACACTCTTAAGCCTCCCTCTCAGACTGTTTGCTTCGCAGTCTGCAATTCCCCAGCAAAACGGCTAGCTACAACCCAAGCTTCAGAAATGCCAATTTTAATTAAAAGTGTAATTTTCAAATCTGCCCAAAGCTCAGGTAGGATACGGCACATTTGCCACCCTGTGATCTTTCTTGCTTCTTTGTTGACTGAAATGGGTGCTGTGCTAAGTGCTTTGTCAAATCTTCACCAAAAAGAGGTTGGGAAGTTGACATTTATACCTTTATACTGGCAAGAAAAGTGATATATTAGATTCACCCTTCTTGCTACAAAATCTCGATATGGCTTAAAAAAGGTATTAGGCCAAAAGGTCCCAAGTGATGGCTCTTTTGATGCTTCAGCCCTTAGGGCTCTTCTCTGACTGCTGCTGCTGGTAGCAGTAGAGGTAGAGGTGGGTGGGGGGTGGGGGTGATAGAGGTGGGGTGGGGATGGGGATGATAGAGGTGGGGTGGGGATGGGTGATAGATGTGGGGTGGGGATGGGTGATAGAGGTGGGTGGGGGATGGGGTGATAGATGTGGGGTGGGGATGAGGGTGATAAAGGTGAGGTGGGAATGGGATGGATGTCGGGGTGGGGGGTCAAATGTAGATTCTTTGAGTCCAGTTTGGAAGGTTCAGACTCAGTAGTTTGGCATATTGCCACAGAACATGGGTGTGTGTTATGGTGAGCATGTGCATGTGTGTGTGAGTGTGAGTGTGTGTGTTCCAGAGGTGGACAGCCAGTAATGTGATGGTTAATCTTGGTTTACAACTGACTGCACTAGGAACCAACTTAAACCCAAGCTGCTGTGTACTCTTGAGAAGAATTTTCTTAATCAGACTACTTGAAGCTGGAAGACCTATCCTAAATCTGGGCCACACCTTCTAATAGCAGCCCACATATAAAGACACAGAAGGACTTCGATTTTGCCCACTTGCCCTCACACTCACTGGAAAATTCTTCTATCATGTTCTCGTGAAATTCCTTCAACAATATTAGACACTATTTCTTTGAGATTCCAGCAGGTCTCCAGGAATTCCCCAGTCCTTCAGTGCCAGGTTGAAGCTGTAGGGCATCCAGCCTCATGGACTGAACAGCTACTAGTCATTATTAAAAAAAAGTCTTTAGATGATGCAAAAAACCCACTTTAATAACTTCCAGGAAGTAGACCTTAAGGGTCTAGACACAATCCTATGCACAGCCTCCTAGGAGCATAGCTCTCTCTAGCATTTGATACTTGCATTCTGGTGTCTGCAGGAAACTCACCTCCCACTTCCCTGTGAATGTAAGATAGTGCACTGGACAACAACTTAAAGATTATGGTTGTTTGTTTGAAGACAGAGTCTCATGTAGCCCAGGTTAGCCTGGAACTCACTATGCACCTGAATATAATCACATGCTTACAATGCCCCTGCCTCTGCCTCCCAAGTGCTGGGACCACAGGTGTTCATATTCTGCTTTATGTGGTTTCTGGAGACTGAACTCAGGGCTTCATGTCTCCTAGGCAAGCACTCTGCCATCTGGGCTGTGTCATAAGCATTGGCTTCATGGTCTAAACATGCAAAAATCTCCTGCAAACCAAAATGCAAAGAGAAACCACTTGACAAAAAAAATAGAAAGCAGTGAGTTAGCATTCCTAAAGAAGAAAATACAACAAATATAGATGCATGAGAAGATAATTAACTTTTATAAGTATAAATTAAAAAAAAAATAACAATAGTCTCGGTTTTGCTTCGGCTTTTTGTTTCTGTATTTTTTTTCTTCTTTGCTCACTTGTTAGAGATTTCATCTCAAGTGGGTAGGTGGGGGTGGGGAAACACCCTGAGAACTGATAGCACCCAGTGGTGAGAGGCTGTAGATAAATAAGAATTTCCCATGCTTGCGGTGAACCTGTGAATGACTGCAATCTTTGAGAGAGTAACCTGTCAGGGTTCATCAAAGTCAGAGCATGAATTCTTTCACTTAGCAATTCAGCTTTGGGTTATCTATTCTGCAGGAAGAAAGGCCTCAGACTGTGGAGGTATAAGCAGTGGACGTCTATTGAACATTGTGCTGGTGGAAACTGGAAATTACCTGAAAGTCAATAAAGAGAAACTGGTTGAGTGAATTCTCCTACATCCAAACTGTGCACTATTCCATAGCTATTGGAGGAAATAATCAAAGGGTACAGAAAAGTTTATTGTAAATGATGTCCACGGTAGGTGGAAACATGAAAATATCAAATTGCAGAGAAATTAGAATGCACGTGCTGGCTGGTTTTATATCAGCTTGACACAAGCTAAAGAGAGAAGGGATCTCAATTCCAAAAATGCCTCTACACGTTTAGGCGTAGGCAAGCCTACAAGGCATTCTCTTAATTAGTTCTTTGATGAGAGAGGTCCATCCCCTTGAGGGAGCTGCTATCCATGGGCCGATAGTCCTGGTTCCATAAGAAAGCAGGCTGAGCAAGCCATGACAAGCAAGCCAGTATAGCCTCCATGGCCTCTGCCTCAGCTCCTGCCTTCAGGTTCCTGCTCTGTGTGAGGTCCCGTCCTCACTGCGCTTGATGATGAACTGTTAGATGGAACAGCGAGTGAAATAAGCCTCCTTTTCTCCACAAGTTTCTTTTGGTCATGTTTTATCACAGCAATGACAATCCCAATTAGGACAATGTGATACCACTTTTTAAAAGAAAAATAAGCCCAGGGCTTTGTTTATATCCGTGTGCAAAGTTGGCATGAAGACTATTTACTAGTCCATTTTGTGGAATACCTGGCTCATTGTGTGCATTCTGTGATCTGAACTTTGGTCCTCATGACTGTGCAGTAAGCTCCTAACCTCCAAGCCAGACCTCTGGATCTAATTTTATTTCCTTTGTAAGACAAGGCTGTGAAGGGGATGCATCATGACACTGCCTTCTGTATTTATGTCTGCGTTACAGATAACTCTTACAAATAAACTGTATATAGTCTATCGACTGTCAAAGATCATAAGGCCTGGATTCAAGCTCCACCTACCTTGGGGAATTTATGTCCTTCCCCAATCCTGACCCAGGCTCATTTGTGTCAAAAGTCCCAAGTCACCCAGAAATAGCTTCATGGAAATGCCCATCCTGGTTGTGGTAGATAATTACCCATGTTAGCATGATCAGGTTTAGAATTGCCTAGGAGATTGGTAAGGCTACAGATGTGTCATGAGGGTGTCTCTAGATGACACAAGGAGGAAAACCTGAATGTGAGTGGCACCATCCCATAGACTAATGGCCTGGACAGAACAAAAGGGGGAAATAAAAGAGATAAGACACTGACTGCATTGTTCTCTTTCCCTTCCTCCTGGCCAGCAATGATATGAAGTGGGAGGCTTCACCATGCCCTTCCTCCATGAAAAACTAAACCCTCTGAGACAATAAACAAGAATAAACTCCTTTCTTAACTTGCTTCTGTCAGGTGGTGGGTCACCGTGACAGGAAATAGCGCTCTGGTGTACCCCTGTAGAACTTGTGGAGGAGATACCAGTGTTCTGTTGTCTGATTCCATGATCACATTATACACTAAAGACTTAACCCATTCCAGGGACTTGAGTGCAGAAATCCAAGGCAATATCATGGTTCTTCGGCAGAGTCTCACTATGTATTGCCTGGCTCCTTCCTCACCCTGTGAAACTCTTGGGCCTGTCTGCAACTCTCTGGAGATGGTTTAAGGAGTCCAAAAGACTTCAGGTCTCAGGTGTGCAAATACACACACATGCATGCACATACACTCACATACACTCTCACATGCATCCCTTCTCATCATACATCACAGAGCAGGATGTTGCCTCCAGAAGGTTCCTTGAGTTACTTTCAGCCTTCCCATTGTTGTGAAGGACTTCTCATGCTTATACACAGGGTGGAGAACCCAAAGGTAGAGGATTTTGCAACAAGACTTTTCTGTCCCACCATCCAACTCTCAAATCATGACACAGAGACTTCTTATTAATTATGAAAGCTCAGCCTGTAGCTTAGGCTTGTTTCTAACTAACTCTTATAACCTAAATTAACCCATTTATATTAATCTATGTTCTACCACGTGACTTGTGGATGTTACCTCTCCTCCTGTACATCCTGCTTGCTCTACATCTCCTGGCATCTCCTCCTTTCTTCTTTCCAGAGTCCTCTCTGTCCCTGGAAATCCCACCTAACCTCTTCCTGCCTAGTTATTGGCCATTCATTTCTTTATTAAGTGAATCAGAAAGTGACTTGGCAAAGACATCTTACAGTGTAAAAAAATATTCTGCAATAAGATTCCTTTTATTCCCTACTTGAAATATTTTAAACGTTATGTAGAGATAGATAGATGATAGATGATAGATAGATAGATAGATAGATAGACAGACAGACAGACAGATAGATAGATAGATAGATGATAGATAGATAGACAGACAGACAGATAGATAGACAAATAGATAGATGATAGATAGATAGGCAGATAGACAGATAGATAGATAGATGATAGATAGATAGATGATAGATAGATAGACAGATAGACAGATAGATAGATGATAGATAGATAGACAGACAGACAGACAGATAGATAGATAGATAGACAGATAGATAGATAGACAGACAGATAGATAGTCTGTATGCATGTCTATGCACCACCTGCCTGCCTTGTGGTTGCAGAAGACAGAAGAGGTTGGATCCCCTCGGAGTAGAGTTAGAGATGGTTCTGAACCAAGTGTGGGTGCTGGTAGCTGAACCTGAGTCTTGAAAAGTAACCAGTGTCTTAAACATGAATCCATCTCTCCAGCTCCTATTCTTTACTTATGAAATATTTTACAAAAGTAGATAAATTCAAGAATTTAATTGTGCACAGTTCACTGAATAATGATAAACACCATCAACGCTGTAACTCAGATCAGTGACTAGAGCGTTCCCTGGACCTGCCGATGCGATCTTCTTCACCCATGTCCTCTTCCTCTATCAAGAAAAAAAGTCACATTCTGGCTTCTGCTCTCAAGCATTCCCTCACTTCCTTTTATGGTATGCTGCCATTGTGCACATTCAAAAACAATATTTTTAAATGTATTTATTTAGCATTTGTTTGTCTGTTTTGTGTGCAACTGAAGTTTGGATTGGACCTTGCAGTTGTTACACAAATGCTCTACCAATGAGCTACAATTTCAGCTCTCCAAACAACATTTTAACCTTACTTGCCTTGTACTGTTTTGCAGTTGAACTTATGTTGTATGTGTTTGTTGACATTGCTGTAAGGAAGGCTTGGCATGTTGATGTGCCATCTGCTGTGTTCTGTGGGTGACCATACTACAGTGAACCATTTTACATGTATCAGGGATTTGGGTCATTTCATGCATGTCTCCTACTGTGTGCACGTCTCCTACTGTGCACACAACTGTCCTTAGGAAGAAGCACAACTTTGGTCACAACTTTACTAGACAATTTCCAGATGGTTTTCCAAAATGGCTACACAGCCTTTTATAGACACAGTAGCAATGAATGTGAATTCTCAACAACCCAACAAATCATTAGTTATTTTTGGAAGATCTTTATGTCTAAGTCTTTGAAAATATTGAACCTAGAACATTCCTTTTATGTAGGCTACCACCAACGACCCTTCATCCCAGCTGCCTCCCCACGCTGTCTGCTCCACAGTAGACATTACAGTGCTCAGTCACAGTTTTCTTTTGCATCCTGCCTCCCAGTAGACTGGGAGCTCCCTGAAGGCAGGCTGTATGTAGAGGACAGCGTTGGTGCACAGTTGGTGTTTGGTCCATAACTGTTGAACAGACTGGTTACAGTCCCTCCAAGGATCTCCTCAACCACCAGGAGACCAGGTGACTATCAAGGCTTTTCATAGAATTGTTGTGAAAACAACAAATAATAACTCCAGGGAAATTAATTGTCAGATCTGCTCTTTCATTAGTGGCTCATCAAAGGACTGTGAGACCCCAGGGAAACTCTTAAAAATAAGTAACCTATCAGCATGGGAGGAAAGACATCTTCTCCCCGGAAGCCCCCTCCACCAATACAGCATGCAAACAGACACACCTCCTGTGAATTGCCGGGCCTGGCCATTTAACACAGTTATTACCAACTCCCCCTTAGTGAATTACAGGCAAGAGCCTCGAGAGAGCTTTCAGAGATCTTCAAATGGATGTTTAAAAGCCTGCAGTTGCTCAGTCTCAGCTAATGGCATTTATTACTTGGAGAATAGGGTATTTACATAAAGCTGGATTTTTATTAGAGCGGTCAGGTGGTTCCTGGGAGGGAGGGTGGAAGGAGAAGGATGTAGATGCAAGCATCCTACTTCAGCGTCAGCAGATGTCAAGCTCTTGATTCCCCATGGAAAAAGTTAGTCCTCTCATATACCAGTGTAGGAACAAAGCCTAGGGGCTGAGTAGGATGGCCCTAGGGCAAGAGGGTGGCCCACCCCTACCCCCACACAATGCCTCTGGGTTTCCACGGAGTAAAGACTCAGTACCACGGACAGCTCACTATGCAGGTCATTGATTCCCTTGGAAGGCATCTCTCTTGCTTTTGCTTATATATATTTCTCTGACGATTTCGTGTACTTATATAATGCATTCTTACTGCCCAGAATAGCAAGGCTAAGTGAAGGTAAACTGAAGCCACGGGATAGTGGTTCAAGGAGCTTCTGTTAATTATCCATTGCTGTGGGGGGTTGAGAAATGGCTTAGAGACTAAGAACATTTAATAGTCTTGCAAAAGACCAGAGTTCAGATACCAGCACCCACATTGTGTGGGTCATGATCAGCTGTAACTTCGGCTCCAAGAGATCTGACACCCTATCATGGTCTCTGTGAGTACCTATATTCACGTGCAGATACTCCAACACACACACACACACACACACACACACACACACACACACACACACACCCTTTTTTTTTTCTTTTAAAAAATATATAACATGTATGGGCTTAAAACAAAGCATCGTGTTATTTCTCATGAGTTTGTGGATGTGACCGGGAGATCTTGCAGTTATGTGGATAACCCGTACAATTGCATTCAGCTTGGGGCTGGAGGGTCCGATTAGGAGTATGAATTTGATGGAGGAATGATGAAAGGGTGAGTCTGGGAGAGGAGCTGATGTTTGGTAGGTGGGCAGTACTGAGAAGAGCAATTCTAGGACGGATAAAAGCAAATGAATGACACAATGAAGGGGCTGCCAGGCACCCTAGGGATTGGTAAGTGGTTCTGATGGGAGAGCTTAAGAAAAAATTGAGAGAGAATGACTTTGGCAGAGGTAAGCAGGGCACTGGATACCTTATACTGTCCCATAGATTGAAGGGAGGGAAGTGACAAATATTCTCTACATAGCTGCCACCTCTGAGATGCAATGCTGGGTTCTTCAGGAGCCGTGTTCTTTCTCTCTCTCTCTCTCTCTCTCTCTCTCTCTCTCTCTCTCTCTCTCTCTCTCGGCATCCTCATCCTACACATGAGAACATTGAGGCTTTCCCAGCAACAGAGATGTGATTGGAACCTAGATGTTTTGGCTTCAGACTCGTGGTTCTGATTACAGTACTCCATAGCCTTTCCAAATGGGTAGAATACAAAAACTTGACAATACATGTATGTGCAGATCCCACAGATATCCACCCAGAGCCAGAAGAGATGGCACACACTTGCAATCCCAGCAATCTGGAGGTGGAGTGTTGTGTGACTTTTCCTGGGGAGGGGCACCGTGACAGTATAAATTATCCCAGTAAGTCGAGCTTGGTGAACCAGTGAGTTTATTGGTGTTACTTATGGGAGTGTGGGGTAGGTAAGGGGTTACCTTACAGGACCACGGATGCAGCTGCATCACTGCCAAGCCCCTCCAGCATGGGTGCTATAAACCAAAGCCACACACACTAGTACAGGAGATGACTCACAAAAATTGTGTCTCGGGAACTCCCTGTTCAATCTGCGGGCAGCTAGACCAGCCAGGGAGGTCAAGGTTGTTGGTTCCTAGCCTTGCTCACTCTGTCTACCCTTTTGTACACCAAATGTGCCTGTGCTTCTCTGATAGGCCTGGGACTGGCCCTCAGGGTGAATAAGTCGATGATGGATGGCACCCACAAACTACCTCCATCTTCCCTCAGAGGGAGGGCTGAATGCGTCAAAGCCAGCCCGTTTTTCTCGGCTCTTGCTCTCAGTAGGGCATGTGCTGACGACCCTGGGCTGGACCTAAGTCTCTCAGAGCCCTTCTGCATGAAAGTGTATCCTCTGGCTTCCCAGGGATCCATTCCTCAGAGTTTGGGTAATGGCCACCTGATGTGATAATGTCAGTAATTAACATCATGTGTCAAAGGGAGATCCAGAGCCTTCCTACAGGCTCTCAGTGGTCTGCCTGGTTCTAGAAGTGTGTATGCTGAGGGTATACACTCAAATAAGACCCTACAAAAGCATCCTGGAGAGCAAGCAGTTAAAAGAGAGAGAGATCATTGAAATGTGTCTTCTTTTATTAGTCTGATTCTCCAACACAAACTGTCCGACACCAGCTTAATTCAAATGAAATGCACGTCTCTGGCGCTCATAAAATGACTTTATCCGCAGTGAGGAAGAGCGATTAGGAGAAATAAATATGTGTATGATTGAGGGCAGGATGCCCAGTGACAGGAGATGGAGGATGAAGATTGCTATCTTGCTCCAGTCTAGGCTGGACCGCTGATGCTCTGGAGGCTGTCCCCTCACTGTGCAGAGGTAGATAGCCACAGAGTCAACCCTATTCTGACTGCACTTGGCAGCTGCCACTTAGGGAACAGTCAGCCTGGGCTTACCCTGGCCACTCTGGCCTCCTGGGGTAGTCAGTGCAAAGGAAACAGAAGATGGTATGTGGACCCAGCCTCGTTGGATTTGGAAGGCAGCTGTCCTAGTAACAGCTGTGTAGCCTTAGGAAAGTTGCTTAACCTAACCTCACTGTCTCCACTGGGAAACGGAGCTAGTGACAACAGTGTGGACCTTATTGCTCTACTTTGCTGCAAAGATTAAATGCTTAGCACACGCCAAGTAGTGATGGGTGACTGGGGATGTAGCTCAGTTGGTAGAGCACTCACCTAGCATGCTTGAAGCCCTGGGTTCAATTTTCAGGACTGTTTAAACCCACTGTGTTGGCACATGCACATAATTGCAGCAGTGGAGAGATGGATGTGGGAGAATCTAAAGTATAAGGACATCCTCAGCTACGTATCTAGTTCAGGGCATCCTGTCTCAAAGGGAAATAAACTGATGTTCTTACAGTGGAAGCCAGGTGGTTTAACAGTGCCAGCCTCTCTCTTCATTCTCCCACTGCCTTCCTGGGCTCAGACAGGACCACTCAGGACCTATGCTTCCTTGGGAAGAAGTCAGTTAGGGATGCGACAGGGCAAGCATGCCTATGACCTACTCCACCAAGCAACCCCATTTGTGCCTGAAGCTGCCTATTAGCAGGACAGCTGTGGGACTAGCCTCTGAGCATCAGACTCTTAGAACTTGGTGGCTGTGTGGCTTTAGGCAATTAATTTGCCTCTCTGGGCCTCAGCACACAGCAACCCTTATATCATAGGGTTGATACATCATTTGCAGCTGGCAGTTCAGTTCTGAAAGGGGAGACTCAATAAACACCAGCAACTAACTACTAGAACCTAGATTCTGGCCTATCTCTTCTCACATGTGAGTTAGATACCGGGTTTTTAAAGGGCCATTCTGTGGTGTAAGCATCTTAAAAAGTGCTGAGACCTATTCACACTCCTCTCTGTCTCTGTTTCCTCCATTCCTTCCTCAGATACCAGATGATGCCACTCCAGCCCTGTCCTCAAGATGCTCACAGCCTGGTGCAGAGACAGACTAGAAACCCACTGACTGTTCTGATACAGCTGTGGGTGTTTGGTGCTGTGAAAAGTGGTCAGACCTGGCCTGAAGAAGGCCTGTTCCCTGTCCCTGGGTCTCACCCTTACCCCACCATCTCTCCAGCCCCCAAATGCCAGTCTAAAACACAGAAGTAACCAATCTCCTCCTCTTGTGATCCCCCTCCCCTCTTCCTGCATCCCCTGTCCCCTCAGATTAGATGCCCAGTATTCTGTGTGGAGTTCAAGACCCTTCCAGAAGGAGTGCCACTCAGTCATCTGCCATGGTTTGGTCAGGGTCTTAAGTGGGTGTCCTTGCCAAATGAAGGTGGTACCTGAGGAGCCAGATAGCTCCTGTCTCTGGGTTCTAGAGAGCATTAATCTAACACCTTTTCCTGTTCATAAGGAAAGGGTCTGAGGATGAGATGGCAGCTAAAAACAGAAGCAGGGTGACAGGCAGTATCTGGGGTAGCCTGATGCTAATGAGGACCATCAAGTTAAAGGTGTTAAAAGTTGTGTTTTGCCCCTGCAGGACAAAAAATGACCATCAGGACCCTTCTCCAGACCCCCTTGGAGCAGAAGAGTATATTGGAGAAATGGGGAAGACAGCAAGGTCTACCCTGCGGCATAGAGCTTCCAGAACACAGGGCAGGTCTCTGTCCTTGCCAGGCTGGGGCCAACTTTGAAGTCCACCATGTCCCCACCATCAAGTCCTGTGCACATTCATTGTTCTCGCTCTGTTTCCAGACAAACCACAGTTTTCCTGTCTGTTGCCTGGAAAGACCCTATTGGCTGTTCTTCCTGGTCTCAGCTTAAAAGCCTCTTGCTCTGGGTGGCCGCCGTGGCCAGGCTGCCAGCCCTGAACTCACTCCTCTATGGCATCCGTTGTCTCTGTCCCTTCTCCTTCACATCTTATGGGGAAGGTCTCTCCTCTTCCATCTTCCTTTCCTCTTCATTTACTGTTCCTGACTGAACACAGTTTGTTTCTGCGCTAAATATTCTTGACATAATGTGAAGATTTCCACTGTAAAGCAACCAGCTGTAGCTGCATAGCGGCTGTGCCAGCCAGTCGGGCTCTTACTACTGAGATGGAATACGGTGCCCAAGGTCATGAGGTCTGCTGGCTGCCTTGATTAAGATCCAGTTTCAAACTTGCATTCCCCACTCCCAGTGTGGCCTTAGGCCAGCTGCTTAACCTCTCTGTGCTTCAGAAATGAGGAAGGCTGAAAATAGGTACTGTGTCTGTGGAGCAGCTGTGAAGAATACACAGGGCAGCATGGGTCTGAGCTGGTTGCTTTGAGTCTGTTCATTTTTGTGAGTGGGAGTTTCTGTAGTAATCGTGAGCAAAAAGCTCTTGGCTGCTCACTGTCGCTAGGGCCAGAGACAGTGTCAATTTCTTGTTCTTGTTCAATTTCCACATGAATCTAAAGTCTGGCTGGGAACCCAGACTGCTCCATTTATAGATGGAAAAATAGAGGCTCAGGAAGGTTAATTGACTTTCCCAAAGAGGTGGAAAGAGGTGGCTGAGACAGGCATGATGCTACACTCCCGTAATTCCATCACTTGGGAGGCTGGGGTGGGCAAGGCCATGGGGCTACTCTCCTCTCTCTCTCTCTCTCTCTCTCTCTCTCTCTCTCTCTCTCTCTCTCTCTCTCTTTCTCTCTTTCTCTCTCTCTCTCTTTCATACACACACACACACACACACACACACACACACACACACACTTGCATGTGCGCAGGCAACTCTGTCCTAGAGAAACTCCCACCCAAAGCCTTGGGTGTTTCTTGCAGTGGTTTTCAACCTATAGGTCTCAACCCTTTGGGGGTCAAATGGCCTTTTCACAGGGGTCACCTAAGACCATCAGAAAACACAGATGTTTACATTAAGATTTGTAACAGTAGCAAAATTACAGTCATGAAGTAGCAGCAAAAATAGTTTACTGTATTAAAGGGTCACAGCATTAGGAAGGTTGAGACTTAAGGCTTTGCTCTGCGTATACACGCCAAGCAGCTACTGATAACTCCTAACTCTGCTTCATACACAAGGAGGAGGCAGGGATCTATCTGTTTCCAGTGCTGGGTGCCCACTGTTGGGACTTTGGCAGGCTTTGTCTCCCTGGTCCAAGGCTCATGCTGCCTTGCTTTCTGCTTGGATGCTACCTAGAACCTGTCCCCCTCCCCTCCTAGACCCGCCCCCTCCCCAGGGAGAATCTCCAGACAGAACCACAACCAATTGCCCACAGTGTGCCAAGGAATGTGTGAGGTTTTCTTATGTATCACCATACACCTTGAGCTTGAGAAAGAAAAAACCGAGGATCAGAAATGTGAAGTTCTTCATGGTGAAAGGTGGTCCCTCGTTCTGTGGAGGGAGCTATGTGCAGCTGGCTTGGCAGGGGTGAGGGGGAAAGGGGCAGGGCCTGCCGGCTGGCTTTCAGAACATGAATAGTTATAAGGCAATTACAATGCTAATTTGCAGCCATAAAGAGCATAAAGACGGTCAGAAACTGGGCTGGGTCAGCCCCTGGAGATCCCTTGGCCTCACATGCTGGCACCTCCAGCCCTGAAGAAGCGACTCCTGCTCTTCATAAGGCTCTTCTCTGCCAGGTTCCTGTGGTGGCCTGTGGCTTTTTTTTTCTCCTGTGTCTCAGTCCCCTGGTCTGTAAAATGGGATGATATATAGTATCCACGCCAGGTTTGAAGGACATAGGCTGAGAGAAGAAGATTTCAAGTTCAAGGCCACCCTGGCTACATAGTAACACAGTAAGTCAAAGCTATCTTGGGCTACATAGTGAGAGCTGTCTCAAACAACTAAATAAAAAAAAAAATGAAAAATGAAAAAAGGACACGATACCCATAAAGGCCTAAGCAGAAAGCTTGGTGTTCAGGAAGTGTCAGTCAGCCAGCACAGGGGTGGCACAAACACTGGAGAGGATGCCTGGCATGTCCCATTACAGTGCACATGGTCCCGGCCTTGTGGTTGGGGAAGAGGCTGTTAAACTGACAGGGAAGCTGACAGGTTAGGATCCAGACAACAGAGTGTGTGTGTTGCTGGCTGAGAGGAAGGACTTCCAGGAAGAAGATCCATCTGTCAAGCTCAGAAGTGAGTTTACACTAGGTATGCTGGCGTACACCTTTAATCCCAGCATTTGGGAGGCAGAGGCAGGTGGATCTCTGTGACTTCAAGACCAGTCTTATCTATAGAGTGAAAGTGAGTTCCAGAACAGCCAGGGCTACTCAGAGAAACCCTGCCTCAGAAAGCAAAAACCAAACAAAATAAGTAAGTAAGTGAGTGAGTGAGTTAATTAATTAATTAATTAATTAATTAATTAATTAATTAAAAAGAACAGGAAGAGATGAATCTACATCTACGTTTACCAGAGAGAGGCTGGATTGAGGGTGAGGGACACGGCTTCTCACCATCTGTGTCTCATAGTCTGTAAGCACACTCACAGGAGAAGCCGCTCATCAGACACACATTGGCAGTTAACGGCAAGCGTCTAAGCATTCAGGCTGGGCTGAGCCACTGGAGAGTCTGATGTGATACTTATTCATATCAGCTCATAAACAAGGGAACTGGCCATGAGTATGTCCTTTGTGATGGGTGCTGTAGTAATAATCAAGAGTCCTTGAGTAAGAGATAGGCCAGAGATTAACATCAGGTGAGGTTATTTTGTATTTGTATATTTTCTATAAATTAATAATCATTATTATAATGTTATATAAAAATAATATCATTAATATAAAAACATTAAAATGTTGTGTGTCTATAATTTAATAAATTATGTAAATATATTAATATATAATTTATATTTATATTAGCATCAGAAAGAGCCTGAGGGAAAGGAGAGCCTAGCTTCTTTCCTCCTGAATCAACTCTCAGGGTCTTGGGTGTCTCCAGAAAAGAGGATTTATAGTCCAGTGCCTACAAGTGCTCAATAATAACAATTATTATTACTATTATTATTATTATTATTATTATTATTATTATTATTATGGTTTTTTGAGACGGGATTTCTCTGTGTAGCCCTAGCATACACCTTTAATCCCAGCACTTGGAAGGCAGAGGCAGGTAGATCTCTGTGAGTTTCGAAGCCAGCCTGGTCTACAGAGTGAGTTCCAGGACAGCCAGGGCTACACGGAGAAACCCTGTCCCAAACAACAACAAAAACAAAAAAGAATTGTTACTGTTTTATAAAATATAGGGTCTCATGTAGCCCATGCTGGCCTCAAGCTAGCCATGTTGCCCAGATTGTACACACTTGTCTGTGCAGTACTGGGATCAAAGCCAGAGTCTCAGGGCATACCGGGCAAGCACGTTACCAGCTATCACAAACTAGTTACCAGCCCAAAACTAGTTCTTAAGAGTGGAAATATGTTCTGTTTCCAGGGCTGGCCAGGGCTCCTCAGCTTTTGCCTGCCACCCTGGTCTCAGGCTGTTCCATCTCCCTGAACACATCCCTCATGCCCATCACTCCAACAGCAGACAAAAGGGCCATTCCCATCCCAGCCTGGCAAGTGGGAGGCATAAGAGTGGGGACTTCATGGTCATTATCAATGTGTTGGGGGTGGGGATGTTGTCTCCTGCAAAATGACTGCACTAGGGCAGGGAGGCTGGGGTGCCCCAGGCCCATCTCCAGTTCATTCATTGATGGAGACTTGGAAAAAATACTGATTTTTTTTTTTTTTTTTTAAATCAGGGAGACAGAGAGCAATCTGGGTTGCTATGCAACCAGCGCCTGTGCCCAGCAGATAACACCAGAGGAATTAACTGTCCTTGTCCTGCTCAGGCTCCAGAGGAGGGGCTGATGCCAGTGGTTGGACCACTGCCTCCCCCACCTGCCAACCTCTGATTCCATTGTGGAGGGGGAACCTGGAGCCAGGTCCCAATCCCTTGCTTTACAAAGACTATTCAAGGGGGACCTTCTTGCCTCCTGTTTAGGGGGCACCTGATTGCAGGGTGAAGAGGGCTTTTAGATGCTGGATGACCCTGTCTGCTTTGATCTGCAAATGAGCTGTGAACTCAAAACAAACCTGGACTGGAAGGGAAGCTGTGAGGAGGCCCTGGCTGGTGACAGGCTGTTGAAGGGCTGGCTAGGGCCTGGAACAAGATGGGCAGAATGAGGCCATCTCCTGGGGCTGCAGAGAGGTCTATGTGTTTGCTGGCCCCGCTCCTGCAACAAGCCTCTAGGCCCAAGGAGGAACAGGGCTGGGAGGAGGGGCAGGTCATCCTGAAACTGCCAGGGCCTTGGCGTTCTGGGAAGACCGAGGACTGTCAGATCCAGGGTTTGGAGAACTGAGCACAGCCTGTCTGAGGGACTTGGGATGAATGGGTGAGACCTAGGGAGACCCAGCAACACGTGCATGTGTTTCAGACTGAGCCTAACAGTGGAGTTCTCTGTGGGAGACCCTGTACTGTCTGTGAGCATGGGCCAGCAGGAGCCAGGATACCGGAGCAGGACCCATTTTCCCAGGAGCAAAGCCATTGCACCTCCTTTTCCTTCCTTCCTTCCTTCCTTCCTTCCTTCCTTCCTTCCTTCCTTCTTTCCTTCCTTCCTTCCTTCCTTCCTTCCCTCCCTCCCTCCCTCCTTCCCTCCCTCCCTCCCTCCCTCCCTTCCCTTCTCCCCCCTCCCTCTTTTCTGTCTATTTCTCTGTCTGACTGTCTGTCTTTCTCTTCTCCCCCCATCTCTTTCCTCTGAGTTGTAACCCTATCATGGCCAATAAAAGAATAAGAGTCTCTTGTCCAACTTTTGACCCCCAGAAGGGCAAATGTATTTATTTTTTCCACTTTCATATAAATAATGTTGTTTTCTCTTGGTGTAGGCAAGTGTTCAGACCCAGAATCTGGCTTTATGGTAGCAAGACCTGGGTTCAAACACATTCAGAGCTGTGTGATCTTCAGCCAGTCACTTTGCCTCTTTGTACATTGGCCATTTGTATCTTTCCCATGAACTTGCCATAAGGATAGAAGGGACTGTGTGCCAGGTTGATCTCATGATAAACTGCCTGCACTGTGGAAGAAAGCAGATTGCATATTGGTGCTTTCTTTTGGTTCAATCTTAGGGATATAGAACGCACATGGTATATGGAAGCCATGACTGCTGGCCTCTAGGTGCTAATGTACTGCAAGGTCTAAGCTTCGGGCTGCTGCTCCCAGTACCAGAGGATGCAGAGTGGAGATGAGGAAATCTCTGGCCCAGGAGAGTTCCCCAACATCAGAGGCCAAGTTTAGGGGCTGACCTTCCCCTCTAGGCCAGCAGCAGCCCCGATCCCACCTGCCCTCTATGTTCCTTGCCCCACTTACTGAGCAAAAGTCTTGTTTCCATGTTACCATGGTTACCATTTACTTGGGCACTCTCACACCAGGCTCCAAGCTAACAGGCTTGGCCGGCATTATTAACTCATTTGTTCCTAACAGCAGCTCAACTTGAATCTTGCTTTTAACCCTTTGAGGTCATCTGAAAACTTTATTTTGTGCAGACATCATTCCCAAACAGTAAAATTCACTTATTCTCACAGTACAGTTCCAGGAGTTTGGACACACATGGCCATAATCTATGTGATCATCTCTGGTGGAAGACCCTTTCCTTATCCCAGATTGTTCCCTGGTACTCAGGCTGTCAATGCTCCCAGATCCTCCACAGACCTTTCCTCCCACAGGCTGTCTGTCTGTCTGTCTCTGTCTCCCTCACCTTCTCTTCGCTCCCTCCCTCCCTCCCTCCCTCCCTCCCTCCCTCCCTCCCTCCCTCCCTCCCTCTCTCATTTTTTGCCTTTCTTTTTTGCAGAGTTAGAGGTGGGACTCGGGGCCTTGGACACCCTAAACAAGAACTTGAATCACCAGGCTACATCCCTGGCCCCTATAGATGTGCTTTCTATGTTACAGGTTAGTTTTTACTTTAAAAGTTATTCTAGCTATTATTATGTGTGCGATTGATGTATGTGTGTAGGCGTGTGTGCTGCTGATTATGTATAGCAGTCAGAGCACAGCTTTGGGGAGTTGCTTCTCCCCAGGAACTGGATTCAGGTCATCAGGCTTGTGAAGCAAGTGCCTTTCTGAAGCTAAGGCACAGGCCCTTCGCCTGGACTTTTCTACATCACTGGTGTCTGCTTCATGCCTGTCTCCTCTTGCTTTGGGTTTTTCCCTTTTACACTATTATTGTCCTTTAATTACACCTGACCCTCCTCTTTAATTACCGAGTAGTTGCTCCTGACTGATTTGTGAGCCAGGAAGCCTCTGGAGGAACTATACTTGCTAGCACTTTGTCTTGGCCCTCTCTCCCCCAAAACTATGAAGGCCTTTTCTGTTAAGACCATGGCGTGATGTTAGATGAGGCCCACCTAAAGAGTGCAGTTTACCTCTCCTTGAAGGCTTTATACACCAGGACCCGAGACTCAACAACACCCAAGGCTCTGAACCTCCACCAACAGATATGGGGATTTTCCAGCCCTAGAAGCCCAGGGCTCTCTAATCTCTGGCAAGCTCAGGGTGTAAGGGCCTCTACTGCCTTGCACATAAGTGAAAAACCAGGAATTGAATGTTTAATTGAGCTTTATCTGGAGATCTGGAAATCTGAGAGAAGAGTGAGTCAAGACCCCAAAGACCAGTCTTCCACATCTTTAGCTAGAATATTATGTGGGGGAGGGGAAGGGGGGAACAGTGGATTGATGTGGGAATGTCTTTCTGTATGCTGTGAATATCAATCTTTAAATAAAGGAACTGTTTTGGCCCATGACAGGCACCATAGAAAAAGTAGGAGGAGAAATCAGAGCATAGATAGGAGAAGCAGGGCGGAGTCAGACAGATCGAGCCAGAAAAGGAGCAACATGTAAGGAGCACAGGTGAGCCACGGCGACGTGGCAGACAGATTAGTGAAAATGGGTGGAGTTAAGATGAGAGAGCCAGCTAGCAATGTTCCTGAGCCATAGGCCAAACAGCATGAAGTTAATATAAGCGTCTGAGTCATTTCTGGGGGCCTAATCAGCTGTGGGCGGCTAAAGTGTCTGGGGCTGCAGGTCTGTGGGTCTGAACCTCTGCCGCCTGGGACCAGGAAACCTCATTACAACAGTGGATCATTTTCAAGTTTATTCTGCCCCCTCTAGCCAGGTTCTCAGTCTCGACTCTGAGATTTACGGGGGTTGTGAATGCCAAGGCTACAGAGTCACGACTTACATTCTTCCTGATCCAGGCTAGCCATGTGCATGCCATCAAGGCTGACCTCAAAGCAAGCACACCTCAGAAGGAGATTCTTCCACCAGAATGAAGTACAAGTGTGCTCCTGTGTTAGACTATCCAGTGTGACATTGAGCCCTTACCAGCCCCAGATGTCGGCAGACATGGTCTATGATCTGGAAGTAGCCAGGCAACAGGAAGCAGGGTATATTAAGCATATGAATCCTGTTAGGAGGCTATTTGACCTCAGCTGTGAGCTCTCTTAGCTTTGCCCAGCAGGGTTACCTTGGAGCTGTAGACACAAAGGACAAGTGAGGACAAGCTAAGTCAAGGCCAAGTTCTATAACTAGGGCTTTGGGTCAGTGCCCTCTGTGGTGACCCAAACTCGCCTTCATTCTGGTCTTAATCTCCTTCAGCCACCAGGAACTCTCAAGTCCTATTGACAAATTGCTGCATGGGGTGGAGCACACAGGGCCTGGCTGCCTGGTCCTTCTTAAAGTTAAGGTACTAACTACATCAGCTAACCTCATGAAGATGTAAACACTAGCTTTGAGGTAAGTTTTCCTGAAACACGGTTAGAACCTAACAGAAAGGAAAAATGAGTAAAACCAGTCTTGACTGGACTTCTGAGGGGTCACCACAGCAGGCCTAGATGAGTGAAGTAGCCCCAACCATAACTAAAATTCTTCTTGAGGTTGGTCAGGACTATGCTCTCTCAGCAAGGTAATCCTGGGCCACAGTGGGGTCTTCCATATTGATTGGTGCCCATAGAAGTTCCAGAAACTAATGTCTAGATAAAGGTTCTCAGTAGAAGTGTGGGAGGGCCAAGGGGGAGTGACTGGCAGGGCCTCATCTAATTTTCCCAATGGCTCTAGTCTGTTAGCTGGACTTCACTTTGTTGCCCAAACATTGTCAACATGGTAGGCATGGGCTCATTAGCTTTTGATTCTATGTGCCTGATCCATAAGGAGTCTGAGAGGAGCTGTAAGCACCACTGACTGACTTCTTCAGCCAGTCATGGGGACCTTTAGAGAGAGTGCTGCTTGGTGACCTTGGTGTCTGCCTCTTCATGGAACACATAGTTGTTCTATGAAAAGGTTGTCCCTGCACAGGGACTTTGAGCTCATGACATCCCTCACCCACCTGGCTTCTGTCCACGTCCATTTTTTAAAAGCTGGATGTGGAGCTAGAGAGTTGGCTCAGCAGTTAGTTAAGAGCACTGGATACAGGGCTGGAGAGATGGCTTGGTGATTAATAGCATTGGCTGCTCTTCTAGAGGACCAGAGTTCACTTCCCAGCACCTACATGGCAGTTCACAACTGTCTGTAATTCCAGTTCTAGGAGATTTGACACCTTCACCCACGCACATAAAATAAAAATAAATAAATAAACCACTGGCTGCTCTCAGGGGGAAAAAAACAAAACAAAACAGGATTCATTTCCCAGCACCCGCAACTGTCTGTAACTCCAGTTTCAGGAGACCCACTGTTCTCTTCTGGCCTCTATGAACGCGCGCACACACATATGATACACAGGTTTACATGCAGCCAAAGCATCCATACACATAAATATTTTTTTGAGACAGGATCTTATAATGAAGCCCTGGCTGTTCTGAAAATCACTCTGTAAATCAGACTGGCCTCAAACTCACAGAGATCCACCTGCCTCTGTCTCTCAAGGTATGCGTCCCACCACACAAGGCTTAAATAAATACTTAGAAACTGGTCACATAATGTATATTTATGAAATATTAAAATCAGATGAACAACATATTGCAGGGTGGGGTAAGTGGGAAACATAGAAATGAAAAACCAGTGTCTCACAGAGGTCTCTAGTGTAGAACATTACAGGAAGGGTGTCTCAGTCAACTGATCTACATGACTGCTTAAGGCTAAGTTTACATTTAAAAAAGTTAACTCACTATTATTGTATGCTTATGTGCTCATGCAAATACACCTTTGCACACAAGCAGAGGACAACTCATGTGGTCGGTTCTCTTTTTCCATCTTTATGTGAATCCCAGGAACTAAATTTAGGTCACTGGGCTTGTGTGACAGTCACCTTTACCACTGAACCATCTCGCTGGGGCCCCTAATATGAAGTTTGCTCAACACGGCTTCCTATAGCTCCTCTCAGTGGTAAACTAGTTTGAGTATCTTGGGAAGTTTCTACGGGCGTTGTTTATATTTTTGACTTCTGAAACAGAATTTCATTAGGTTTTCCAGTAGCTCACAATGGCCTGGGATTCATCTTGCCTCAGCCTCCCAAGTATTGAGGATTACAGGCAGGCACCCCAAAACTCTCCTTGAAGTTATCACACAATGACAATTTATTTGACTCAGCTTTGAAACTCTGCAACACAAACAGTGGGTTTATTTGGTACATTCATATTTATGGAAACTATACTGTAAGTTTTAGTAAATATAGTATTAATCAATACTAAAGTTTTTAGGACTCAGAAGCATATAAACGTGGCTAACAAAGCATTATATGTTTAAAAGAAGACTCAATAAAATAGAAAGCCATTAACTAATAAAATATCATATTGATGTTGAATGTTATAATTTTATTTATTTATTTTTGAGGGTTTGAGATGAGGTTTATTTGTGTAGCCCTGACTGTTCTAGAACTCACTCTGTAGACCAGGCTGGCCTTGAACTCAGAGATCTGCTGGCTTCTGCCTCCAAAGTGTAGGAATAAAGACATGCATCACCACTGCCCAGTGAATATTAAAATTTTTGTGCCATACAAACTCAGTATTTCTAATTTAAAAGGGTCACTACTGACTGTCAAATATTAAGAAGACTTTTTGACATTTCTTTCTGACAAGATTTTTTTTTAATGTGTGTGTGAGTGTGCACTCGCATGCATGCCATGATGTATATGATCTGAGGATGTCATAGTACATCTTTCCAGAGTTGACTCTTCCCTTCTACCATGTGGGTCCCAGGGATAGAATTCAAGTTGTCAGGCTTGGAAGCTAGTGCCCTAACCTGTTAGGACCTCTTTCTGGCCCTGGTAGGTTTCAAGGGACTATGTGACACCACAAATGTGATTCAATAAATATGACATCACAAAGTTTCTTGAAAATTGAACTTTAATAAAAAGGCAAGTAAATTAACTTTAAAATGTTAATTTTTAAAAATCTGGCCTCAAACTCTATGAATTACCAGTGGAAAGTCCAAAGGCTTGTTATTCACAGGATGCTGTGCCAGGCCTGGGCAGACCCTAACATCCCTTAGGGTGCCAAATGGAGCAGGGTGAGGTGAAGCCAAGAAAAGAAGCGTGGGGCCTGGTATCTGGAGAGTACAGATTAAGAGAGCACGCCCTCCTGTGAGGGGAAACCAAGGCTGCTTCCAGGAACCAGAGGTTTGCCAAGGGGTTTTCTCAGGACCTGGCTCACAGCTGGGGTCAGGTGGTCATTTGCCATTTCTCCACCCTCTTACTTTGAGCTCTTCGAGGGTGCAAACAAGGTCCAAGCTAGGTGGTCATAAGGGACGAGGTTCTGTGTAAGGCAGAGGATCCAGAGGGGTATGTGAGTGTGTGTGTGCACGCGTGCATGCGTATGCGTGTACGTGGCTAGCATATATTTTCTACAAATACGAAAAATCTCAACCAGAGGGGAAAGTGGGGTCTCTTCATTTCCCTACCCCCACCCTTGCAGCCCTGTTAATTTTGCTCCTACCCACCCCTCTCTGTGACTCACTCCCACCTCCTCAGATCCATCAGGGCGATTGTTCTCTGGTCTCCTCAATCCAAAGCTCTTGATGGATTTGGTAATTGGGGTAATTACGGTAATTTTACCTTAAAGACAGACAGCTGTGGATTCCCTATTGGGGAGCTCCTCCATGGGCCTCCTGCCAGTGTTCAGGGACAATGGCAGTGACTCCCATTCTCCTCCCCCCAGAATACAAAGTGGCTGGGTAGGGGTGGGTGTTACGAATAGACAGCCTCTCTGGCAGCTCAGGGTGGGGGCTGGGACAGCATAGTGTCATTTTCCACTCTACCACCCAGCACTGGTTCTAGGGTTTTGTCAAGCCCAACACATACCCCACCCCGGCCCGGCTCACCCCTGCCACCTTTTTCCCTTTGGGGTCTGAAAACCAAACAGATAAACCTCGCTGTCCCTCGTGTGTGGATGAAGTCCCCTAACAACGCCTAAACGCTTCCCAGCACTCATCTTTGTAATCTCCAAGGACGAGGGACAAAAAAAAGAATGATAGACCTGGACCTTGTTTGTCGTTTGTCCAAAGCCAGGGACCTGAAAGCACCTGCCAGGCTCTAGGAGCCAGAGCCCGCGCTGCCCCGCCCCCAGCGGCATCTTGAAGAACTGCATCCTAATCCACGGCCCCGGACAGCAGAGCCTGCCAGCATTGGAGAAGACCACTGATTGCTCGGTCTTCGGATTAAAGTGTCAAACAAGGCCACCAAGAATGTGTGAGATTCCCCCTCTGGAGTGTTTGGCAACGAGAACCCCACCCAGGTGCTCGGAGCAGACAGGCAGGGCAGGCACTTGCAGGGACATCGGAGATTGTGTTTATGGGGAGCTGAGGCAGCCCTGGGGCAGGCTCAGAATTTCAAACCCTTCTGGAATGCCTCTCCTGTGCCTTCATAGGAAGCTCACTGCTTTGTCGCCGATCAGGGTTTGTGTCAAGCACAGTGCCCCCCCCCCCCCCCCCGCTTTCGCGAGGCCTTTCCGCCTATCTCCTGCTTACCCTCAAGTCTCACCTTTAACTCTACTATGCTTTAGTGGCACGTCGCTGGAAACTCATCTCTCTCGAGGGAAACTCCAGGCCTGTTCCAGCTCTCCCACCCCATACACGGAAGGACCTCCCTCCACCTCGTTTGTCAATTGTAATTACACAGCAACTTGTGTGATGTCTTGTCTTTACCATCTTTCCCGCACCAGGCTGCAGACTCAAGAGGAAATTTGGCTTCGATTTGCTATCCTGTAGCTGAGAATGAGAATATTGTTGCAGCATTTTGGAAGTCACCTCGCCGACTGGCCAGGGACGGACTCGTTCAGCACTGGGGAAGTGGGGTGGTAGCCTGGAGTATCCTCACCGTCATCCTCTACTGGATAGCACCCCTGGGTTTCCCTCCCCACTTGCACCATTTAGGGCCCACACTTCCTGGATTGAGCCCCCAAGCCCCACCTCCTGTGCTGGATAGCCAATCGCTGACTCGATGGAAAATTGGGGGTGGGGAAAAGGAGAAGGAGCTGGAGAACTGGATAGGAAAGTTGTGGGAGTGGCCTGAGCTGTCCCTCTGCCCCGGCAGCCTGAAGACTCATACACCCTGGGTGAACTTCAAAACTACCCTGCCTAGAATTTTCCAACTCCTTCTATTTGCAGATCTTAGCAAGTCAGCTGTCCCCATAGCTGGCCGCAGTTTGCAATCTGTTCAAGTGTCACCTCTTTGGTAATGTCTCATGGCCCATTCCACCACATCCAGGGGTGTACATGCCATTAGAGTGTTCTGTCCAAGGTCTTGGCTGTGACAGAGATGATCAGCTTGCCTGCATGTAGGTGGGGCTGGGGTTGCAGAGAATGACACCCCCCCCCCCCCGCGCGCTCTTCACCGAGAATGGGACTCTGCAATGTACACTCTCTCAACTGCTAGGCGGAAGGACACAGGACTAAGGCTCAGAACTCCCAGTACCACTGAGCCCCAGTCGCCTGTAGACCAGCTCTGGAGGGCTCAGCTCTGGATCGCTCTAAACGGTGCGTGTTCCTGGCCCCCTCTCTTCTCTCTATCCATTTGGTTTTCTCACACGGAGATGTTTCTCATTTCTGGGTTGATGTCTGTCTTTCCATTCTATGAGCTCCATACTTGACCTTTATAATACTCAGAACTTAGCCTAGCCCAGTGCTGGACACACAGAAGGCATTCAGCATAGCTGCTGAGAGACTGCAGAGCCCTCATACACCCTCACGGTTCTCTCTGCAACTTGAAAACAGTCTTCTGACCCTCTAAGTGCACAGAGTAGTTGGTCAGATTACCTGCAACCTGCACATGTGGAATGGAGTCCAAGGCTTAACTGTCCAACCCGGTGCAGCCCTGCTAAACGTTGCCTTTCCCTGGGAAGAATGTGTCTGCGCACTGGGTTACTCCTATCTTTCACTTGGCATCATTTCCACCCTTTGCCCTTTCCATTTGAGGATATCTGGCTAAATCCCATTATTCTTCCTTTCAAAAGCATGCGGATGGGAGTGCCCTGCTATGGGAACCTTGGCAAATTAACGCCAAGTCCCTTGCACATCATCATCTTGTACTTTGAGCTTAGATTTCTAGACTTTAGGCATGCAGTGCTGCCTACTGAGGCTGCTTTCCTGCCCTGAGGCTCGATGCTTCTTCTCCTTGTCTTCTCCTGGCCTTTCCTGTGTGCTCTGGCTGGGGAGAGGACCCCTGTGGCCATCAGATTCTATAGCAAGCACCCCACACGATGGCCTCTTGGAACTTTAACCTTCCAAATACAGTCATTTGGGGCTTCAATATATGGATTTGGGAAGGATGAGATTTGGTTCCTAACAACACCGGGTAAGAGACTTGACTGGAACCCAGACTACAAAGAGCCTGGAGAAGCTGGGTCCCGCTGTGAGTTTCCCTAAGCCCGCTGAGGGGCGGCTGTGGGATCATCAATCATGAAGACACCACTAGGTGGGAAACCGATGAGTTCTCAGATAGCTCTGAAGATGAATGGGGCAACTGACATGTGATTAAACCAAGATCCTTCCTCCACAGCGAGGGCTTATTGCTCGCAATGGAGCACACAGCCAAGCCGGGGCTCCCACAGAACTTCCAGGGTATGTGCTTCCTGCCTAGCTTAGCAAACTAGCTACAGACTTTGTGGTCATTCTGGCTGGGTAAGTTAGTGAAAGAGATATGCAATGAGGCCAGCACAGGTGCTGAGACCCATGTAGGGACAGTGTTAGTCACCACTGCAGGCTGGCTCAGTAAATAGTATTAAAACAGGTGCTGTGGACACTTCCCATGAGTTTCCTCATCGTGTCTACCAAACAGGCAGGTCAGAAAGGACAGGTGGAGACAGCAGTGGATTCTGGAGCAGACAGGCAAAGGTCCAAAGAACAAGCACATTCACTCATCCAGTCAACCAGTTTTTATTATGCATTTACTGTGCTGTCAAATCCACAAAGGTGAGAAACCCCCAGATGACCTCTGCCTCTGAGGAGCTGCACCCCAGCCGAGGAGACAGAAGTACAAACTCATTCAATTAGATCACTTCAGGAAGTGTTAAATGCTAAGATGAAAATTAATGATGGGGTGAACACAGAGAGACAGAGAGACAGAGAGACGGGGGGGGGCAGCATCTGGGAGGACATGTGACCTGAGACCTGGAGGTGTGAGGGGCTGGCTGTGGCAAAGTATTCAAAGTAGACTTCATTGGAATGGCCAAAGCCTCTGAAACAGGACTTGGGGTTTCTTGTAACCTAGAAGGAGATGCATGTGTCTGGCAGTGCAAACACAGGTGACTGTGGAGAGGTAAAGTCACAGACTCTAGACACCTAGAAAGCCAGAGAACCAATCAGAATACTGCTTTAAATGCTGGGAGATTCTGCTGGGTTTTCAGTCATTAACAGGATTGAGATTATCACCATCGTCATCATCATTTACCATTACCATCTTTACCTCACTAATCACCACCATGTCAGAGGAGAAGCAGGTGGCCCACCAGGAAACAAAACCCTGCTGGGTGAAGCTCAGATAGTCAAGGCCCGGGAGCTTCGTCCCAGAATGTTCTTGTACTGCTACGTCTGTGCATGTTTGCTGACGCCATTCTTCTCTGGTATGTGGCTGCCACGGTGTGAATGAGTGTGGGGAGATTCCCCACTGCCCTTAATACAGTCTGATCATCTCTTGGAAATATCCTGCTCTACTCTACTGGGCATTTTTACCTGTGTATTATTATTATTATTATTATTATTATTATTATTATTACCTGTGAAGATGCTTTCTTCCTAAGCTTTGCTGTCTAACTGAAGCAACCATTTTATACAATAGTGTTAAACAGGAGTTTGATGGTTGAGGGTTTTTAATAAACATAGTAAGGATTTGATGTGGAAATGTATTTCTGTATGCTGTGAATATCAATCTTTAAATAAAGGAGCTGTTTTGGCCCATGACGGGCACCATAGAAAAAGTAGGCAGGGAAATCACAACATAGTTAGGAGAAGCAGGGCGGAGAGAGACAGACTGAGCCAACCGACCAAGAAGAAGCATGTAAGAAACACAGGTGAGCCACGGGCCACGTGGCAGACAGTTTAATGAAAATGGGTTGATTTAAGATGTAAGAGCTAGCTAGCAATGTGCTTGAGCCATAGGACAAACAGCATGAACTTCATGTAAGTGTCTGAATCATTTTTGGGACCTAAGCAGCTGTGGGTGGCTAAGGGATCTGGGGCTGCAGGTCTGTAGGTCTGAACCTCTGGCCGCCCGGGACCAGAGAACCTCACTGTAACAAGGATTTATGATAGGGGTTAGTTTAGGAGGAAAATTAGCATCGGTAAAGGGAGGATAAAAATGTTGCCCTTGTCTCTGATAAAGCAGAGACTGCAGAGGATAAAGAATAAAACAAGGAAGTGTCACAGCTAGAAGACTTGACTTTCCATAGACTGTGATTACGAAATGATTAAGAAAATCATTGGAGCCCCAGAAGCCCAGACAGTTTAAATTCTTCTAATCTTAATGTTGAGAGGTGTGTTCCCGGGTTTCGGAGTGCATCATGGCTGAAGCAAAGCTTTGGAGGAACTTAAGGTTGGACTAAGCTGTTTCAGTCAAATAGCTGTGGGCTGAGAAACCCGAGAGGACAAGCTAAAGCCTTAGAAAGGCACGTGGCTGAGTAGGGGACTTGTTTCAGTCTGGGAACAAGAGCAAAGCAGCCTAATTATTATTAGCTGCTGTACCCTTCTTGCTAGGACTGGCTGGTGATCAAGGCGATGATTAAGTCTTTGTACCTATTTCTGCCCCCAACTTCCTAGAATAAAAAAATCTATTGATGAGTGGATATGCACCCTGAGGATTTAAAATAGAGCTGACTGATTCTTCTTCATATATAAAAGTTTAGATTTGTGATTCTTCCAAGATCTCTTATAAGGTTACCTTTTGAGGTGAATAATAAAATGATTGATCCTTTCTTTGTACCTGTAAAAGGCAGCTGGCAGCAAAAGAATTGTCTGAGAAAAATACCCTGCTTGCTCACACTCTGTTAATATAGCAAGTTGCTTGGACAAGAACATATGTGGGTTTGTTTTTTGCCTGTAATATGTAAAGTCTTTAATTTTGTGAGGGATGTGGAAAATAAGCTGTTTTTTTACTTGTATTGATTGCAATCATTCACTTGAAAAACTGTCATTTTCATATTGCTTGAAAGAATTTTTTGGGGTGTATAAGCTGTAAAGAAAAAAAAATAAAGTGAGTTAAAAGGAAGATGTCAAAAATGAGAGAAGGAAATGACCAGGAAAGATGCGGAGGAAGAATACAGAAGAACAAAGAAAAAGTAGGAAACCATCAGGGGAGAGTGTGTGCCTTTTATCTCCTTAGATTCAAAGAAAAAAGTCTTAGTACACCAACTCCGTGGATCCCCTTTGAGCCCTGCTCTGCTGGAGGCTGGTCCTCACAGGGGAGGTAATCACCACCCTCACCATCATCATCAACCCCACTCGCCCTCACCACCATTCCTTTCCCATTACCAACCATCCTCATCATCATCGCCATCAGGCGCCACCATCTTACCATCACCACCAATCACTGCCACCACCACCATCACAATGACATTCTCACTGTCACCCCATCATCACCACCAATTGCCATCAGTACCACCACCTTCATCATTGCCACCATAGCCAGCAATTCCCACCACCAGCAATATCACCATTACATAATTTAGACCCCAAGAAGGATTTTCTACTGCACGCATCTTCTCACAATGATCTGTATCAGCATGCCACGGGAGCCTAATGTAGGAGTGTATGGCCTGTAATAGCTGAGTCTCAGGCCCCAGGGACCATGGTCAGCTGACTTGGGAAGGCAAAGGCCACACTCAAAACAGTTAAGCTGTTTCTCTGCCATTTCTGTTTCCTATCCATAATGCCTGACCACATTCAATTCCTGAGTTCCTTAGGTCCCTTCTAGTTTGGAAGCCTGCCCATTTCTAGAATCATATTAAAGCCAACACAATATTTAATCTGGGGCTGAAAAGATGGCTCAGTGGCTAAGAGCACTGGCCGCTCTTTCAGAGGACCTGGGTTTGATTCCCAGCACCCACATGGTAGCTCACAAGGGTCTGTAATTCTAGTTCCAAGGGATTGGATGCCTCCTTCTGATCTCTGTGGGCATCAGGCACGAAAATGGTGCACAGACATACACACAGGCAAACATCCAAACACATAAAAAAGTATTTAAATCTCCTATCTTTATACACTCATAGCATCTAACATGGCACCACCATCACCGTCATCACCACCATCAGCAGGATCCTGTTATCACCACTATCATCCCAACCACTATTACCACCACCATCAGCAAGTCATAGGGTGAAGCAGATGTTATCAGTGCCATTTCTAACCCTCGGGGATTCAGAGTCAGTGCACATCTGTATCTTTGGCCAAGAGCTCTTTGGCAGTCAGAGCCCACTCTGCAAGGCCCTCGGGCAGCCTGGAAGTGCAAGGGAGCAATGGCCAGCAAAGTCAGGAGCAGCCTGTATCCAGTGCATGGACTTGAATCTTCCCCCTCTGCTCCCCACACACCCAGCACCCTTGCTCCTTACCCCTGGGATGTGGTGACAGTTTCTACATTGTTTCTCAGGGTCCCTCAGCAGAGTTAAGCTCTACCTGCCCTTTGCGGCAACTTGCCAACGTGCCCTCCAATGGCCGTCTTCCCTTCCCTCTCACACTCACTCTCCAGGCTTCCAGGGGCACAGTTTGGTCTCGAATCTGTCTCAGAATCTACTGAGAAGAGCTGAAGTGGAAACATGAGTATCATGAAGATGATGTTTGTAAAACTCTGAGTATAAATTAGAGGCTCAGCACATTCATTATTGAACTAACAACTGAGTAGATGAATGAGTGAGGCTTCACTTCCCCTGAGGAGAAGGCAGACGTGGTCAGGAGAAAGAAGGGACAGAGCTGGGGTCATAGTGATGGAGTACCAGAGATGCATCACCCTGCAGCAATTGCTGTCCAGCAATTGCTGGCCCTGCTGGATGGGGCAGGTTCAAGGTGTAGCCAGAGCCACAGAAGAATCAGAGCAAGGTGTTTCATCTCCAAGCTCCAATCAGCTGCCAGAAAGACAACACTTGACATGAGCCCGGCTGGGGAAAACAGGGGGAAATTGACATTGAGCTAGTTGTGGGTTTAATATTGAAGCAATTTAAATATGCTAGAAAATGACAAGGTTTCATAAAGTGGCAAGAGTGTGAAGGGAAGTTTGTCATCTGCCCAGTTCTCCTAGGGCTGCCCATGGCATCTTTGGGGTCTCAGAGAAGACAAGAGGTTGTCCACGGTCACAGTGATTTCCCACTCCATGCTGTGAGGCTGCCACCAAAAGAGTATTTTCTGGAAATTCCCTCCTGTTCTTGAGAGAGATGCTACAATTCCATTCCTCCTGTGGGCAGATTCCTGTGGAGATGCAGGTGCCCTGGGCGGCATCCTCTGGGGCTCAGTGTGCATGGTGAGGATAGGGGATGGGCAGACCCAGCTCTGTGTTGTCTGGCTTGGAAGAGGTAGTTCCTGGAAAGAAGGACTTTGGAGGGAGACCCAATCTTTCCAAGTGAAGAGCTCTTGCTCCCAGGCTGAGTGTTGCAGGCTGTTCCTTAAAACTCGAAGCTTAGGTGGGGCTCTGTCTAATGACCCACTCACCGTGGGGGTTGGCACGATACAAATCTAAGAGGTAGGCATCTGGGTCTAGGCGATGTTCACCTGTGGGAAGAAGGAATTCCAGAGATTGAGAGTATGGCTGGGGAAAAACTGATATCTTGCTCAGAGCCTCTCACCAGGCAAAGCACCACCCTCCGGCTATGGAAGCCTTGATGTGGCTCACAGTTTTCCCTTTCCCTGAGGTAACTTCTGCTGGTAGAAGATGCTTTCCTGGGAAATATAACCCCTCCTCCCCAGGCATCCACACCAGAGGTGCCTAGGACCATCAGCCACCTGCACAGGCATAGCCATGAAGCATGAGTTCCAGTGCCCCCTGGTGGATCTCACAAGCTCCTGAAATGCCTCCAGGAGCCTCCTCCACCTCTTCCACACAGGGTTGTCTTTTAGCCACCACAAACTCCTGGATCTTGTCTGGTCTTCCCTTCTTAGCCAGTGGCTCTCCGAGGGTGTCTGGTTTTTGAACCAGCAGCTTCAGCCACATAAGAAACTTATTAGAACCATGAGTTCACAAGACACAGACATTTGTCATCACGGCCCTGGAGATGATTGCAAACCCCACTCAAGCTTAAGGGTTATTGCTTGTCCCTGGTTCTCACAAAGCAAGGACCCTTGGAGCTGGCTGTTGGTGAGTCTATAGCATTCCTAAAGGCATCCACATGCAAGGCTGAGATTTCCCCTCCCTGAGGTGTCCTTGAGATTGTCAGTGGTAGGACAACTTTCACACTAAACACTGGCCCATTTTCTTCCAAACAAGACTCAGCCCTGTGTAGAGCTGCCCCTGAAGGAAGAGTTCCTAAATCAGCCCTGTTTATCTTGGCCTTCACAGCAGGGTTTTATCAGTAACAAGAGACCTGCCTGAAGGAGAAGGCTCATTGTGACCTTTCAAGGTCAAAGAGCTCCCAGGAGCCTGGGCTTTGTATTCACTTCCCACAGAGGAACTTACCAATATTCCCTCCAATTTCATAGACAAGGAAGTTGCCCTTTTTCGTGTTGCTGGAAGACAGAGAGAAAAATCCACTGAGCTCTGCTGGAGAAGGCGAGACCACCCCAGGCCTGGAAGGGGGGGGGTCCTCAAGGATTTGTGGTCCCAGTTGGAAGGGCTTAAAGAACCTTTCGAGAGAACTAGAGCCATGAAGGAGGCCAGCAGCCTGTGGCAGGGAGAGGCATCCAGGTAGTCCTTGTTCTGACACAAGGTCCCTCCTGCTAGGCGTCAGACAGAGGCTTCGAAGGGGTGAGAAGATCAGGGTGGCAAATGAGAAGAGGACCCTGCTGTGAGGGCCCATCAAGGTGGAATATGGACATTGTATGGTATGTGTGGTCGCTATAATGATAGAAGTAAATAATTATCAGACAGTAATTACAGGTATCCTAAACTCATCTTCAGGAACCGCCCTCACTTGCTCTGAGGCTTTGGACATACCCTATCCCCTCTCTGTGTCTTTGTTTTCTCATCTGGATCAGAAGAAATTGGATCAGAACTTGGTAAAAGATGACACTCCGATGGTTTCTGTGCCAAACCCATGAAGGAAGCTCGGACTACTTCTAAGAACGACCCCTCCCCCCTCCTCCAAATCCATCTCACTGATGAATTTGGCCACTCTGCTTCTTGCTTCCTTAGGACCTTTGCGTGTGCAATTTTCTGTGCCCAGAAGCCTTGCTTCCTTTTTAGATTATAGTAGGGATCTCATTGCCCATTTATGTTGCTCCCTGTATTTTTTATAAAAGCTGATACAGCTCTTAACTTGACAGTTGAGGGCTACTTGATATATGTCTGTTTTTCCCATGTGGTATGAGCCTGTAGGTCCAGAACCTCTTTGGTTATTTTTTATGTTTATTTTAAATTATGAGTATGAGGAGTGATGCATGCACATGTATGTGTCTGTCTGTGGAGGCCAGAGTCATTGTGAACTCTGGATCTGGAGTTACAGGTGGTTGTGAGCTGCCTGACCTTGGAGGCTGGGAACTGAACTCCAGTCCTCTGCAACAGCAGTCAGTGCTGTTAACCACTGAGCTGTCTCTCCAGCTCCTCTGTTGAGTCCCTTCATTACAATTTTAGCATTTCTCATGGCATCCGACCTATAATAGCCATTTCTTAGATATATATTAAAATCAGTAATGAATGGGGAGCTTCTTCATTATTATTTGGAACCAAGAAGCTCCAAAAAGATTGGAGAACCCATTGTGACCACCACAGAAAGAGGAAGGGCAGAGGCAGACAAGGACACTTCTAACTCTTCAAGGCCTTCAGCTAGAAGGGACTGAGCACTCTCAGGACCCTGCAGGAGAAAAGGGAGGCTCCTGCCCCAGGGAGGTGGATGGCCCTTACTCTGAGAGAATGCTGCCTGAGTCCTCACTGCTGTCTTCAGGCTGTGACCCAGGGTTGAGTCGCTCTGTGAACATCTTCAGAATGTGAGTCACCCTGGTGCTGGGGTTCAGAGGCACCTGCAGAAGATCCGTGCTAGGCCAGGTTACCTGTATCTTTGCCACTTTGGGAGTCTGGGGATGGAAATGAAGAATAAAAGCCTCTTTCATCCCTGGAATTCACACACACATATGTGCTTTGACCGGTATTTATATGCACATCGCATGCATGCATACACAAGTCCACACATATATCCAGATGTAAAAAACATGCACATAGAAACACATGCAAGCTATCTACAGATGTGCACATGCATACCCAGCCTTCTCTCTCTCTCTCTCTCTCTCTCTCTCTCTCTCTCTCTCTCTCTCTCTCTCTCTCTCACACACACACACACACACACACACACACACACACACAGAGAGAGAGAGAGAGAGAGAGAGAGAGAGAGAGAGAGAGAGAGAGAGAGGACTTTCCTAGGGACTGTGTTGAGGACTCTACCCTGCTGGAAAGACATTTCCTTCTTCCATATCCCATGAAGCAGCTCCATCTAATTTCCGACCCCCGACCCAGGCACACAAAGTGTCTTCTAACATTAAGGTCAAGTAGGCGACTTCTATGAGAACCCTCACCAGACCAGCTTCCCATCTCTCCTCCGCCCCAGCCTCTCATCACCGCCTCCTCCTCCTCTGCCATGAGGCTCTGGCGCCCCCTGGCGGTCTCAGACTATTATGCCAGGCAGCTTGTGTCAGGGACGAGGAGAAACCCGGATGCTCCCCCCCTCCCCAACCTGCCTTCAGTTTTTCCATCCTAGGGGGTAGAAGGGGGCACTCACCGCCTCAAGTCCATCCCCGGCCTTGTCCCTGTCTGCATGTGTCCTCCGCAGCCAAGTCTTGAGTCCCCCATCACAAAGCTGAGAACGACGGCCATTACTGTCATTCAGTTTTCGCATTTGGGCTACCAAGAAAGATGCCACCTGGCCAGAAAGAATCACGTGTCAGCCGGGTCCTGTGGTCTGGGGGACAAGAGGTCAAGCAAGGCCCCATTTGGGCCACCGCGGACCCTCCTACACAGAGACTGGAAACTGAGTCCTCTAAGTGGCTACCAGAGCATTAGTTTGAGGGGATGGATGTTAGACATTTAGTTCCAAAGAGGACCCTGGAGTATTGGACTCCAAGATCCCTGAGGCTTCTAGACAGAGCTGTGTGTGTAAGGAGCTGTTCGTTGGCACACCAGGCAGAGATGTCCCCCGGAAATATATCTGGACTGGCCTCCTGCTCTGAGAACCCCAACCAGTGGGCCTGGGGGAGTTCACGGAGGCCTGCAGGTCAGCTCGGACACTATGCAGTGAGAATCTAGCAGAGACCTCAGGATTCAGGGACTTCCTTTTCTGAAGTGTGACAGACTATGAGGTGTAGAAACCTAATCCATGACACACATGGGGAAGGCAGTGGAGACTTCTCTCATGTGCTGTATACAAACGTGCTGTCTGAAACTTAAAAATCAAAACTCCTAAAAAATAAATCTTTCAAAAAATCCCTATAGCAGGAAGAACTCGAGCAGCCATAGAAGAGTCTCTGCAATTAAGAGCACCAACCGCTCTTCCAGATGACCTGGTTCTGCCCCAGTACCCAATCACCTGGAACTCCGGTTCTGGGAGATCTAAAGCCCTCCTTTACTTTTTCCAGGGACCAGGAACAAATGTGGTGTACCCACATACACAGGCTAAACACTCACACTGATTCAAAATAATCTTTAAAAAAATAAAAGCTGTAACCCACTATGTTTTAATAGCAACTTCAGAAAATTGAGTGCAGAAAAGGGAATTATGGTGATAGGGGGCTTCAGCAGAAGAGGTGACCCTAAATTCATCTTAATGAGCAGAAAGCACCAAGCTCTGCCTTTGGAGAAAGAGAAGGAACATCCAGGCCAAGTGAAGGGCTTGAACAAAAACCCAGGGGCAGGAAGCCCAGGGTGCATTTGCATGGTTTCCCTGCACATATTTAAGTATGTGGTGTCCATGGAGCTGAAGAGAGAGTCAGAATCCCCAGAACTGGGGTTACAGGCAGTTGTGAGCTGCCATGTGGGTGCTGGGAATTTAACCTGGGTCCTCTGGAAGAACAGTATGTGTTTTTAACCACTGAGCTGTCTCTCTGCCCCCACCCCTACCCCAGAGGCATTTAAAACAACAGCTGGCTCAGGATACAGGATCTGGGGCTATTCAGAGAAGGGTACATTTGCTAGGACCTGGGGGAATAAATCTAATTCATGGCTGAAGGAAGGAATAAGGTAAAAATGGATAGATGGATGAATATATGAGTGGATAGACTAGGGTAGATGGATGAATGGATGAGCAGGCAGGTAAAGGGATGCTGAATGGATAGGAGAGTGAGTATTTGGATAGGCATATAAGTAGGTAGATAGTGGTAAATGGATAGATGTAGGTAGGTAGGTGGGTACATGGTTGACTAGGCAATGGAAGGATAGATGGATGAGTTCGTATGTAAATGCATAATGAATGAATGAGTGGACAGAGGGGTAGATAATTAGGAGAACAGGTAGATAGCTAACAGATGGATGACGGATCAGCTGGTGATGGATAAATGGGTAGATAGGTACACGGATGATAGGTAGATAGCTAACTTAGTAGGTATATGGATGAAGAATGGTGGGTAGGTGGAGATTGGTTGGACATGTGGGAAGGGAGATAGATGGTTGCTAAGTGGATAAATGGATAGTTGAATATGTGGGTGGAAGATGTTTGGGCAAGTGGACCAATGGGTAGGAGTAATGGGGTGAGCAAGTGGCCAGAGCTGCCCCTGTGGATGTTGCCAACTGTGTGGAGGGAATATTGTGTGCTAGAAGCATCTTCTCAGGGCTCCTGTCCTGCCTCTGACTTCATCAGACTAGGACCAGCACCACCACCTCCACCCCCTGCTTCTTTGCTTGTTTTCAACGGAACACTCATGGCAAAGGCCTATCTCTCACATCTGGTTTGACTTCCCTTGGGCAGGCCTTATGGTCCCTGAGCCTTAAAGCTGGACATTCTTGCAGGTAGATTAGGGAACATCTACTATACTAGGGTAAGGGGTGAGAGGTATGGTTGTAGGCTCCTTAGACTTGATTGCAGAGAGGGAAAGCGCTGGCCTCTGTACAGTCCTTCAGAGTCTTAAGAAGAGCATTAAGAGCGCTAAGTATAAGAATGAAGCATGGCGCTTCTGATAGACAGCAGCAAGCGGGCAGTTGCACCAGGGGAGAGCGGGGTGGTGGAAAGCCTGGCCTGGCCTTGACGACACCACCCCTACTCACCGTCCAGAGCAGGTCCTGGTACTGCACCAGCAGGCACACCACTTCAGCTGCACCTTCCACCAGTTGCTTCTCACCCTTGGGGAGCTTGGGAGGCTGCCCTCGGGACAGGAAGAGGTTGGGGGCCATCACTGTGGAAACATTCCACAAGGTCATCTTGTTGTGCTCTTCCTGGGCTGCCACCTTCCTGAGGAATTCCAGGAGGGCCTAGGGAAGGACACAGAACCTGCCTTGTGCTTCCCACCCACAATGGCCCCTCCTTCATTGGAGTCTGGGCAGAAAAGAGTGGATCACAGTTACCAGCTGTAAACTGTCTCTGGCCCAGCAGCTAGCCTCCTACATAGGTTTGCCAGCTTTCTGACTGACGGTAAGTCCGCAGCGAGGTCACACAGGGCATTTTACTGTTGGACCAATTTTGCACATAGAAAATGTGCCAAGAGCCACATAGTGAAGATGAAGAGGAGGAAGGAAGGAGTGGATAGGTGGAAAGATTGACAGATGAAAAGACAATACATGGTCAGAAAGAAGAAAGGATAGGAAAGGAAGGGAGGGAGGGGGAGGGCATACATTGAGCACCTACAGTGAACCACAACCTCTACCTCATGATTTCTCCTGTGCTAGCTTCTGTAGCACCAAACAATTACACAATGTACTTCATCATTTTGTAACCAAAGGGAGCAGAAATTCCAAAATGAAAGTCCCACCACCCCCTATCCTCACCCTGTGCAGGCTCGCCTGGCTGTTCCCAGGACCAGCCCTCAGTACTCACTCCCAGATCACACAGTGAAGCCCCATGAGACATGTCTCAACCTGGCTCTCCAGAGAACACCAGCACCACACCAGGCCCCCCACAGCTGAAAAGGACATTGAGCAGCTGAGTTTGGGATGGGCTCACTGCTCCAGCCCTGCTCTGAGATGCACAAGGCCTTGGCAAGCCTCTGAGGAGTCCTCAGGGAAGAGTGGTCCAGACTAATTGCCCTGGAAGATGCTTGCACCTTGTGGATCAGGTGCGCTGTAAGAACTCTCCTGCTTCCTATGGGGAAGAACCTTGGACAAGTGGTCACCACATCCACTCTTGGTGATGAAGGCATGAACAGGATGAGCACCTTCAGAGCTAGCACTGAGGCTGAGGGCTGAGTTAGGGCATAAAAGCCACTTTTACCTTCAAGGTGTTGCGGTTAGGTTCTGGCAGGAGGAGGATGAGCAGGTGGAGTGCCTGCAGGCGCTGCTTCAGGTCAGGGATGCCTGTAGAGGAGGGAGGGAGGAGGAAGCAGTTCAGGGATGCTCCCTCATTGCTCTAGTCTCTTCCTGGGAGAAATTCAGCTCCGGGAAGCCCAGAAGGCCCTTTCCCACAAGGCTTGCCTCTACTTCCTTGGCTACCGTGCTCAGACAGAAGCCCAGTCAATGCTGGTCAAGATGTTCGCCTCACTTTGTTAGTGAAAACAAGTACACATGCTCAAGGCATGTGTGCTTACACATGCACATTTGTATACATGCACAGACGGATAGACACTGGGTTGAACTGTGGCCCAGGGTCAAGAATGCCAAGAGTCAGAAAGTCACCCCTGGGAGGGAACACGGGTAGCTCACTTGTCCAGGGTGGAAGGTTTTATGATACCTTTTGCAAGATGAGAATTGGGGTGGGGGAAGCGGACCCACACCTGAGGTCCTGAGGTCAGAGTCTCCAGGAGGAAGAGGGTGGAAGTGACAGAAAGGCATATTGCGTGTCATTTCAAGGGGCCTCCTGAAATACTAACATTTGACGGTGAGGAGGTGACAGTGAAGTGTGTGAGGGAAATCCCTTCTAGTCAGAGAGCAACCCCCTTGAGTATGAGGAGCACCCTCCATGGTTGTCTTACTACAGGGAGGAAGGGCCTAGGAGGAGGTGGGTCAGGATCTGAGAAGGAGCCAAGTCCTTTTGCAAATGTGTTGGGATGGTTGGCTGTGGTGACATATTATATATTTAATAAAATCAGTCTGAAATATCACAGGACAGAGACGTCTCTCCAGCCTTTTCTTTGTTTGTTTTCCAGACAGGGTTTTCTATGTAACAGTCCTGGCTGTCCTGGAACTTGCTCTCTAGACCAGGCTGGCCTTGAACTCACAGAGATCCTCCTGCCTCTGCCTCCCAAGTGCTGGAATTAATGGCATGCACTACTACTGCCTGGCTTTTAGGCCTTGAAGTCACAGAGATTCTGAGGATCTCTGTCTCCTGAGTGATTAAAGGTGTGGGTCACCACTCCCTGACCTTCATTGGCTTGGCTCTGTCCTCTGATATTCCAGACTATTTTTATTAAATGTCACCACAGTTGGCTTGGTGCACGTTTTGAAAAGAGACTGTGACACACAAAGGCAAGAGAGAGCACTCAGATCCCTGCTGTTGTGGTTGACTTCAGATGGCCTAAACATGTGTGTGTGTGTGTGCATGTGTGTGTGTGCATGTGTGTGTATGTGTGTGTGCATGTGTATGTGTGTGTGCATGTGTGCGTGTGCGCGCGTATGTGCGTGCATGCATGTATGTGTATGTGTGTGCGCGTGTGTGTGTGCGTGCATGTGCGTGTGCGTGTGTGTGTGCGTGTGCGTGTGCGTGTGCGTGTGCGTGTGCGTGTGTGTGTGTGTGTGTGTGTGTGTGTGTGTGTAGGACAGAGGTATAGGGCACAGGTGGGAGTTTTTATCAATTGCTCTCTACTCTGATCTTCGAAGCACTCCCTGAACCTGAAGTTCAATGACTGTCTAGACAGGCTGACTAGTGAGCCCAGAGGTTCTCTTGCCTCTGATTTGCCTGCAGGACCACAAACGCATGTGGATCAATCTGACTTTCAGCTTGGGACATGAACTCAAGTCTCCATGCTTGTGTAGTGAGCCCTTTAGTGCGCCTTGAAGCTTTTATGAACAGCAGGGTGGGGTGGGGGGAGAAGGAGAGAGAGGCTTGTCAGGCTTTCCCAGGTTCATACAGGAAGGATTCTAAAGAAGTCCAGTGAGGAATCTCTGTGTATGTGACAGGAGGGTCTGACCTGTGTGCACATATACAGGAAGATCAGCACACACGGTGTCCACAGTTACACAAGCCTGATAAACTCCAGCCCATGGATCAAGCCCTCAGGCAACACATGATAAAAAGAGAAAACAGATTCCTGGAAATAGCCCTCTGACTTTCGCATGTGCACCATGGCATATGTTCCCCCCAAAACTTTTAGGATGTAATAAACATTTTAAGAAAAAAACTGAAGTAAGTCATCTAGTCCCTTGTCCATATTGGGATTGATAACAGGTCCAGTTGCCAAGGACCCAGCCTCTTTATCTCCCCCCGTCACCCTATACATAAACCATTACCCACCCCCCAGGTACCTGTGCATATATGTACAGGTTCACACACATGCAAACACACTTTCTGCCCCATCAGCTTGAGACCCCACGAGGCAGACATTTCTGAACAGGTGGAACAGTCTGCCCACCACTTCCCTCCTCCACCAAGGCCAGGGGCTCCCAACCTCCCATGGTCCCCTGCACATCCACAGGACCGCCACAACCCTTCATTCCACATGCAGGGGACTGCCACACGCACTGGGCACTACAGCAAAAGCCGGGAGGTACTCGGCTGTGAGTAGAGGTGCCGGCAGCTTCCTGAGGAACCTCTTGAGCAGGTCCGATGCGTCATTCGGATGAACCTTGTCCCAGCTCACTTGGCCAGCATAGAAGTCTCGCTCAAGCTTCTGCTCCAACCCCTAGAGAAGGGAGGTCCACCAAGAAGTTGCTCACAGCTCCCATGTAAGCTGCTCACCCTGTCTGGGCTTCAGTGTCCTCTTATGAGATGAGGACAGTCACAGAACCTTCCAGACACGGTTACTATAAGGATCGGTTGCTAATCTGAGTCAAGGCACTGAATGCAGGGTTTCATTCCACAGGTGTTGGAAGAGCTCATGGCTCTATTGGGCCACCTAACTCATCTCCTGGAATCCCACAACCACACCAAAAGCAGGCCACAGGCCGGCCAGGACCCAGATTCTCTCCCAGACAAACACAGCACCAAGCTAGGAGAGGTGGGGCAGCCTTTAGAGGTGGAAGAAGCCAGCCATTACCTTGACCCTGGCCTGGGATCCAGGGACTCTGAGGATGCCTTCTGTGTCCAGCCCTCTTTTTTCCAAACAGGACAGCAACTATTAGAGGAAGAGGCCAGTTAAACCAGCCACTGCTGGCAAGTGGGTGAGCAGGGTGTGTCTGTCTCTCATGAGAACCGGGAAAGGGAAAGAGCTAGAAGGTTTCCTTCAAATAACAAGATAGAACCAGGGTCTTGTATATGTTGTACAAGCGCTCTACACCGGAGCCAAATCTTCAGCCCTTATGAGCTTCCTGAACTACTGTGAGTCAAGCACTGTGCTGAGATCTTCAGGGAAATGTAAAAGAAGACTGTTGTATTAAGTTTCTGGCCCAGATCTTCCTGCCTAGCCTCATAGCCCGGACCTTCAGTCCCACAGAGACATACAGATGTTTACATTAATTTTAGGCTGATCGGCTTAAGGCCCAGGCATATAACTTGCTAACTCTTTACCCTTAAATTAACCCATGACTCTTATCCTGTTCAGCCATGAGACTCAGTACCTTTTCTCAGAGCAGCATAGGTGTCCTCTGCATCTGTTTCCCTGGCATCTCTGTGGCGTCTCTGCTCTGTTCTCTCTGTTCCCAGAGTTTTCTTAGTCTGGTAGCCTTGCCCACACTTCCTGTCTGCCTTTAGCCAATCAGCATTTTTTATTAAACCAGCAGGTGGGTCAATTATTTATAATGGAACAACATAATCCCACTACAGGGACTGTTGTTAGAACCCCAGCTCATGGAAAGGAAGGATCTAGAAGTTCAAAATTCTGGTCTCTGAGCCAGCAGTTATCAGTGGCAGAATTTGAATTCTGGTCCCCTTTCCTAAAGCCCAGGCTCTTCTCTGTGTGGTAGACATCTCCCAAATGTTCCTAGAGCCATCAAGGGCCAAGTAAGACCAAACCAGAGATAACTTACAGCTTGCAGGAGCAGCGGGACCTGGGTGCTGGGGAGGACTCTGTGGTCAGCTTCCAGCAGGCTGTGAAGGGGCACTCCAAAAAGGCCGGAGTCTGCAGGAGGCCAGAAGAACAGAGGGTGCATGTTTCAGTCTACAGTGACTCTCAACCCACTCCCCAAGCCTGGCTGTGCCACTATGATCAGATTCACTCTTCTGAGGGCCAAGTTCTCAAGGTGGGGTGTATGGAACTGAAGCTTCTGGCTTCAGTGATGGTGACATTAGGCATGCCACAGTGCATCTCTCTCCCCCTCCCCCTCGGGGGGGGGGGAGAAAGAACTAAAGGACACTAAAGGGAAACGTCCTGTTTGCCTAATGTGAGTTAGCAGGCTGCTGCTAGCTCTTCAGGCATGGACCAAAAGTCAGGGGTCTCAGCCTCCCTGGCTTAAGGCTGTTCCCAAACAAACCCCTCACTGTCTTCTCTCTGCCTGAAGACCCCTCTTCCCACCCTTCCAAGCCTCCACCCCTGGTCTTTGAAGATCCCACACAAAAACAACAATGCTTAATGCTGACAGCGAGATGCTGAGGTGAACACATCCACCATTAAAGGGTGGTGTGTGTCTTTTAACATGAAAAGGGCACAATAGCTCATGTCTGTAATCCTAGCACCCTGGAGGCTGAGGCAGGAGGATGGAAGGCTTGGAGCCAGCCTGAGCTACATTTTGTGGGATTCTGTCTCAAAATATTATTTAAACTTTTTCTGATGCATTCATTCCAACTGTAGATATAACAACTGGGGTTGCGTTTTGTAGCAGGGAAAACATGGATGTAATACAGATCCCCTAAAAGGGAAATGGTTAAATATATTATGAAATGGTCACGGGAAGGAAAACAGTATAAGGCTAAAGCCATGATTTCCTTTAAGCTCCCAAAGAAAGAATTGAAGACATTAGAAGACAGAAAGCCACGCCCCCCATGTTTGTGGATCGGCAGAATCCTTACTGTAAAAAGGTGAACATTGCAGATTATCCACACTCCAATGACATTCTCTACAGAATTAGAAAAAGCAATCCTAAAATTCACATGGAAGCACAAAACACTCTGAATGGCCAAATCAAAATGCTAAGCAGAAAGAGCAACACCGGAAGCCTCACGATGCCTGATCTAAACTACACTACAGAGCCATAGGGACAAACACCTTACAGAAAAACAGACACAGGCCTGTGGAGTAGAACACAGAACCAGGAGCAAAGCCACAGAGCTATGGCCACCTAACTTCTGACAAGGCTGAGTGAAGAAGTCTCTCAACAAATAGTGTCTGGAAAACTGGATCTTCACATCTAGAAGAATGAAACTAGAACGATTATTTCCCCCCAAATGTATCAAAGACCTTAATACAAGACCTGCAACTCTGAAATGGTTAGGGGAGAGTGCTTCAGATAACGGAACAGGCAAGGACTTCCTGGAAAGGATCCCAAGAACTGACAGATGGGACTAAATGAAATTTAAGAAAAACCTAGAGAGTCTACAAGCAAGAGAGAACTGTGGCCGAACTATACATACACCGGGAATCAATATCTAGGATATATAAAGAACTCCAATTATCAAATACCAAAAATTCAAATTGTGCACTCAGTAACAGGGTAGCAAACTGAATAGACAATTCTGAAAATTAAAATACAAAGAACTAATAAATATTTGGGGAAGTTCAACATTCTTAGTCATCAAAGAAACACAAATCAAAACTGTACTGTGATTCAATAGCTTCTATTCAGAACAGATGTCATCATAATTAATAAATGATAACCAATACTGACAAGGATATGGGGGAATGAATCTGTTTACAATCCACTGCTGGTAGGAACACCAGCTAGTGCAGCCACTGTGGAAAACCTATGGTGATTCATTTAAGAAAAAACAACTCTATAGACCCGGGGGCTAGAGAGATGGCTTAGCAGTTAGGATCACTTGTTGTTCTTACAGAGGACCCAAATAAGGTTCCCAGCACTCACGTGGTTGAGCTAAAACTCTAGATCCAGAGAATCTGATGCCCTCTCCTGTTCTCTGCTGGGCACTGCACACACATGGTGTATAGACACACATGCAGGCAAATTCTCCATACATATAAAACAAAAATAAAGTTAAAAAATCTAAAAGCCTCTGGTAAGACATCCATAGGAAACGAGTCCAGCACAACATAGGCACTTCCACACCCATTTGCAGGATTACAATAGCCAAGATACAGAACCAGCTTAGATATCCATCAACAATGTATAGATGAAGAAACTGTGGTACCTGGATGTGATGGCAGTTTATTCAGACAGAGAGAAGAATGATTGGCAGAGATCATTCTGTTAAGTGAAATAAGCCTGACTCAAAAGTACAAGTGCCCAATTCTTTTCTCTTGTACAACATCTAAATTAACACACACATACACACATGTGCACACACATACAGACACACACTCACACACACAGACACACTCACTCACATACACATACTCAGACACACACACTCTGACACACACATGTACACACACACTCTCTCTCTCACACACACACACACACACATACACACACACACACACACACACACTGTCTTGCCTGGCTGTGTGGATGGATAGCTCAGATTGACAACACAGGAACCTGCAGGATGCAGATGGAGGTTGCCTTAGGTGGGAGTGCTTGCCCCTGGGTTTCTGCTGGTAGAATCTGCTCCAGACGACCTGGTGGTCCAGTGAGGAGAAAGGGAGCTAGAAGCAGCCTCAGTCCCAGAAACACCCCACCTAGATCAATCAAGCAACCTCCAGCTCATCCATGTGATCAAGAGGTGAGAAATGATTAATCCATTTGGGCTTTTTTTTTTTTGGTAGGGGGAGGGATCTGTTTGTTAAGAAGCATCGCTGTAGGAAGATAGAGGATATAGGACCGAGAAAATAGAAAGTGTTCACAGTCATATCATAGTAAGATGAAAAATATGCATACATGAGGTAGAGGAAGGAGAAAGAGGGAGAGAACACTGAAATTGAATATTGCTTATACCCACACTGCGTTTTCCATTTCGTATTTTACTATATTTACTCAAATAGAAGTGGAGCAAAATGAACATGAATTGGGCTTTGCCTGCTTGTTTCGTCAAACAGAATCCTGCTATGTAGTCTAAGTCGGTCACAAACTCATGACCCTCCTGCTTCAGCCTCCCTAGAACTGGGATTACAGCTGTACCATGGCACTGTCTCTGAATTGTTTTTACTTGCAGAAAAAAAACCACAGGTATCAGAAACAGGCTAAGTGCTTCTTAGCAGTGGGGCAGGCAGTCCGAGTTCACAGAGCAAAGGGTGGGCAAGGGAGGGGTACAGGAGGTGCCTGCTTGGAGGGGCCTGGCACACATGCTGACCTGAGCCTTTCCACTTCCCGGATTTGCTCCTCTTCAGGTCCAGGCCCAGGATGTCATAGAGGGCCGTCAGCTCTATCAAGGCCAAGGGAGGGATCTTCTTCATGTCCCTTGAAGACAAGTCTCCGATCCTGGTCACTCCCAGTCTGCCTTTGGAAACTCTGAACCTCTAGGGAAGGCAGTAAGACAGCCTCTCAGGAGATGTGTAAGATGACGTAAGGCAGATCCACCCGTGTGTAGGCATTTGGGTAGGATAAACACGGTGGATAAGACCCTGGCCAGGGTCCACAGAGAACTCAACTCTGAGCTCTGTCTCTTGTCAGATGGTGATGTTCTGTACCCAGTTCTCCTTCTGGAAGGTTTCTGAGAGTGTCACATGAGCCTGAGGGAGGCACTGTGTCAGACTCAATGCTAGCAAGGCTACCATTTTAGGTAAGATGGTTTGGGTAGCTATGATCCAAAAAGAGGGCCTGGAAGAGAGAGACCACCATGAACCTCTTCTCATGTTTCTATTCTTGTCTTTTGTTCACCTCACACATGCTTCTGCTTCTGCCCCAACCCTTGGTCTAGACAGTCATAGCTCCTCTCTCTCTCTGAACAGATGGTAAAGTAGTAACTGAAAAAAAGAAGGTTGCTCAGCTGCGCCACCTAGAGGTCATTTCTGGGCTATGCAGGCATCTTTCAAAACTACATAGCCAGAAGTGGCCAGCAAAAGGGACAGGTCTTTTGGCATTTCCTGACAGGCTTGATAGGTCAGCCTCCAGTGTACCTTTAGAGCATCCAAAGGAGATGGAAGCATTCTGTGTTGTATTTTTTCATGTGTGATGTGTGATGTACATACATGTGTGTATGTGTGCATGCATGTGGGGCACACATGTATGCCCCTTCATGTGGAAGCCAGGAGTTGAGTCAGATGTCTTCTTTAATCATTATCTATCTATCTATCTATCTATCTATCTATCTATCTATCTATCTATCTATCTATCTATCTATCTATCTATCTATACATCTATCTATCTATACATTTATCTATCTATACATCTATCTATCTATACATCTATCTATTTATACATCTATCTATCTATCTATCTATCTATACATCTATCTATCTATACATTTATCTATCTATACATCTATCTATTTATACATCTATCTATCTAACTATCTATCTATCTATCTATCCCTATTTACCTACATATCTACCTATCTGTCATTATCTGTCCACCTCCCTGTCATCTATCTATTTATTGGGACAGCGTCTCAGTGTGTAGACCAGGATGGCTTTTAACACGCCGAGATCTGCCTGCCTCCATCTCCTGAGTGCTGGAATTCAAGGTGTGCACCACCACACCTGGCAATCACTCATGGTTTAATTTATTGAGGCAATGTCTATACCATGGATGCATTTTGTAATTATGGCTAAAATATAACACATCAGTGATGGGGTCCAACTTCATAGATGCAAATGCTGACCTGTCCTTTAATTTGAACATTCAGGAGGTATAGGTATTCAGAACTCTTTGAGGCCAGCCTTGTCTACATGAAGAGTCCTGGCCAACCATAGCTATATAGTTTCTGTCTTGTGTGTGTGTGTGTGTGTTGTGTGTGTGCATGTGCGTGTGAACGTGTGCGTGCGTGTGTGTGTGTGTGCGTGTGTGCATGCATGTGAGCATGTGTGTGTGTGTGTGTTTTCTGGGATAGTGGTCACTGCAGACATGAGGCAAATCCCCTCAGTTGTAGAGAGGTCAATGTGAAGACTGGGTCCTGGCAGCTGTAGAGTCCGCAGTCTGGTCTCTGTGTCAGCTGGCTCATCACTAAATGTCTCTGAACTCATTTCCCTTTTGACTGCCAGAAACTGACGGCATAATAGTACACTCATCTCCCAGGACAAGCTAAGACCATAAACAGGTCTGGGAACGGACACTTTGAGAGGTGGCCCTTGGTGGAATGGGCATCTTAGTAACTAACTAAGTTACTCCGTCCAGGGAATATTATGTGCCACGAAAGAAGTCAGAATTCTGCTGACTGTGTATGTGGGAGGGACTTCTTGAGAAGGGCATTGGCGGGGGCATGCTTCAAGGAGTGCAAGATTCTAGACATGTGTGGAAGCTCCCATAGTTACAAACATCACATGTATCACAAAATCTCTCGGGACTTTGAGTAAAATTTCAATCCTTCTATTAATACAATTTATTTAATATTTATTTGTTTTTATAGCCTCTATAAGTGTACATGTATATGTGTATATTCATGTGTGTGTGCGTGAGTGCGTGTGTATGAGTGTGTGTGAGTGTGTGAGTGTGCATTCGCGTGTGCATGTGTGTGTGCTGCAGGTAGGTATACATATGCCACAGCACACTTATGATAGCTGGAAGACACCTTGAAGTCATCTGCTCCATCGCTCCACCACGTGGGACTCAGAGATTGAATCTCGTTGTCAGGTTTGGCAGCAAGTGCTTCTATCCATGGAACCATTTCTCTGACCCTAAATTCCACTCTTAAATATTTAATTATAAATAATTAACCCTACTATACTGAGGTAACTCAACATTTGGGGAAATAAAACACTAAAATCAAAAAAGTTGGGTTTCTCTTACCTAACAGACACCAAGATTAATCCTTAAAAATAACTAGAAAAGCTGGGTGTAGTGGCGCACACCTTTAATCTCAGCACTCAGGAGGCAGAAGCAGGTTGAGCTCTGTGAATCAGAGGTCAGTGTGGTCTACATAGTGAGTTCCAGGGCAGCCAGAGCTATATGATGAGAGACCCTTTCTCTAAAAAACAAGCAAAATAACTAGAAAATCTACTAAGAGCTGGTGATCAGCTGGTGGATGAGGGATGACTCTCCAGAGACAAAAGTGATGAAGAGCCTCAGTGGAGACACTGAGAGCTCCGAGGTGCCCTGTTTCTGGTCCCTGACACCCAGAAGCCACTGGTTCACAGCTATGGGAAGAATATTAAATGAAGAAGTGGTTCAAGAACTCCCCTGCTGGATGCCTGACAGCCTGGTAAGTGTGAGGAGCTGAAGGATGGAGGAGTACCCAAGGACCTTGGGACAGCATCCTCACCGGCAGGGATCCTTTGCCCCAAGCACAGGTGCCTTCTGAGGATGGCCTGGCTCTCTGTATAAGCACTGCAGCTTGTTCGGAATAGGCAGAATCCATGTTGAAGATCTCCATCCCAGCTGGCTCTTGTGGTCTCCTGGGATCTGTGGATCCTTTAAAATGAAGGCGGGGAGGCAGGTTTGATTAGAAAGCAAGTTCTTAGGTTAAGGACTCAGGCCACTGTCCAGGAAGTGATGTTCTAGCTGAGGCCCAGTGTCCAGGAAGTGGTTTCTGATCTGAGGCCCATAAAAGTGATCACCCGGCCACTGATTTTCAGGACTGATACAGCAGTCCATTTAAGGAACCAATTTGTCGCTTGGAGTCTCTTCCCTTGTGCAGGGAGGAAGAGGAACCAGCAGAAGGTGCAGAGGTAAACATTCTCTTGCTTCACAGAGGGACTCATACAGCCTGGATTCCCAGGGCCCTGAAGAGTAAAGGCCACTCACCTACAGGAGATGTAGAATCCACAGAATTGATCTGGGTCCATTTCATTCCTGAGTCTCCATTCTCTGAAGCCACTTCCTATACAAATTTCAGACAGCATCAGTTAGACCCCGAGGGTGGTGATACACAGACCCTGGGAGATAAGTAAGAACCATTCACAGGTAGGGAGACTAAAGCTCAGAGAGGCTAAGTTACTTGGCTAAGGTCCCACAGAAGCTGAATGAATGAGGAGAAACACGGGGGTCTGACTGTCTGGTTTGGATGTCTATCATTTTAAACACAAGGTTGTGCCCTTCCTGTGGATCCCAGAAAGAAGATGCCCACAGCTTGCCAGGCTTCAGGGCCAGCTCAACATAAAGTTACAATAAAAACACTATGCTTGCATTGGTTATGACTTAGCCAGAACCTAAACTATCAGATGCCTCCAAGGACATGGTGGTAACAAACACACACAATGGAATGTGTAGCACACAAACACCTCCACATGGCATGAGAACACAGTGACATGAAGAAAGGCACATTAGAGCCAAAGTTACATCACAGAAGCCCCAAAGATAGTGCCTAATGGCCCTTACTCACCCCTGAAGTGAAGACCCCAAAGATATCCCGGACATCTCTGATGGGTGGCTTGTGTCGTCTTCGGGCTGAGTGGACATAGGTGTCTAGCCGGCGGCACACAGCAGCCACCTGGGTCTGTGTCAGTGTGGACAGGAGTCCCTGGTGAGCACCATCTGAGCCCAGGCCACCAACAAGGCCGGACAGACCAGTGTCCCGTAGCCACTGGGATTCAGTGTCCCCTTTAGCCAACAGAGGGAGGACGTCAGATAAACACACAGAATTTCACATGTAGCTTTGCCATGCTCACTAATTAGAATCTTCTGTTCACACAGATGTAAGGAGCTTCTGTGGTGCTCATATTGGGGCACATTAGCACCAACCTGATTCTCCCCAGCTGAGAATTAGGAGTATTTACAACATTGGCTAGCATCCAGACCTAAACTTACATGAATGAACTCTTAGAGACAGCAAATCAGGGAGGGCCCCACATACTCTGCATTTGGATTATAGCCCCAAATTCACTTCAACCCCTAGTCCCAGTAAAGACACCAGCACAGGACCAGGAGGTCCAGTCACGCACAGCATGGACCTTTCTGTTCAAGACCTGTATATGCTGGAATAGTGGGTTGGGTTCCGTGCCAGCATCCTATAGCAAAACCATGTGTGACTACAGTCTCCAGGCCCACCTATGGGGACTCTGGTCCAGGAACTCAGGTCAGGGGCTGGGACACTGCCTAGGCTACCATCCCCAGTTACCCAGCCCACACCAGCCTTGTCAATGGGGGAAACAGCCAAGTATTCACCAAGGAAGCTGTATAGACCTGTGAGAGGGTTGGTGGGCATGTGTAGTTGTACATCATGTGTTGGACAAAGTAGTGACAGGAACTGATGGTTTCAAAAGTAACTAAACAAGAGGAGGGGCGTGACTCAGTGGTTAAGAGCACTGGATGTTCTTCCACAGGATCCCAGTTCTGTTCTCAGCTAACAACAGTCTGTAACTCCAATTTCCGAAGAGCTGGTACCCTCTTCTGGTCTCTGTAGGTATGGCATGCACACATTGCACATACACATTGTACAGACATGTAGGTAAAACACCCTCACTCATAAACAAATCTTTTAAAACTAATTTTCCTGTCAGGTATTCTAGCATAGACCCAAGAAAGGCAATTAATCCACTCTTAAAACATCTATATAGATTTAACTATCTTTGCATGACTATTTACTAGATATTTTCCTAAGAGATTTCCTATTACCCTGTGAGCACCCCATTCTAGGGCAGGGGACTCATACACCACCTCTTCTTCCCCTAGCCCACAAGCCTTTTAAGAACTGGCCTGAGGCATGTCTCCACCTCACCTTCTGGTTTAGCTCTCTACCACTCTACACCAACTACATTTTAACCTTTTTTAAAAAGTTATTATTTTTAAGCTTAAGGGCAATTTTATTGGAGCTTAAAAGAAAAATCTAAAGCAGATGAGATGTAAACCTAGCACCTTCCCAGAGCGGGAGAGGGAAGAGAGAAAGACCATCCTGTTACAGTTGAGCTGGCTGCTCAGCCACAGAGGACACGGGTGACGGGGGAGGGAGCTTTGGAAAATGAGTGGAATGTGGAAAGCACCGGGGTAAGCGTGCCCCTCTCAGGTTCAACAGACTAGATGAGTTTAGCTCAGATTATTCATTACATCTGGCTATTGTTTGTTGTGTGCCTCTGTGGAAGAACATGTTCTTGCCACACGTGGCATGTCCTTGAGGTTGTACTTTGCTTGGGTGACTCTTATTAACCCTTAGTGTATAAATTGTCTTGTGCTCTGAATAAAGTTAGATACTGTATGATACTTCAGTTTGCTTGGCTTTTAGGCTCTGTTCTCCCAGGTCCAACTGCTAACAAGAGCAATAAACAGCAGTGGAGTGCTTGCCATCGCCTGCCATATGTGGAGATAAGAGGAAAATGAACCACAGAAAGGACCATCAGGAGTAGGTATGTATGGGAGAGAGCAATCGAGGCATGGCTATGAGCAAAGTAGAGTGAACTATGTGTAGAATATGTCATGATGAAAGCCATCATTCCTATACTTAAGTATAACGATGATAATAAACTATGCATGCTCTTGGCTCCCTCTGTCCTGAGTCTATACAAGCCCTCTGTTTATTTTGCTGTCTGAGAAGTCTCCAGCCTTCAGTATTCTGAAGCCTGTAGGGGATTATGTAGTAAAGATGGAAAATACAAAGAATGTCTGAATACTGTATATTATTGTCTTATCTTTAAGCTTCTTGACTTAAAAGTGACTTAGTAAAAGCTGCTAAAAGACAGTTGATTATAAATGCTGTTGGATTAATTCAACCTATATATTTTGTAAATGACTTTATTTTAAAATTGAAATCCAAAGATATGCTACTTTGGAGAAAAGGTTTTCTTTTTATTTTCACAGAAAATGAGAGGCTGTGGATTTATTCCTGGATAAAGAACATAAAGTTTGATAGAGGAAGACCCCCTGAAAAATCTCCAATGGAAATGGATGGCCCAGATAATTCAGCATTTCAGAACCTCTGTGAAGTTTCCTTAGCGCTGTATCCAGAACAATTTCAAGGAGACTGGCTGAGTTGACCCAGCATTACACACTACTCCACTAAAGACTTGTGCATAATCCTACAGTTTTCTTTGAATTCCCATGAAATTGCCAATGCCCCCATTCAGCAGGAAGTAGCCTAGAGAACAATGCCCACATTCCCAAAACATGGATTATGGATGTTTGTGTTTATTTACAGTGTTGTTTATAAGTTGTTATAGATAATGGGGGGAAAGGATATTAGATTTGGAGTTCTAAAAGGAGAAAAGGGGATATGTAGGGGATTATGTAAGTCCCTTGTAAATGATTGTCCCACCCACTGGTTTAATAAAAAGCACTGATTGGCCAAGGCAAACAGGAAGTGTGGGCGGGGCTACCAGACTAGGAAAACTCTGAGAACTGGAAGAACAGAGCGGAATGCCAGAGAGAAGCTGGAAGAAGCAGAGGACAACTATGCTGCTCTGAGAAAAGGTACCGAGCCGCATGGCTGAACAGGATAAGAGTCATGGGTTAGATTAAGGGTAAAGAGTTAGCAAGTTATATGCCTGGGCCTTAGGCCGATCAGCTTATAACTATTGTAAGCATCTGTGTGTCTCTGCGGGTCTGTGGATCTCCAGGCCTAAACCTAGAGCTAGGCCCAAAAGTCTGGGGCAGAAACCTCCTACTACAAGTCCCTGTGTTCAGTTTTTGATGTACTTGCTGCCTGTAGTATAATACAAGAAAGCTCGTCTCCCACATCTACCTCTGACCTCACCAAAGATTTGCATTTATTGGTGCCCCTGCAACAGCCATTAGCCCTCTGAAGACCTGAAAGTCCCAAATGGCCTATTTGACCAACCAAGGCCAGAAAAGCTGAAGTATTGGCCAGATCAAGAGTTTCCATGTGAGCATGGGAAAGATGGGGCATGGGATGTGTCCCTTTGTTCCAGATACCAGCCACAGACTGATGTAGGAAGGGCTGGTGATGCCCTGGTATCATGGAAAGTGGAGGGTGGCAGTACATGAGCAAGTGTTATGATGATGTCTAGGCATAAGGATTGCTACAGTGGTGCTAACATCAGGCCGGAGCCTGGGGGTTGTCGGAGTGCTGTGGTGTACAGCGAACTTAAGAAGCACTGATGAGTTCAGCAACTGGCCAAACATAGATCCTGTAAGGGACCTGAACAAAGAACATTCTAGAAAGAGGAGACAGTGAGGACAAAGGCAAGGGTATGCTTTCATGGTCAGAAGAGAGTGGTAGAGAGCTAGACCAGAAGGTGAGGTGGAGACAGGCCCCAGGCCAGTTCTGGAAAGACTTGTTGTGGGCTAGGGGAAGAAGAGGTGGTGTATAAGTCCCCTCCCCTAGAATGTGGGTGCTCACAGGGTAATAGGAAATGCAAAGAGACAGTGGCTCTCCCAAGGCTGGCCAAGAACAGCCACCCTGGCTCTTTTTCAGGCTCTGACTCTTCACACCCAGATGCTGTGTTGTGAGGAGACCTGGGCCACACACAGGGGCCATATGGAGGTATCTTGACCCAGGCCACAAGTTTGTAAGATCACATATACTGCCAGGCATGACTCCAACCCAGATGACGTTGGGCTTGTCACTGAAGGAGAGACCCTAAGCAAACCTCCCAGGTGAGCCCTGTCCCTCCCAGAACCATGAGGCATGCTAGCAATGATTTAATGCTGCTTTATGCTACCACATTTAGGGTCTGTGATGTGATTACAGAGACACATGGCTGCTGGCACCCTGAGGCAGGGGTGGGGGGTGCAGAGTGCTTAGAATCTGCTAGAATATCAGGTCCTCCTAGACTGTGTGGTGTTATTCATCTTATTCCAGTGTCTAAACACTGCCTGGCAGCTATAATGGCGCACACCTTTAATCCCAGCACTCCAGAGGCCGAGTTGGGACGATCTCAGAGTTCGAGGCCAGCCTGGTCTACAGAGCAAGTTCTAGGACAGCCAGGACTCCACACAGAAACTCTGTCTCAAAAACACAAACAACAAAAGACCCACTACCTGGCAGACAAGAGACACTCAATAGATGTTTCCTAAATTATTTCATCAAATGGGAGACAAACGAATTGCCTTATTGGAGGGTCCTTCTGACATAGTTTAGATAACATATGGCCGGGAAAGCAAACGAGACCATTGCCACAGTCTATTCTCCATGCTCTTGACATGTGTGGGCCCTGACACGTTGCTCCCCTGGAATAAGGCCCTAGCATCCTCCTCACAGCCCAGCCAGGGTCCCTCACCTTCTAGGAGCTGGCTGCTGCTTCCTCCGCTGTCCTCCTTCGCTTTGCCCTTCTGTTGGATCCGTTCCACCTCCATCCAGAAGCCATCCATGGACAAGCTCTCTGCCCAGGACAGCCGTGAGTGGGAGCAGTCAGCAGGGCGTGGCCTCAGAGGACGCTGGTGCACATTTGTGGGGCCTGTAGAGGGGCTGTACAAGTGAAAAGTAGGTGTCAGGCCTCTACATGCTTGGCTCTTGATGCGCTAAGCCTGGGTCTGTCTTGAAGTTAGTGACTCTCCAGATACCAGACACTGGCTCTCAGCAGATTGACCAGGACCCTTGGCCTTTCAGAATCCTTGGTCACAAGCAACGCTGCTGGTGCTGAGGACAACTGAAGGGTCAGTGTGCTCCCTTAGCGCAGCCAATGGTCCTTGTTTTGGGTGATGGCCAGTTTGAACTGTCAACTTCATAAAATCTAGAATCACCCAGGAGACTGGCCTCTGCAGCCATGAGAGATGGGAGTCAGGGTCTCAGACCCAGACTCTCATGACCAGGGCTATGCAGTTTGTCCTTGGGGACTTCTGCACCCACCCTTAACCTTCCCTGTCCTTCCACACAACGTAGAGCAAATTTCCACTTGATGCAGTCAGATAACCCCAAAACAAGACAGAGTCAGGCTCCTGGTCTTGGTAAATGACAGCTGAGAGTAACCAATGGGCTTGGGATGACGTTTTCCTGCTTCCTTTAGGCCAGAGGCTTCAGGGACCTTGTTGCTAATAGTGTCCCAAACACACCACTCTGACACCCACAAGCTGTTAGGCCTTTAACTGTCCATATCAGTGACAATACTTTCATGTTCCTCAAACAGGAAGTGAGTATATCTAGAAAATTCTATAGCTGTTTGAGCTTAGTATTTATACCAGGCAAGAGCTGCTTCCTTTAGTCAAAACAGTATGTAAGCTTCTTCAATCTTTGAACTGTCTGAATTAAAAACAAACAAAAACCCTACTTGCTCAATTAAAAAAGAAATATTGAAGATGCTGCTTTGCAAAGACAGGAGAATGCTGGTCACACAGCATGAGAACTGGAAAGGTTTAGAGTTCTCAGCAGTGCTGGGCCTGAAACCCCAGCACTCAGAGGCAGAGACAGTGGATTACCAGGGATAAGCAAGCTGGTTAACCAGACTTGCCAATTTAGCAAATTCTGGGTTCAAGTGAGAGAGCCCATCTCTTGCATAAGGTAGAGAGCAGTTAAGGCAGATGCCCAGTGTGTCAACCTCTGGCCTCCACATGAACACATGTGCAAACACACATCCCCACATAAATAAAAATAAACAAATAAAGCACATATTATAAAATAGCAGAGGTTAAAAGTAGAAGAAATGTTGTCTGGGATATAGATCAGTTGTAGAATGCTTGCCTTGTACAAGGCTCTAGGTTCAGTCCCCAGCACAGAACACACACACACACATACACATGCACACACACATACACATGCACACACACATACATACACACACATACACACACACACACACACACATACATACACACATACACGCACGCACTCGAGGGAGGGTGATAAAATAAACACAGGTTGGGCAAATGTTGGCTGAGAGTTAACAAAGACAATGATCCCAATATTACTTTTGGACTAGATGCATTCTGGGAGAGGGGATGAACTCAGAAAGAGCCTGCAGTGGGAACTTTGATGCCTGTAACTGTACAAGAGCAGAGCAAAACCCAGACCCAGCAACCACCCAAGTGAACAAGCACCATTAGAAATGTGAACCTGGTAAGATGGGCTGGCTTCTTACCTAGCTGTTTCCCACTAAGCACTTGGCATTGAAGTCATGGAGTTTACGCTAGCTACTTCAGTTCATCTTCGATTCCCCGATGTCATTGCAAAATCCATCTCCTCCTAAGTGCAGCCTCCACCCCCCCCACCCCTGACTCACACTCCTCTTATGTGAGAGCCCTAGCCATCATGTGGTAGGAACCATCTAAAATGGCAGCCTAGAGAGGGTAAATCTTAACGTCACGTGATCAGAATCTCTATCAGTTTCAAGTGGACCTTCTGTAGTAGCTGGAACAGCATACCTGTCGTACCATGGTGAGTGACAGCAGAGGAAGGCAGTGTTTCTATTGTGGTGATAAAATGTTTTACGATGGCTTATGATGATGGCTGCACAACTCTGTGAACACGTGAGACCATGTAGACCTGCATAGTGTAAATGTATGTGCGTTGCATCTTCAGCAAGCCCATATCATGACCAAGCTCAGAACTCAGAGATCTCTCAAGATCTTTCTGAGCTGGTGACACACACCTATGAGAAGACTGAGGCAGGAGGATCATAAATTTTAGATGAAAATACCTGGAGACTTATTCCTCATCATGAACCAGCTTAGTGTCATCTCAAGCATTTCTGCAGAAGTGAAGCAGGGAATTTTACAGCTGGTCTTACTCCATGTCACCCCTATGGATCCTGACACGAAGGTTCAGGGAATTTCCCCTCAGGTTCCATTAGCCTGGGCCAGATGCCCTATTCTTCACACAGTGTGACACAGTTTCCCTTTCAGCCAAGTTCTAGAGCTCAGCTTCCTTGCTGGCCACACAGGAGCCACATAGGAGTCTTGGCCACAGAAGCGTTGATAACCCTGCTAAGAGCCAGAGGCTCCCAAGGAAGAGCCCCTGCCAAGTGGGATTTATTTCACAGATCCCCACTGGGGAGGGGATCAGCTACCCCATAATGGCCATTGTTTGCTTTTGTCAGTATAACTGCTGAAATACTGTCCTGCTCCTTTTTGCAGAAGAACCTAGGAGACTTCTAGAAGCAGAATTGTGCAGTTATGAGATAATGACACTTTTTGCCAAGTCGTCTTTCGAAATGGACTGTTGTAGGAGATTTTGTCTCTGTGTGTTGTCTGTTTGGCCTTCTTTCTTGTGGGGTTCCTGGAACTGCTGCTCCCCCCCCCATCCATCTGAGCCTCCCACATTAAAATCTTCCTAAAGCATGGGTGCGATCCAGGACCCAAGGCCAGCTCCATGTATGCATGACCAGACAACCACCCAATGAAGACAGTTTGTATAGGAAGTTTCAATTCTTGAATTCAAGTTCTGCTGGCACCATATTGGATTCTTTATTTTTATATATTTATTGAGACAGGGTCTCATGTACCCCAGGTTGCATTCAAATTCACTACATAGCACAGCAGAGAGTGATCCTGAACTTCTGAAATGTTGAGGTTACAGGTGTATGCTACCACATCCAGTTTTCTGTGGTGCTGGGGATCAAATTGAGAGCCTCATGCAGGCTGGATGAGCACTAATGGAACCATACCTCCAGTTTTGCCATCTTGGAATTTCAATTGTTTGTACATGAAGATCTCCACACCCTTTTTCCACTGCTGTCTTTCCTGTACCTCAGCCCAGGACCCTGGCTGTGTCCCCCACCTCCATCTGGAGCTGTCAACAGTTTCACCCCCAAACACACCCAGGTGTGGTAAAGGGTGAGTGTGTGAGGGCCCGTAGGAAGACAGGACTGTTGCATGAATTCTGGTTGTAATAAATTAAACTCAGAGCCAGATATCAGGGGAAAGCTGGAATATCAGAGGGAGGAAACACCACAGTCAATTCTCACCCAGCTGTCTTCCAGCTTCCTCAGCCTCACTCCTCATGGCTTCTACTGCCTCATCTGTCTTCCTACACCTGCTTTAAATACCTTCTTTGCCCAGTTGTATCATATCCAGGTTAAGATTAAAGGTGTGGGCTACTACTATTTGGTAGTTAGCCTTGAACTCATGGAAACACAGAAAGATTTCCTCTGCCTCTAGAGTATGGGATTAAAGGGCATAGGTCACCACTCCCAGTCTCCCCCCACCCCATGCTGGGATTTAAGACTGTGAGTTACCACTCTCTGACCCTCCTGGATTGACTGTGGGTGGAACTATTCTCTGATATCCCAGGCTGATTTTATTAAATATAAAATATATCACCACAGGGGAGGGATGGCCATTTTCTCCCACAGAAGCATCTTAATTGGAGATCAAGTCCTGGTTAATGGTAAAATTGGCTGCTGTGCTGTTTATGCTTTTCCAGAAGGCCAGAGCCAATGCCTCCTGGGAGTCTGTTTGCACTCCATGCTGATACACGGCTCTGCTCTTAACTGCCTCTAGAAGCATCTGGAAATTACCCCCATCTGTGTGTTTTCCTGACACTTTGAAAACTGGAGAATCTAAGCCCAAACAAGGGGCGCATTCATCCCTCACAGTGAATTTTCTGCAGAGGTCAGAGAGGACAAGCAAGAGTATGGGAAGACACGGCACACATGCAATTCCTGAGTCCCTTTTAGCAAGGGAACTTTAGCACAATACAGACTTTCTCAGGGCCTCGTGACAAGACCTGGTTTGTTGCCAGTGTCTTGTTGCTGGATGATTATGCAGAGCACGCAAAGCACAGATACCTCCAGCTCCCGCTCCCATTTTAAACATTACTGAGCATGCACACATGCCTAACAGACCTACAAGCCAGAGCCAGAACCCAATACCAGGTTTCAGGCTCAAAGCTTTTGGTGTGTGGTATGTGTGCAGTTCATGTATATGTATGTTTGCATGTCATTATGTAGTATGGAGTTCTGTCTCAGAAATTTCATTATTATTATTATTATTATTACAATTATTATTATGATTATTTGGATTTTTTTTTTTTTTGCTCCAGGGTTTCTCTGTGTATCCAAACTCAGAAATCTGTCTGCCTCTGCCTCTGAGTTCTAGGATTAAAGGTGTGCGCCATCACCATGCCTGGCTTCCACCTTATTGTTTGAGACAGGGTCATTCGTCGAGCCTGAAGCTCTTTGATTCAGTGAGGTTGGTTGGTCACTGAGCTCTGAAGCTCCACCTGGCTCTGTCTCCCAAGTGCTTCACATTACAGAAGCGGACCCATGTGCTTGGGTGCTGAGGAATGAATTCAGGATCTCCTTCTGTGACAAGGACTTCATCAACTAAGCCATTTCCCTTTCCCTTAACAGCTGAACTAGATGGTTTTGGGGGCCCTGGGTGTGGATGAGGGGATCTGGATGCACTGGCTGCCCCACAGTAAAGCTGTTCCTCTCTGACTTCCTTACGGCACTTTCTTTTTCTCTGTGGCCCTAGAAGTCCTTGGTGAAGGTTCAACCTCACCCATTCTGTGTGACAGAGGATGTTTTCCCCTCCCCAGCCTGGTTTCTGTAACTGTAAAACGAAAGGGGCAGAGAGATTTCAACCATGCAATCTTACCAGCTGACTGTGGCAAAGGCCTTGGCTACAGACAGAGTAGGTAGAGCTGCAGGAAGACACGAAAGGCTAAGAGCCCATGGAAGGGAAGGGAGAAACTCTTCGGAGGCCAAGGTCAACATGACTTGGGGACCAAGAATGTGACATAACCTGGTGAGCAGGTGGAGGTGTGGCTGGGGCGCCTTGCCAGCATCCACTAAGTTTCAGGAACAGGATGGTGGTTAAGTCTGGTACCCAGAGCATAAGAGCCCTTATGCTGCACTAACCCTGACTATAGTCACAACAGTGGTGCCATTAACCTCACCACAAATGTTAGAGGACATTGACATAATGAATAGGCTCTTGTCAGAAACATAGGTGAACGGCTACAGTGACAGTTGACTCTAACACAGGGCCCCAGAAAACTGGCACTTGCCTGTGTGTGCATGGCCCTGCTCTTAACCTCACATTGTGGTTCCCTCGCCCGACACTAGTGAGTCTCTTGTTTGTAGTGAGACCATCCCTTGCATTAGGGATGTTTAGCAGCATCTTTGACCTTCTCCAACTATACATTAAGCAGTCCTCTGCTGTGACAACCAGAATGTGTCAAATGTTGCCTAGGAAACCTCATATCACTGTGAGTGGGGGATACTCCCCATTCACATGGGATCAATTCATTCAGTCCTCACTATTTCCCCATGAGAAAGCAGAGGTGCAGAACAAGAAGATAGTTCATCCAAGGTTTCCTGCCAGACCAGGCATTCTGACCCATAGACGAACTCCTCAAATACTAGGTGAGTCTCCCGTGTGCCTTCCCTGCTAGGTGTGTGTCCTCCTTCACTGGCTGATACAGCACCTGGATGGAGAGAGAGTGCCACAAGCCAACACATGCCCATCTTAGCTCTGTCAGCTGAAATCCCTGTCTGTCACACCAGCCACAGGCCTGCTGGTCTATTGGGGAGTTTCCTCTTGTCTCCTAATTACTCTTACGCAATGATAAATGGATGGAGACAGGTCCTGTTGGGGCACACGGGGAGTACAGGAGGCCACAAGATTTGCTTTGATGAGCAGAGAACCAGAGTAAGGAAAAGAATGAAATAGAGGAATAGAGGCAAATGGTGCTGGCCAGGGATGACCATGGAGAAGTGGCCAGATGGTATGTCGATGCCGCTGGCTTTTGGGCAAGCCCTTAGAGCCTAGGCTAGATTAGCTAACCTCAGGCAAATTCAGACTCTTGAACAAGAACAAATGGTTGTTGATTTTAAGAATGGCTGATGCTGAGTTCAGGACTATTTGTTACACAACCATAGCACTAACACAGTACTGCTGCACAACCAAACAACTCTGCCACATTTTCCCACTCAGACACATCCCCAGATGCCACACACAGGCCACCAGAAGCATACACACTTCCCGTATCCCCATTTACAACTCTAACAAGTGACACAAGTTCAAAGTAGGGCAGGGATCAGGCCTCTGGGAGAGGAGCCTCAGCAGTGATCTCAGGAGGCAGCCATGTGCACATGGCCGTGGCAGGGAACCTTGGGTGCATACCCTTCCATAAACGTGTACACAGACATGGATTTTCCGTGCTTCACACACAGTCCTCACCCAGTCTAGGACCACAGTACGAATGGCATAGGAGACACATCTTTGTTTGTGCATTGTGCACAATCTAACCCATGTTGCACAGTGTACATGGGAAGATGGCTGCACTGCCATGTCTGTGTGGAGATGGAGAGGAAGTAGAATGAGAGGTTACAAAAGCAGTGAATGTTCATTGAGGTGAGATGTCTTCAATCTACCTCAGAGACATGAGCCAGCCGCCCAAAAAACAAAACATAATAAAATACAAATAAGTCATAAGCCGTGTGACAAGACATAGATAAATAAAAATAAGTTATGAGAGCTAACAAAAAATATGCTAAAGCCATAGGCCAAACAATATTTAATTAATACAAGACTGTATATAATTATTTAAGACACACGCGTGCGTGCTCACACACACATGCACAACTACACACACAAACACCCAACATTCATCTCTTTCTGCCTCTGTCTCTGTTCTTGCAAACCATGAGCCAGAGGAAGCCTACTTTTCTTAAGTTGCTTCTACCTTGTTACAAGGAGAAGAGGAGCCACTATGGCATTGACACGTGTTTAGTTTAGGACACCTTGGGAGCAGAAAGCCCTGCACAGCTGTAACTCTAGGCGTTCTCAATGTACATGGAGACTTCCACAGGAGAAGACAGCATCATGATGGATATTGTTATAAATGGAAACTGGGTACCAGATTTGGAAGATTTCATGTTTGAAGTGTAAAATGTCTGCCCACTAAAATTTCATATTGGTTACATGCTAAAATATTTTGGACATACCAGGTGAAAGAAGATGTATCATTAACCGCATTAAGCAGGTCCCACATCCCAAATCCCACCAGTCTTCCCTGGGCCCTGATGTGTCTCCTTGATAGCCCAACCACTCCATGGGGCCCTCAGGGGCATGGCTGCTAGGCTGCAGACTTAGGGGAAGGAGGTTAAGGGAGCTTTTAAATCTCTGAGTGGGCTTGAGATGGTTCTGAGGATAAAGTGCTTGCCAGTCAAGCATAAGGACCTGAGTTTGGGTCCCCAGAACCCAGGAAAAAGCTAGGCATGGTGTGTACATCTGGGACCCTGGCATTGCATCAGGGCACATAGAAAGACAGATCCCAGTCAGTCAGTCAGTCAGTCAGTCAGTCAGTTCCTGGTAGAGCCCAACAGAGGAACAGACCTGACTGACATTAACCTTCACTTGTGAAATCCTATATATATGCACACATAGAAAATACATGCACACATAAACATCACACAAACTTCAAAAAAAAAAAAAAAAAAAGAAAAAAGAAAAAAATCTCCATGATTTGTAGGTTTTCCACCCCAGACAGTGGAGTGATGATGACCAACATTTAGCCTATGCTTTTTAATGGCTCTTAGGTGTCACAGGGTCCATCCTTGATTCTCCAACACCTGTTCTTTGAGGCAGTCAGAAATCGGTATCACCGTGGGAAAGGCACCCAGCTGCATGTAATCCTCATCTGCCCACAAGGGCCTCCACTGCAGGGTTCTCACCTTCCACTCAGATGTTCACCAGCTTAAGAGACAGACTGTCAGGGTCAGGAGATGGCTCAGTGGGAAAAATGTAACTTGAAGACCTTTGTGATACTCAGAACCTTCCAAAGAAATAGGTACAGTAACATGTGCCTGCAATCCCGGTGCTGAGAGAGGGTTGGAGATGGGAGGATCCTGGAGGCTCATTAGTCAGCCAGTCTAGGGAAAACAGGGAGCTTCATCTAGTGAGAGACATTATGTTAAAAAAATAAAGTGGAAGCCAGGCAGTGGGAAGCTCACGCCTTTAATCCCACGCTCAGGAAGCAGAGGTAGGCAGATCCCTGTGAGTTTGAGGCCAGCCTGGTCTACAGAGTTCCAGGACAGCCAGGGATACACAGAGAAACCCTGCCTCAAACAAAACAAAACAAAAAAGATATCTCAAGTGAAACTCTAGCTCCACACCCAGATACAGAGCCAGGCATACCTACACAGGCATACAATGCCCCCCCCCCACACACACACACATTCACACTAAGTAAATAAATAGATGTAATTAAAAATCAAAGGACAGTGTTTTATCTAATAATATAAAGAGTTCCCAGAAATCAATAATAAAATACCAATGGGCTAGGGAAGCTGACATATTCTACTCACTTTGGAGATGAAATGTCAGTTCTTTCTATGAAAGAATACAGAACCCACAAGGATCAGGTAAATGCGAACTAAAAAGCTGGTAAAATATTTCACCCGTCAGAATGACAAACAGCCAAGGGAACCCTTATGGATGTTGTGAGCATGAGTCAAGACAAAAGTGTGTCACACTCCTTAAGCATCTGCTGAGGAAGTGGTAGAATTAGGGATGCCTGGCACAAGGGGCCATAAACAGGGTCCACACTGTGAGCAGGATGGAAATCCCAGAGCAGTGGTGGGCAGCAGAGTACCACACCCTAGGGGCCAGGTTATGGCCTTGGTGCTTGTATCCAGCTCTGTGGGACACAGTGGAGGTACCCTAGCTTATTCTTGTGGACAAAAATCACTCTCAGAAAGGCACCAACTTGAGTACCAAAATGACAGTCTCAGAAAAGAGGCGGCTTTCACAAGAAGGATGTGGAGTCAGAATTCTAAGTCAAACTATTTACCACTGCAGGGAACCGGGGGCCTAGATGTGCCACTCCCATGGGAACAGCCTCTAAGTATGCTCCCTTTGACCACTGAGAGCTGAGGTGCATGTTCATGTTATATTTATCAGGCACTGTGCCAAGCATAGACTCCATTTTATCCTCACAATGAGCCCATGTAGGCACTGATGGCCACAGCCATTTAGACCCAAAGAAAACTAGAGATTGAGTAATGTCCCTTAGAGGCCCACAGCTGGAATGTAAGATGCAGGTTGACCTTGTCATTTGAATAGTGTGCCTATGATTCATTCAGATCTTGCATCTGCAGACAGAGGACACTTGATATCTGAAGATCAGTAGACACTGACCTCAGTGGCAGAGACTTCAGCTTCATGTGACTGAAGTATGAGTTGAGGATGTTAAGGGCGATTTGGCTCATGAGCTCATTAGGTGTTGTCAGCCAAGTTACTTAGCTATTATTGATGGAGAGGATCGAATAGTCAACTGAGAATCAAAATGGGTCTTTCTGCCTCTCTGCTCCAGCTTGGGAACCCTGCCAGACACTAAGTGTGGGAGAATCTGTCCAGTTCATCAACCGTGATCTTTGAAAAGCAAATTATGAAGCTGGGGATGCAGCTCAGGTGGTGAAGGCCTGGCTGCCTAGAGTGCCCTGTTAGATCCCAAACAAGACACAAACCTGTGGTGTTGTATACCCTGGTAAACCCAGACTCTGAGGCAGGAGAATTAGAGTTCAAGGTTGTCCTCACCTAGATTATGAGTTTTAAGACAGACAGACAGACAGACAGACACACACACACACACACACACACACTCACACACACACACACACACACACACACACACACACACTCATTACAAGAAGTTTATTTGGATCTAATTAACAAAACCTAAAGAGTACCATAATGTACTGTCAATAATGAGCCAGGCATGGTGGCGCATGCCTTTAATTCCAGCATTTTAGAGGTAGAGGCAGGCAGATAAATCTCTATGGGTTCAAAGCTAACCCAGGCTATATAGTGAGTTCCAGGAGAGGCATAAAGACATACAATTTACCACAGCGCCCCTCTAAAACAAGAGCCAGGAAAAGGGCTCCAAATTCCACTCAGAAGGGCCACCTAACAAGGAACAAAATGAAATGTCAGGCAGCTGTGGAAAAGTGGAAAAGTTTTCTGACCTTCCTGGGCCTGTGGTCTGAACAAATCTCTCCTACCCATGGTCCGCAGACACATAATTATTCAGAGGTTTTTATTAATTACAAACTGTTCAGCCTATAGCTCAGGCTCATTACCAACTAGCTCTTAAAACTCAGCCCATTTCCATTCATCTATGCCTTGCCACGTGGCTAGTGGCTTACCAGTACTTTCACATCTTGCTGCTTGGACCACAGCTTGCAAGTGTCCCTGACTCCACCCTTCTTCTCCAATAGTGTATCTCAGCTTGCATTTCTCACCTGCCTCTAAACTGCCTTCCAACAGGCCAAAACAGTCTCTTTATTAACTAATGGGTAGTAAAGCTTATTCACAGCATACAGAAAGACATCTCACATCAGAAAGGTTGATAGTCTGCACCATACACCAGTAAATAATGCACGTGCGCACAGATACATGTATCTAGAACAAGAAAGGATCATGTGTCTGTATCACTGTGTCTGAGTGTTGCAATTAAAGGTGTGTGTACAGTTTACTCTTTTAGATGCTGTCCAGGGAACTGTATCCCATTCTTTATGGTAGGTCTTCATCCCTAATCAAGATGGAACCTCATAGGCATGTTCAGAGAAATGTAGATAGTTCTTCACCATTGTTAGGGGTCTGTCTCCTAGTAATCCCAGGTCCTTTCAAGCCGACACAAACCATCACATACACATTATACATACATGTTAATGTATATGCACAAAGCTTAGCATTCCACAGGATGTGTACACAAAACTTCTTAGTGACTGTCCTTGTGTGCTGTCGATGGGAAGAGCAGGTGAATTTTGCTTGGAATTTTTTTCACGGTAAACACTGCTTTCTTTATGGCGGTGGGTATGAACCAATACTGACCTCCAGAGAGATCACTGCTCTACAGAAAGCTGAATGATCAATGAAGTAACGCCTAGGATGGCTGAAGTCTATCCTGTTTTAAGGGAAACCAAACAGATACAACAGATACACAGCATCTGCTGTCCCCCACTGGGAAACTACAGATTCTCTCTACCAGAGGGCACCAGCTGCCTGTCCTTCAGACACAGACATATTGGCTCACACTGTCCTCCAGAAACAGCTTGTGTTTCCCTGGTTTCAATGTGCTGATGGTCCTCTCTCACAACATCTAGCCAAGAGTCAGCAAATGCAATGGCATGTTGATTCAGTTCCTGCTCAGTTACCACTGAGTAAATGCCCATGCCAGGAATGAAGTTGCCACATGGCTATGGCCAGTGAGATGGCTCAGCCAGTAAAGACACTTGCTACCAAACCTGACAACCTGGGTTCCATCTCTAGGTCTCACAGGATGGGAGGAGAGAACCAACTCATGCAAATGGTTCTCTGACAGCCTCCTCACAACATGCATGCTATGGCATGTATGTATGTACACACACATACACACACACGAATAAACAAATAATTGTAATATAAATATCTGTTAATCACCACATGGGAAATGGAACCCGACTTGCAATTTTGTGTAGCAAACACATGTCTTCCTCTCACTTGCCTGTTTGACCTTCTACTTCCCTGTCTCTTCCCCACCCCCACCCCACCTCCAACTTCACAAACAAGCAGTGAGTATTTCATTTGTTGAATGACTGTTTTTCCCAACAGCTCTGAGGGGCCAACCCTGAACCTCCACAGTAGACAGAGGTGAATAGAGCTGTGTCAAATGAAGCCTAGCATCTGAAGGCTGTGGCCTCACTGAAAGCTGCTGGACAAATAAATGACTCAGCGAATGACCACTGAGATGAATGTGCTCAGTTATGGGAGCCTTGACATAGTGACTTTGTGTATGGCATATAAAGCCTAGCCTGAAGGAGATACAGCAATGGTGTCCCAGGGAAGTGGTTTTCTGTTGGGGGACAATGGAAGCCATTCTCAACAAAAAGAGAGAGAAAATACCCAGTTCAAAGCTCACAGTGAGAATTCAGTGTGAGGCACCTACTGATTGTGTGCTCTAATATCATTTTGATGGACAAAAATATTCAGAATATAGCACATTTGAGAACATGTTATTAGTAGTCATTTTATTGTGTGTGTGTGTAGTATATGTATATGGGTGCACGGGTGTGTTCACCTATGCAGGCCAAAGGTGGACAATCAGATGTCTGCCTCTACTGTTTTCCACCTTATATTCTTGAGAAAGGGTCTCTCACTGAATCTTCAGCTCTCACTTTGGATGGACTGGCTGGCTGATGAGCTGTAGAGATCTGTCTGGCTTCACACAGCCCCCACCCTGGCTCTGGGGTTACAGGTGTACACATCGTTACACCTGGCCTGTACTTGCATGCTTTGGATCTGAACTCAGTTCCTCATGTTTGCACAGCAAGCACTTTACCCCTAAGCCATCTCCCCACCCCTTAACTAGTTTTTCTGTTTTAACTCTTAAAAAATATAATAATGCTAAGCATGGTGACCTCATCACTGAGGCAGAGGACTGAGAATTAGAAGCAAGCTTGGGCTGCATAGTAAGACTTTCTCATAAACAAAATAATACAAATAAAAACTTAAGCCAGTGCTTACATAACCCTGGAGGTTGGAAAGCTACCATCCAGGAGGCAGGCAAGCACGTTGCTTTTGTTCCTTTTATGTTGTTGTAAGTAAACAAAGGGGGATGCTATGAAATTTCACTCTTAAACATATCCTTCATTTGTTCGTTCATCCATAGTCACTGAGTACATTCAATGGGCCCAGGGTTCTCACAGTTGGATCCAGTATTAATAACAGGAGATTAAAGGAGGCAGTAAGAAGAGCCGCTTTAGTAAAGAGGTTGTTTTGTGGGTTTTGGATGGATAGATGGAGTGATAAATAATGGATGGGTGGATGGTGAGGAGTATAGAGTGATGGGATAGATGTAGAGATTCACAGATAGAATAAATGATGGCCCCTCATCTTAATTCCCAGAATTTGTAACTATGTTCTCAGGGGCAGGGGAAAGGAGCTTTACAAATGTGACTGTGATTCTTCTGGTCCTGGAGATAAGGGACAGCCTAGATAGCCTGGGTGGACCCAAGCTCACTACTGGTACTTTATTAATGACAGAGGCAGGTGGGAGAGGCAGAGGAGGTAGGAAGGGAGGTCACAGTCAGAGGTGAAGGTTCTGGATGCTGGCATTGAAGATGGAGGAAAGCTGTGAGCTGAGCGATGTCTGGGCCCTTAGCATCTGGGAAAGGAAGCCAGTTCCCCCCAGAGTCTGATGGTGGAGAGTCAGTCCTTGCGATGTGGAACACAGAGAACAAACAGAAGCAGCAGGAAGCCAACACACTGGACAGGTCAAGGCTAAGCGGATAGACAAATGAGTTTGCCCTGTTAAGCCCACTTCCCTGGATAGGTCAGAGTCCTCACATATCCCCACAGGTGCTCAAGGGATGTGCTATGTGGCACAAAGTTCTATGAGTACTACTCTCCGCCAGAACACAAAGTAGCCACATCTGAGGGTATCAACCCCAATTCCTGACTCACTCTCTGGGAGAAGAACCACAGCCAGTCTCCAGGTGTTTGGGCGGCAGGAACTGTCAGGATTCCAAGGCTACTTTCATGCCTGCAGTTATCCATTTGGGAATGGATTTATCCAAGCTAGTAAATCAGGACCAACCTAAAAGCACTCTTGCCTCGGAACACAGCCTCCATCCAACCACCCTTGATACCTGCAGCCCAGGTGGGCCCATCTCCTTGGCAGCCTGGTAATGCGAGCTCGTGGGATCCGGGGGCAGGGTGAGGCCAAAGGCAGCAGGGCCAGCCCTTCCATCTGGGCAGCAGGGAGAAAGGAAGGCTCTGTCATGGACAGGCACACAAGGCTACCAATGCTGCCTCTGGGACCGAATGAATCACGGTGATGGCCGGAGGAAGGTGACAGGGCCTGTGGCACACCCTTCCAAGACACCCCCATACTGAGGTGGGGTTGACTTAGCTAGGACCGCCTACAGGCAGGTATGTGTGAGCACACACTTGGCCCCTTGCCAAAACAGAAATGACACAGAAAGAAACAGGACATGAATGAAGCGTGTTTCACATGCCTACAATTCTAGAAGTTAGAAGGTATTGAAAGATTATGACTTCAAGGACAACCTGGACTGCAGAGTAAGACTCTGCTTCAAGAAGCAATAAACCAGGCCTGGAGAGATGGCTCAGCAGCTAAGAGCATTGGCTATTCTTCCGCAGGACCTAGGTTCAATTCCCAGCACCTACAAGGTAGCTCACAATCATCTGTAACCCCAATTCCAAGTGATTCAAATGCCTTCTTCTGACCTGTGTGCGCTTTACATGCATAAGGTACATGGACATACAAGCAGGGAAAATATCCATCCATACAAAAATTTTTAATCTAAAAAAAAAAGATTCTTAAAAAATTAAAAAACCAAATACACATGCACCAGGCATAAAACATGCTTTTGATGTGGTTACTCTCATCCCCTACAGCCAGTCCAGTTTCAAAATAAAACCAAAAGGAATGAATAAAGCCAGTGACTAGTAGAAACCCAGGGTTTCGCCTTGGCTTAGCCCTCCCCATATAAGCCTCTGGAGGCTGTGACTTCCTCCCCTGTGAAAAGGGGTTGGTGAACAGCAGGCAGATAGTACCACTGGTGGGCAATGGGCAGACTTTGCTGTGGAACAGAGGGCGCACGTAGAATTGGCCTTTGGGCTGAAAGGTGAAAGAGCTGACACTGGATAGGAAGGGCTGAGGGGGGCTGGACACAACTCCCCGCCTGTCGGCCTGTCTGCCTGGGAACAGCTGCAGAAAGGCTTCCTGGTAGAGGCGGCCTGTGGGCAGGGGTGGAAAGGAATTCCTGCAGGAGATGTGAGTGTGTAACCTGTGTCCTAACCCTGCATCTGCTGCCTATCATGAGCCCCTGTTCCCTGACCAGAATGCCATGGCCTCATCACAGAGTCCTGGTTTTCCCTGCCCTTCTAGGAAAGTCGAGCCAGTGACCTCAAAAGCTTATTTAGCTTCAAGAAAAGGGATCCCAGGCACTCTCTAATCAGAGAGCCAAGCTCACAGGAATCAAGAAATTGAGGTGAAGAAATTTGAAATATGGTTCTGTAGAAACCGCAGTCCTACAACTACACGTGGTCCAGAAGGCCTCACAGAAAAAAGGACCAAGGAGCCCTAATTTGCAGGAAGCCATCCAGGTTCAGACAGACCATACAGGTGAGCAACTGCCCACTTTCCTAACACCCCTTCCTCAGGAAGAGACCGAAGAACCATGTCACAGGAAGGAAAAGGAGCCTGGGTCTGACTGCTGCCCACTGTGGAGGCTTCTCCCAGTGTGTAAGGTGAATCAGCGTGGAGGACAGGTGGGAAGCTGGTCCATGATGAAAGTCCATGGAGCTTTGTGTGCGAAACACAGTAGATGCTTAATTAAGGATGAGTGCAAAGGTAGGTAGACAGGGAGTGAGTGGATGGATGGATGGATGGATATCCAGATGGATGATGGATGAATGGATGGATGGATGGGTAGATGGATGGGTGGGTGGGTGGGTGGGTGGATGGATGGATGGATGGATGGATGGGTGGGTGGGTGGGTGGGTGGATGGATGGATGGATGGGTGGGTGGGTGGGTGGGTGGGTGGATGGATGGGTGGGTGCTGGAAGGATAATAAGGTGAAGAGCGGCATGAGAAAATGGCTGTGAATGGTTAGGAAGTTGGCACATTGGTTAAGAGAACTTCTGCTCTTACAGTGGGCTGGAGTTCAGTTTCCAGCATCTACAGTGGGTGGCTTACAACCACCTGTAATTCCAGTTTCAGGGGGCCTAATGCCTTCTGGCCTCTATGGGCACCTGCACATGCATGGTGTACACAATGTATATACACACACACACACAACTTAAAAAAGAAAATGGCAGAGTGAGAGGGATAGTCAGGAGGACCTTTAAGTGAGAGACTGGAGGGCTGATGGACAAACAGGTGTATGGGGAGGGGAAGAGTGGGTGTGTGGGGGATGGGAGCCAGCAGGACTGAGTGAAGTAACAAATCATCCAGCCACTGGGGAATGGCGAATGGATGCAGGAATGAGCGCCACGTGGGTAAGCAAGGGCCGGAGTAAATGACTCACTTAGAACTACAAACCCAGCTGCCAGAAGAAAGCAAAAAGCATGAGTAATCAGCCTGGGTCCTGCATAATGAGGCTTCAGCCTCCCAGCTTCCTGGAGAGTTGTGTGTCTTTAGAATGAAGCCTGGAGGCGGGAGCGTGCCCCACCTTGGCACCCCTGGCAACATTCCTCAGTCCCATGGCCCTGTCATTGGAGTATCGGCCAGGCTGGCTAGGTCACAATGGTGACTCAAGACCTGTGGGCCCCTGCACCTGGCAGCCTGCCAGCACCTCCCTAGGCAACCTGAGATCTGGACAACCTGTGTACCTCACACCAGTTGGTCCCCAAGAACCATGTTCTGGGCTGGGAATCTGCTCCATACCTCTGTGCCCCCAACACAGCACATTACCCCAAGATAGCACCATTTCACCCAGGGAAGATTTCACCCAGGGAAGTAGTGGTGTTTTATCGGGGGGGGGGGGGGGGGGGGTAGGGCTGGGGTGACTCTCAGCTTTGCTACCAAGCTGTGCAACTCTGGCTTTCTCATTTAAATTAAAACATTGTTTGTCCTGAGAGTTGGTATAAGGACTCAGAGAAACCAAGGCAAATACCCCAACTGCCCTGACACATGAGGCACACCTTGTTTCCAGGGGCCTGACTTGTGTGTGTGTGGTCTGTAAAGGGAATTTATAAGCCATTCAAAAAGGGCTCTGCACTCAGAGCCATGCATAGGTGTCCCTCCATGCAGATATTAAAATCCTAACCCCCAGGATTTCAGAATGTGACCTTATGAGGACATAGGGTGTTGACAGAAAATCAAACAAAAAATGAGTCATTAGAACAGGCTCCAGTTCAACATAAGCAGAGTCCTTGCACAGAGTATAAATGTGGGGATGGCAGCATGCAGCAGCCGTTCAGAGATATCGTGTAAAGACTGACTTGATGGCATTGCCTCAAGATGAGGAACCGAGTTGCAGCCACCAGATATTGGGGAGCCCAGAAGGGACTCTGACATACAGCCTTCAGTCTGGTGTGCCCTCACCTTATACTGCCTGATGATGCAGAAGGGCCTGGCTGTTCCCACTTCCCTGTGGGGTCCAACCCACATACTTTCAGACAGGTTGGGACAGTGATCTGGGGGCTGGACTGTACGGCCAGGACTGCAGGAAAGCTGAACAAATACCCAGCTACAATGGGCACCTTACCATTGAGCAACAATTGGGGTTCCTTGAACCAGGGTTTGTGTAGAAGACTCCAGGCAAGGCCAGGGGACAGTTCCAGCCATGCTGAGTGGGGGCCATTCCCAAAGGTATTTTGTTCACATGCCACCTCGAAGCCCAGCTCCATTGGACAAATTAAAGCCCAAGGGCTTTGTGTGTGTGCATATGAACATATGCAAATGTGAGAACGTGAGGGTCTGTGTTTGTGAGTCTATGTATGTGACCGTGTGCTGAGAGATGTGGAGAGGCTGAAAGAAACATGGCTGTCTTGTGCATGCACACTTGGCATCTCCCTTTGTGTGGAGACTTAGCAACTTCTGCATGCTGCACTGTGTGGCTATATCATACACACTACAGCCTGCTCTGCTCCTTCTGGAACATTTCCATGCGGGGGCAGGCTGTGGGTGAAGTACAGGCATGATCATTGAATCCCACAGGTGGGAAGCCCCATTCAGCAACACCAGCTGGGCTCAGATCCCAAAGGGCAGCACTACACTGGATGAAAAGCTTCTCCAGTCTGCAGGGAACCACGCACAGTTTTAGAGAGATGGGGTGGGGGTAGGGGGATGTTCCCAGGGGGTGCTGTGGGTGGATCATTCTGACAAGACAGAAGTAATGGTCACAGATTAGCAAGTCAGATCTGTCTTCTTGGGACATCTTCAGTTTTTGTGGTGTCCAGTGAGATGTTTGGGGAAGGACAAAATGATATCAGATGGTCCATGGGAGGCCTGTCCCCTCCCCTAGTCCATCTTTCTTTGTTGCTTTGCGGTAACCAGAAGGGCTGCAGGAGACCTTGGAATTCTCCAGGCATAGTGGCACATTCCTTTAATCCTAGATTCTGGAGGCAGAGGAAGGCAGGTCTCTGTGAGTCTGAGGCCAACCTGGTCTACATAGAGAGTCCCAGACCAGAGCTACATAGAGACACCCTAAGTGCAAAAAAAAAAAAAAAAAAAATTTAAAAATCTCCCACCACCTGTCCCCAGTTCCCATCTGAAGAGGATAGACACTGGATCAGGAGTCACTGGGGTGGGTTTGAATCCCTGATCCTCTAACATGACTTGGCAAAGTGACTCAACTGCTGTGCCTCAGTTTCCCTCTCTGTAACTGAGGGATAACCAAGAGCTTACCTCACAGAATCCATTTAGCAACAGTCCCACATGAAGCACTTAGGAGCATGTGGCTCATGTAGAAGATAAATACTTCTAAAAGCTCCTGCTGTAAAGAGAGCACAGCAGACACTGGGGACAGCCTAGTCAAGGATCGAGATTGCTGTGTGACGCCAAAAGCTCGGAGGGACTTGCCTTTGAACGGACATGAGGGTGAGACAGTCTAGGGGGAGTCAGAGTGAGTGAACGGACATCAGCAGCTCTGCCGGGGTACAGGGGGAGCCCCATTTCTTTAATAGGTATCCAGCACCTCCTATGAGTTGAGCTGGCCAACTGTCCCTAAAAGCTGCTTGGGCCTGACTCTTCCCAGGTCATCTGTGTTCGTGGAGAATGGATGGCATGAGGTTTGGTGGGTCTGACTCTTGAAGGTCTCGTGAAGTCACTTGGTCACCAGTGTTTTCTTCCTTCCATCCAGTTGGGCTCAGATGGCACCTAGACAAACATGCCAGGAGTACGTAGCGCTTAGGCTAAGAACGAGGTTGAAGTGAAGGGTAAGATACGGAGGAATAGTGGGTTGGGAGAGACTAACTGTATACCAACAGGGTCCTTTCACGAAGTCTGAACATTGTTTTCTTGCCCTGTTCATAGACTATAAGGCCCATTAACAACAGATGGTCTCTTGTTCCCAAACTGAGAATTCTGGATTGGGATATGTGTGACTCAGTGGTATAGTGCTTGCCTAGTACTCCTGAGCCTCTGAGTTCAAACCCTAGCACTACTAAGACACCAAAAAAATTAAAGACAGGCATAGCAGGGAGATCAGATACAGAGGATTCTGATCATGGGGCCTTGTGTGATTTAAACAGTCATGAAGCTTTCCCTGAGACCTCAAAGCCCACCCCAGTGACACACCTCCTCCAGCAAGGCCACACCTCCCATAGTGCCAGTCTCTATAAACCTAGGGGGCCATTTTCATGCAAAACACCACAAGTCATCAGGGTCTGTGGTACAAAGCTGGACAAGGAGGCAGGTTTAGCTAAACCCATAGGTGTAGTCTTTGTGAGGGAGTAGTCTTCAGGCCATAAACATCTGGAAAAAGAAAGCTAGGGGGTTCATAAGCACCAATCCTATCACCTGCTTATGTGTGAGCTTTTCTGAGGAAAGGACCTCACTTGGCAAGGCTGTGGCCCAGACAGGTCAGGTAAGGACTCTGAGGCACAGTGAGGGCTCCATGAGAGACCTGGTTCCCAATCCCACCCCTTTCTGCCATGTAACCTAGAGAACATGGTGCTGGATCACACTTCACAGTCAGGTAACTGTAAAAGAGGTGGGTGAGGTGGAGGCGGAGACAGTCTCCAGGACCTGCAGCCATGGCTGGATGTGAAGGAGCCTGAGGCTGAGTCAGGAGGAAGGGGGCTGGAGGGAGGGAGGGAGGGTGGGAGGGAGGGAGGGAGGGAGGGAGGGAGGGAGGGAGGGAGGGAGGAAGAGGAGGAGGAAGAGGAACAAAGTCATTGGGCTTCACTTTGTTGGGTGGCAACGGGAGTGGAGAATCCCACCCCAGACACAGAGAGCTTAGACAGGCAGATGACAGAGCTCAGAGAAAGATTAGAGTGAGTTCTATTCAGGAGTCACTGGCTGGAAGTGGCATTAGCCCCATGGGAATGGATGCCAAGACACTGTTCTTCTGAATAAAAAATTGTTGTTTTGGTTTATTTTTCAAACCAGGGTAGCCATGGTTATCCTGGGACTCACTCTGTAGACCAGGTTGACGTTCCTGGCAGGGATTAAAGGTCTTTGCCACCACTGCCTGGCATTCTGGGTAAATTCTTTAACCACCCTGGTACCCCTAGTACCCATGAGTACACGGAGGTGAGAATATCCTTGCCACAGTTTTCACAATGAGAGTGTAGAAGGGACATGCTTGGCACATTCCAGGACCATCAAGCCAGAATCTTCATCGGGTAGCGTGGGTTTCTGTCAATGTGGAACCAGGCATCAGGAAGGGCTTTTGGGTGTTTGGATCCTGTTACCTGTGTTTCTGGAAGGTAGTACAGGTCAGGGAAGCTTGGAGGGGGCAATGTAATATCAAATAATGGGGGAGCCCTCTGACAAAGTGACATCTGAGCAAAATGTGGGTGGTAAGAAACGGCATCCAACAACTGTATGAGGGAGGAAGCTACTAGGCAGGGGGAAGAACCAATATAAACCTAGGGGTGAGATCAGAGACAGGAGGTGTGGCTTAGTAAGAAAAAGCCTCTTGGCAGTGTTGACTGGTCCTCCACACTCCAGGCAGGCAGCTGTCTACCAGGGGACAGTGTAGAAGCAAGTAAAATTCTGAGTAAATGAGAACGACCATGTGAAGGACTCAAATGCCAGATCCATGGGGCTCCCCACCCCCAGTGGGGTGAGGCTCAGAGGAATGGCAAAGTCTAACTCTGTTCTGAGTGCAAATGTTCACAGTGTGCAGAAAACGTCCACCATACTTTTCTTTCCCAGATGTTTATGGCCTGAAGACTACTTCCTTACAGAGACTGCACCTATGAGTTTAGCTAAACCTGACTCCTTGTCTAGCTGTGTACCACAGACTGTGGCTACTTGTGGTGTTTTGCATGAAAGTGGCCACCTAGACTTATAGAAACTGGCACTATTGGGAGGTGTGGCCTTGTTGGAGGAAGTGTGTCACTGGGGTAGGCTTTGAGGTCTCAGAAGCTCAAGCCAAATTAGTGTATCTCAGTTTCTTCCTGTTGTCTGTGGATCTAGATGTGAACTATCAGCTGCCTTTTCAGCACTGTTTGCCTGCGTACCACCATGCTTCCCAGTATGATAATGGACTAAACCTTGGAACTGTTAACCAGCCCCAATTAAATGTTTTCCTTCATAGGAATTGCCATGGTAATGGTGTCTTCTCACAGCAAAGATACGTCCATCTAGCTGTATAGCATAGACCCTGCCTCCTCACCCAGTGTGTAACATAAACCCTACCTCCTCATTCAGCTGTATCCCATAGACCCTGCCTCCCTATTCAAATGTATATAAATAAACATGCTCCATTCAAGGGCCCAGATCACTCAATTCAAACTTTTCTGTGTTCTGCCCTTTCTTCAGATCCTTGCTGCCCCAGTCAGGTCAAGTCCCTAAAGTCATGCATGGCAGAACAGTCAGTTCTTCAGCATGATCAGGGCACAGGATGTTCATACAGCAAGGCAACATACTCCAATGAGTCAGCTCCTAGGCTTTGGGTAGGCCCAGGGTCCTCTTGCACCCTCCTATCCCCTACAAAGCCCTTACCTGGTAGAGCAGGCTCACCAGTGGAGGCTGTCCTCACGGCCATGGAATGTCCCCTCACAGCCAGACTCAGCTGGTCCTTTGCTCCAGGGCTCCCAGTTGAAACATAAATCTGAATCATCTTCCTTTGAATCTGTGGAGATCAGAGACAAGGCTTCTGGGGTAGATTCAGCCTGTAGTGCCTCCCCCCCAGCTCCAGAGGAGTTACCTGCCAGTGTAAATGGATGTTTACCCATCCAGAACACCCAGTCCCAAATAAACATGCAGAGGCTTAATATTATTTATAAATGCTCAGCCAATAGCTCAGGCTTGTTGCTAGCTAACTCTTACATTTAAATTAACCTATATTTCTATTTGTGCTTTGCCACATGGCTCATGGCTTGTTACCTCATTTTTTTACAAGTGTGTATGTGTGTGTGGGTGTGATTACCTTCACTTTGTGGTGGGAAAACTGAGGCTCAAGCAGTCCTGGTCTAAAGCCACATAGCCAACAGACATAGCATCAGCATTTGAAGTTTGCACTAACAACACTGCACACGCTGTGACCCTGGGTAGGTTGCTTCTCCTTTCTAAGCCTCAGTTTTCCCACCCAGGCAACAAGGATCTTTCACAGGGTTCTCCTCAGGATTGGAGGGAGATGACATACATTACACATTTAGTATAATTTCTAAGTGTTCAAAAGACGTTAACTTTAGTATAATCTATCAAGGAACAATATTGATGCTAGACTCCAGAAAGATAGGGTTTTGTCTCATGTACCCCAGACTTCAAACTTGTAATGTAGCTGAGGATGACCTAATCTGATCCCTTGTCTTTGCTTCCCGAGTGTTGAGATTACAGCATGTACTACCATGCCTGGTGTTCGCAATGCTAAAGATCAAAACCACAGCTTCCTGCATGCATGCAGACACTCTATCAACTTACACCCCCTCCCCCAGCCAGAGATACCTTCCACAACAAGCCTGGGCTGGACTCCAAGGGAGGGCTCTAGTGAGGTGAATTAAGCTTAAAACATGTTTTTCAGAAACCCGAGGCCCTCTGAGGCTCTTGCCATTCCTGGTGAGACCATAGTAGGCCAGACAAGAAAGATTGTGGGGCAGGTTGTACAGAGCGCTGCTTATATTGCCTCAGTAACTTGTGACCAGATCTGGCAGCAAACTGGGCACACTGTTGCCCAATCGGCCTAGGGTCACAGAGCCAAGTAACAGGGAAAGAAAAGCCTCTGAGTTAAGAGGAATTTTCAGGGAGGCAGGGTGCCTCTTACCATATCCCGTGCCACCTGCCCCCTAGCCTCTTTCACGGTCAGTTATGTCTGGACCTTTAGCTCAGTGGTTCTCAACCTTCCTAATGCTGCTATCCCTTAATAGAGTTCATGTTGTGGTGAGTCCTCCAACCATAATATTATTTTTATTTTATTGCTAACTCATAACTGCAATTTTTCTACTGTTATGAACAGTAATATAAATATCTGATGTGACCCCATGAAAGGGTTGTGACCCACAGGTTGAGAACTGCTGCTTCAGCTAATCTTGATAGTGTACTGAGGTCAGGACCATTGTCAACAACCTTCCATGATCCTGTGTCCCAAAAAAGGCCAGTTCTGAGTTTGATCTGGCCAAAAACCAGGATAATGTGTGAGCACTCCATAACAGCAAAGGCTGCTATGCCCCTCTGTTCATATTATCTACAGAAGCACACAGGAAGGGGTCTGAGAGAAGCTGAGAGCCAGCCCAAGCTCTGCTCAGTGCCTTCTGCATGGAAAAGGGCACCATTTTCGAACCAAGTATCCCAGCCTATGCATTAGCAGTGCTCCTAAGGGGCCACAGACAAACACACTTGGGGACTCTGCAACTCCCAAGTGCCAGCATGAGGGTGCACACCTTTAACCCCAGCACTCAGGAGGCAGAGGCAGGTAGATGTGAGTCCAAGACCAGCCTAGTCTACATAGTGAGTTCCAGGATAGCCAGGGCTATCTAATAAGCCCCCACCTCAGACAAACAAACAAACAAACAGAAAACAGAAAACTTTAGGAAGGGAGGAATAAAAAACTTTTTTCAACTGGAACTTCACCTAAAATTATCTGCAAGGCCCCCCTCCCCACATAGTTGTTTCAGGACACTTTATCCTGCTTAGGCTCCTGCCTCCAGCCAGAACCAACTCACCTTGACTGAGTAAGAAGCACAGCCAGACGATAATCAAGAACAGCAGCAAACCCACGGGCAGGCAGAGCCAGAACACCAGGAAAGAGAGTGTGAGGTCGTTCACCAGCGGCACCAGAGGGTACTTCATTGTGCACCTGTGGCCACACGGGGCAACTTAGATTGAGCGGGCAGGCTGCCCCTGAGGACCTGACAGCGTGGCCAGGCTCTGCTTTTAGCCCAATTGTGACTTAATAGTGAGTGTGATGTAACAAGGAAGTCACAGAGTGAGCCTGCAGCATTGGAAGCTGAAGGGGTCTGGCTGGGAGACAGGCTGGCTTCTGTGAGAAGGATGGCCAGGACTGGACTGACCCAGCAGCCATTGGGCTCATGCCAACCTCTGATATTATGAAAGGGAACTGAGGAATTCTACAGTCAGAGAAACAGGACAAATGTCAGCCCATGTAAGGTACTTGCCTACTCATGGTTAATGTGGCCAGGAACCAGCCAGGTCCCTGGGTCCTGCTTCTAGTAGCACATACACACATACATTGCCACACTTGTGGGGCAGGGAACTGCAGGGGACAGTGGGGGGCTCAGTGCTAGAAGGTAAGAGGCTGGGTAGTCTAGCAACAGTTGCTGCATAGGAAAGGCAGGCCCACCATTGCCACACTGCCTACCCCCACAACAGCCCAAAGTCTGGCTTTGATATGGAGCCTCTTAGGTTAAAATAGGAGGAAAGGGGTGTAAACCACTTGCCCCACATGTATGAGGCTCAGAGTTGGGATCTCTAGAATCCACATAAAGTCAAGTGGGCTTGTAATCCTAGCAGGGGCAGGGAACCCTTGAGCCACATTGGTTAACCAGAATGGCTAAATTGGCAAGCTCCATTCAGCAGACACCCTGTCTCAATATATATCGATGAGGAAAACACCTTGGGTCCATCCACCCCTCCATACACAGATGGGATCAAACTATGTTAGAACACTGTAGGCTAAATCTGTCGGGTCACTCTCTGAGTGGCCACTTAAAACTTTAACAGTAATTTATTTTGAAGCTTCCCTCACATATCCTTACTAGGGACTTCTAAAAGTTTGTCGCTTATCTCAGTGGACAAGACAGCTTGTGCCAACCTCCTACCTGGCCTGCGTTTATTAATGCATGTGGCAGGATGTAGGCATTGAGGGTCGGGGAAGTCTGTAATAGACTGGCTGGAACACAATCTCCAAAAGATGAATGGGGTGGGGGTAATTAAACATGGTAGTGTCTAGGCTCATCCTCATTCACTAAGGCTGCACCCCTGATAGTGAATCAGAACTGAGGGAAGGCAGGCCTGACTTGGGAGAACACAGTATCCCATAATTGCAGAAAACAGGCTGAAGTCAAGGTCCTTCTAGACTGGAAGCTAATGCATCAAAATTGGCAAGTCATGGAAAAACACCAGTCTATGGAGAAGGGGAACCAGGCCAGGCTGAGTGGACAGAAGGGGTCTGGACAAACAGTATTTAAACGTGCACCAAAGAGCAGGATGCAGGCAGGCTGTGGACAATGCAGGCCCAGAGGCCAGAAAAGGAGCAGTTGGGCTGGGATTTCTAAGTACTGGGTCAGTAAGGATTTGTGTCAGAGGGCTGAGCTACAGAGATGAAAAAAGGCTTGGAACATTTGGGGTTTGGGCTAGCTATGAAACTTTCAGACACTAAAATGGGACCACCAAAATCAACTTCTTCTGCCAGTGGGCCCAGCTGGAGGTCCTGTGGCTAGCAGGTTGAGCTGAATCCCAGGCCATTCAGATGCAACAGGAAAGCAGCTTTGTGGGGTCAGTGCCAGGTTGGAGGGGTGACTATGGATGGAGGCTCTCACTTAGGTTTCCAAGATTCACCAGCCCATCACCTATGACCCAGGCACATGGCCCCAACATGTTTCTTCTAAGATCCTCTGTAGCCAACCTGTGCAAAAGGGCAGTGAGGGCATGGGTGACCTCTGTGCCTCCCTCTTCTGGAAATGTCTTGCAGGGAGAAACCCCCAGGATTCACCCATCCCCCAATTTCCTGCCTTTGTATCTTAATGCTACACACTCCTGCCAGCATTAGAAAGGCATGTCTCTTTCTCTTAAAATAAGCCTAATTTTGAGTAGTTCAGGAAAACTAAACAAGCAGGAGCCTGCCCTGTGGCCTGTAACCAAAAGGACACACCAAGTTATTAGATAAGAAGCTCCTTAAAATTTAATTGACTGTATGTATTACATTCAATATCCCGTGGGTTTCTTGTGGACGGAGGACAGGCATAAATACAAACAGCTCTGCACCTTCTTCCCAGGCTGACGCAGATCCATCACAGGCAGCGAGGGACACAGGCACACCTTCATATTTACATCTCCTTTACTTTACAGATCAGTGGCAGAAATATTTACAGAAAATACAATAGGAAAAAGATCCCATCTTGGCAATATACCGAAATTCATACAAATTGTAAATATGGTTTCGAGCAAATAATGATACCTAGTTTTTAGCCACAACTGCCAAGCTCTTCAGAGGAAGATGCCTTGGTCACTGTGGAGACAAAGAACTTGATTTGCTTCAACAAATAGGTATTGGGCGCCTACTGTATGCAAGGCACTGTGGAATCCCAAATTATACATTTTCCCTCATCATTAAAAAACTTGTCTGAAGAACAAGGGTGGCTATTCTGAGAAAACCCTACATAGTGCATGGCTCTGCCAGAAGCGAGACCAGTGACTCCACTGTCCGGGTGGATCCCTCAGGAAGAGGGGATATCAGGGAGTGCTAATGCCAATGGTCACTGCTAACATAGAAGATCTGGCCTGAACAGGCTTTAAATGCTAAGAGACAACTGTTGACAAGAGAGTGTCAAATGACTTCCAAGACAGATGTCACCACCTACCCAGCTCTGCCCAAGCCTGACTCTGTGGAGAAAATTTCACTCTTCCACCATGGAAAAATCAACACTGTAGAGGTCTGTCTGCAGAACCTAATTCTTCCCAAGCTTATACAGGGAGCCATACTTCCAGGCAGACTTACTATCTCTGAGCCAGATAGTGGCAGGGCCAGCCAAAGAGTAGGTATTTTACAGGTGAGCCCAGAGATGGAGCTACCCTAAAATCAGGGAGCTGGAGGAGGGAGATGCTCATATGCACATGTGCATGGCACATGCATCTGGATGGTTGGGATGGCTGCCCTACCATTGTAATTATTCTTTTCAAGGGGCCAAAGGCCAGGAGGTCATAAGAGGAAACTCCAGACAAATGAGAAATGTTTGAAGAGACTAAGAGCCCTGTTTCCTGTGCTCCCAGCCAAAGGAACAAGCCCCCACTCCTGCCTCCAGCCTAAATATCCTTAGAATGTGTTACTTTTTGCGAGTGCCTGGACATCCAAGTACAACAACTGAACAGCTTAAGCCACAGTCCAGACTGGTTCCAGTGTTTCCCAAGTTTCTGAACCTGTGCTGGCAAATTTATCAAGAGAACTACTAAGATTATTGTAGGTACTAAGTAGGTTCCTCTCACAAGATTCTGTTCAAAGTGATGTTAGCGCAGGCAGGAGGGTGAACTAACTCAGTGAGGAGGATTCCAAGGCCTTTGGTGGGTAGATGGTTTGTGGAGCAGAGGGAGCGAATGACAGGATGCATCGCAAGTTCTGTTTTCTATGCACACTAGGACTTCTCTGCCTCGGGTGTGTGTAGCCCTCTTACACACATACCCCAAATTTCAAACTGTATCTGCCATGGTTGTTCTATTACCAAAGTCATCAGAATTAGTTAGAAATTCGAGCCAACAGAATGAGAAGGGCCAGTACACACATAGCCCATGTGTTATCTTTCTGTTATCATTTAAACAATATCCAAAGTAAAAGAGTTTTAGAAGAATCACAGCAAGGAGCCTCTGGAATGTTGTAAGTGGCACGTGGCACATGTATATATAGATTTTGTGTTCACCTCAGAACAAGAACCCATTTCCTCCATGAAGTGTTAATCTGGAGACATCTTAAAGGTGGTTCAGTTTCACCTCTTTTTGCTGAGTTAAACTCACTACTATTTTTATTTAAACCATTTCTGACCCCATGGTATTACCTGGAAACATTAGATTATTGCCTGACTTAAAAAAAAACAAAATCAAAGGGACAGAACACTACATACCTTGAATGGAAACTGGACTCACAGGGGAGGAGGAGGATGACACCAAGGACAAGGAAGACAAGGGGTGTCTGTACCTGAGCTGAGAAAAGAAAGGGGGTGGTACCAAACTTCAGACCGGGGGCTGCTGCACCATGGCTCTTGCTGAGCTGGCAGAACACATACTTTTAGAATGGAAGTACCTGCACAGGGAGCAGACACAACACCGCCCCTAATATCCTAGGAAAAGAACAAAACCTCAAACCAAGCAGCAGAACCCTGATCTACAGATTTTAATGACAACAGAGGGCCAGTGGGAATACCTCTGTTCAACTCTGATTATTCCTCTTTGGACGACAAATGTCACTTGTTTTCTAAGACAAATATTCTCACTGAAGGAGAAAGAACATAGAAATAGGTATATACTGAGTGCTGTTAACAGGAGTCCTTCTAAAACTCTTGGTTCTGGCCACCTCCTGTGCTTTGTCCCTGGCAGAAAAGCAGCAGTCAGGTGACAGAAATACTCCACAGTCCTGGCAGGGACTTGTGCCTTTCAGCTACCTAAGGCCAGGAAACATAACAGCAGCTGCCACCTAAGGAGGTGACACTGATTCTGTGGACTGTGAACCAGGTGCCCTCTGAGTGAGTAGCAGTCGGACACTTTGTCCTGAACACAAATAGAACCATCCATCAACTACTGCAGCTTGCTGCTTGGTCCTGAAATGATGGATGAAGCCCCTGCTGTGAACTCACATTTCTTGGTAATTAATCGAGGAGCCATGTCTAACCTATCATCATGCCATGAAACTGAATGGTAATTGAGAGAGGAGGCACCGTTGCTCACTCACAGCTCCTAACCCCAAACACGACTAATGCCAATAGAGAACACAGCTGTGTGCCATTTCCACCTGTCTGCTAAGATGCTGAGACCACCTGACAGATCTCCACAGCAACGAGAGGGACAACTTGCTTAAATATGGAGAGAAAATATGAAATATTTTAATGTCAGACTTATCTGAGCAAAACCTACTTATGTTTTACCCTGTCAGTGCGATGGGTAACAAATGGATCAAAACACAAGGACAAGACTACAGCCTCTTTCCTTTACGGTGTCAACTTGAGCCCTAGAAAGTTTTGGAAGATTCTGAGACTGCTTTTAATTATGAATACACCCTCCTAAAAAGCGAGGTATAAACTATCTTCAGCTCCTAACTTGCAAGCCAGTTGACACTACCAATGCATGTATTTAACTGATGCATAAAAGCCTTTATCCTCAAAAGGCTTGTATTTTACTAAAATTGTCACTTTAAAAGAAAGTTTATGGCTAAAATGCTTCTTGTCATTTTCAGCAGGAGTGTGACTGTGTGAGGTCCATTCATCAGGAAGCCAGTGGTCCTCCAGCCAGTGGTTTCACATCGTGTTTCTTCTGGTGATTCAACAGTGAGTCCTTGGGAGTGATTCACTTTTATTTTTCACGACTGTCTTGCTTTGATGTCAGAGCCCATTCTCCATCCACTGCCCCAGACAAACTGTGCTTTAAGAGCTGCAGTTCTTGAGTCCAACCTCCTGGAAAAGGGCAGTATAAAACTCTGGCTCCAACTGCTTATTCCGGTATTTGTTGACAATGTCAGTGATTTTCTGTTTCCGACGGACATGTGGTGGACTGTATGAGTCACTCTCCAGTCTCTTTCTTCTACAAATGTTTATTACAGTCTGCCGCACCAGAAAGCCTTGAAAACAGGTAAGAATAACTCTTAGTAAGCTATCAGGTGAGCTGTGGTCAGGGGACTCATTCTGAATACCGCAACTCTTCCATTGCAATCTCATCATTTCCCACCTTAGAAACAGAACTGCTGAGAGAGGCACTGACACGAGACCAGAGTCAAAGCCTGCTCTTCCTCGGCTTGCGTTGTCTGTACCTGAGCAGCTGTGCTCCTCTTCACTCAGTGAAGGCCCATTTGTATCACCAGACTAAAGCTTAAGCAGATTACAATATTGCCCCCTTCCCCTTTTCTACATGCAGGAACTATTAGTAAGACCATTTCCTTACTTATCTGTGGTTTCTCAAAGTGTTAAAGAGGGCACACAGTGGTATAACCACTGACAGCTATGCCACAATAACCTCCACCACACCGCACAGGGAGCCCCATCTCAGTGGGTCATACACACAGGCATGAAAGGTTGGCAGGGCCTCAGTAGAACAAAGAGAAATAAGGCAAGTACTGTTCCTAAAATACATACGAGACTGTCAAAGAATAAGAATAAAATAAAATTTAAAGGTAAGAGAAAAACTAAGAAGGCCAGGACCACAGCCCTTCAGCACACAAAGACCTTACCAAGTGCTCGCCGGCTGACTATCATCCCATCAACAAGGGGGATAACCATGTTAAATTTTCCAGTGGCTCCTTGGATTTTTATCCGGAACAATCCAGTGTTTAAAGGGTGGATGAAAATTACTGGGACTTCTTTTTCAAGAGTCGTAGATCTTAGAAAAGATAAGTCTTTTTAGTTCAAACACAAGAATCTTTCCTATGAAGTTTAAGAACACATACCAAGGCCTAATGACCTGTTATCAGCAAAGTCTGTTCAGAATCCTCTTTCTGGAACCCATGCTGCTGTGGCCTGGAACCACTAGCCATAAGCACTTATTCCTGGGGTTAGGCTTTTTAAATAAGAAATAGTCTAAAAAAAGATTCTTAGGAGACCACTTCTAAGGATACGGAGGAGAAAAACCAGGCAAATGTATTGCAGAGGGCTAAACACCTGACCACCAAATACATTATCTCACTCAGTCCCGTGCTCAAGAGTAGAAGCATGGCTATTACAGTGTCAAGGCAGAGCCCAGAGGACAAATAGGAACAGGAAAAGCCCAATGTGGATGGGAGTGCATGCGTGCGTGCGTGCGTGCGTGCGTGCGTGCGTGTGTGTGTGTGTGTGTGTGTGTGTGTGTGTGTGTGTGTACATAATTTTTTAAAAAAAAACAAGACAGGTTGGGATAAATCTGGAAAACAGTATGCTAAGTCAGGCATAAGAAGATAAATTCTATGAAATAGCATTATCTGAACAACATAAAGCCAGAAAGTATACCATGCTTAAAGATGGAAACAGGAAGATATTTACTGGAAGAATACAAAGTTTTATTGATGCAGAGTAAGTCCTAGAAGTGAAGAGTCCACTGTACAGAGTAAGGTTGTAATACTGTATTGTATATTAAAAATTGAAGAAAGCAGAGCAAATAGTAATGATAACAACAGATACCATGGGTGGTAGGGACTTGTGAAGGTGCTATATTGTGGTGATGGTTTCATGTGTATAATATACCTCCAAACATAACAGACTGAACATGTCAAATATGGATAGCTTTTTGTATAAAGATTGTACTTCAATAAGATAAAATTTTAATTTTGCTTTTTTTCTGAGCATCTCACATGCTGGCTTTTCCCCTCTCCAGAGCTCCTGGAAGAACTGGGAACTGACTGGGAGACCAATGGAATAGCTAATAGGTGGATTTATTACTCCATCAAATATTCAAACATAGAAAAGGGGGCCACAAGTGTGTCATCTTGCCAGCCCTTCCTTTGAATCTTTAAAAATTTTTTTGCTCATTTTTATTTGTATGAGTATTTTGCCTTCGTGTATATATGTGCATGTGTGTGCCTAGTGCCCTCAGGGGTCAGAAGAGGAAGCTGGATCCCCTGAAACTGGAGTTACAGGTGGCTGTGAGCCATGATGTGGGCGCTGAGAACAAAATCTGGATCTTATACAAGAACAAGTATTCTTAAGCACCAAGCCATCTCTCCAGTTCCTGATTCTTTACATTTTGATTTACTGTTTGATTATAATTCTTTATTCCTTGATTAAGCTGTAGCAAACAGATAAAAGCAGACATGCTGACAAACTAAGCAAATGAGAGGACGTACCTCAGGGAGGTGTTACTGTTTGCTGTAGTTTCTACACCAGTGCTGATCTCTGTCATCAGATCTGAGAGGGGGAAGTTTTCTGGAAGAAAACATTACAGTTACCACCACCTGATTTTCCCAAATTAATTTCTTAACCTCTTCACAGGCAGCCACAAGTACTGTCTGTGCTACAGCACAGTGTGGAAACCTAAAAACTGCTCACATAAAAGCAATTGACAATATGTTTTGTCCAAGTTCACCTAAAGCAGAGAGCTTTCAGAGAATGTGATCTGTGGCTACGAGGGCTTCGTTAGAAGCAGCTATGACACTTTCCTATAAACTCTGACCTGGACAGGATTCTAGGCTAAGCATGCATTTCTGATGTTCTTAACTCACACAAAAATCTAAGAAACTTATCTATGGCAGAACTTTTAAGGACAAAGGAAGCAATTATATAAAAATGAGACCATCTGTGCACATGGAAAAGGTGGCCTAGAGCTCTTGGGAAGACTGGGAACACTGGCTAGGAGACCAAAGAAACAGCAAACAGCTTTGTATCTATTAGTCTATCAAATATTCACAACTAGAAAATAAGGGCCCTAAGTATGCCCAGGTAACAGGTTTCCTGAAAACAAGTAAAGAGGCTAGAATACAAACCCAGGACTGTGAACTACAAGTCTCTGTACCCACCCTTTGCAGAAACCTTCTTTCCTCACACAGTACCTATATCATCGTAGCGTTCCACCCAGACTACAGACACTCTTGTCTCAGGTCCAAGGGGAGGCACAGGGCGACCCTGAGGCAGCTTCTTCATTCTGGAACTGGGACTGAGCTATATGAAGAGGAAAGGAGAAAGGATTAAAAAACAAACAAGCAAAAACTACCTGGTCAGATATTTATCAATATGCCCAGTGATGTGTCTTTGTCACCAAAGCCACTTGGAAAGAATGTGAAATAAATTTGCCAAAAACAAAAAAACTTCCCCCAAACCAAAACCCTCTTCATCAGTATTTCCACTTAGTAGCTTGACCTAGACAGGGAAAGGAAGTTTAACAGAATGAGAGGAGAAGCCAGGGAGATGGCACTTGCCACCACGCCTAATGACCTAAGTTCTACAAGTCAGTTGTGCTCTGAGGTCTGTACATGCACACATGCAGTCAGGGTACACACACACCAAATAAATATGATGCAACTTTTAAGTATGGAAGGAATACTAACAATTACAATTAGTATGAATAGCAATAAAATTTGCATGTCATATTTTAACAAAGGTTTAAAAGGATCAAATCTTTCTCTACTGTGGCCAGAAAGCTGTATGTTTCCCAGGTAAAGAAATACCATTGCTGCTCATTGTGGTGGCACACACCTTTAATCCTAACACTTGGGAGGCAGAGGCAGACAGATCTCTATGAGTTCAAGGCCAGCCTGGTCTACAGAGTGAGTTCCAGGACAGTCAGGACTGCTAAATAGAGAAACCTTGTCTTGAAAAACAATCAAAAAAAAAAAAAACAAAAAAACAAAAAACCAACAACAACAACAAAAAAAACGAAACAAAAAAACCCTCACAAACCATAATACCCCCCCCCCCCCAAAACAACTAAAACCCAAAACAACAACACCACATTGTTTGGAGGGATTTTAGTTTCTAAAATGCAACCTCAGGAGGTTATTCCTAGTTCCCGAATGAAATGTTCCAGTCACAGTCTATACCCGATTCTCCTCACATTGTCTGCAAAGGACAAGAGTTCACTGGTTTTTACAGGAAGCTCGTGCACACATTTGTCTTTTCTGACACTCACTGGCTTATTTTTAATGAACTATTTTTGGTATGTGCCTTAATACTAAGGTGCATTTATTATTATGCATGATGTTCTATAGTACATAAATTTCACTAATCATTTCCCAGCCAGTGACCATTAGGATCTTTTACTTTTTAAATATATACTCAAGCTATGCTATGATGAATATCTTCATATATATGTCATCATTTGTCAGTACTTTTAAAATACTTATTTCAAAACTTTTGTACACATGTATATTTTATGTTGAGTGGACATCACCAGTCCTCAACCTTCCCATCTTCCATCTTCTTCCCACGTTTGACCCTTTTCTTGCTCTATTTAATTTCATGTCTACTTTATTATATATACACAAACATAATTTCATGAGACTATACGAAATCTAGAACCCACAAAAAAAAAATGTTTTTCTGAGACTCGCTTAATTCTTTTAGTTGCATCCATTTTCATTGTAAAGATTTATTTATGTATCTGTGTGACTGTGGGGGCCCAAGGATGACAGAAGAGGGCACTGGATTCCTTGGAGCTGGGTAATAGGCAGTTGTGCTGGGAACCAAAGCCAGTCCTCTGCAAGAGCAGTAATTGCTTTTAGACACTGAGCTGTCTCCTCAGGCCCTCTTTAGGGCTTTCATCATGAAGGGATTCAGATCTTATCAGAAGGCTTTTCTGAATATTCATTTCTACCCTTGAGAAAACATTTATGCAGTGTTATTACATTTATTGATTTTTCTATGTAGACTCACAGCTAAAACTCTACAATAAAAACAACTTGATCAAAGTCAATGATCTTTTCAATGTGATCTTGATTTAATTAAGCAAATATTTCGCTGAGGAGTTTTGCAGCTATGTAGGTAGCTTGTTCTATAATAATCTTTTTTTGTCTGTGTCCTATTTTGGCATCAGAATACTGGTTTCAGAGAAGATTCTGGGAATATCCTGTCTTTTCTTGCTCACTAACACCTGAGAAGCGCTGATTAGTCCTTTACAAGTCAGTGATTCAGCAGTGAAGCTAATCTAGGCTGGCTCTCTTTTAGGGAAGATTTCTTAAGTCCTTCAACAATGTTGCTTGCTATAAACCTGTTAAAACAACCTCACCTTACTGTAATTTTGGTATGCTCTACGTACCTAGGAAATTGTTCATGTTTTTGATTTTTTTTCTGTGTGAAATACAGTTTTAGGACATATCCTAATGATTTTCTGATTTTCATTATCTGTCGTAAGAAACCATTTGCTCTGCTTTCATTTCTAGTTTTATGCATTTGTGATTTCCCTTTCTTTCCCTTTTTTCTTTTTGTTTTTTTAGACAGGGTTCTCGGTATAATAGTCCTCATAGTCCCAGAATATGCTCTGTAGATCAGACTGGCCCACCTGCCTCTGCCTCCCCAGTTAGCTTGGCTGAAGATTTGTCTAACTCTTTGTTGCAGTGATTCTTTGTACTGTTTTTCTGTTTCCATTTCACTAATTTTTGCTCTGATCTTAATTTTTTTCTGTCTAACGATTGTAGGTTTGGTCTGTTATTTTTTCAAGATCTTAAGGTGAACTGGCAGTCTTTTTGAAATCTATCTGATTTCTTATGTATGGGCACTTACAGCTACAGTTCTCCTTATAGGCCTGCTTTCACTGTATCCCACATTTTTGGCATTTATGTTTTCATTTGATACTAGGGATTTTTTTATTTCCTTATTTCTTCAGTGATTTACTCATTATTTGAGTGTTTTGTTTAATTGCCATTAGTATTTATACTTGTTAAAACTTGGTTTATATCCTATTGGATGATATGGTTTTATTTTTTGTTGGGATGACCTGTCAAATGATGAATATTAGATACTTTTACTATGCTAGGGTTGATGTGTGAATTTACATTTAATAGTATTTGCTTTATGAAACTGTGTGCATACATTTTCAACATACATTTTAGAATTATAATGTCCCTTTCATGGACTGTTCCCTTGAAGGGTATGGAAGGACTCATCTGACTAGTTTTGAAGTGTATATATATATCAGATTTAGAACAACAAAGGTTTGTTTCTTCATTCTATTTGAATAGATTACCTTTCTCCATCCTTTCACCCTAAGGAAATTAGTTTTATCTGTCTTTTGTGGTATGTTTCTTGGTACCAACAAAGTCCTTTTTAAAATTCAATCTGTTGTCTGAAGAATGAGACCATACTATTGAAAAGTATTATTAACAAGACGGGATTAATTCCTGTCATTCGTTGGTCTTAGGATGGTGTGTTCCTATTCCTCCCTTGCTTACCTAAGAATCTGCTCACTCCTCTATCTTTGTATATGTATTTGGCTTTCTATTTAGTTCAAAGGATTCCTTTCAATACCTTCTGAGAAGCTAGTTTAGTGGTCATGAGTTCTTTTGGCCTGTTTTTATCATAGCCAGTTTCTCTTTCAATTATGACCACTTTTCTGGGTATAATAGTCTTACAAAATACATCATTCTCTATGGTTTTAAAAAGTTTCTGTTGAGGATGAAGAGAGAAGTTAGCTTTAAAAAAAAAAAAGGAGGCATGAATTTGAAAGAGAGCAAGAGGAGGCTACGAGAGAATTTGGGGGCGGGAAAGAAGGAAAAAATGATCTAACTACATTATAATCTCAAAATGGGGGGGGGGAGCTGGGTGTGGTGTTGCATGCCTTTAATCTCAGCACTTGGGAGGCAAAGGCAGGTGGATCTCTGAGTTTGGGGACAGCCTGATCTACAAACTGAGTCACTCAACAGCCAGGGCTAGACAGAGAAAATCTTATCTGGAACCCCCCCCCCAAGATATTGTTGAAATAAGTCTGTATTTACTGTAATGTGCCTCCTTTATACATAACTCTGGTATTTCTCTTTTGTGGCTTTCAGTATTCTCTTTGTATGTGTATACATGCGCATTTCATTTGTGTGTGCATGTGTGGAGACCACAACCTTGGGTATTGTTCCTCTAGTACTGTCCACTATTATAAAGATGGGTCTTTTTTAGACTTGAGTGCAGTAGTGAGAAGGGGCAAGTGTACAACAGGAGTTCACTCTGTACCTGTAAAAAAATCAACTGAGTACCTTAGGACCAGTCAAGACAGGGTCTTGTACTGATCTGGAACTCACAAAGCAGGCTGGGCTGGCATGCCAGTGATCCTGAGAATTGCCTGTGTCTCCAGCACTGGGATTACAAGCACATGACATCACAGAGATGGAACTCAGTCCTCTTGCCACCACTTTGTGCACTGAGGCACCTCCCTAGCCCACTATATTTGTTCTATATATTTAGTGATTCAATCATACTGGGATATGGAAGGTTCATTTTCTAGTCTACTCTCATATTCTAAATGCTTCCTGTACCTGGATTGGCAATTCTTTCCCTAGTTTTGGGAAATGTTCTGATTTGACTGAAATGCTTCTGCTTTAGAATGAAATTCTCCTTTCTCTGTACCCGAGATTATTAAATCTGGTCCTTTCCTGGTATCACAAACATCTTGAAAGTACTGCTCTTATTTTCTTCTTACTCTCTGTCCATGTTCAAATGTTACAATTCTATTTGTAATGTTTTCCACAAACTTTCATTTCTAGAATTACAACTGTTTTTCTTCAGTATTTCTCTTTACTGGATCACTCTTTCATACCCTGTACTGGCTGTCTTAATAAATCAGCTTTCTCATGCATTCAACTGTTTGTTTCTTTTCTCTCTTCAAATTCATTCCAGGAATTTGTTTTGTGTCTTCAACTCCTCAGACAGGGTCTCATTTGTAGCCCAGGCTGGCCACAAACTCACAAAGCTCTGCCTCCTTTGCCTCCAAAGTGCTGGGATTAAAAGGGTGTACACATGGAGACCATCTCTGAACATATGTACAGTCATTCTTTGAATTCTTTAGGATTTCATGTGATTCTCTCTTACTGTGGGCCATTACTGAGGGATACGTAATTTTTTTTTTCTTTTTATAACAAAAGTCTTACTCCACCTTGGCTGGCCTTGAGCTGAGATCTGTTTGCCAGTGCTGGGATTAAAAGTATGTGCCACCATGACTAGCCTGAATTAGTGGGTTTTTTTGTTTTTTGTTTTTGTTTTTTTTCCTTTTTTTGAGACAAGGCTTCTCTATATAGTTGTAGCTGTCCTGGAATTCACTCTGTAGATCAAGCTGGCCTCAAACTCTTGAGATCTACCCGCCTTTGCCTCCTAAGTGCTGGCATTAAAGGCATGCGGCATCACTGCCCAGCTTGGATTAGTAACCTTTAGAAGTTGGTTATCCACGGTACTTAGGTTTTTGCATTAGGACTTGCACATCTGTGTTTGTTACTATTTGAATTTATTTTTAGTTTTATCTTTTAAAAAACATTGTTATTCTTTCTGAAGCAGTGTTTTCAGGGGAGGCTATAGACAGTGTACCAAGCACAACCCCAGTACTCATTTAGAATTAGAATGCACCCTGAAAAACAAAGGGCAGACCCATGAAAATACAGACATAGTTTGTTGTTGTTGTTGTTAGGTTCTTTGCTTGATACAATAAGGAGCTGTAGAGATGTCTATATAGCTCATTGGCACTTGATACTCTTGCAGAGTATCTGGATTAGATTCCCACTGCTTTCGTGGCATCTCACAACCATCTGTAACTCCAATTCTGGCCTCCTTGGGCATACATACACACAGGCAAAGTACACATACACAGAAAATAAATTAAGTCTTAAATACAACAACGAAAAAGGAACTCAATCAAAATACATAAACCATTCCTAGTTGAAAGGCTGAGACACAGAGACCCTGCAAAGATGAACATCCAATGTTCTTTGAGGGAAAATTAAAGACTGGAGTACAGACACACACAGATGTGCTGGCCAGCTAAAATGACACTGGATACTGAGAGAGAAACTGTAAAGAGCCAGTTGGGAGGGCATAGTGGATGAAAAGAACCGGCCTATACTTTTTGTCTATTTTTTGAGACAAGGTCTCATGTAGCCCAAAATGGCCTCAAACTTACTATATAGCTAGGTTTGACCTAGAATTCCTGATTCTTGTGCTTTTACCACTCGAGTGCAAACATTACAAATATGTTTAATGACGCCTAGTTCATTCCATCAGCTTGAAGTTTCTTTGCGAGATCAGCAGGACTGTGAATGGCCTTTAGCAAACTCACTATAAGCCTTATGACTTGCATGACATGTAGCAAAACTATGTTTGTGCTAATAACCTAAACAGAACTCCTATGTGCAGCAGGAGATCACATAGTTAAAATTGATTTTTAAAACTAAAACTGCTTTACTAGGATTGAAAGAAGTATATAAAATTTTTGTCAAATAACCAGAGCCCACGACAAGCCCTCAGATTCTCATTTCTACGTGGCATCACAGAAAATAAAGATTTCTCTCAGATGAATTCAAGCATATCCAGAAACTACTCTCAAAGCAGAGTAGCTTTTAATAGCTACTATCTTCATCTAAGACATGGCTCTCATGTTTACACGAGGTTTCTGTACATCACTTATGTTCTGACTCCCTTTGCCATCAAACATACACAATCATGGGGTACAGCATCATATTCACTGGTTTTATCATACAGAAAGGAAGTAGACAAGAGCAAGGACCACTGGGAGCCATCTTCAAACTTTGGTCAGCACAATGGCACTCTTTCTTGCAGTCCTACTAAAATCACTTAATGACCCCAATGGACTGGAAAGACTCCTTAAGTTTCCTGTACACAGTCAAGCCGTAGGCAAGTAGTTTTTACTCTTTGCTTTTATGTACTTGCCTTACTTTTCTGTTAGACCTTCACTGCTCCACCAAGAAGCAGGAGAAGGAGCTCTCCTCCACCTGCAGACAGGACCCTAGCTGCCCTTTAGTCAGTGTGCTTTATCAAGTTAAAGAGGCTCACTTCTGTTCAGGTTTTGATGAGACTGTCATCACTAAGAAGTGCTGAACAGATTTTTAGCCTGAAAAGAATGATTTAAAAAAAAAAAAAAAAAAAAAGCAAGCTGCTTTAAGAGCTATGATGGGATTCAGGTGTGATTGAGAGAGACCTAGAGCCATAGCTTTGGGGTCTCAGGACCTTGGAAGGGGCGTGGCCAGCTGCCTGCTCTTCTTGTTTGTTCCTGTGTTCTTGGAGAGACGATTGACACCACAACTGCCTGAGACACCACTCTCCAAAATTGCGTTAGGTTCAATTTTGTATCAGTGAGTGTTTATATAAACCCCTTAATAAATGTTAATCTGTTATATAATCAGCTGCCAGCAAATAATTCCTACAATAAATAGCTGCCATTCTCTGGGTGTGAAGACATAACAGTATTCAGAACAAGACGATTAGGGCAAGCAGCCACTGGATGTCTGTCTGCATTCCTGTTTCCTTTCTGTTGTAGAAAATTTTAAGGTGGTTACTTTTGTTTATGTTGCATTTGTTTAACTCTATGAAGTTGTGTTACTGTGCTTGTCTAGAGCACCTGATGGTCTAATAAAGAACTGAATGGCTAATAGTAAAGCAGGAGAAAGAAAAGACAAGGCTGGCAGGCAGAGAGTATAGAGAAGGAGAGGAGGATGCTGAGGCCAGGCACCATTGAGTAAGAGTGAAAGTAAGATATACAGAAGAGAAGGTTAAAGGCAAAAGGTAGATGGGATGAGTTAAGAAAAGCTGGCATGAAACAAGCCAAGCAAAGGCCAGGCATTTATAATTAAGAATAAGCTTCTGATTGTGATTTATTTGGGAGCTGAGTGGCACCTCCCCCCCCCCTCCCAAGAGCAAAACAAAACACCTTTCAAATTGTGTTCTGTGAGGCCTCTTAACCTCTTGAAATTTAAAATCAGTTTATTAATAGGAGTCATACAACTTGATATTTTTACTTCATAATTTTAGTAATCTTCACAAGGCTTGCCTGAGCTATGGAATATTTCAGTCAGCTGGGGGAACTTAATAGATCCTATCTTAAAATAAAAATAAGAGGACTAGGGTTATGGCTTAATGGGAGAATACTTGGCTAGCATGTGTAGGTCTCTAAAAGCAGTCCCTCATACTGGGAGCAGAGAGGAGGGGAAATAATTTCCGCTGTGGAAGGAACCAAACTAAAATCCTATATAAATTCAGGAATGATTCTGGTCAGGTTTATACTTCATCTTTTTTATTATTTGTTTTAAATCAATCTTATTCTTACAGCCTGATCTTGTTACCACTTACTTGGTCATTTTTCAATAAAGATTAAGAGGTAAACACAGATAAAGAGATAACATGTGTTGCTGTAAAAAATCAAAAGACTCTTTATATGTAGTAAGAGTTGTGTGCCAAATTTAATAGATTTAGCCATACACAGTAGCTCCACTCTCCCATCCTTGGAGATACATTCAAAGACTCTCTAGGGGTTCTTTAAACTATAGTTACTACCCAATGCTATATTCATTCTCTTCCAGTGCACAACTACACACTCAGAAACACACTTGAAATAAATGTACTTACATAATAGAAAAATTACAATATAGTGCATAAAGCCTATGTGAAAACTTAACATTCTATACCCATTCATCTTCCTGTGAGTAAAACACTGTGGCAGTGCTAAGCATTATAAGGTTAACTTTAATATAAGTATTGCAGTACTACATTCCATGACACCAAGACTAAAGGGACAGATAAGGGTGAGGTGGGGTAGTACATACAGTATACAGATGCTGAACAAAAGGATGATTAACAGTCGAGGTTGGAAGAAGCAGTATTCTGTGAGATTTTGCCAAGCTATCCAGAATGCTACATTATTTTAAACTTACAAATTGATTATTTCTGCAATTTTCCTTTTAATATTTTTAGACAACATTGAGCATGGCTCACAGAATGGCTGAAAGCAAAGCAATAGACAAAGGAGGATGGAAATGCTTAGAATGTGCAGATGCTGCCAGCCGTATCCCTAGCTGAACAATGTGAGACTATGAAATCTGCAGACACTCCTGTCATAATGCTTTGTGGATACAGAAAGCCTCAGTTTAAATAGGTGTGAGCAAGAGAACTGACCATGGCATCAGAATGTCAAGACCAAGGAAAGCCCTGTGTTAGAACTATTTATTATAGGTTAGAAAAATGAAAAATTCAAGAATTCATCACAAAAATAGCTAATGAATCAGCACTCTTGCTATACCTCCTACATACAAAAAATTGAGAAACTGTCAGACTTAGTTCTACAATTACTGTCACTTCACAAAACTTTGTGAAAATCAATAAAACAACTTACCCTCTGTGAGGAATTAAGACTGTCTGTGTGATTGGGGACCAGCTCAAGTGTCAAAGGTGGCTGCTTCAGAATTCCAGGCATAAGATCCATATTTGAGTCACTATCTTGATCTGAGATATTACTTTCCAAAGAATCAGCTACAAAATAAAGAAAAATGTTATATATGGTGCTTCTCTGGAGCAGAGGTTTAATTGTGTTAACTAGTCTATCGCTCTAAATAGCTGAAAGCAAAGCACTCTCCACAGCAAGTCTTGGCAGACATTCTATGAAGGAGCACATGACCTTATTGTAGACTCTGCTGGCCAAAGACGTCTTTGCAGCATACTCTTCTTTGCACTTTATAACACTTAGAAAAATGTAAAACTTGGGTCTGAAGAAACAGCTAAGTAGTTAAGGGCAATGGCTGCTCTTGCAGAGGAGCTGGGTTTGGTTCCTAGCACCTACAAGGAGGCTCACAACCATCTGTAACTCCAGTTCCAGGGATCCCTGCCATCTTTTAGCCTCAAAATGTTTATCATACACATAAACATTTTAACCTTTTAATAACCATAAAGCTCATTCTTGGCTGAGTCTGGCTTGTTATTGTCTGTTATCTCCTGCTCTACAGGATAACTGAGGTAAGACTAGACAATTATAATTTCAAAGCTATGTGTTATGCTCTAAATTATTTATATAATCAATCAAAAGCACCATCCTAAGTAGACACTGAGATACCTGAAAGCCATCAAGGAGAACAATCTGGTGGGAATAACAAAGGAGGAGGAGGAGAACAACCACCACCCTCCACCCCCAGGAAAATAAAGATTTATTTTTATATGCACTACATGTAGGCTTGGGCCCAAGGAAGTCAGAAGTGGGCATTGGATTCCCTGGAACTGGAGTTAAATGGTTGAAGACTACCACACAGGTACATCTGAAAAAGCAACCAATACTCTTAAACCAGAGCCTTCTTTCTAGCTTCAGAAAACAAGTATTAACAGAAGCTGAGTCACAGCACACAAATGGCAAGTGGCATTAGGTATATATCCTGATTGCAGGCTAAGACCCAACTGTGGGAAGCCACAGTGTGACCAAAGGCTTTAGGTCTGGGACAACTTGCTGGTGTGGGCTGTTCAACCAAACAAACCAAGCAGGTACTCCATCCACAAGACAGCTGGTCCTCAACTGCTGGAATAAGGAGGTAGATCACAGCTTTGGATGGAAGGCCCATTCTACTAGGGACAAAATTGACACAGAGTCTAAGAGAGATGGAAGCCTATGGTGAGAAATCAAGATGAAGATCAATGGCAGGGGAGCTATTAACCAGGACACAGCAAAAGTCTTTACTCTGGACATGAACCTATCAAGTGTGACATATCATTTCTCACACTTCAAATGGTTTTAATGGAGAAGGTGACATTTTCTACTTATTGTCTAGCCAGACAAGAAGAAATGGGATTAATCTGCAAAAGACCAATATTTATTTTCAAATTTATTTTAAATTTATGTGTCTCTGATAGCCATAAAAGCCAGAAAAGGCTGTAGGACCTAGAACTGGGGTTCAGGGTGGCTGAGCCATCCAGCATGGGTGCTGATCCTCCTAGAAGAGCAATTGCTCTTAAAGGTTCAGCCTTATCTCCAGGCTCAAACAGTATTTTAAGTAGAATAAACCTGTGAGTTAAGATTTAAGAAAGATAAATCATACTTAATCCATAAGAACAATGTACCATACTATCTTCTCTAGGCTACTCAAGTATTTTCTGCTTAATGTCCAAAGATAGTGATGTTATGAGGTCCTGCTAGCTCTAAGTTATTATGAGGTTCCATATAAAAATTTTCACATGGGAATTAAGAGCTACGTGGGCTTCACTCAGTTTGCCAAAGCAGAAAGCAAAGCCTGTACATACTGGCTAAATTAGATGAAAGACAAAATTAGGGTAGAGGTGGGGCTGTACTTAAAGAATATTTGATACCTATCATTAGGTAAATAAAGAAAAATGAGATCATGTCACATACAGGGAAGTAGATGGAATTAAAGATGATGGTGTCCAATGAACTGGCTCCTAAAGAGAAATATCTCATTTTCTTATATGACATCTAGACATGCTATGAGAAGGGAACAACTGAGTATAATGGGGTGAGTGAGATAGACAAGTTAGAGCATGTTTTTTTTCTCATGCTGAATTTCACTTTAACTATGCATATGTGGAGATATGCAAAAGTTGGTAGGGAAATACACACACAGCACAACATATATTCATGAAAATATCATAGCAAAAAATTTTAAGTTTTCCTATTTAAGTATGCCCGGCTATGTTTTCAATATGATACAGCATTCAGTCTCGTGCTTGGAACACTTCCTTATGGTGGCACTATTCTGGGAGGCTGTGGAGACTAGGTCTTTGGGTCTTTTGAAGTACTTAGATATTGGTTCTGACCCTGCTGTCTAAGCCAGTAAGCAGCACCCCTACATGGTTTCTGCTTTACATGGTTTCTGTTTTAATTTAGCACCGATTCCAGGTTCCTGCTTAAGCTCCTGCCCCGACTTTCCTTGATGATGGACTCTAACCTTTAAGATGCAATAAACCTTTTACTCCCCATCTTGATTTTGGTTTGACAGCAATACGAAGCAAACTAGACCAAACAAAAAACATCACAGAAAACGGATAGCAGAGAAGTAGAGCAGTTTCTGTGAGCAAACTTGACCACATGTTTCTTAGGCTTTAAGGACTGATATGTTCAGGGATGTTTGGAGATTCTGGCTAAATAAGCTCTAGAATGCTGCAAGCAGAGCTTAGTCATTGTGCTAGGATTGTTAAGTGCCAACAGAGATTCAGACAGTAAAGATTGCTCACTGAGTTTCAGAACAATGACTCTACTAGGGACTGACTAGAGACCAGTGTGGTAATGTACTGTATATTTAATAAAAATAGTCTGAAATATCAGAGTTCAGAGCTACCCATACAGCCAAGCTATGAAAGTCAGGATGTGGGTGACCCATACCTTCAATCCCATCACTTGAAGGCAGAGATCCTGTAAATTCAAGGCCTAACAGAGCCAGGCAGTGGTGGTATAAACCTTTAATCCTAGCACTAGGAACATTGAAGTAGAAAGTGAGATAGCTGGGTGGAGGGAGAATGCCTCCGATGACTTCAAAATCTCCTCCAATTAGTAATACCCTGTGGGGAGTTAATAAAAGCTCCAGAAGTTCCAGAGCTCTAACCACAGTCAGTCTAGGAGAATCAGAGTGGTGATTCAAATCCCAGCACAGGGAGTATCCTGGGAGTGGTGACCTACGCCCTTAATCCCAACTGGGTCAAGGTCACTTTAGATTATAGAAGGAACTCCAGGCTCCCAAGCAGGCGTGGTGGGGCCACACCTTAATGTACAAAAGGGTATTTAAGACAGAGTAGAAACACAGGAGGGGAAGCCAAGCCTAGGGAAGAGAGGCTGAGGAAGCTGGAAGACAGCTGGATAAGATCTGACTGTGGTGTTTATTCCCTCTGATATCTCCACAACTTCTGAAACTTTTATTGAATCCCCACAACACCCCAAATAGTAAATTACAAACAGATCCTAGAATAGCACTATGCAAAAACATGCTCTTACTTAAGGATTCCACAGGAGAAGGAACCACAAAAGCTATTTCTGTCAGGGCATCAGCATAATACAGCACCTTCTTCTGCCCATTGAAAATACTAGCCCCAATGTCTTCAGAGGAAGTTACTTCATCTAGAAATAAGAACAATGTATCAGTACTTAAGAAAGTTAGGCACCTTCACCTCCTGTTCATGAACTCCAAACCACTTTATAAAGCCATGGCAATTCCAATGAGAACCAATTTGTAGGTGAGACCAAACCATGAGTGTTAAGTGTCCTTACAGTAGTTTTATATAATTTTCTAGTTTGCAAAATTACAGCAGACCTGGACACTTTATATTGCTCCTCAGCTCTGCTTCTGCTCTCCCTTCTCTGGTAATCAGTGATATAAAAACAAACAGGAAGTTTTAGTAGAAAGCATCTGTTCTACACCAGAAAGAATAAGTTCAAACAGTCTGAATTAGTCTAAGTCTCAGTTAAAATGAACTCACAATAGCCAATATGACATAAAAGATAAAGACCATCACGTGAAGATGGCAGATAGATTTCAGGAAAGGAATATATGAAAACATGCTTATTTTTTCAATCACAAAACTAAGAAACATTTCATCTAAATTATTAGAAGATACTTAATGCTGATGAAGACATGGTAAGCAACAAGTTTAGAGCAGAGGTGGACACTCATTTTCTGCAAAGAACCAGACAATGACATTTGATGCTCTACTGGGGATATGTCTTTACTATAATTATCTCTGTTACTGTAGGACCATAACAGTCATATACAACACACGAACGGGAGTATGGCTAAGTTCTAACGACATTCTACTTACAAAGGCTGGAGCTTAAACTCCCAGGAGGCACTCTGCATCTACTATGGTTACTGCTCTTTCTGATCCTACTCTGGAGCAGTCCTGAAGCTAAAGTGTATCTAGATGGGACTGACTCTAAATACACTTTCTGTGTCAGAGTCAGAGTTTAGAGAGAAAAGAGACTCCAGCGCAGTTATTGCTCTCTTCCAATTACGGTGGTGTAACACAGAAAGTCTGAAACTGCCCTCTTTTACTATGACAGATGATCAGCAGAGATTGAGCACATATTCAAAGAGATCTAAAAGAAAATTGCACACAAAACGGAGTGCTGATAATCACATAGAACAACCAATTTGGAATTTCTTGGTCCCCTGGAGAAATAAATGATTTTCAAAATTTAAGCTAGGGCCAATGAGATTGTTTAGTGGGTGAAAGTCCTAAGAGCCTGAGCTCAGGCCCTTGAAGCCATCTGCAAGTGAGAGCACTACGCTGATGCTAGAGCTGTCCTCTGATCCCTTACATGTGCAGTATGGCACATGTGTATACACACACACACATACACACACACACACACACACACACACACACACACAGAGCCTTGAACTCAGAGACAACCACCTGCTTCTGTCTCCCAAGTGCTGGAACTAAAGATACGAGTCGAGTCACTATCCTGGGCCAATAATATTTTTTTTTAATTAATAAAAATCTCAGCTACTTTCATTCAGGTTTTCTGTCATTTAAAACCATAAGCATTTGAAGGACTTATTTATAAAATGGTATAGAAAAATCTACTCAATGGCAGTTTGCCCAGCACATCTGAGGCTCAACTCCCAGTACCATATATACAAAAACCCCACCATGCTCAATGACCTATTCCTAAAAAGAAAGAATGTGCATATTGTTTATCAATTCAACTTACAGGAAAAAATATATATATATAAAATCAAGTATGTTTCATGGATACATGAAAATTAAAATTATGGTATATCTCAAAATATTTTACTTCAACTTGAGTAAAAATAGAAACTAGAGGTCAGCTGACAATGGAGTGAAGGGAAATTCTAAGCTTGTATGACCTTGAGATAAGAATGCTGAAGATTACTCACTTAACCTCAGGAGCCCATGAATACTTAAGTTTATTCTGCCTCAAGTTCCAGTCTGTATTGCTCTTTGTTACCTGGTTACAGACTCTCAAAAGGCTGTGTGAAGAGGGGTCAGAACTTGAGACAGATGTATACCACAAAATCTAGCAAACATTCATTTTTCCCAGGAGGGGGAAGGCACAGACTGAGGCTAGCCTGACATACACAGGAGGTCTGTCTTTCAAAAACAAAATACAAAACAAAAATCTTCTTAGTAGAGAAAACTATTTATTGAAGAAAGTCATTTGTTAAGAAACTACTGTTAAAGATGTCTTAAGCATATTAAAATTTTTATAGGAAGCTGTATTTGTTTCTTCCATATAAAAAGGAACATATTAACAGTAATAATTAGTTAATTTTGGATTAGTTTACACTACCACTACATCTTTCACACAGAGGAAATGTCTATAAAACAGATCAAATTAGGGGTGGCAAGATGGCTCCGAAGGTTAAAGCTCTTGCCTCCAAGCCCAATAACCTGAGTTCATACCTGCAACTTACACCATAGAAAGAATGACTAGACTCTCTCAGTCTGTCCTCTGACATCCACAGGCACATGCATACCCCTCTTTACTCAACCCTTTTACACAAAATAGTAGCTTTAAAAAAAGAATGCACAAACTAAATGTGACCCCATGAAGACTAGAACTGAGGAAAGGAGACATTCCTTTGATATCAACTGCTAAAAAGGCTAAAGGTTCATGGGAAAAAGGAGGGAGGAACAAGGGTAACCAAGCAAGAAACAATCAATAGCTATTTATGAGCTTTACCTTGTTCAGATGCTTCACCATCATCATAACTATTAATTGACCAACTGGTAGACACGTGTCCTGTCCAACCAGGGTGTCTGCCCACATCTACTGACCAGCCAAGGGAAAGCAAAAATTCTAGGAAATGTGGCTGAACATTTCTGGAAGATTCCACATTCTTTAAAATCTGAAACACACAGTAAGCATCAGTTCTGAGAATACAAGGATATATGAAAATAAACACACGTCAAAACTAATGAGCTTTGACATTTTTGAAGGCCCAGTTCAGAGTGGATTTGGGAATATATGACCACAGTGAAAACGTATGTTCTTGAGTTGGTTTTCTGGACTGGCTGGCCCTTGTCTCTGTTTCTCCATAACGAAGTGAGAATATTGATGGCTGTGAAGATTATATGACACAATGTAAGTGAAACCCTAAGCTATCCCTCTGGCAAAAAAAATTATGGAGGCAGGCCTTATTAAAAGTAAACAAAAGGTACAATGTCTTTGTCTTCACAGTTAAAAACAGCCTGTTAATGAGAAATGTTAAACAGGTAAGTGGTAGCAGCTTTAACAAATGGAGTATAATTACAAGACTACTATAAACTCAGCAAAGATTAGGTCTAACTAATGGATGATTATGAAATGCCCTTTCCTTAGTCTAAAGAGAAGACAGGCAGTAGTGGAAAACAAAATAACCAGAAGGTTCCCTCCCATACTGGCCACAGAGGGGAACCTTATTCTCAACAGGTTTTGAGGCTAGCAAAATGGTTCAGTGTGCAGCAGAGCCCAGTGATCTAAATTTGATCCCAGAAACCCACATAGTGAGGGAGAGAACAGATTCACAAATTGGCCTCTAGCATCCACCTACACAGCATGGCATGTGGATGGACACAGGCACACAAATAAATAGACATAGAAACATGGGAAAAAATTTAAATAGTCATTATCACCTGGAGGTCAAAATGACAATGGCAAGCCTGGAGACATTTCTGGCTGTTACAGTGTAATGGTTAGTGTTAATTGTCAACTTGACAAAATCTGGGAAGGAAATCTCCATGAAGAATTGTCTAAATTAGGGTGGTCTATGGGCATACCTATAACGGCTTTATTTACTATTTGTGGAGCAAGGTTTCACTATGTATCCCTGGATATATAGGAACTCACTATGTAGATTAGGCTAGCCTTGAACTCACCAGAGATCCACCTGCTTGGGATGCTGGGATTAAAGGTCTACTCAATAAGGTATTTTCTTAATTAGGTTAATTGAGGTGGAAGACCCACTTTGAATGCAGAAGGCTCCATTTATGGGCTCAATTCTGAACTGATGTAAAGGATAAAGAATACAAGCCTGCATGTACTCACTGCTGGTTCCTGAGTATGAGTGAGATATGACCAGCCCCTTTGTAGATCTTGTCTAACTTCCCTGACACAATCAATGGGCCTTATTATAACTGTAATTTTTGCTTGAGAGCTATTTTGTTATATGTAATTTTGATATGTTGAAATTGAAACGTTTCTTTTTGATTAGACAGAAAGGGGGTTGTGATGTGGGATGTCTTTCTGTATGCTGTGAATATCATTGGTTAATAAAGGGACTGATTTGGCCTATGGGAACCCAGCTTAAAAGTAGGTGGGAAATCCAAGCATATATACAGGGAAGGAGGGTGGAGTCAGGAAAGACACAATCCAGCTGTCCAAAGAGCAAGATGTAAAGGAACTCAGGTAAGCCACAAGCTATGTATCAAGACGTAGATTAACAGTAATAGGTTAAAATAATGTGAGAGCTAACTAGCATAAGCCTGAGCCATAGACCAAACAGTTTGTAATTAATAAGCATCTGAGTCATTTTTGGGGGCTAAGCAGCTGTGGCTGGGTCCGGGCCTTGGGCTGGACAAGTCAGAAATGTCATACTATAGGGCAGGTCAGAAATTTCATACTAAATAAATAAGCCCTTTCCCCCTCAAGTTGTTTGTCAGAGTATTTTATCACAGTAAATGAAAAAGAAACTAAGATACACTAATACAACAGTGCTGGGATCTACAGACAAAGATGCTGCTCAATGGTCTGAAATACACTAGGCAGCTCCTACAACAAAGAAACAGCTGCTCTTAAGCACTCAGTTCCAAAGGTAGAAAAACAAGGAATTCGTTTCTAAATTAGAAATGGAAAAGGAAACATGGAGAACATGCTAAAGATATTTGGAGAATTTTCTAAAAATAAGACTCTCTTAGCTTGCAGGCCTACAATGTTAGCAAACACAAGATCCTAAAATTGTCATTATTTAAAGGCTCCTCTCAGATGACGGAAGTAGCTCATCCATAAATCTCTAGTCATTTATACAGTGGTAACTGATGCCAACACCCTGCTCACACACCTGGAAAAGCAAAAAAAAAAAAAAGGGGGGGGTTTACAGCCATTACTTCTCAGTCTATTGTGTGTCACTGTCATGAATCGATCTGTTTTATTCAACCATAGTACTCAATTTATTTTTTAAATAATTTACTTATTTATCTATTTATTGTGTCAGGATGTGCAAACTGCCACAGCATGTGGAAGTCAGAAGACAATTCTGGGAGTCATTTTCTCTTCTGTGTAGGTCTAGGGGTGCAACTCAGACCACTAGACTTGATTGGCAGTAAACTCCTTTATCCAAGGAGCCATCTCACTGGCCTCTCCTTTGGGATTAGGAAACAGTCTTTGAAGTTTAGATCTTACACTGTAGCCTGGCTAGATGTGAAGTCTATAAATAAATAACTTGTGAAAACTTAGTCAAGAAGCAGTAGGTGATTCAAATATACCTTGCAACTCACCTACTAGCAGCCAGAAATTAATCTCCACTGGCTAGAAAGACAAAGATTTCAGATATTCTTAGAAGTCTCCAGAAACCTTCACTGTTTCCTGATCACCCACAGTTCCCAGAAACCCAAGGGAACTACATGGAATAGGAAGTGTCTCAGGCCTGTGTCGGTTACTGCCACATGCTTTCATGTGAGCAACACTCTAGTCTTACTAATCCAATTTACTGGGGTTCTAACAAACTAACACAATGTCTCATTGCTGGCTGCCTTGATCCTCCCTTCTCAAAAGCTCGAAGCATATTGGTGCCATGATGAATTGCATAAAAATGCAAATACTCTTTACTGCTGTGGGACTATGCTCTTGTACACTGTAAATATTAGTCACCCTTATTGGTTAAATAAAGTGCTTATTTATCTAGAAAGAAAGTAGAGGTAGGGCAACCAGACTACAAGAATGCTAAGAATGCTGAGAAGCAGAAGAGCAGAGAGGAGAGGAAGATGAGAATGCTACACTGAGAAAAGGTACAAGTTACATGGTTAACCAGGATAAGAATCCTGGGTTAGTTTAAGAGTTAGCAAGTAATAATCCTGAGCCATAGGCCAAACAGCTTGTAATTAATGTAAGCCTTTATGTGATTATCTGGGACTAAGCGGTTGTGGGCAGGTCTAGACTTTGGGACTAGGCTAGTCCAGAAACTTGTGACTACAAATGGCATTCCAAAGTAGTGCACATACATCTGCATAGAGACCAAGAAAGCTCATTAAAAAGGGTTCTAGAACACAGAAATGAAACTCAAAACAGCTTCCTAGTTATGTCACTCAAGTGGGCCATGGTACAGAGATGCCATGGAGTGTGTGAGCTACAAGAGTTTGAGATCAGGCTTGAGCTACACAACATGGCTGGTTCTCAGTCTCACAGAAGCCTTGGTTTAAGCAAGAGGTGCATATGATGGATTTAAGGTTGTGTTCTTAAAGATAAAAAGAAAACAGAGTCAAAAACAGCTTTTTGGTAGCAGTGTTTTCTTCAGTGGGCTCTGTTTGCCTACTTTAAGAGAGGCTTCCTTTGTGGGGAGGCACGGACCCCTCTCTTTTAAAGAGGCCTTGCTGCCAGGAACTTAAATGAGATTTATGAGCAACGGGTGGCGGTACTCAGCTTAGTGGCCATGTGAACCCTAAAATCTCCAGAGTTGGCGTGGTAAATGTGATTTCTGCCAGTACTGCTGCTAAGAAGTTAAGCTCTCACAGACCAAGGATCTGGGTGGAGCCAGCCAACAGCACCCAAACCTTTAATCTGAGCTATGCCTTATCAGATTAGTGGTGTGGTCAGAAAAAGAGATAAACAGCAAAGACAGACTCAGACAAAAACAAAAAAACAAAACAAAAAAAAAACCCTCTAAACAGTTTACAGTGTTTAAAAATATACATAGGCTTGAGAGAGAAAAGAAAAAGGATAAAGTCCTTCAAAAAAGAAATAGAGTAAAATATATATATGTGTATATATATATATATATATATATATGCCACATAAAATTTAAAAATACACAGTCTAGATACTGTATGTTATGTTGTCATTGAATTGTTTGCTGAGGAAGAAGCAAGAGCTGCTAAGAAACATTTGATTATAAATGTTGCTGGATCAATCCAACCTATATATTTTATATATGCCTTGATTTCAAAATTGAAAGTCAAATGATATGTTACTTTAGGGAAGAGGTTTTCTTTTAATTTCCGCAGAAAATCAAATGTTGTGAATTCATTCCAGGTTAAAGAAAATAAGGTTTGATTCAAGGAAGATCCCCCCTTGAAAAGTCTCCAATGGAAACAGATGGCCCAAATGATCCAACGTTTCAGAGCACCTCTGTTACAGTTTCCTCAGCTCTGCATCCAGAACAGCTTCAAGGAGACTGGCTGAGATGACCCACCTTCAGAGAATACTTCAGTCAGGACTTGACCAAAGTCCTGAATTTTCTCAGGATCCCCATAAGATAACCAGCACCCCCAACCAGCAGAAAGAGAATTACACTCATATTTCCAAAAAAATAAATTATGGATGTCTGTCTTTGTTTATAGTGCTGGTTACAAGTTGTTATATAAATAATGGTCTGGGAAAAAAAAGCTATGCATCAGATTTTGGGTTCCTATTTTAAAAAGAAAAAAGGGGGAAATGCTGTGGGACTATGTTCTTGTACACTGTAAATATCTGTCACTCCTATTGGTTTAATAGAATGCTGATTCATCAAGCAGCTAGACAGGAAGTAAAGGCAAAGCAACCAAACTAACAGAATGCTGGGAAGTAGAAGAGCAGAGCAGGAGATGCCAGCAAGGGACAGAGAATTCAGGGTGAGGATGCTGCACTGAGCAAAAAGAGGTACCAAGCCACATGGCTAAATATAAACAGAAATATGCATTAACTTTAAAGTATAAAAGTTAGCAAGTAATAAGCCTGAGACATAGACCAATAAGCTTGTAATTAATATAAGCCTTTGTGACTAAATAGCTGACGGACCCACTGGGCCAGACACAGAACCTTCAAACTACACTTTACCTCTGGAGAATTTATACTATAGTCAGTGTAGTATACTCAGAAAATGCTCAAATGGCCTTGTCTCAGAACATTAAAGTCAGGTTAGGCTTCTCGGGGTCCTAAAGCATAATTTAACACCCCTATTAATGTGCTAAACTATAAATGCTTCTTAAGTGTCTGCCTCCCTAGGATAATTCTGCAGCACTGTAGATTCTGTTTACCTGTAACCCTGGAGCCTACCAAAGAGCAGAAACTTAATGAATGTGAGTTGAATAAGTAACACAAATGAAAAGAACTTTCTCATAAACTCTTCAGCGCTCACAAATGCACAATCTGAGACGGGGCTTCTTATGGAAACATTCTGTAACTGGTAAATTTCTACAGGTGAGGCGTGTTAATTTAATGACTGCAATTCCAATCATTCAGTCATAACACATAACATCCTTTCACCCTTCTCCACAGCAACCATGTAGCGCATGCTTCAATACCTGCTTCCAACAGAAACTTCAGATCCCTGCCATTCCTCTGATCCTTCTCATCCACATGATACAGCTGTTCACCCTCCTGGTCTTCTCTGTTGCCCATACTTCCAATCAGGAAGTGTTTAAGAAGGCTGTCCTACTATTTCAGGCCTAGCTCTGGCTCCCTGCAGGTAACCTTCAGGTGTTTTAGGTTTTCCTTTGCCGTGAGTATGAGTTCCTTAGGGAAAAGGAATCCACACTGAATCCTACTCTAACTATACTTCTTGAGGGTGGGAAGGCTTCAGGGTCATGAGCACTCAGCTTCTAAACGAAACAAGTCTTAAGCACAGAATACAAAATTCTCATATCAAGTACAAACAGCTAACATAAAAGTCTTATATGTTTATAACACAGAAGAAGGGGGAACATTCAGAATTCTTACCTCTTGGTTTGTTTTCTGACCTGGTTTCATGTAGAAAATAAAAACTGTGTCAAAAGGACGACAAGGCAAGAGATCCAGATACCCAATGTCATCAAAAAACCCAGGTATGGTAGAATCGAGTGCAATGAGGTGGGGAGGTAGACGACTATTTGCAGGTTCCTGTCACAGAAAAAGGAGCAACTGTTATCACTGCATTACTCTGATCATAAAGCAGCATTTACAGTTTGGTTGGTCGGTCACCCATTCTAGTAGTGTCTCAGTATAGCTTAGCAGCCAGGGAAGCCTCCAACTCACTATGTGGCCTTGGCTGTCCTTGAACTTGAACTCCTGCTTCAGCCTCTCAAGTACTAGGATTACAGACATTTGTCACCACACCCACCTTTTCTCAATAAAAAAATTAAATAAAAAATTTGTAATGTAACAGGAGTACAACCATGATCTTAAAGAAACTGCTTAATGTGTTTATGCTTCAAGTTGTTTCTATTTGCTTCAGACAAGTGAGATTACAGTGTATAAATAATTTGAGACTGTTTTCTCTAGAATATGTTTAATAAAAATGTAAATTTTTCTTGAAATTTAATATAGTTTTACATATGTCATTGTTTTTCCTACATGTATGTGCATCACATGTATGGTGCCATGGAGGCCAGAAGAGGGCACAGGATACTCTGGGATGGTTGTCAGCAGCCATGTGGGGCTGGGCTGGGCGTTCTCATCTGCGTCCCCTGTCCAGTGCTCTAAAAACTGAGCCATCCCTCCAGCCCTACAGAACTTTTTAAATGTATTTAAAAACTCAGCTGCTGCTGATACAAATGCAAGAGTACGGTTACTCTGGAAGAAAGTGACAGTTTCTTGCCAACATACTGTCTTAAATACAATGTAGCAACTGCATACTCTGGTAATTTTCCCCAATGAGAAAAACCATCACAGAAAATGATAGATATGATAATAGTTTCATTCGTAACTGCCAACATGTACAGGTAACTAAGATGTTTTGTAATAGATGAATAAATAAACTTATTAATGAAAATGATATAATAAATACTAAAAGACATGACAGAATTTTGAATAACAGTGTGAGACCGCATTGTACATTGCACATTAATTCCAACTATGTGCTATTCTGAAATGGGAAAAACACAGAAAATGGCAGAGACCAGAGATTACAAGGATCTGGTGGAGACACGACTGCATATGGGGGCATGCACACACAAAACTCTTAATATTTCTGAAGTACTGCAAAGGTGAGCACATGTTTATACAACTTGTCAAAAACCTATTGACCTGTACAATACTGAATTAGAGACTTCAGTTTATATCCCATGACTGCATGCTCAAAAAACTCTGGGGGCAGGTGTAAAAGAATCTCTATACTTTTTGCTTGGCTCTTCTTTAAAACCTCAAAGTTCTTGAAAAATACAAAATCCATTAACATTTCAAATTCATTTTTGTTTCATTTTTTTTTCTAATCCCTTATCTTCTTTGATCATGCCAAACAGAATTTTAACAAAACATGGTTTTTCCCACAGTGATTTTGTTGTCATTGTTAATTTAGAAAAGCTCCTCCCAGGAGTAGAATTAGTCTTTTTCACACAGTAGGGATTCTGAGATTGACCTGTTAGTAAAATACTTAAAATTCTCACCAAAGGTTGAGAAATACTGACCACAGACATTACCTTCATGATATAAAACAGAAGAGAAGCCATAACAGAAGATTACAAAATAGTTCTATGCCAATTCAAGGTAGATTTTTTTGAGATGAGGTCTTATACTGTTATCCTTGCTTGTTCTGGAACTTTCTTTGTAGATAAGGCTAGCCTCTATCTCAGAGATCCATCAACCTCTGCTTCCCAAGTGCTGAGATTAAAGGTGTGCTCAGATTTTTGCCACTCACTTAATGAATGCTCTTGAAATACAGACTTCTCAAACTGTGGATGAGGAAGTGTGGGTGCTGCCATGCTGTAGAGCTATGTGAGCAGGGTTCACACACTTGCGTTTTCTGTTAAGTTTCTTTCTGTAGCCCTTAGACAAAGTTTCTTGAATTTTTGTTTTGTTTTAATGTATTTTGTGTTAGTATTTCAGGTGCAGATGAAATATTTTCACATTCCTGGGATTGTGTATGTTTTATTGCTTATTAATTTTTGAAACAGGATCCCACATATATAGCCTTCCTTGTTAGCCTGGAACTCAACAACAACGTAGACCAGGCTGGCCCCAAACTCACAGAAATCTACCTGCTTCTGCCTCCAGAGTGCTTAGACTAAGAGTGTATACTGCCACTCCTACCTTCACATTGCAGTTATTTTTATTTATTTATTTTTTATTTTGTAAAGTGTATCCATGCACCTATGTGAGGGTCAGAGGAGAACATTTGGGAGTCAGCTCCCTGTGGGATCCAGCATCAAACTCTGTTGCTCAGGCCTCTGTACATGCCCCTCTCCCAGCTAAGGTATCAAAACAGTTCATCACACTGTATGCTGAGATGGACCTTACAAATAACCATTAACTTCTTAAGGCATTTCTTTTTAAATATTTTATTAATGGTTACCTAGTTAAAAAGTCATACTCCCTTCAAACTGTCTCCTTTCCAATGACATCTCTTATGTAGCTTATTTTCATTTTATTTCTTCATTTTCCCATTGTAGTGTAAGATGTTACCACAGAGGGAAGTATTCCTCAACATTTATTTATCAACAATTATTTAACGGTAAAAGCTAAAATACTATCTAAAAATTTCTCATTGTTATATACTGCCACATGAGAAGGGTACAAATTACCTAATTTTTATGAAAGGTTATCCCTAAATTGTTAGAGGGACTGACACTTCAAAGAGCTTAAGTATGGACCCATACTATGCATAAATTTGGGAGTAATTTTAAGATCATGTCAATATTGTTGTACAAAATCTTGATTTACTTTATTGTTTGATGGACCCAAATTATTTTCTTAGTAGTTTTACTAATATTTCCCAATCATCAATTCTCCTTACATTCTTTGGAAAAATCATACTAAGTTGCAAGAGAATTCACTTAACATGCCACTAACTTAGAATTCAGGTAGTATTCTCTTTAATACTTTTGTACAAATATTCATAAAGTTGTTTTATAGTTGCTTTTGAAAATAAAATATACTCTCTATATATGCTGAAATCCAAATTGAACAGCAATGTCTTTCTGCTTTATTAAAAAAGTGAATGACCCAGGGCCAGGTCAGTTGCACTTTTCAGGCAAGTTATCTACCTACCTACAAAACTAGAACATTCAGCCCCAGCCTACTTTCTTTTTTTTTTTTTTTTTTTTTAAGATAGGCTCTCAATATGTAGCCCAGACTAGTCTTGAACTTTCTGTCTCCACATTGTAAGCACAAGCCACAATGTTATCTTATGATAACATGTATATCTGTGTGGCTGGCTAATGGACCCTTACCCTATGTGGTACAAGAGGAAGGTAGAGCGGGTGAAAGGCACCTAGACTGGGCCCACATAATGAGACTTTATTATAAAAGGGAGAGATAGACAGATAAAGATAGAAACAGATAGGACAGATGGGGATAGAGGAGGTCAGAGACAATGGACCTCTGGCAAGATGAAGAGGGAAGAACAAAAGAGAAGGGGTTGAAGATGGAAAGCTTTCTTAAATTGGGCTTGCTGTCAGAACCCTGGGTGGACCTGGCTAACTGCCACTGGCCAGGGCTTCAAGCGCTAGGACAGAATCCTAACACACAAGTATCACCGAATCTTACCATCTTTACAATAGCACAGAATTGGGGCTGAGGATGTAACTCACTGTCAGGGGGTTTACCTAGCATGTGCATGGCCCTGTATTCAAGCCTTACAACTATAAATCAAAGAAGAAAATATACATTAACAGATGAAAATTTTAGAGTACTATAGAATTAACTTCATTCTTTTAAAGAATGGTAAGAAAAAGCCAATTCAGAGCTGGGCTTATCAAAAAAGCAGTCCTTCCACAGGTGTACTGTCCTGGAGCCCATACAGAACCCACCACAGCAGCACACAACTCCACTGATTTGCATACAGAGTTAAGTATAAGCTGAGTTTTTATTTATTAACTTGTTTTAAACCTTTCTTAATTTTGATAAAAGTATTATAGCTATCATCAGCTGATGGATAATTTGCGAATACATATATTCATGGAAGTTCCTAAAAATTACCTTCAATGCCTCTAAGGACAAAAATCCAAAGTGAGAAAGGAAAAGGCGGGCTGTTTGGAATTCTTGGGCTGGAGGTGGAGGCTTGCAATCTGTAACAGGATCAGGGAAGGTTCTCTTCTGTAATTCTCCCTCGCTCTGTTGTTCCAGGTGAATTTCATAAGCAATCTGCTGGGCCATACCACTCCTTAATTTTTCATGCCTCTCTTCTAACTAAAATAAATCAGATATTTTTAAAGCATTTTCTTAAAATGAAGTAAATTATTTTTAAATTTAAAACAAAAATAAAGCAAAACACAACAAAAAAAGGTAAGTTTTGTTGATCAACATTATGTTTCGATTAAAAATAGAGCATAGAACTAAACAAACACGGTTCAAAGTAAGACCTATATCCAAAAATTTTTCCTCAGAGCCTAACCAATTGCTTATTTATCTCTTGGCTGTAAAGGACACTCTATCTCTGCTCTTGGAGGGATAGAGCTGTTTTCTCACTGGACCCCCAGATGGTTATCCCCACCCTATAATATCTATTCTTATGTTTTAAAATATTTATCCATAGATCCCTTACCTTTTGATCAATCCTGCTTTAAAGTTTCACTCTCTCATGTGCAGATATTTCTAAACAAGCTTGCTTAATTATACAACCCTTTTAACCTTAACTGCTTAGACCACACATAAGCAAATGCTCCTGGGCCTCAGATGTGAGCCACTTTCAAGGACTGTATTTCTCTCCAATCCCAACCCCATTTCCTGTATTATCCAAATATATGCCTTTAACTAGCAAAGTTTGATCATGCTATCATACTACTGAAACCTTCTGTGAACATCCCAGGCAGCCAAGGACCCTATCTCTAAAAGATGTTTAGTTCTTAGCAACTGCACCAAATCTATATATCCATCCTCTGACATGTCAACCTCCTGATGACAGGGATACAAGTCATCTTCTGCCACTTCTCCCTAGCACTAAAGGCAGTTCCTGACCACATACATCATATAAAAATATCTGCATTTATCCTTTTAAAAAAGAGGTAACAGTAATTTGTCTTACTTCTTCAGTGACAATTTCATGTAAATCTGGAATGCTCAAATCTGCTTTTACAAAAGGAATCTTGTCCACCTCTTCAGGAAATGGTCGATGTTTCACAGAATATTTAAATCCAACATCATTCTTAGGAACTGGACGAGGTTCTGGCACAAAAAGCTGTTAAAATAACACAAATTACATTATGGGTATTACACATCATCCAACAACTACCTCCAATGATATGTCTTCTCACCATGTCACTGGTCTGCTTTAATGCTCTATTTTCCTAGGCATATCACCAACACTCAGCAAGAATATGCACATGCTGTGCTAATGGTACAAGTAGGAAACCTATGTACTGTGTACTCAATTTCATTTTTCTAAAAATGTTACGTCAACTTAAAAGATATCATGACTAGCAAATAGCTTGCAGACCTCTACTGCCCAGGCCCCAGTCATCCACATTTAATTCTAAGTTAATGATTAAGGCAGTTTAGAGTTTTAAACTCAAACTTCCAGTCCAGCGTGGTGGCTCATGTCTTTAATCCCAGCACTTGGAGGCAGAGGCAGGTGGGATCTCTTTGAGTTCCAGGCCAGCCTGGTCTACAGGGCAAGTTCCAGGAAAGCAAACAAACAAAGACTCAAGCTTTCTTAATATGTGCACTGCTCTAGGTGGTATTCCTAGTACAAAACAAAAACAAAAGACCAAAGACCCAAACTTCCTTTTTCCCTAAGCGCTCTCAAGTCACTCCACAGAGTAAAATGTTAAGTTCAGCTCCCCAGGCATCTCTCCAAAGTGTGTTCAATCCGAAATCTAGCTGGCATAGGTGACCTTCAGTGAATTCAGTTCCTTTCCTAGTCTGCTCCCCTTTTAAGTCTTACAGTCACTGATGGAATACAATCTTCTCAGATCACTAACACACTCAAGAGTTCAATTTGGAAAGAATCCAAATGCTGGAGAATTTCATTGTAATATTTAAAAATAATTTTTAGTAACATAAGTAAACTCTTAAATAATTTTTAAAGGAGTATATCAAATGCTTATTTCTTGAAGCTGTTAACTTTATACAGAAAGAAAAGTGATTTGAAGAAAACTCATTAAAACATGAACTATCAAACTATGGCTAGCTCTTACTGAAAAGTGACGTGCAAGTGGTTTAACACTTCCTTTCTTATCTGAACTTTCCAACAAACAGAAAATAGCAACATAATTTCAAATATTATAAAATATTACAGTAAATTATATAGCATGTTAGCAATTATACAGAATGAACCATACAGAATAATGTGAAACTATGTTAGACCTCTTAAAGGCCTATGCAAATTTTTCCCATATGATATGCATCTGACTTTTAAAGCTGTAGAGAAATGCCTGGGACCACTATTTAGAATAGTAGTTCTTATTCTTGAGTATCAGCATCACCAGGAAAACTTGTGAAAACTACCCTTGACTTACAGGTACCTGTAAGGAATTCAGCAGACCTGGAATTCTAGGTTCCTAAGATGACTCAAGTAAATTCATTGACAGAGGACCTCGGTAAGATCAGAAACATGTAACCTTTGACTTTCTGTTGAAATGCTATTTAGCCTTTAAATCACCCCCACATACACACACGGATGCACACACACATACAATCATATGCATCCATGTTTATGTACTCACACACACACTGTAACTTCTGATGTACCTTCTGATTTGCTTTTGCTCCTCTGGGTAAAAGGCAAAGCTGCTGAGCCCAAGCAAGTCTTCCCGACATTCCCCGGACCAGCACAGTGACAGAGGGGAAAAAATCATCTAGAATAAAATAGGTGTGAAAAACTTTTACTTCAGAGAACAACCATTTAATATACAACCTGCTATTACCTGCAGAACGTTTCATGACCAAAGCCCAAGCACAGTGCCTCCTAAACTGCAATGCCACAGCTAAGTACATGCCCCATTCTGTACCGACCACTCTACTTTAACTTTCCCAACATCCTCACATACCTCTACACATATGTTTTGGTGAAACGGTATCTATGATGGCAAACACTCTTATTTCCAGTGTTGAAGACAACTTACGAGAGAAAACAGTGGATATCTGCAGTGTTGACATACATTTGCTCATAGATTGGGGTCCTGCTACTGCAGGCAGACACTGTTTCCTCCCAGCAGAAATTCAAGGGTGGAGACACGTAAAAATTCAGGATCCTTTCTTTGTCTCAGGTATGGGAATTAAAAATGGTTCAGCCTCTCTCATTTCTTCTATTATTAACTATTTTACTAACAAAATATCCTTAGTTGTATAAAATAGTTTATTTTTATTTTATTATTTTTTTTAAGACTATCTCTGCAGTAAAATTACTTGGAATAAAAGTAAGGCAACCCTAAAAAAAAACTTTAAAAGAACCCTGAAACTTAAAGGGGACACTAAGATTTTGCAGGCTGTTCAGCAGATGGTGTAAGGGTGGAAGGGCGGTGGAATAATAAAAGTAGGCATCAGGGAGAGAAAGCTAGGCACATCTTAGCTCTGGGGTAAAGAAGGTAGAGGTGACCAATAACAGTAATACCATTCTGTTCTGTACTAACATCACTAACCTTAACCAAACTGGATGGAAATAATGTCCTTATCTCGAGATCAAGGCTAGCTATCTCATTTTGTAGAATTATGACATCCTGCTTATAGTCAGCAGAAGCTGAATAGTACTTAAGACTCTGTCTTTAGTCACTGAGGAAGTCCTACTGGAGGGAAACAACAGAAAATAGTATTTTTTGAAAAACCAGAGTATGAATCCTAATTACACACTTCTCAAGTTACCCTAAGAGAATCACACGCCCTCTGGGAGGCTCATAACTGTGGGGATAGTACATATCTTATCAGTAAACAATCAATGAAGGTTTTTCAGCAGACCACATCTTCATGCTTAAGGATGAACACTATGATGTAAAAAGGACAGTGTTAAGGGCAAGCAAATTTTTGAACTGCCAAAGGGGATATCAGACCAGATAGAAAGAAAATGCAACAAATCAACGTAAGAAATTAATGAGGCCTTGCATTTAGATGTATTTTGAGGAATACAGAGGAAAGATTCAAGAGTCCTAGGGTTGTAGAAATACCAAGACTAATTACATAAAGAATAGGAGGAGATGACTTCACAAATCTTTAGCCTGTGTGGGTAGTAGTAGTAATTAAAACAGAACAATGATGGGTGATGGGAAAGGGAGTAGAGGGGCAGGATCCAAGGTTCACAAAGAAAGAAGACAATGATCTTTATAAATAGTAAATATAAAATATTTAAGATAACTTTATATAAAAGTTTGAGACACTTTGCTATATCAAGCATATGTAGAAAATCTTTTAAACAGTTCTACGCCATTTGCATATTCTGTTTTCCAGTGATGTTATCCTATAGCTTCAAGTCTTTCTGACAAATAGTTACTTGAAATTCAGTCTTTGCTTTCCTGAGAGAACTGAGAACACACTGAGCAGTAGAGAAAGCTGAGTGCTACAACTTACTCTGCTCATTTCCAAGTGGTTGCTCCAGCATTGCCAGGATGACACTGTTATCCAAGACAAAGTACCGGAAACTATGCTTGTTTATGGTTGGCAGCCTGGAGTATTTGATCAGAGTGGTCTCATTCACCAGACTACAAGGAGAGGCAGGACCACTGGGTGAAGGAAATGCGCCAAGCAACTGCATGATACTACAAGGAATGGAATAAAGAACAATTAATTCCCAAAGAACATGCTAACTTTACCTCTTAGATCTATGTATCCTCCTGCACCTCTAAATTAAGTGAAGACAGCTATGCTTCCTCTTCACAGGTCAGATTTATTCCCTGTGGCAAAAAATGCCCTTGTATGCTGGATGGAATCTGTACCCCAAGAATGAAAGGCCACTCTCCCAGATGCAGGGTAACTGTAGCCACAGCTTTCAACTGGTCTAGGAACTACCCTCCACCATGGATGCTTCACTCAGGACCATGGCTTCTTTCTGGGAAAGGCCACATTCACAACTAGTTAGTGCAAAGTTCCTGAGTCCCAGCTCCCTCCCACCTAGAAAGAATACTCAAGGTCAGGTCTGCTTGAACATTTTGTTATAACTGTTTCTACTGTCCACAGCTGCTCTTCGGCCTGCCCAGTCCAGCTTCGTCCCAACAAAAGACTGCAAGCAAATTTCTCTCTTACTCAGGGAATATGACTGACTATAGTTCCAAATCAGGAATCTCCTAAAGATGCATCAGAAACTAACGATGTGTGTGCTTCACGTTTCAGGCTATAAAAGCTGAAGCGTCTTAGGCCTAGAAAAGGAGGACAAGATCAGCAAGACCTACCACTTCTCAGATAAGGGGCTACGTGAATCCCAGAACCCGCCCTGCCGCCTCCTCCTTGTATGTCCTCAACTGTCATAAGTAAAGAATAAATGCTTTATAAAGCAGAGTTCTAATGATCAAGACTTACCATCCAGAAATGTCTGCATGTGTATACAGTGTGTGTGTACACTTATGCACACACACAGAGGGAATCAAGATTTCTGCATATAATCTAGCTCACCTAGCTCTTTAAGTACTGGTCTAGGCACTTTATATACATCTTTTCATATAGTATCATAATGACCATATCAAAGAGGTATCATCATTATTCCCATTTTTATTACCCTTATTTATAATAAGAAACTGATACTCAAAGAAAAAGCATTCTGTATTTAAATAGCCATGCAATATCAATGTGACCTTTCATATGCATCCTCAGCACCACGTGAATTGTGTTGCATGCATACACAGGGGTGCATATGGGAAGGACATGAAATGCACTGTCCCATCATTTCCTATCTTAATCCCCTGAGACAGTTTCTCTTAATTAATGTGGAACTAGGCTAGTAGCCAATAAACCCCGGTGATCTTCCTGTCTCTGCCTTTCCTTCTAGCATTGTGGTTTCAAGTATGCACACAGCCAGGTCTAATTTTCACTGGATATCTGAACCCAGGCACTCAGGCTTATACAGCAAGTGCTCTTACCCACTGAGCATCTCCACAACCCTCACCACCATTTATCAATCAATCTTCAGCTTGGATGGCCTGGCCTCAGCTCTCTAAGATCTCAATTAATGGAAGGCACTGTTTTCCAGATTTCTTCCTTGCAGTTTTCACTTCTTCTAGAAAGACTGCTACAATTCAAGGAATGAGGGAATGCAGTAAGTTCAGTACTCTATGGACTGTGGGAAACAGGTGCCGTCCCAGGAGACTAGTACTAAGGAAATATAGTTTGGGCTTTCTCCAGTAGAACAGAGACAGATGTCACAAAGCACAAAGACCAAGTGAGTACTGCATAAGACCTATGATGTTATCAAACAGGCTTCCGGAAAGGGTAGGCTGCTTAGATGAAATCATTACTAGCCTCACCACATTCTTCTTTTCCTGGTAGTGACTAGACTGGAATGTTGAATAAATAGCTCTGAAATTAAGACAAGTACTTGACTGTGTCAAGATAAACCTAAACCTGTAGATAGAGATTAAAAATCCTTGTGAGCCTCCAGGGAGGAGTATCTGCTGGTTTGCTCTGAGGTCAATCTCTGCTTTCTGTAAGTAATGTTCAGATAAGAACACACAAAACAAGCTCAAAATGTTTTGTCAGTAATGCCAACATCCGAGAAGCTAAAGCAGGAGGACTGCCATGCATTTGAGGCCAGCCTGGGTTAAAAGAGTGAGAATTTGCCTCAAAAACAAACAAGACCTAATGTGGGAATGTCTTTCTATATGCTGTGAATAAAGGAACTGTTTTGACCTATACTGGGCACCTTAGCAGTAGGTGGGAAATCTGGCATAGGTAGGATAAGGAGGGCAGACTCAGAAGAGACACAATCCAAACACCCAAGAAGCAACATGTAACGAAATGGGTAAGCCACGGGGCCACGTGGCAAGACAAATTAATGGAAATTGGTTGAATTAAGATTCAAGAGCTAGCTAGCGATGTGCCAGAGCCATAGGCCAAGCAGGATGAAATTAATATAAGCATCTATGTGTTTTCTTGAGACTTTGGGATTGCTGGTCCAGACAAGCAGCTGAGGGCAGACCCAAACAGTGGAGCTATTCTGAGCCAGAAACTTCCTGTTACAAAGACCCAGTAAGAGGGTTCAGTGGGCAAAGACTATTGCTATCAATCCCTACAACCAGAGTTGAATTCCCTGGAACTCAGATGTAAAGCAGAAAAGACTCAAAAGTTGTCTTTCTGACATCCACATGCCCATGCACACAAACAAACAAGTGTTTCGTTTTTGAAAAGAGCAGGGTATGGTAGTGCACACCTTTAATTCAGGCATTTGGGAGGCAGAGGCAGGTGGATCTCTGAGAGTTCAAGCCATCCTGGCCTGCACAGTGAGTTCCATCCATGACAGCCAGAGCTACAAAGTGAGAGCCTGTCTTGGGGAGAGAGATTAAGTAGATTAGAACTTAATCTGTAGAAATCATCTATCAGAATAAGAGTTAGAATTTAAAAAGACTATAGATAATGTGGAATAATAACTTACAAAAAGAAATCTCAACACTCCCAATAAATAAGCTGGATGAGGACAACAGATGAAAAGAAAGCACAAAAAAGACTCCAGAGTCCAGCTAACTTAGTGAAGAGTCTCCAGTGCTCCAGTCTTGATGCTGTCTCCCTATACAGGTGATGAAATACACTGCTCTACAAAGTTTGAAGTTGTTCAGATCTCATATAGAACACTGCACTCAGTGGTGTACATGTAACAGTTGAGTACAGGATGATAAAGGTACTCAAATCCATGGAATATGAAAATTATGTGAAGGCACTAGCATAAAGGAACTGGAGCAACATAAACACTGTCTCTGTCTACTGATGCGGCCTGGAGAAAGAATTACTACCAAGTCTGAATAAGCTGTTTCAGACTACCAATTAAAACAAGTTTACATGAGAGATTTTATTTTGATGTAGAACATCAAGCTTTTAATAATTAAAATGAAGTGGGAAATCTTATGGGCTAGACTCTAAACCAAAATTAAAGGCTAAGCATAGTAAATGTGCCTCAAGCAGAAGACCACTGAAATGATTTCTAAGAAAATGAATTCTGAATTTATACTTTAATATACCAAGGTCAAGAAACCAAAAAAGTTCAAATGCACATTACAAGCATTATCAAAGACAGACTGGCATTTACCAAATAAGCGCTGTATTAGTGACAGTATGGAACTGTGTCAGACAGGCAGACGAGTGTAGAGGTAGTAAAACCACTGTCCTTCAAAAACCAGTGACAGAAAGAGGTTCATACGAGCAGCTAGATTTACTATGAGCATGGAGCAGTATATGGTGGAGTCTAAAATATAACAGAGATGCATAAGCAGGTATGAGCACACTCAGTTCACCATTACAAGAGTCCCAACTATGACAAGGGACAGGTGGTAGGAAAAATTAGATCACCCCCCTGGCCCTCGACTGGAATTAGGACATGGTAGGAAATAAGAGATCGACTCAAAGTTTTTAATCACTCAAGCAATAGGATGAAACAGTGTTGGAGAAGAGTTTGGCCACAAAGTGTAAAACAAACAAGAAGAGCTAAGAGACTAGAAACAGAAATCCTGCAGGAAGTGAGGTGACCACCCGAAGCTGCATGGGATGGTGGGAAGACCATATAAAGATAGTCTACTGGACTCAGTGACTGGTCTCATGAGGAATGACAGAGATACAAATCAGAGAATAAACCAACTGAAAACAATAGTGACAGCCAGTCGTGATGACAAATGCCCAGCACTTAGGCAGCAAAGGCAGATGGATCTCTTTGAGTTCAAGGCCAGCCTGGTCTATATAGTGAGTTCCAGTTCAGCCAGTGAAACCCTGCCTTGAAAAAATTCAAAACAAAATAGAACAACCAATGGTGAACTGGCAACTGTAGAGACCAGAAAAACTGGTTGGAAATGTGTTCCTCCATGATGGCACTCTGCAATGTTCAAGAGTAGTAACTAAAGACATCATGGTGGACTGGCTAAAAAAGACAGGACAGCAAAAAATGAAGACAGAGCCATTCAGACAACTACAGTTGGAGGGAAAAAGACCCCAGGCACACAGCCAGCCTCCATAGAAACAATCATGCTAAGGAGGAACAAACTTCTTAAATACTCAAGACTCTCCCTGCTTATCCCTTAGCCTTCTTGCTCTTCCTGATATACGAAGGCCCAGTGCTGTGGCAGTTTATGGCTCTCCCAGCCCAGTTGTTGCACAAGCACATGCTGTCAGAGCCATGCTCACCAATTTTCAAGCTATTACCTAAATCTCAACAAAGGCACTGAAAGTCTAGCTGTTTCTAGCATCCTGAAAATTGTGACCTAAGTCCAAACAACATAAACAAATCAAACTAATGTGGGTATAACTCAAAGAAGCAAAGGACACTGCACTCACAAAAGATGTCAGGATTTATACACAAATCTTCAAGCCAGCCCTCACTAACCTGACACTTTCCTTCCTGTGGTTGTTTTCCTAGGTTTTTACTCATACTTATCCTTGCATCAGCCACATCTTTAATATTTTATGAATTTTTCCAATCTCTACTTAAATCCAGTCCCCCCAATCTTCAAAGGTGCCCAAACTCAGTCCTCTTTCCAGTCCCGTCCACTCTCTCAGCTCTTTCTACCATTCTCTCAAACAAACAACCCCTTGCTTTCATGTGACATACATCTTAATTGCCTGCATACTCCTCATAGCTCACATGTTACCCGTCCTCTCAGTCTAGGTCAATTTTACTTTGCTTCCACTTTATCTCAAAATACTCACTTCCTCCTCCTAGTTTCCTGCCGTTTTATTTGTATCTCTTCTTTTGGGGCACTTACTACCCACCTGATATTGAAGGACTTTGTGTTTCGATCTCATCTTTCCTACTGTACCAGATAATATTCATTCAGTAACTGAATCTGACTTATCTATATGGTTCTATTTCCTAGCTCTAATATGAGCTGACCTGAGTTAGTATCAGCCAGTATGGAAATACAAAGATCCCAAATTTGTTTCTTGTTGGTCTAAGAATAAATACAAAAAGAGTATTTCCTTTCCATTTTGTGTCTGGAGACACAGTATCCTACAGGGTGAGGGACTGAGTTACTCTGTGCTAAACAAGGAAGACAGACCACTGTGCCCTGTTTCAGTTCAGTTGTCAGCAGCTGCTTCCATACCATGTTAAAGTGGCTTCTGCAGCATCCTTTACCCTCATGGACGCAGGGTTTGGCTCCTTATCGCCTTTGTACTTGACCTCTTGCTCACTGTTTTTGGACTTGCTTCCTGAGATACCCAGTTCTACAATCTCCAGGACTTCCTTAAGGCAATCCTAGAAGCAGAAAAAGACAACGATTTTTAAAAATATTTCAAACACATTTATTTACTTTATTTAAGAGAGAGTGTGTGCATGTTTGTGTACAAGCCAAGGTCAGAGACCAGCTTTTAGAACAACTTTTGAGAGTTGTTCTCTCCTCCTCCATGCGGGACTTAAGTGATCAAACTCAAGCCATCAAACTTGGAGGAAGCGCTTCTACTTGCTGAGCCATCTCACCAATCCCGGGTCAATTTTTATACACATTATTTAAGAGAAGACAAGGAACCCAAAACAGTGGCTTAGGTTTTGGGTGGAGCTTCAGTTTTTAGTGCACTTTGACAGATAAGTTTGTATCATAACATAATAAACTTAAACCTCTATTAAATTTTTCTTAAAAGAACTAAATTTGTATGTTCAGAAGGAGACTAGAGACAAGTTTTAATTTTATCAGTTCAAGGATCACAAAAATGCCACGAACTGTCATAATCCCTGAAAGGCTAATAAAGCAAAATAGATTCAGAAGAGGTGAATTATTTGTTTTTTGAAGCAAGATTTCACTGTGGAGCTCAGACTGGTCTAAAACTCACTATGTACCCCAAGCTGACCCTCAACCCAGAACCCTTTGCAAGGATTATAAGCAGGGGCCACCATCCCCAACTCCAACAACTGACATCTTAAAATAATTTCTATTTAAAACTGTTTTACATTAACAGAGTTTCATGTATCCCAGGGATGACCTTGACCTTCTGATCCTCCTTCTATCTCTCAAGTACCTGGAAATACAAATAGGCACCATCATAGCTGGTTAATATAGTGCTAGGGACCAGATTGAGCACTTCAGAAATGCTAAGCAAGCATTGATTTAAACTTGGCTACAAGTCTAGTCCTTTACACAATATTGATATAACTTTAAAAACCACAATGAAAATAACTCAGATTTTTAACAATACTATTACTTACAAAGGTCTCTATCTTTCTTTTTAAATACCCAGTGACATTGGGTCGGTCTACTGTCACTGAGCTCATTATGCCTGCGTCCCGGTAAGGTACAGTGGCAGAGAAAACAGACTAGACATCTGTGCCCATTTAAAAGTGCAGAAACCTGTGAGAAATACAATGTTTCAATAAAAGTAACTTTTATAGCCAAGCTGTGCTCTAGCTTTTTCAAATTCACAATTAAGTGTCCTTCTTTGTTTGATAACAGAACACCAAATAGCTTTAATAGCTATCCCCAGCCGCCATTATATCAAGGGGGGGCACTTTTTCAAATACAGTAGATGCACATATGCACTCATCACAACTGTGAAAGTCTGCTAAAGGCTTGAGCTTGCTTAAACAAAATTCTAGCATGGAGGTGATGGAAATGGGCAAAAAATAGGCAAAAAAATATTATCACTATTAGTGATATTATATATTATATATATGATAGGGAGCTATCAGCATGTGTGATCATATATGCTAGCTGCTGGGAGAGATAGAACCAACTTTCTTTAATGACATGGTCAGTGGTAGGTTGACCACGCTCCAGGTCAGGCCCTACTCCCAATAATAGCTAGGAAACACAAATGGACTCAATGGAGGGAAAAAAGATCTCAAAATTGGATGGGCAGGAAAGTGAGGTAGATCCTGGTAAAAGAAGATGGTGAGTATATCCAAAATACACTGTTAAAATTTTTATACTAATTAATAAGAATTTTTTTTTTTTTTTTTTTTTTTAGAAAATAAGTCTTGTTTCAGAAAAATTAGGCAAGGTCCTCTCTTTCATAAAGAATTTCTCTGTGGAATTACTTGTAAACAAATCTAAGCATGATGAATTTACAAGTTATACTCGAAAAAAGTATTAATCCTACTGAAATCAAACACGTACATTCAAAGTATATGCCACTGTATTTAAATTCAGATGTTCTCTTTTAAAAGGCATTTTCTCAACAAACAGTTTTATTCCTACTTGATGTTTTAAGACTAAATGAGCTCACCTTTTCATCCAGCATATCCGGGTGCTCTGTCAGCCAGACACAGAGACACTGAAATGCTGCTACTATCATGGAGTGCAGATCCCGGGAGTGAAGAGGAGCTGGCCGACTGCACTGATATACAATATAACTGCATACAGAACTGATGGCACGCTTTCGGTCTCCCAAGTCAACCACCACCTTCACCTAAGCATGTCCATTTAAGGAACAAAACCAGTTAGTGAGAAACCACTGCACCAAGCATTTGCCCTGCAACTGAGCCTATCTGAGAATGAGATATTCAAGAAGCTTTGTTTTTAAATATTATATATACACAGGAACAGAATATTATAGATATACTACAAAAAAAAAAGTGTCATTTCAAACCCTAAAACAGTACTTTACTCTAGCATGGTTGTTCACACCCTAAAACCAAGAGGTCTTGGATGCACTTTCTCATATAGTAAAATGTGTAGGGATAGGCAGCAAAGGAACATGTGAGTTTTAAAGTCCCAAACCCAACCTCATAGTGATGGGTTTTGCTCTGCACAAAGTCCAGTGAAACAGCTTAGACATTCAATTATCAATTACAGTAAGTTATACACGTTCAAAGGATGTAACCTCACAGACTGCCAATACAATCAGAGAATGAATATAAACATCACTCCCAAATGTCCTCATGTTCCTCTGGAAGCTTCTTCTCATTCCACTTCTCCCCTCTGTGAGGAACTGCTTATCTGCTATCATAATAGATCAGACTGTATTTCCTAAAAAATATATAAGTTCTATAGTATCTACTTTGAGGAAGGGTATTTAGGCAGCTTCTATTTAGCATAATTACTTCCAGATATACTAACTTTTTGTAATGTTTCTTATATTTTATTGAGTGTATTGCAGTATATGAATACAGCACAATTTGTGTACCCAGTAATCTATTAGTGGATATCTGGGATATTTCCATCCCATGGGTATTACAAATATAGTTGCTATGAACATCCACGTCATTGACTAGATGTATGTTCTCTTAGATAGTGAGATAGGAATTACAAAGTCATAAGATATATGAATTATTAAAATTTTAAGAATCTTCCAAATTGTTTTCCAAATGGTCATTAATTAATATTCTTATTAACACTTTCCTTATATCCTCATCAACATTTGGTGTGGTCAAGTCTTTTTAAATTTAGCCTGTGTTTCTCTCTCTCCCTCTCCCTCTCTCTTTCTGTGTGTGTGTAATTTTTTTAAAACAAGACAGGTTGGAATAAATCTGGGAAAAGTATGCTACTCTGAGGTCCATGTGGTCATTCAGCTTCTTAAATGGGTTCTGGGATATGAATTCAGGTTCTTATGCTTGCATAGCAAGTACTCTTATCCTAAGCTATGCTTCTAGCCCTCGATTTTAGACATTCTACTGAGTACGTAATAGTATTTCAACGTGAACTGAATTACATTTCCCTAACAACTAATGATATCGAGGTAGAAAACTCACCTTAAAGGAGAGTGGCACTATTCCCTGGGTTTGGGTCCTGGACTGCATAAAAAGGAGGAAGCCAGCTGAGCACAAGCATTCATCTGCTCTCTTCCTTCTGACTGCAGACTCAACGTGACTAGCTGCTTCAAGCTCCTGCCACCTTGATATCCCCGCCATAATGGACTGTACCCTTGAACTGTGAGCCAAAATAAACCCTTCTATCCTTAAGTTGCTTCTGTCAGGGTATTTTGTCACAACATGAGACAAGTAACTAATACATTTTTACATTTAAATCTACAATCCATCTTTAGCTGATTTTTGAGCCTACCATACACAAAACAGGTATGAAACCAAGTTTTCTACCAGTACCACTGGTCAAAAAGACCTTTCTCCTTAGAGTTCTGTCTTTGCACCTTTGTTAAAAACCAGACAGCCACATAAATGTGGTCATGAAGTCTCGATTATAGGTCACCAATCTATTCATTCAATCCTGTTCTAATACCAGACTGTTTTAAACATCGTTACCTTTACAGAGAGTTATGGAACCAGGTATTATCAGCCCATTATATATGAGGACACAGGCCCAAAGCAGTGCTCCATCCAAGCTAACTGTATCTTAAACTCAAAGTGGACCACAAGTCACAGGGAGCAGCACCTTGATCACTGTATAGTCCACCATGTCTCATGAATGGCTATCCCGATGTTTAAATCAGCAACTGCTCCTCACATATCTATTACATTTGGGGATTTTGAGTTAAGTTCCAAGTAGTGTTGAGAACACTAGTAAGACAACAAGCAAAGGCCTAAGCTTTATCTCAAGCACTACCACTCTGTGATAAGTGTCACTATATGACCACAATGTACGTTATACTTCTGTCTCATCTGATCCTCACAACATCAAGTGGTATATGAAAAATAATCCTTTCCATTTTAATAATAATACTCAGATGCTAGTGAGGATATGGAAAAATTGCAACCCTTGTATGTTGCTGAAAGAAATGAAAAAGGACTCAGTAGCTGTGGAGAACAATCTGTAATTCTTCAAAAGTTAAACAGAATTACCATAAACCAAAATTTCACTCTTTATTATATACCCCAAAGAACTGAAAACTAATATTCCAAATACACATTCCCACACATCCATAGCAGCTCTACTAGCAAGAGTCTAAAGATGAAGAGTCTAAAGACCTCTCACTTGATGAGCAGGCAAACAAAGAGTGTTGTGCAATCGTTAAAAAGGGCTGAAACTCAAAAAAATTAATTCTCAAGTAAGAAAGACAGGCACTCTTGAAGTGGCACACATTTCCTGATTTTCCTACTGATCCTTTCCTGTGAATGGTCCTGATGGTCGAAAATGATCAGTGGCTGTCAGAAGGGTGGTGGTCAGGAGAGTGGGCAAGAAAGCAACTGCTTTGGGGCTGAGGGATCTTTCTCCGGGGTAACAAATGCTCTTGGAAATGTAGTAGGTGGTAGGTTGCACGCCACTGCAAATGCACTAACAGCCACTGAATCATTGCTTTAAAATGGTTAGTTTTGTGTTACATAAACCTCAGAGGCAGAGCAAAAGAAAGACTGAGGCTTAAGTGCAAGTGAACCCCATTTCTAAGGTTCCCCAAAACTGAAGTAGCTGAGAGAAAATTTAATATATATTCAATTTTTGCTTAATGCTGATAACAGAAAACAGTAATCGCAGAAATACCTTATGATAAACGCTCATTATAAAAGATATACTACTATTATGTGCAAATAGTCACCAGTATTGAAATGTTTTCTGCACCTTAACAGAAACATTCATATCCTTTGCAACTATTTTTCTTTTTGCAAAATTTCATTTGGATGCTTGATTTTGTATACTCTGGATATAAACTATGCACATGTACTGACAACCCTGAAATACCTACACAAAGGGAGTGAGTGCCAAAAACCAAAACCAAACAAACAAACAAAAAGTCATGATGCAAGTCATGGACTAAAATAAGAGACTGTCCTCACCTTTGCCAGGCCAGAGAGGAGCTCTAGAGCAGCCAGGGATATGCTCATGTCTTGCCGCCACTGGGAGTTGAGTCTTTGGGTGACGAGATGAATGCTACGAATCAGGAGCCCAGCAGCTGAATCTGTATTAAGAGCTAGGATATAACCCAATGCCACATCCACAGGGAGGGAAAACAACTAAGCATTAGTAACAGAAGCACAGCATTCCACCAGGCACAGACCACAGCAGCACAGTGAGCACAATGGGCACCCACACAGAGCTATGCTCCCCGCCCACCAGCCTGAGCACCAGGCCTGACTGATGGTGTACAGGCACACATGGGGCCGGACCAGCTTCTAGCTCCCAGTCCACACTTTGACAGAGAACACTATGGACTTGGCAGGGTCAGCACCATCTTTATAATAAAAAATGGTGTCTTAAAATTTTTAATAAATAACGTATAGAGTTTAATTTTCACAAACAACAATGAAAAGGCAACTAGGTATTTTTTAAAGAGTTTTACAGAGGCAAGAATTCAACCTGAGAGCCTCTTCAGATGCTAGAAATTACCTTAAAGCATCTCTTGAAATGACAGGGTTTAAACCAGTAAAAACCACATGCAATGCCTTTTCAAACCCATGTTTACATTTAGCACTTTACCACTATTTTAATACCTTTAAAAAGGTTAAATAACCAAGCCACTGTTTTTACTTGGACTTAAAATTTATATTTACAGTAATTATTACTTAGTTAAGAGTGAATTTCAAGAAATTAAACTAGGATGAATTAAACTGTAATTAAAAGGAAGCTTTAGGGACATTATACCTGTGGATCCTATCAGAAAGAGGGCAGTGACAACAGAAAAAGGAAGGATCATTAAAGAGAGACAGTCATGCGACACTAACACAAATCTGGAATTTTTAGTAAAAACTATGACATAACAAGCAGAGCTCACTAACATCAGCTAAAATGCTGGAACAGACAATCAGTTCAAACACTTATATACAACTCAAGCAGTAACACAAAATCATCTTTAGCTTTAAAATGACTTAGAAAGTACGAGAAACAGTTCAACCTAGAGAGTGCCTAAATCTACATAAGGAGTAACAATTTAAATGTACTGAATATCCACATAATGACTCTGTATTTGACATGCTGATGGATAATGTATCATAAATTCAATTATGAAAGCATGCCTCATAAACATAGTTCATGAATTCTCCAGATGATTAAAAAGTCAAACTCATATCTAGGGAATTAGATATTCTAATCTCAAGAAATAAACAGATTCAATCACTATCAACATTTGTGAATAAAACATTATAAAGTGATCACACTAAGTCCATAAATTAACAGCTCAGTGTAAAGGACATCACTAAACAGGATGTTTTCCTGGCAAGTGCTTTATTTAGTTGGGCAAAAAATGGCTCTTTATTTTTGCTACTGAAGATCCTAACACAGTGGAGATGAATGCTTCTCCTCTAATACAACCTCCATCCCTCCCCTCACAATTGCAAGTAAGGGGCTCAGTGACTATCTCTGCCATTATTCTAAGGTCTCTGAAGCAAGGCTCATATCTTATGTGAGCCTGTATTACCTCTGCCTGGTAGAGAACCCAAATATCTCCCGACCTCTCATCATAAACATCTGTAGTAAAATCTAACAAACTTCAAAACTACAAGAAATAATAAAAATATATTTTTTTTAAAAACTAACATCTTCTGTCAATTATATCTAAGTAGATAAAATTTTATTTTTGTTTTTGATTCTTGAAAAGCTTTAATTTTTCTTATTTTGTACATCAAAGAATTAATGCCCTGTGTGTGAATGCTAACAGACTGTTTTAAACACAGCTTACCATAATCCCTTAGGAGAGCCTGAGCAGGTCTCTCACTGTCTGGCGTTGTGGGTTCTGTGCTTCCTCCACTTGCTGAACTAATGCCACTATTAGTACGACTATGGCTCTTCAGGTTGTTTTCTCCCCCACCCTAGTCAAATGAAGATGAACCAATAAACACTTGTTAGATAGCTAGGTGTTGGTGGCACATGCCTTTAATCCCAGCACTCGGAAGGCAAAGTAGGCAGATCTCTGAATTCAAGGCCAGCCTGGTCTACAAATAAGGACAGCCAGGGCTACTACACAGAGAAACAGTCTTAAAAAAACCAAACCCCAAATAAACAAATTTGTCAAGAGGCTCAGAAGTACAACACTTGCCTCACATGCATGAGGCCCAAGTACATCCCCAGTAATGGAAACATAACAAGTTAAATAGCTCAAGGTGATATATAGATAAGCACACAAGGGGATAGAATAACATTGGTACTGTTGCTTTTATGTCAACTGTTAAAAGAGTACACAGGGTTTGATAATTACATCTGTCTATACTGGGACCTCCTATGCTGTTTTTCAAAGAGGCACCTCAGAGCCCTTTACATATGCTATAGTTTACTAGCCAATGACTTAGTCATTAAGGAAAATACTTTAAGTGTCTCTGGAGTAAAACTTCAGAACAGAAATATAATCTTCAAATAAAGACAATATGGGGTTGGGAGATCATCTTAGTCAAAAAAGTGTTTACCACTCAAGCACAAGGACCAGAGTTTGATCCAAAGAAACTCCAAAAAAAAAAAAAAAAAAAAAAAAAAGGCAGCCAATGGGAGGGAAAGGCAAGGAAGGGAGCTCAGTGGGAAAGAGCACTTGCTACACAGCATGAAGACCTCAATTCAAATCCCCATGCCCTTTTGTAAAAAGCTGGCTGTGGCCACCTACATAGCCACTGTGAGGGTGGGAAATAGGAATCTCACTGGGCTTGTTGACTGCCAGTTGAGCTCTATGATCATCAAAAGACACTGTCTCACAGCAATAGGGCAAAGCAGTGTGCAGCCTAACTGACCTCCTCCATGCTCACACCCACCTATACCCATCTGTACATGTGCGCACACATGCACACACCAGCAACTTTTAAATGTAGTTGTACCATAAAGTACAAACAATAAAATACCACGATTAACATAAATTCATACACACATAAGAGCAAATAAACCCATTTGTTAAAGATTTCTTGTACCTTTCCTCAAATAAACAGATCTTGCTATATCCAAATAAGTACATTATTAGTCATCTACTGGAACATGAATAAATTTCCTTAATAATTTTTTATTTATACAGCTCATCCCATTAGACCTTATTACTTCGCCAAATCCCAGCCTACCCCAAGTGTAATGATCATGTATCCTGAAGGAAGAAGCAAAAGATGCTGCCCCTCTCTAGGGAGCTTTTAAATTATTATTTAAAGGCATTAGTGCTTTGGACACCTGTCTACTTCTGTCTACAGGAACTACAAAACAGATAACAGATCTTACAAGTAGTCCTATATCTGTTAGGGATAGCAGGAACTAGGAAGACCTTTCCTAGAATAGTCAGACAAAACAATCCCAGCAGGGTTTCACTTATGCGGGATTTCCCAAGGATCTGATGAGGTACTGAAGAAAGCAGAAATCTCAAAATGTGTGATGTTTTAAAATAGGATTCCTCTGGGTCTATTGGCTGAATTTATAAACAAAATGCCTTTAAAATCTAGGTATAGAGGTGTACACCTGTGATGCAGAAGGACATCTTCAGTTATACACAGTTTGAGACACTGCCTGAAAAAATAAAAATAATGCATTGAGGACATGCTCAGTGGTAGATAGCTTGGTTAGCATTTGTGAGGCCCTAGGTTCGATTCTAACACTGTTGAATATAATTTAGATAAAATTAGAAGCAGATACACTGTGATGGATATATAAGCTTCTTACCATTTCCATTTGGCAACCAATGGCTTCTAAAAGTGCAGAATCCTGAACAATATTTAACATTGCTCCTGCAATAGCAAAAGAAACAGAGAGTTTACATGAAATATAATTACAGTGCTAGACTCACTCAGAGCAAACAGAATATGATTTGGGGCCAGGTATGGTAAGACACATAATCCTAGCACTTGGAGGCCTGAGGAAGGAGGATTGCTATCAGCTGATGCCAGTTGGGCTATACAAGACCCTGTGTTTCCTCTCCTACCTCTAAAAATAGAAAGGAGAAATTTTGTAAAATGTTCCTGAAATTCTCTGAATAAATATATTGATAGGTTTTAAAAAAGAGAGAGAATACTTTATCAGAAATTGGGGAATTTCTGATATGCCTGCAAAATTTTACTTTTTATGTGGGGGGAGGGTGATGCACACATACGCGTGCCACAGTGTATGTTGATGTTAGACAACTTTCAGGACTCAGTTCTCTCTTTCTAAGGTAGGATCCAGGAAGGAAACTCAGGTCATCAATTTTGCAAGGCAAGCATTTTTAACTCCATGAACCATCTTGCTGACCAATTTCATAGCACCCCCTCACACAAATGCACTGGACTAAACTTCTGATATTCTTTTATTTCTGACATTACCATCCATGTGAACATTATTTTTTCCCCTATTCTTGATATTTTTCTAAAGTGTAAAATGTGTATGCATCAAGTATAGAATTTACATGGCTCAATTCTTATGCTTCCAGTTTTCCTCCTTGGCTTTTTTTCTGCTCCTACAACCATATCAACAGTAACATGAAAAGGTGGGTGTTATCGCCTGTTCCTTCAGCTCCTTGTCAAACTAAAAATTTTACTACTCACTACTAAGTCTACCTTCTCACTGGCTAACACACCAGACTTCCTAAGCACTCAGCCCAACTACTGAAAGGGAAAAGGGAAGAGAGGGAAGAAAGCTAAGACAAAGGAAGGGGAAAAACATAAACAAGACAACTAAATGCTTTCTGTCCCTCATCTCCTTAAATCTTCTTTCTAATTGTTTACTACATTTACTTTTGTTAATTGGGGAGGGAAGGGCTATGTGCATATATGTGGGGGTCAAAGGACAGCTAAAAAGAACCAGTTTTCTCCTTTCACCATGTGATCACCTAGGGATCACACTCAGGTCTGTGAGGCTTGGTGAAAAGCATCTTTAACCACTGAGCTATCTTGTCAGCTCCCCTTAAATAGTTTTCTATAAAAAGCTGAAAACAAAAACAAAATACTCTATTTCTGACTCAGAGTAAAAGTTGTGTTACGCCTGTCTCCTCTGCACATCTTGGGATCATTAGGACCTGGGTCTCACTTACCAAAATGTAAAGAAAGAAACTGAACACAAACCTAGTATCATTTGGGTGTTGTTAGGGTCCGTTTCCGTTTGCAAGGCACCTATTAGTATATTCACAAGTCTCAACTTCAGGGACAGAAAAGTTACTGGTTTATCATAAGAAGAGCTGTCATCATTACTAAACTTTCCTTCTAGGACCACCTGGAGAAAAAACAAATATTTCATGTCAGCTACTGAACATGATGCCAATTTAGAAACAGCAGGAGGAGACAGGTGAACAAACTAATGATCCAGGCTTCCAGTCTACTTGTAGCTCCCATCTGACACCTGTAATCAGATGTCATTAATCTAAAACACAAGAATAATAAGTCAAGGCATGCTGACTCTTCCAAAAGAAGAAATACCCAAACCAGAAAACTGCATTAATATATTAGAAATACGTATTTATCCATTAGAAATGTATATTTTAAAGTATTTGTTTATTTAATGTTAAGACAGGTCTCACTGTATAGCCCTGGCTGGCCTCAAACTCAAAAAGCTCCATTTGCCTCAGCCTCCAAAGTACTAAGATTAAAGGCCTGTGTGAGCATGCAGAACTAGAAAGTCACCTTTCTAAAGTCCTGTTTCATTTGTTAAAGTGCAATTTTACTTAAATTAGCATTCAAAAACAATATAGAATACAAAAAATGTAAATGTTTGCCAGGATGTGAGACAGAAGGGTTTCAAGTCTGTAACCAAACTGGGCTACCTACCTAGCAAGACCTTAAATCATGAAAATATTCATGGGAATATTTAAAGAAATGTTACCTCAGATCTGACTGTGCCAAAATGATGAGGGAGGGGCAACAAAGAAAGCAGGATATTAATGGAGGATCTTCTTAATTCTGTTGGATTTACATAGCTTTTGAACTTTGAGAGTTCTCTGCCAAAAAAATTAAATGTTATTAGTATTTTTCAGCTACAGAGTATTTTTACCTACTGCCAGAAAAAATATATGCCATTTTCCTCACAACCCAAGCATTGTATATATGAGAACTTCTATGCTAAACTATTACTTGTATATATGAGAACATCTACACTATTACTGAATTAAGCTAGAATTTGATTGAAAACTTAAGACCTACATATAACAATAAGATCTCAGGCTAGGATCTTACTGTTATATGTAGGCCTCACTTATTTTTTTTCCCAACCCATCTATATGAAGCCAGAAAGGATCCAGTAAGCCCATGAATATATCAGAACTATAGGCACTTAGGAATTTGGAGGGTTTGATTGCTCCTTATTCAATTTAATGTAGCCTGGGTCCCAATGGACCATAAAAACAACTAGACAGGACAAATTAGCAAAACAAGAGGAAGTACCAAATAGACTAGACGAAGCCAAACTAGACAACTGACATATTGGCAGAAGACAGCTTACCTGTCAGGCAAAATGGTTTCAAGAGCTGAAATAAAGTAAGGAACCACAACATCAATTCCTTTCAAGTCACAGCAGAACAAAGGAGGGGAGTTTAGAATAACGCTGGCCAAGACAGGATGGCACACATAATCATTTATCTGCAAACCTTGAATTAAAAGCATGTAAAATCTAGGAAAGCAAGAAAAAAATTTTAAGCAAACTGCTGATCAAATATTTCCAGAATTATTAATATTTTCTACATAGTTATCTGAAGAGCCTTTTGGACTTTAAAGGTACAACTAGGATTCAACAATTGATTATTACAAGATGCGTATCTATTACACTTTTTTAAAGTTTTTAAATTTTTGTAAATCATATTACAAGTGCCTAAAAGGAAGCACCCATAACAAAACGTCTGGGTACTTATCAATAAATTGGAAACAATTCACTGAATTCTGAAGCAATAAATTTTGCAGCATTTACAATCCTAGGAAACAGAGATGAGTTTTTTTTTTTTGTTTTGTTTTGTTTTGTTTTGTTTTGTTTTTTTTCTCTTCCTTCACTGCTTCAGAGGGGTTAGTGAGAAAAAGGAATCCCACTGGACTATAACATGAAAATGGTGCAGTCCTTTGAGGAATCTACCTGAGCATACCTTCCTTTTCCTACAACCCCCCACAAAACCACTAAGTACTCAGATGCCTGCTATTCAGGAGCAATTGCACTGCCATCCTCTTCTTACCACTAGACACTTCATTCCTCTCTGCAAAACTCTTTGGAAACAATCTTGTCATTCACTGGTGCCTGTTCAACTCAACTCAATCTATCTTCTGTGCACAGAACTCAACTAAAAACAGGCACTTAATAATATAAATATAAATATGCCACAAGCCCTTGAAATGCAATACACTGCCGAGTTTGTCACATGACCCCTCACCCAGTCTTCTGAACTAAAAGAAAGCTCATGTCTATAGCTTTCTCCCTTATTACTAATGATACAATTTGAGATATCTCTCAAGCCCAAGGTCTCCATCAGAGAAATGGGTCCTCCATCTGAAGAGTAAACTCCAACACCCAATATGACCTTCTATCACAGCTATATGCAGCTAGAGCAGAGACCGACACCTAATTAATTATCATCTTCTTTCCCAAGAATCTCACATTATTTCAGAGATGTTAACTGACATCTTCTAGACACAGGCTATGACAACTAGGAACTTAGAAGCACACTGCAGTATAAGAAAAATGATTTACAGAGAAGAATGAAGTTGTTTTAGGAGACCAGAGGCACAAGAGTTGCTCTGGTCAGTCGCTGGTTCCTACTTTTTATAGTCCTCAATGTACTGCTTAACCTTAGACTCTGTTAAAGTATCACAAGCATCTTGTAATTTATTCACTGACTTAAACTATATTTAAAGATAAGAGCCCATGTTTAAGGTTGTTTTGGCCAGTACATACGATGTTTTTCTTGCTTTATATTTGAGACCTGGTTTCCTCTGCTGGGAGTCAATTTACCTAATCTTTCCTGAGTACCTAGCAATACAGATATCTTCAATGTTCTACTTGATTGTAACCTTATATAAGCAACCATGTAAATAAGTAGTGGAGAAGAGCAAAGCAAAATCAAAAATTATAAATTTCGGGAGAGTAACAAAATCTGAAGTCCATGGTGAGAACAGAGCAGAGAGAGAAATAAGAGAATCAAATTTTACAAGGCAGGAGTTGAATAATCCTCAAAATAGAAGAAGCAGAGGCCAATGAGGTTATGGCCTGAGCAGCTAAATGAATGGCAGAGCCACTCACAGATGGTGAAGTCAGAGATTTGGAAAGGATAATCCTACCCAACCTCTCAACAGTCTAAACACTACTCATCCTTTCTAAACTCAGAGCAAACATCTAATAATATGCCAGAACTCTTTACTGAACCCTCTATGCTAGGTATGAGCTGCTGCTTCTTCCAAAAACTAAAACCATTTATCTGTGTCTCTCTCCTGCCAACTTCTGGCTCCTACTGAATTACTGTTATATCTGAAATAACCTATTCACCACAGTCACTAAACTCCATAAAGATTCATAGCTGACTTATTTATGGACTGTATAAAGAACCTAATGTGCCAAAAATCTATTAATAACTTGTTGTGGTACTTCCAAATCTCTACAGAATTTATAAATGATAGAATAAATAATAGCTCTAGAATAGAACCTTAGAAACCTTTACCATATCTGATGAGGCAGATAAAAATGGAAGAATTCAAGCAAGGTTCAATTACATAAAGACACTGGCAGGCATTTCAGACCAACAATAGCTTATTGACTTAGCTTACCAAGCCATGCCACAAATAGTGTTTCACCATCAAATGATATAAATGCAAAAATAAACAAAAAATTCTAAAACCTGGATAAATAAGCTGGCAGAATATCTTCTCCAGTCTTCTTGCTACAAAAAATTCTACATAATGTCCCACAAGCCTCAGCTCTTCCTGCTTCATAGTTATCAGGAAATTCACTTGCATCAAACACAGGATTGGAAACCATGGTGTCTGTGGACATTTGGGACCCTTTTCGTCGAAACTCCATGCTAGCTTGTGTTGCAATGGCTGGGGAGAGAAAAGGAGCATTTCATTACTTTTTTCAAAATGCCAAATAGGCTCATGGGACCCTGGACACAAAGATCAAATACTAGTGTCATTACACAACTACTTCAATAGAATCCACTAATACTTTTGTTTAGCAACTATGTCTTAATTTATTTTTTAAAAAGGGCTCTCTGATATCTTCTTTGAAATGGGTAACAATTAATTTACAATAGCATTGTCAACTTAACAGATTCTACAAAAAAAGATTTTTTTCATTGAATTTCTAGTCAGAAGAGTACAATTGTATACATCTGCATACAGATATATACAGAATTTGACTTTTCTATTATTTATATTCTGTTTTTTCCTCCTTCTGTAGGATGATGCTTAACCATTAAGAAGAGTAACAATTACAATTATATAATTAACCCAAATGGACAAAGTAATTAAGAGGGAAACTACATGCCAGTTCAAATGTGGCAGGATAAGGGTGAGAACTGAGTAAAGGAGGGAGAGAAGACAATCCCACCACCCACCAGCACACACCAGAGAGCTGCCCAACCAAGCAGATGAGCATGAATTTTAACAACCACAGACAGCAGCAAACTTGAGATTGATAAATCAGAAAACTGGGTTGGTAAGGAGGATTATCATGGTCATTCATTGTCACCAAAACAGAAGCCCTTCGAAAGTTGCTTTTAACAAAAGATTTCATAGCACACAGATCACTCTGAAATCTTTTATTACTCTACATAAATGTTTCAATTGTTTTGTAATGATAGGAGGCTTAATAGGTGCAGAGTCAAGCATAATCTTTATGCAACTTTCCATGAGCCATTGTAGTCCTGAATAAGCTATCCAGCAATAATACATTTGGAAAACACTACATGCAGAATGCATACAAATCAAACACTAAATCTGTATAATAAGCTTAAAGCTTTAAAAAAAAAAAAAAAAAAGAAAAAGAAATAAAAAGAAAAGAAAAGAAAAAAAGCCCAAACACAGTTAGTGCAAAGTCCTGGGATTCATGACATGAGCAGACTAGTATACAGAAGTAATGGGATTGATTCAGGCAGATTAATTTGCTTTTGCCAACAATCTCCCCCATTCAAAACACAGAAAAAATATTTTTCTTCCCAAGTGCAAAAACTACAATAGACAATGACAATCAAAAACTTTAATGGAATTATGAAAAAAATAAAAACATGACTGCAATTAAGGAGAAGCTTCTGGTTCCTACTTACAAGATTTATAAGAAAGAAGAATTTGGATAAAAGATGCTGCAAGATAATAGAAATAAATGGAAACAAATCAAAGGACAGCAGTAATTATAAAATACTTTAAAGATGGTGAAATTGTACAATAAATTAAGAAGCTTTTTAGCTTTATAAAAGTTAGATTTAAAGTTTTATGATACCACAAGCTAGTTCAAAAACATAGGAAATTGTGCATTCAGGTCCAAAATTATGATTTTGTATCATGCAAAACAATGAACAACAAAAATTACATAGCTACAAAGAATTGAGGTTCTGAAATGCCCATAACGTGCATTAAAATTTTTAGTTCATTAACCCTTCCCAGCTCAATGTTACTTTTACAAAGCTTAGTGCATCAGGTAAATGGAAAGCTAATAAATTCAAAGTAGCAAATACTTGAGTTAAAGGTGAACTGCATGGCAGAATTCCTTGATGGCAGCCAGTACTCAGATAGCCCAACCCCTCCACCTCCCATCCAAGACTTCAAGACTGGCACCCAAGAGCACTCTACATCCACTTTAACTATTTGGACACCTCAAACGTCCTGAGTTATGTAATGGCCTTTAACATCTCTGGGCATGGATAGGAGGAGCGTCTCTTCTTCCTCGACCAGGCAGAGGGTTAAGAATGAAGGGAAAGTGACATGTTGCTCATTTGCCATTTGAATTCTGGTTCTATCTTCTAGTGCAGTGAGCTAACAAAGCTGTTAGAAACTCCCAGAGATAGAAAGCTCTAGATTCTCATTATACAAGCCTACTAGAAAGCAGCAGATTGAGCCATGCTAGACTCAGAGATTGCAAAGCCTAAACAGCTCAACTCCATACTCAACATTAGGTTAAAAGGCTGGCTCACTCTGGGCAACACCATATAAATTAATAAACATGGTTCAGACAATTCAGAATATAGTGCACATAATATAAAAAAGTATACCCATGAATAGTTTTTAAAGCTTTTCATTTAATCAAGCTCATGAATAAAACCATAATGTGGAAATGATAAAATATAAATTGCCTAAATAAAGCAAGAAGAATTTCTAACTCACTCATGCAGCCTCACATTCCATAACATCTTCATACTTAAAATTTTTCTAAATTATTTAAGAACATCCAAAATAATTACACTTATAAAACATTCACAGGCATAAACCTAGCCGTGAATGAATTTCTGAGAAAAAGCAGAGACCCTTATGAACACTGTTAATTTTATCCTTGAATTCAACAGTCTCCATGGAGAATAATACTATCAGAAATCTTTTTACCTCAATCTGTCTCCAGCCCCTGTAGAAAAGTATTTTTTAGGAAACAACTAACACACTCGTTAATACATAAACATGGGACCTGGCACAAACTAACAGCAGCTCAATAAATTCCAGCCATTATTATCACTCAACTGTGCAAGACAGATGATAACCATTCAAAACATTTTGCCCTGCCTCACCCATCATCTGGCACTCACTCCAAGCACAACAATAAAATGACAAAATAAATCTAATTTCATTTAGACAATTTCATTCTATAGTAAAATCTAATGAAGATACTGGGGTTGATTTAATGATTCTCTGTAAATCTTACAAAGCTAACAGAGCAGATCATATTTTCTCTAGACTAAAAATTGAGAGGTTAGAGTCTACCATAAAGAAAACAGAAAATTCCTGATATTTACTTATCAGGCTTTGAAAAAAAAAATCTAAGAAAACATTATAATGAGTATACTTTCACTCAAAATCTTTAATTGTTTATATAGCTATTATCCTGGCTGACATGAAGGGAATTTCCAGGTCACCTACAAAAAGGAATTTGATTCAACAAAAAGTGGCTAACCTGAAGTGTCCCTAATAAAACCAGACAAAGGGCCAAACTTCATAAAGCACACATTAAAAGGGCAGGTAAGAATGCTTCCTAAGTTTCTATTGGTTCAGCTGGAAGGGGTTAAGCACAATATATTGGTGAAATAGGGTGCTTTTCAAGAGCCACATTAATCTTGCAGGTAGGAAAGACTAAAGAGAAAGAAGCAGAAAGGAAAAAACGACATGTTTCTGGGCATATTTACCAGTCATGCTGCTATCTCTGTTTATTCCATTATGGAGTTTGCAGTGAACAAATGCTGCATCGAACAACCATGATCCAAAGAGATTCAAGATGCTGTTAACCTTTGGTCTCCGAGGGGCAGGCAGTGGCCTGGGCTCTGAACTAGTCTGATTTGGACTTGACAGAGGAGAAGTGGAAGATGCCTGGTGCTGGACCTTCGAGGTGTGAACAGTAGTAACCTATCAGAAGAACACAGTAAGTGTTCACAGTCATTAAAAGTTGGAGAAAGTTGCAGGCCTTTAAAAGTTAACCTTCATAAAGGAAAAACAATGATGTTGAACGTCCTTACCGCAGTTGTCTTCATGGTGGCCTTGTTCACAGTAACAGCCCGGTGCCTCCGGTTATGTGGTGGTGTGGTATTCACAGCAGTGCTTTGAGGCATACTTAATCTATTCACTGGTGTTGGGGGAGCACTATCTGATCTCGGACGAGAAATGCCTTTAAAATAAAAGGTTTTATTTTTGTTTTTAAGAAAAATGGAGCTGCCCTTAACATCCACATACCTTTTCTTCTGAGTAACAGACCCTATTTTAGTTAGACAGGGAAGCCAGAAGAAATGATTACACTTTCCAGCTTCCCTTACAACAAAGTATGTCCGTATTTAAGTGTTATATGAAGTTTATGGCCTAGACTTTCTGGCCTAGTCTCATGGCCCAGATGCACAGACCCAGTCCCACAGTCCCACTGAAATGCACAGATGTTTATATTAATTGTACACTGATTGACCTGGGGCCCAGGCATATAACTTGCTAACCCTTAAACTAACCCATGATTGTTATCCTATTCAGCCATGTGGCTCAGTACCTTTTCTCAGAGCAGCATAGTTGTCCTCTGTATCTTCTGGCTTCTCTGTGGTATCTCTGCTCTGTTCTTCCTGTTCCCAGAGTTTTCTTAGTCTGGTAGCCCCACCCACACTTCCTGTCTGCCTTTGGCCAACCAGCATTTTTATTAAACCAATAGGTGGGACAATTATTTACAATGGAACAACACAATCCCACTACATTTAAGCTTAGAGAAGTAGGAAACTATTGGATACATCTCCTAGGAAATCTTACAAAAGCTGCTGGGCTCCTCATACATGAAGAAGCATACTTTTATGGATTTACCACCAAAAATAAAAATTCCATGAGAGAGGAAAAATCCTCAACTGTGTGATACATTTAACATATATACATATCGATTGTTTAGAAAATGATAACTACTAAACCACTCTTTTTCAACCAATCAAAAGTACACAAAAAGATACTGCTTTTGTATATCTTACTTATAAAAAACTAAAACAGTGGTTCACAAAAGTTACAATTTAACAATGACATCCCTGAAAACAGTCAGGAGCATTTAAAACTATTTTGTAGGTAACTCATGGGATGAGTTTTGCAACTTGCAGTCTGTTTTGCAAATTATTTTTGTCTTTTCTCATCTATCTACTAGGAAACTGCCTTCTTCATGGCATTTTTGTTTGACTTAAAGAACAACACTAGCATTCTAGTTATCACAAATTGCTGGAAATCACTTTTCCTAGATCCTCATTCATTTTTCTATGGCTTTTCCTAAGAGCTTCTAGCATAAAACTGTAGAATATCTATACACAGCTCTTCAAACATCTAAAAAACATACACAAAATTTACCTAAGAATGCATCCACCAGACAGCTGATTCCACGCATGGCACGAAAGAATATCTGAGGCAGATGTTTAAGGCAGGGGTACTGGCTCAGCTCCTGCGGCATCCCACTCACACTCAGGAACTGTTCCTGAAACTTGGGGGTTGAGCTTATAATGGCTGGGTTACTCAGATCCACAGGATTGCTATTGAAAAGGAGAAAGAGTTCATTACACTTAAAAATATAGCAATGAAAGGGCATGCAATCCTATGTAAGAACTAGGACTATCTCCCAGACATGGTGGCACACACCCTTAATCCCAGTATTTGGGAGGCAGAGGCAGGCAGATTATCTTTGAGTTTGAGGCCAGCCTGGTCTATACAGTAATTTAATTCCAGGATAGCCAGGACTATAGAGAGAGACTGTCTCAAAAACAAGAAATAAAAGAAACAAAACAAGAAAAAAGAACAGGACTATTTGTGCCTGTTTCTTTAACATGAAGAGTGGTTCATGTTTATTTGATGAGTTAGGGACTCAAACATGAATGTTTCTCTATAGGCTTACATTTTTATTAATTCTTTGAGAATTTAATACAATGTTTTTGTTTATTGTTGGTCCCATTATGTGGCCCGTAACATCACAAACCCAATTCTGTCTGCAGCTTAGCCTCTGCCTTTCTACTTCTTCCTCCCAAGCACTAGGTTTAAAGGTGTGAGCCATTAGCAGCAGCTGGTTCTTTTATTTATTTATTTTAAAACAAGAACCTACTTTATTCATAGAATGAGAATCAAAGTAAGACAAGAAAGTTTTAACTTTTCAGAATATTTTTTTCTGCCAGGTGGTGGTGGTACATGCCTTTAATCTCAACACTCAGAAGGCAGGTAGCTCTCTGGGTTCAAGGCCAGCCTGGGGTACACACTGAATTCTAGGACAGCTTGGTCATTACACAGAGAACCCTATCTCAGATGAAAGAAGAAAAAGGGGGGGAGAGAAAGAGAATATTTTTTCTTATATTTTTAAGTAAGTAATAGGAAAATCAAGTCAACAAGAATTTCATGAAGAAAATTTGAATATAAACATCTATTTGGACATATCAACAAGTGGAAGTGAGAATAACACTAGTAAAACCAATGGGAACTGTGTTGATTTCCAGGAAAAAGATGAAGCTTCCAAACTGAACAAGACTGTTTATATTCCACACCACTTTCAGCCCTCTTCCCAGGAAATCTGCCAATGGACAGAGTGGCCCCTCCTGAGTACTCCTCACAGCCACCAATAACTCACTTAAACAAAGGTATAAAACTTATCCAAAGGGAGTCCATCCAAAGGTCTGTGAGAAACCCACTACCACTTAAACCTAATTAACAAAAGTTTGCCTAACCTATCTTTTTAAAGAGTTCAGGCAAAGGGAACATCCCAGTAGCCTAAAAGAGCCAGAAGTGGAGCCAGTGTTCACAGCTGTCCATACCACTGCACACATAGTCCTGAAAGGCAGGGGAACCAGAAACAGGAACCAATCTGCCAGCAATAGTAGATACATACAAAAGAAGTAAGAAAACTGAGAATGAGAAATCTGAGTCTTCTTGATCCAAGAATAACATTAAAGGCTTGACCGTTCCCCAGCTGCTTCTTAAGAGTTTAATGGGGCTCTCCATGGATTCACAGGCACCTCCCTTGCACTGGTGGCAGTAGAGAGAGAATGTGTGTGCGTGTGTGTGTGTGTGTGTGTGCGCGCGTGTGTGTGTGTGTGTATGTGTGTGTATGTGTGTACGTGCACTTACCCAGGCTTCTATTATTTATTAAAAAAAAACTCTGACCTGACTAAAATATCAGTATTATTCCAAGAACAAAGATAAAGCCTAACAGATCAATTAGAAATGAAGAAATTAGAAAATATTATGAAACAATTTTTTAATTAAAAAAATATTTTTTTAGCAACAAAGTCTTACAATAAAGTTAAAGACTAGTAAGAAACCTATTACAAAGCCCATAACTAGCTTCAAACCTGTGATGCTCCTGCATCATATAAGGATACAGAAACATAAAAAAGGCTATCTTTCCACTACTTTACCAATACTTATGAATAATGATATAAGAAATATGCAAATTTTGTGAATATTTGTTAGTCATGTAAGACTGTTAAAAGGGGGACTGCAGTGTAACTGAGCACGGTGGTTCAACACCAGTACTCAGAAAGCTAAAGTAAGGATAGTAAGTTCAAAGCCAGCCTGCATTACACGGCAAGACACACAAAGGAGGGAGGGAGGGAGGGAGGGAGGGAGGGAGGGAGGGAAGGGAAGTATACCTAAGTGGCAGACTAACGCTTAGCATGTACAAAGCCAAATTCAAACCAAATAAACAAAATGTTTAAAAAGAGGCTGGAGAAATGACTCGATGGTCAAGAGTGCATACGGCTCTTCCAGAGGACACAAGTTTGATTCCCAGCATCCACATTGTGACTCACAAGCTCCAAGAACTCCAGTTCTGTGAATGTGATGCTTTCTTTTGCCATTTAAGGACACCCAAATCCATAGCATATACTCATACACAGAGATACATATAATTTTTTATTTAAAACTGGGTCCTAGATATATCAGTTATTCTATTGTAGAGGCTAGCTATCTTCTACTTTCCTTTCCCTCCTCCATTCTCTTTCTAAAATTTTTATTTTACTGAGCCAGTGAGGTGGTTGTGGGCTGAAGCACGTGCCAAAGTTGGATGATACAAACACGATGTCCTAAGTTCAACCCACAGAACCCACATAGAGTAGGAGAGAACCAACTTCACAAGGCTGGCTCTGAGGCTTCACACATGTGCCACAGTACATGTGTCTGCATCCATGCACACATCTTAATAATACACACAATAAATAAATGTCATTTTTTAAAAAAGGAAATAGCAGGAAGGGAAAGAAATTTATTCTTCTGTAAAATTTAGGATCTATTCAGTGAAATTTTAAGTGAGGCTGCCAGAGGAGGGCACAGAGATCAAGACTGATAAACCAAAACTGACAGAGAAAGGACCATGCCATGGTGAAGTCTCTAAAGCATGTGACAAAGTTCTGGGAGACATCATCATCCAAGATGGAGCAACAGGCAAAAAACAAATTTCTAGAGAGGGTTCCAAGAAGAGCTGAGGCCAACCCAATTACAGAGGAATGGGGAAAGCAGGAGATGTACAATGCAGACATGTATCACGATGCAGACATGTATGCTTTTCAGTTCAGATCCATCCAATGGACTGTACTTAGCACTCACATGTGGCATTCCAACAGAAGCAGTGTAGCTCTTGCCCTAAGACACTTACTAAAGAACGCATGAAATAACATGACAATACCTTAACATGTGCAAAAATCGAAACCATGTTTGTGCAACACACTCATTGTCCATTTCTGGAGGGATCAGATTGGCATCTTCATCAGGAACTTTAAACGGAGGAAATGAAGGACCATATGTAAAGCGGAGCAATCTGGAAAATAAAGTCACATACACGAAGTTCATTTCTCTCTTTCAGGTTTTGGTTTTGTTTTTCTTTTGATGGTATGAGGATTGAACCTAGCTTGAACAAGCACTCTATCACTATGATTTTAATTTAATTTAACCCCAGCCCATTTTAATTTTTTATTTTGAGACAAAATCTTACTAAATTGCAGAAGCTGGCCATGAACTTCTGATTCTACTATCTTGTCCTGATTAACAAAGATTATAATCCTGTATCATTAGGTTCAGTGACCAAGTCCATTATTAACAAAATTAAACATACATTCAACCATTATATGAGAAAATAGATTAAATATACCTCAGCTAAGTTAAAAAGCTGTATGAAAACCTTGATTTGTAAAAATGATAAACTCCAAGGGATTTCCAGCTTTTAAAAGATGATTTTAACTTTTATCTGAAACATTTACACTATTTAAATTAACTTATTGATTTACATTACTTTCTTTCATGTTACATTTTCCAGTTTTTCTATTATCAGTATATATGGCCTATGCATCAAAACTAATTTTACGAAGACACAGTATTAGCCATCACCGTGACATACCACAAAGAGGGAGTCAGAGGACACTCCATGGAATCTGTTTTCTCCTCTCACCTTTACATGGGTTCTAGGGATTAAACTCAGACTGTGAGGATTGCATGGCAAGAGCCAATATCATGAGCCATCTCCCCAACTTCTTATTTCTTTTAAATTGGCTCAGTGTATAAAATACAATAATAATGGGTCCAGGTTTTTCAAAATACATTCCATGAGCCCCATAAAGATATAGACCCAGAGAAGAGTTGCCTCAAGGTCAGATGGGGGAGAAGGACAATGACCTACCTGGAGGTGAGTGCACAGATGACCTTGCTCCACTGCTCCACCACAGCAGGGTGGTGCCTCCAGTTAGCTACCATCTCCTTGGCTGTTTTCCAATAAGGAGGTGTTGGGAAGCACCGGGTGCAAGCTAGTAACCAAACTTCAAAGAGAACACCAATCAACTTCTCTGCTAGATTCTCAGCAATGCCACCTGGCCAGTGAAAAGAAACATGTCTTTGGCATACTTATTTTTAAAGCAGAATCTTTCATTCTTCATATGAGAAAACTGGTCAAAATTTAAATAGTTGTAATAATAATATCAATAATTGAGCTTAGGAACAAGCTCCAATGAAGGAATCACAGAGAACATGCCTGCTAGTTTTTTGCACAGATCTTAAGGTTCCAGCTAGAGAAAAACAGAAGAGAGGGAAAAATGAATGCCAACGACGAGTGACCACTAGAAGTCACCTTCCGTGCCTCACATAGTCCTCTCACTTATTTCTGCAGGACAAGTATTTGTAAATATCTATTAGCTTTTTGTTTAAAGACACAGTCCTATAAGTAACTCAAGTTAACCTCGAACTTAAGTATATGGCAAAGGGTAACCCTGAACTTCCAATCTTTCTGCTTCCACCTCTCCAATGCTGGGATTATAGGTGTGAACCACCATGACAGTATGTCCCTACTCCATTCAGCTAATAAAAAAGGAATCAGAACAAATATCAAGAGCTTTCTGACTTCAAAGTTTGTAACAAAATGTTTCAGGTGCTTAAAGCTGCCAGTGTGAAGGAAAGCAAAAGGAAAGGTAAGCTATGGCACCAGGCATGGGCAAACCTTAAACAGAATGTAGAGCTGTCCTTCTAGTCAGTCTTGAAACCAGAAGGGGCAGTGGACTTTACTCTGCACAATTCAAGAAAGTAAAGTTAGGACTGACTAGAAGGAAAGGTAATTAGAGTGTGCATATCAAACAAGCAAAATAAAAGTTCCAATAAAGAGCCCAAGGAGGGGAAGTTAACTGACTGACCCTTCTGAGATCAGTCACTGGCATGGGGAGCCAATAGCAGAGAGCCAATGAATCAGTGTTGGGACTGGCAAACTGCTGTCAATACCAGATAGTATTCCTAGTGTGGGTCCTCTCCCCCTTACAATCCCATGATTCCTTCTAAACATTCCCTTGGTCACTGCAGCTATCTGACAACACAAGCAAGCTAACTTATGTTAGTAGAGAGAACATAAAGAGAATAAGAACAGAACCGGGAACTCGAATATCAACCTATAGTTTATGAATACTCTAATGTACAAAGCAGGACTTCTGAAATGCTGCAAAGCTATATAAAGCTAAAGGCTTTTATTGGCTAACTAATAAATGTCATACTTCCAAACCAAACAAAGTGTTTTCTGGGCTAGGGGTAGAGCTCAGTTTCAGTGGTTTAGTGTTTGCCCAGCATGGGCAAGGCCCTGGACTATTTCCTTACGTACCTGTGGGAGGATGGGGGGGAGAACACAACAACAAGGTATCTCCCTATCATCACTATCAAGCTTTTACATTCTACTTTAATAACAACTTTTGCATCCAGGACATTATCTGTAAATCCTAATTTTCTGTTTCCTATAAAGGCTCTATATCCTACTGCACAAAACAGGCTGTTGTCCTTATCTTCGTCCAACATCCTCAATTACAAATCCTTCTACATTAAAATAATAATCACTGAAGGTAAAATAACTTAGACACATACACACAACCCTTTTTTAGAGACAGGGTCTCTGTATATAGCCCTGGCTATCTTGGAATTCCCTCTGTAGACCAGGGCTCTGAGTCCTGTCCTTCTGGCTCCTGAGCAATGAGATTAAAAGCATGTGCCACCACATCCAACCCATAGAGTATCTTTCCAGTATAAATTGTTAACTTTGGTTTGTCAATAGTCTTGCCAATAATTTAAAATTCCACTGAGTCTATCAATCACTAAGTTTAAATGTGAACTATATTTAGAGTTCAGGAATATAAGAGAAAAAAGTTCATTAACAAACCTTGAACAGTTGGTGGGGCCAGAAGTATGTCATTAATTTGCAGAAGAAACAAAAGTAAGACTTCCCAGGTTTCTCGAGCCATGATGGATGACTCACGGGCCAGTTTCTGAATGGCTCTCAGAACCTGTAAGCATAGTCGAATCTGACTGGAGCCCTGTTCCTGTCTGAAGAAGACAGACAGATATCACTGACAGGCCTGGAAGAGAGACAGCAACAGCCAAAGAACAGGAAACTTACTGATGCAGAACAGTGGTCCAATGGCATTGCCTAAGCATCAGTGGACAGGGCTAAGTACAACTCTCCTCAGTTTACAGCTAGTTTTCCCCCATTACTCAGTTCAGTACCCTGAGATCTCCACCTACCTCTCGTGTGAGAAAAACTAGAACGTAAGTCTTCTCTCTGGATTTTCTTTCTGAATGTCCGGTACATAATAGATACTCAACTAGTATTTGCTAGATGAGTACATATCTAGTTACCTCTGCTCTTCATACTAGAGCAGAAAAGCCCTGATATTCTTTTTCAATTTTCTGAAACACACATTCACAAGAATTCTTCAAGTGTTTATAATTTTCACAGTCATCCTAAAGCTAGTATCTGTTACAAGGCTCAATGGAGTGTCCAAAAACTGACAAGACATGTCAGCATTTCCTCAGAGAAGAGCATCTGCCACTATTACTCTAATAAAATCAGGCATTCCAAGAGCTGCAAAGTTCTCTTTAGTCCGCAGGACATTTTTGCTCCTTAAGAGAAGACCTCCTTGGTGGAGTGGTCAATGTCTTTAATATCAGCACTTGAGAGGCAGAGGTAAGTGGATCTCTATGAGTTTGAGGCCAGCCTGGGCTACAGAGCAAGTTCCAGGACAGCCAGAGCTACATACTAAGACCCTGGAGAGGGAGAGAGGGAGGGAGAGGAGGGGAAGAAAAAAAAAGAAAGGAAGAGGAAGAGGAGGGGCAGAGAGAAGGAGGAAGAGGAGGAGCAGGAGGAGGAGAAGACAACTATTCCATAAAATGAAGTAGAAAAGAAAGCTAGAGATCCAGGGCCTAGCCCTTGCCTCACTTTCCAAGATGTTCCACCTGAGAATTTCAAAAATGGCTTTAACAACTGGTGAACTGGCCTCCAGCTTTCTCATGATAAATTCAACACAATACTGACAGAAACTTTAATGTCAAGTTTCTATAAAGAGCTAGAGATTCTTGAAGAAATATCAGTAAATCTACTCCCCAAATTCCCATTCCTTACACCTCAGCCATGACCCGGAAGAGTGGATCTAACGTAAAGCTGCAGACAAACAACACAATTAAATAACGAAATGTTCCCTAAAGAAGTCAATGCTGTGCCAGAGAGATGGCTGAACAGGCCAGAACATTCACTGAACAATCATAAAAGGACCTGGGTTCGAACCCCACAGACCTAACTTTGAATCCCTAGCACCCACATAAAAAGCTGGGTATGGCTGTGCATTCCTGTAACCCCAACATTATCCAGAAGACAGTGATTTCTGGAAGCTCACTAGCCAGGCAGCTTAGCTGAAATGAAAAGCTTCTGGTTCACAAAAAGCCTGTCTCAAGAGAATAAGGCCGAGAGCAATAGAGGGAGGCATCCAATTTATTCCTCTGACCTCTGGAGGTGGGTACACCCACACTTATGCATGTATCACATAGACACACACAAAGAGGAAAGTGTCCATTCCACATCCATCTAGAAGTGAAGACAGTCCACAAACTGCCCTACAGAAGAACTTGACTAATATCTGCCTCAATTTTTTTATTTATCTATCTTTACATGAGCATTCTACCTACAATTAAGTCTACGTTCTAGGTATGTACATTGTCCACAGAGGCCAGAAGAACACAAAAGCCCCCAGGACTAGAGTTAGAGATGTTTGTGAGCCGCCACGTGAGTGCTAGGAATCAAACCAGGTCCTCTGGAAGAGCAGACAGTGCCCCTAACTGCAGAGCCATCTCCATAGCTGCTCTTGTAAGTAAAGTTCTTGTTTCTTAATTTAGAGTCCTTGGCCACTTTTCTGCTCTACCACAGTGCTGAAGAGTTGCAACACTCTATGAGCTGTAACATAGGAAATATTTTCTAGCTAGCTTTTTATAGAAGGAAAAAGGAAGGGAAGGAGGGAACAAGAGAAGGAAGGAAAGAAGGAAGGAGAGAAGGAAGAAAGGAAGACGGAAAAAGAAAGAAAAAGGAAATTGTGGACCACTTTAGAAGACGTGTACATGTGGATGGGAGAGGAAGGATACTGCATTTCTTAAAGATACTCCATTTCTTATAGTGCAGTGTATCTAAGCAATTAAAACTCCAGTCAATTTCAACAGATAGTATATTTTTCACTCAATTATGAACAAAAAATTATCAGACTAATGGTCAAAAAAAGAAAGTCATATTAACTTACTCTCTAGCAAAAAGGCAAAAGCAATTTCCTCTATTCTGAGAGTCAATTTACATAAAAACAACTAATTAAGTAAGTTCTGATGACAATTTGGTTATCTGAACTTCTTTAAACTGAAACCTCTAGCATGAAATTATTAGATCAGAAGTCCCAACATACGGCATTGAAAACATTCACCTAATCTTCATATACTATCACTGGGCAAGAGAACTCTTAATACTTAAATCAGTGCCTTTTAGAATTCACTGATCTGTATACACACACATTCCTGAGGAATAAGCTAATTATCAGGTAGTTTTTTAAAAATTAGCCATACTTTTCAAGGAAGAAAAAGTTTTAAAAAAGCACAATTTATCCAGATGCCATTACTGTTTTTCAGCCATACAAACTGAGCATTAAAAGGTAGTAAGATGAAAGAGCTATAGTGACGACCTTTCAAACAAGATCATTTCATACACACAGGGAAAAAATATTATAAATCAATTTTCTGATGGGATGGCAACAAAGATTAACATTATCATTTTAGAGAAGCCTGTTTGTCTGAAAATAAACATTTCTGATGGGATGGGAAGAAAGATTAAAACTATACCATTTTAGAGAAGCCTGCTTAGCTGAAAATAAACATTTCCTGTTGTTTCAAGAAATACAAGCAACAAACATTTAACCCATACGTAAGGCCAGTACTTCACTATACTAATGTAGATGCCCCCGAATCCAGAAAGGCAGCTGAGTTCCTGTCTTTAAATTGGTTAGATGAAAATGGAACAAAAACAACTTCAAGGACACAGGACACAACCATGAGAGATAAGGGAGTAAAATGGAAAGTGTCGAGCAAATTCCAGGAGCTGTGATCACAGAAGGCCTGTGGGTCATAAAAGACTTCTAAGACAGAGTTTGCTGGAAACCAGGAAGCGTGAGTTAGGCAGCCAAGCAATAGACGGGGAGAAAGAAAATGACAAGTAGAGGTGAATACAGGAAAGAGCTGAGGGCACTTAGGGGAATGTTTAGAACTAAAAAACAGGACTCATACAAAATTAACAGTGTCTAGTCTAATTAAGGCCAGTGCTGTGGAATAATGCTCTTGTACACTGTAAAGATTTGTCACTTGAATTTGTTTAATAAATTGCCAGTAGCCAGGCAAGTATAAGCAGGGTGGCCAAACTGAGAATGCTGGGAAGGAAAAGGACAGAGTCAGGAGCTGCCAGCCAGATGCAGAGGAAGCAAGATGAGAATGCAGTACTGAGAAAGGATACCAAGCCACATGGCTAAACATAGAGAAGAATAATGAGTTAATTAAATGCAAGAGATAGTAATGAGCCTGCACTACCAGCCAAGAATTTATAATTAATAAAAGCCTCTGTGTGGTAATTTGGGAAGCAGCAGCCAGGTATTTGGGAGTTGCTCATGGTACAGAAACATCGCCTACATAGGCGAAAAGGCCCTAAATTGTAGTGAAATATTATTTTAAGGTGTATTACATTTGCTTATATTGTGAAACACTTGTTTAATGATGCAAAGAGATGCTGCATTCCTTTATGTTGCATCTGGTTAACTCTGTGAAGCTGTGTTACTTACTATAAAACAACTAATAGTCTAATAAAGAACTGAATAGCCAATAGCGTGGAAAGAGAAAGAATAGGAGGGGCTAGCAGGCAGAGAGAATAAGTAGAAGGAGAAATCTAGGAGGAAAACAAAAAGAAGAGCAAGAGAACAAGGAGAGGAGGAAACTAGGAGCCAGCCACTCAACCAGCCAGAGTAATAATCAAAGTAAAATTTATATAAGTAAGAGAAAGATAAAAGGCCAGAGGCAAACAGTAGATGGGGTAATTTAAGAAAAGCTGGCTAGCAACAAGCCAAGCAAAGGCCGGGCATTTATAATTAAGAATAAGCCTCTGGTGTGATTTACTTGGGATCTGGGTGGCTGGCCCCTAAAAGAGCAATATCAACCAACTACACAAATGGCATTTTGTATGGGAGAATTTGTATCTGACCCAGAGAACAGAGTTCTAACAGGCTTCTCTTTTTTTCAATTTGCATTTTCTAAAACAAAAACTTCCTTCTAAATTTACAAACCTAAAAATTTAAAGAGCTGATTTTTGAGTAATTCAAAAGTCCTTCACCATCAGCCAGACTAAAAACTCTGGTAAAAACTTTTCCATAAGGAGATGAACCCCATGGCCTCTTTCACAAACACAAAACAGCCAAAAAACAAAAACACTTGCATGAGCTAGTGAAGAACTGGTTTTGTTTTGTTTTTTCCTACACATGCGTTTCTATATTTCTCAAAGATCTGCCATAAGGATATACAAGGATGGAAACCACAGCTCTTGGGTTATGCAGGATAATAGTCTGGCTGAGCTGGGTCTCTCTATGTAGCACTGGCAATCCTAGAACTCAATATATAGACAAGGCTAGCTTCCAACTCGAGATCCAACACAGAGATCCACTTGATTCTGCCTCATGAGTCTTGGGATTAAATGTATGAGCCATCACACAGGGCTGGGATGTAAAAAATATTAAATAAGATAAATAATTTACATTTTGACATTTAACACCTTTGCCTCAGAAGATGGAGAAGAAATTAATAACGAGGATAATCTTTTGGTTTACCATAAATATGTCTGTAACTTCCTGTTTACTCACCACCAGGTGTTGGGGCACATAGGTTTAATCCTAGCACTTGGAAGACATAGGCATGTGGATCTCTATGAGTTCAAAGCCATCCTGACCTGAAAGTGAGTTTCAAGACAGGAATATACAGTTTAAAAAAAAAAAAATTCAATTTCTTTATGTCCTCTTTCTTTTAGTTAGCTTGCTTTTAATTTTAAAATGTTTGCATTTGTCTATGTGTATGTAGGAGGAGTGGACATAGCGTGCCATGTCACTCATGTGAAAGTCAGAGGACAACTGGCAGCAGTCAGTACTCTCCTTCTTTCATGCAGATGCCAAGAATTAAACTCAGGCCATCAGGTGACAAGCACCTTTACCCACTCATCTACCTCACTGGTCTCTTTTGGTTTCCCTGAGACAGAGTCTCATGATGTAGTACAGGATGGCCTTTAACTCCTTCTGTAGATGAGGTTGTATTCAACTCCTGATCTTGACTCCACCTCTTAAGTGCTGGGATTATAGGTGTGAGCCACCATGCCTGGAATGTTTTCTTAATTCTATGCCTTCATACTACACAGGATTATTTTAAAGTAAGAACAGTTGCTTTGGGTGTACTTGGAGACAAGAATTATGATATAAAAAAAATATATGCAAGTTTTGGGTACTTTTTAAAATATTTAATTGGTGTGCATGTGTGTGCACTGGAGTACACGTGGAGGTCAGGAGATATCCACAAATGTCTTCTCTCACCACATGGGTCCCAGAGATCAAACTCAGAACACTAGGCTTAGTGGCCAGAAATTTAATTACTGAGCCATCATGCTCCAGCCAATAATAATAATGTTTAACAAGAGAAGAAAATATGTCACTGTCACTATCACCATATTTTAATACTCAATACCTAAAAAGTTCAGAAACAAAGCCAAAAAGTATTTAAAATAAAGATACATCTATTAAAAATTGTGGTAAATCCAAGAGTGGTAGAATACATCTCAGAACTCAAAAGGCTAAGACAGGAGGATCTTAAGTTTGGGTCAACATGGGCTATGTAAAAAATTCAAGACCAGTCTGGGCTACACTATGAGACAAACAAACAAACATTACATTACCCTGTGAGCCTATCCCTTTTGGTCATATTAATAAAATTCATGAGTGAATGAGTAAAGTTGAAAGGACTAATAAAAATCAGCAACTATATTTAATAAAGTAACATTTATAAATACTTTATTATGATATTGATAATAACCAGATAGGTATAACTTACCTTGGTACAAAAAGATTTTGTAGGTGTTTTAATATACTTTGAACATATAAATTAGGCTCTTTAATAACTGGTAATGGAATAGAATCTTTCGGCAACACCAAAGCCATAATCCAATCTGTATATACATCAACACAATATTTTACAGTCTCTCCATCCAATGGAAGGGTCAATCCATAGCAAATTACTTCCATAGTCCATTTTACCTAAGCAAAAGAAAACATTCACAAAGATTACAGATTTTTATCTGTATTTACTATGTTATTTTAAAATATAACATCTCGTACTAACCAGATGCTTTAAGTTGAAGACAGTCATCTTAATATTTATATATCAAGTCTACTCTAAACACATACTTTCTATTAATATATATTAATATATTCATGTCATATTTACCAAGCAAATTTCAGGAAAAATTAAACTCATTATTTTTAAATATTAAGCCTATGCACACTTTTACCCTTCTGATCTCATTACCATTCACTCTATTCACTCTGTGAAATGATCCTTTTAATTTTCTACAGATACTAGAAATATAAAAATAGAAAATGTAAGAGTTTCAATCTACTCAATTTGCATATGTAAATATGTATCACTTAAGAAGTATATAAATTCAATTAAATTCCATCTTCAGATTATGCAATAGGAACAAATAACAGGAAGAAAGATAAATCAAATTGTTTTCTCTGTCAAAAAATCTAACACTAAAATGAACAGGTGAGAACACACACAGGTGAATATTGCTGAATGGGTAAAGTCTAAATAAACTAGCACCTAGCTGCACTTAACCTGACCACCTGGAATGTGTACTTGTTTGTGCTGTGAGAAATAAAACGCTAAGAGAAAGGAAAATATTTTCCAAATTAATTTGGAAAAGAAAATGAAACTATATTCTTATACACCAAAGCCTAGAAAAATCAAGTGAATTACAGACAAAAATCTGGGACAAATAGATGATCAGTAAACATTTAACAAAACGGATGTATGATTACTGAGAACCAGGCTGCTCAAAAGACCACATCAGGCCAGATAAACTTCATCCCTTTACTAACAGTCTTATTTTGAAGAGAGAGACAATTATACAATCATTGCAGTTGAAACAGTACCTTCACAAATGTCACTACCACAATAACCCTGGTACAACAGAGTAAACTGGCCTCATTTCATACATCAGAAAAATAAAATTTAGCAGGTTTAAATAATTTAGCCGACCACTGGTTTATAAACAGCAAAGCTGAAGATGAACCCAGTTTTCCAACCATAAGTTTTGACATGTCTTACCAACCCATTAACAGGTGTCTGGCATAGAGGTATCCTATGGGCTGTAGAATGGCCACATTTATAAGCCGCCAAAATACCACACAAGACAGTAACAGAATGAAAGTTCTGTTATTTAAGTTATTTAGGAAAGTAATGCCACTGGCTTACCAAAGGTCACACCAAGTTACAGTTGTTATTGCTGCTATTCTGTGGTGCTAGGGGTTAAACCCAGAGCCCTAAGCACTACAGGGACTTTGGGGTAGAGGACAGGTGGAACTGGGACATGGCCTTGCTAGATTGGCTGTCTGACACAGAGTCCTCTTGCCTAAGCCTGCCAAAGGCTCTGAGTTTCCTTTATTTGTGCAACACTTAGCAATTTAGACCTAGATCTCAGGGAAAGGCTGAGATATCAAAGAGAGGAAACACTCCCACAGTCAAATCTCACCCAGCTGTCTTCCAGCTTCCTCAGCCTCGCTCTGTCGCTTCTTCTGCCTCTTTCTACACCTGCCTTAAATATCCTCTTCACCAGTTGTTTCACATCCAGGTTAAAATTAAAGGCCGACACCACCACTGCCTGAGAGCCTGGAACTCCATCTGTAAACTAAACTGGCCTCAAACTCAGATCTGCTGGGATCTGTAGGTCACCACTCCCAGATATTCCCTGTGCGGGGATTAAAGGTGTGAGTTACCACTGTCTGATCCTCTTAGACTGACTGTGGGTAGATATCTCTGATAACTCAGACTGGTTTTAATTAAATTTGAAACATATCCCTACATATCCCTTTTTGTGTCAAAATTTAAAAAAGTTATAGGTAACATAAGAAAAACCATATGCAATAGGTACAATAATTATATATAACATATATAAATAATAATTACATGATTAGTGCCCAGTCCATTAACAATTGACAATTCAAAGAAAATATTTTATTAATTATCCTATTTTGGTGAGTCCAAAGGATTATACCTAATTTACTTTCTATCTAGCTTGTATTACTAACTAAAAACTATTATCTTGGTATCTCTCAAACTTATACACTTTAACTTCTGAGTTTCTTTTCTAAAACTGTCACTAGAAAACTATAACTATCTCATCTTCAACTACCTCAGAGACCCAAGAAATCTAGGTCTAAATTGTTCTAAAAGATTAGTGCCCATGATGGTTCAGTGAGCAAAACCATCTGCTGCTCATCTATAGCAATTCTGAGGACCAAAAATGGGAAGAGAACTGACATCCAAAAGCTGTCCTCTGATCTACACATGTGCACCAGGGCACACATGTTCCCCTCCCCCTACTCACCCTCACAATAATAAATAAAATTTAAAGAACATACCTTCTCATCATCACATAAGGGTAGCAAAGACAATACCCAAGGGCTACACTAGATCACTTTCTATCTATCTACATAACATCTCAGCTAAGAAGGAGGCAGCAGGGGGTCATACCTAAAGCCAGAGCAGAGCATCAGAGTTTATGTGGGTCCTCAAAGAATGCTAGGGTACTCTAATGAGAAAACTACAAAGACTGAAGGACTTCAACCTTTGGCAATCTTTGGCCAAGGGAGGATAAACAAACTGCCCCTGGAGGCTTAAGTTTCAGCTAAGTCTAACATTCAATGAATATCAAAAGTAAGAAGAGCTAGGTAGGGTATAGTGGCTCATACCTGTAATCCTAATACTTGAGAGGCTGAGACAGGAGAATAACTGTAAATTTGAGATTAATCACACAATCCCAGAAATAACAATGTATCTCTGTGAATTTGAGGCCAGCCTGGTCTACAGAATGAGTTCCAGAATAGCCAGGGCTATTACAGAGAAACCTTGTCTGGAAAAACCAAAAGTTTGAAACTATTCTGCTTACAGAGTTAGTTCTAGGCCAATGTGATCTATAGAATGAGACCTTGCTTTAAAACAATACTACTAACAATAATAAGGAGGAGGAGCAGCAACAGGCCATGTCTATAATCCCAGCTCATGAAAGAGGCAAGTGGATCTCTGCAAGTTTGTATCCAGCCTGATCTACAAAGTGAATTCTAGGCCAGCCAGGAACACACAGTGAAACCCTGTCACCAAAAAAAGGGGAGGGGGAATTCTTGAGAAAAGGCCTAAAAAGCAAACATAAAATTTCTTAAGGAGAAGGGACAAAGTTCTAATCTTACAAAGAATCACACCATTCTCAGGGTTCCTTTAGAAATTCTCACTGAGGTTTAATGTCATCTTAGTGCCTAGACCCTATCAACAGAAAACTATCTCCCAGACAAGTCATCCCAGGATCCCTTTGAACAGCAAGTTTAGGAATAGCAATTCCAAACTCAGTTCCAACTACCTGGGCTTATAATCAGACAGGGCTTCCCTCTTCTGCAGCACTTAAGCCTTGAAGCCAGGCTAAAATAGAGTGAGGGACACAGGAGAGCTCACTATCAGCACATATGTGTAGCCTGACAATCTGACATAAGTGAGGCCTTCAGTCAGTGTCCATCTATAAGCAGGGATGGGGACTGTGCTGGCCAGTTTTATGTCACTTGATGCAGGCTACAGTCATCTTCGAGGAGGGAACCTTGGTTGAGAAAATGCCTCCATAAGTCTTGCTGTAATTTTCTTAATTAGTGATTGATGGGGGAGGACCCACCACTAGAGGTGGTGTTACTCCTGGGCTGGTGGTCCTAGGTTTATAAGAAAGCAGGTTGAGCAAACCATGATAAGCAAGCCAGTAAGTCTCACCCCTCCATGGTCTCTGCATCAGCTCCTGCCTCCAGGTTCTTGCCCAGTTTGAGCTCCTACCTTGGTTTTCCTCAGTGGACTGTGGCTCTGGATATGCAACCCAAGTAAACCCTTTCAGCCCCAAGTTGCTTTTGGCCTTGGTGTTTCATCACAATAGTATCCCTGACTAGGACAGGAACTTCTAAACAGAAACAGAAATCTGAAGACTGAGCCCAGTGCTTAAGAGTCTGACTCATGATTCTCTGTCTTGCCACTTAGGTCACATGGAGAACTAAATGTGGCCAGTGAGAAGAATCAGCAGCGAAAGAGTTCAACCCCTTCTTTATATCTCCCATAGGCCCCAGGTCCCGGTATACAACCCAAGTGAGATTAAAAATTAGAACTCACTACATCAGACAGCAATCCATTAAAAAGTAAGCATTGTAACAGTGCTGTTACGTACTGTTCCTGCAGAGGACCCAAGTTTGATTCCTGTCAACCATGCCCTGTGCTTACAACTGCCCTTAATTCAATCTGCAGAGGGATCCAACACTGGCTTTCATAGGCACCCACACTCATGTGCACATGCTCACACACAGTCTACAATACATATACAAAAACTAAAAATAATAAAACAATTTTTAACTATTACTTTTTAAAAGGTCAACACTAATAAAATTTTCGGTAAAGAATTTTTATTTTCACACAATAGAATGAAATGAAGAAACACTTACTTCTTTGTCAGTTTTTAACAAACTCTCACTACCAGCCACTGAAGAGGTGCCTAATGCCTGCCCAAGAGGACGGACCACCGCATTTGCCACCTCTCTCCCAACGCTCTCTGGATAGCTGTGTAGCACACTGGTATGGCCTTGATCATTCTGAATCACCAAATGCAGTGACCGCCACTCAGAGTACATTATGCCGCTAAAGTACAATCCAAATGGCACCTGAAAAGACAAAACAGATATGCATGACAAATTAAACTTATTGCTAATATTTTTTAAAAAGTAAGAGATTTAATTTAGCAACATAATAAAATGGGCTACAACACACTGGTTCTTAAAAAGCACATTGTTTCAGAAAAAAAAAAAAATTATCTAGAGAAGCTGAAGAGGTAGCTCAGAGGGTAGGAGTGCTTGCTGCTCTTCCCATGCACCTGAGTTCAATTCTCAGCACCTGCATCCGGTGGCTCACTTCCTGAAACTCCAGTTCAAGGAAATCCAATGCCCTCTTCTGGCCTCCACAAGCACCTGGATTCCCATGTACATACCTCACACGGATATACACAAGCATGCATAATTAAATATAAATAAACTGTAAAACATATCTAAATATTTTGAGCTATTGAAAGATCAGGCACCAAGATGAACTCAGAGATAGCTGTATGAGCACCTAGACTACAGAGAACCTCTGATTCTGAGTAAATACAAGCTCAGCATTTTTTTTTTTTTAATAAAAGAAGAGACAGAATATATACAAGTGACAGAAAACTTTTCTCAAATGCTCAAGGCCTTTGACTCAAAATATTAGTACTGGAAAGAAAAACAACACAAAAAGCCTCCAGAAGCCCTGAAACAAACCCGAGGAAAAGGTCATTATGCAAAGAAATAGAAAGATGAGATCTAGAAGCCCCCATAACATGAGGACTTCTCCCGTTCAACAGTCCTAAAACTAAGGGGCTAAGGGGGATTTATGTGTACACAGTGTCTCTTAGGTTTTCCTTCAATGTTCTTCACACTTAAGTTTTATGCTCATCTGGAATTTACTTCTACAAATAATAAACATGCAGTTGGGTGTGGCATCTATTCAAAATGCATCCTTGGTGTCACCCATCCCTCTGTCTTTCCACTTCCTCTTCTTCAGAGTACCTGGAGCCCTGGAGTGAAGGATGTAGTGGGATTATGTTGTTACATTGTAAATAACTTCCCTGTACTGGTTTAACAAAAATGCTGATTGGCTGAAGGTAGACAGGAAGTGTGCATGGGGCTGCCAGACTAAGAAAATTCTGGAACAGGAAGAACAGGGCAGAGACACCAGAGAAGCCAGGAGATGCAGAGGAACACTATGCTGCTCTGAGAAAAGATACCGAGCCACATGGCTGAACAGGAACTCATGGGTTAAAGAGCAAGAACTAGGTAGCAATAGCCAGAGCCATAGGCTGATCAACATAAAATTAATACAAGTGTCTGTGTGTTTCTGTGTGATTGTGGGACTGCAGGTCTGGACCACAGGCCAGACAGGCCAGAAGCTTCATACAGCAGAAGGGATTTGATGAAGACATCCCATTTTGAACTGAGTGTTCCAAAGACTCACTCTACACATTGTCCAATTGTGGGTCTGGTCTCTATCTCCAATTGACAACAGCTTGTAAAGGAAAAATCAGTTTTATCCAATGCAGTCTCACTGGGTTAACAAAATACACTTAAATGTAGGACCCATGTCAAACACAAAAACAAATCCAATGATTTTCGTATGGGCTGTTATTTCATACTTCTTTGTCTGGGCATTTTATCTTACAGGTCTTTTGCTTGTATATTGCAAATTTGGATTTGTGTTTTTATTGGTCTCACTTGTGTGTTCTTACTTTCTCATTTTGTTTTGGGTTTTTAAATTCTGGTTTGTCACCCCCACCCCCCACCCTTTTTGTTGTTCTGTTTTTCCAGACAGTCTCTGTGTAGCCCTGGCTGTCCTGGAATTCTGTAGACCAGGCTGGCCTTGAATTCACAGAAATCCACCTGCCTCTGCCTCTTCAGTGTGAGGATTAAGTCATGCACCACCACTGCCACGTTTTATTTTTTTTTCCTTTTTTTAAAAATTTATTTATTTGCCTGTTTGTTTTCTCATAAGAGAAAAAAAAAGTGTAGAGTTGGATGGGTGGAGAGGTGAAGAGAATTCTGGGAGGAGTTGGCAGAGGGAAAACCATGATCAGAATATAAACTATCAATTTTTCAATAAAAAATACATTCTTATTCATTAAATTGAACTAACATTTTTTGTCATGTACTATACCAAAGGCATTAAATTAATAATTTAATTTCAGTAGCTTTACAGAATATTTTAAAATTAACAAAGAAAATCTCCCCATCATTCATTTTAAAATTTTTATTGGCTATTCTAGGCATTTGTTCTTTTATGTAAAATTTATGGGTTTTTGTAATTTAAAAAAAGTATGAATAAAACTTGCTAGAGCAAATAGAAATTACCTACACCCTATGCTAGCACATGTTAGACAACTCTACTATCACTGAGCCACATCTCTAGCCCTCGATATTGCTCATACTGCTTTATTTGCCAGTGTCTCACAATCCCTGCCTCCACACTATCAAAGGACTACTCATTACTGCCTGAGTCTACCAATTCTACCATACTATGCAGAATTGTTTTATTTTTCTACTTCTACTGACAATCTGACCCACCTTATAAGGTTTCATCCTTCAAAGCCCAGCTCAAATAGCATCCTCTTGCTAAAACTTTTACTCCTAAAAACAGCTCCTCCCCATTGTAAGTGGCTATTTGTCTGTTTATAGTTTCACATTCAATTATTCAATTACTTGTGTATTACACAATTACTTGTGTATAGTTTCTCCAGCAAGGCAACTTCAGTCTCAGTAAAAACCTTAACTCCTAACATACAATGGATATTAGATATTTGAGAATGTCAGTGTTTGCTGTACCAGTGGGGAAAGAAAGAGGTCAGTAGGTATTCCACCTATTTTACTAAATTATGTGCAACAATATATGTATACTTTCATGCCAAAAGAGGGCATCATATCCTATTATAGATGGCTGTGAGCCACCATGTGGGTGCTGAGAAATGAATTCAGGACCTCTGGAAGAGCAGCCAGTGCTCTTAACCGCTGACCCTTCTCTCCATACACCAAAAATTTTATAAGTGTCATATACAAATAGGGGTGAAAATGGTTGTGTCGAGAGAAGTTATTAGTAAAACTATCTTAAAATGCCAAAATATAGCTAAAATTTAAATTGATATTATAAATTGTTATTAGAGGGAACAAAAGTTTTAAGAAGGCAACTTTTTATTTTAAAAAAGTTACACTCTCTATCAAATCCCATATACACAAAAGAATTATCCCTGAAACACTGGCTGGAAAATGCAGTTTTCTGGGGCTCAACTTCAGAAACTATGATTCAGTAGATTTTAGGCTACAGCATTGAGATATACTGTTAATATTAAAAATTTTGTTTATTTTTATTTTATTTGCATGGTTATTTTCCATACATGTCTGTGTACCCAGGTCACGCAATGCCCATAGAGGCCAGAAGGGGATGTCAGGTTCTCTGGAACTGGAATTACAAATGGTTATTAGCAGCTCTGTGGTGTTAGTAACTGAACCCAGGTCCTCTACAAAAGAAACAGGTACTCTTAACCTGAGCCATCTCTCTTGTCCCTAAAAAGTTACTTGTCCCCTGTGTCTGAGCACCCTTATCTGTAAAAAGGAATACTCATGGGAAAATAGTCTGCTTCATTGGTGTTGCAAAAATTAAGGAATCATATGCATGTTCTATTTGGGACTTGTCCAAGTTAATAGTAAGGAACCAGTCAATAATAGTTATTAAGTGGAGAAAACTATATATTATGATAACAACTAAGCAAACATGCATAACATTTTCACCCTTTAATTGTATATGACACTTATAAAATTTTTGGTGTATGGAGAGAAGGGTTAGAGGTTAAGAGCACTGACTGCTTTTCCATCAATTTGATGCAATAAATTTCTACTAATATTCATTTCAGCAAATCGATAATAATGTCAGCATCCTGATTGTGACTACTCAGTCACTGGCAGAAATCACCCAGCTGACTCATTCAGTAGTTATTAACCATCTAGTACATACAATGAACAGCATTAACACCACTGAAATGACTAAGAAATGTGGTTCCTGTTTTCAATTAGGTTACAGTTTAACACACAATAACTATGGTGTAAATTGAAACATTAGGGTGTTAAATGCAAAAATTATAAGCAACTGTTAGAATTCTGGGGGAAAGATTACTTTTGACTTAAGAAAGTGAATGAAAACAGGGTAGGTTTGAAGTAAAAGAAGGATATGTATGGACATATAAATTGGACACTGATTATTAAAAAACTTGGTGAAAAGCAATGAAAAAAAAAAAGGGCAACCATAAAAGAAAAGACATTAAAAACAGCAAGTAGAGTATAGTGGCAGACACCTCTAATTCCAACCTTTGAAAGGCCAACGCAAAGATTGCAAGTTCAAAGCTACCACAGGCTACACAGTAAGATCCTCCTGTGACAAAACAAAAAGTAAAGACCAGAGAGACTCAGCAGTTAAAGAACACCCAGTTCAAACCCAACACTCACACCAGGCAAGTCACAACTGTCTGTAACTCAAGCTCCAAGGATCTGATATGCAGGCAGGCAGGCAGGCTTGAAGTGAGGAGATCCTGCCTCAAAATAATAATAATAATAATAAACCAATGTCCAGTTTTGAAGGACTCTGAAAGCTAGGATTGGAGACTTATGATTAAGTAAACTGGAGGTAAGGCCAGTGAGATGACTCAGCAAGGCATTTCTTATGAAGACTGAACAAATTCAATCCGTAGACTCCATAGCGAAAGGAAAGAAACGAACCCTGCAAATTACCCTCTAACCAAATATGCACAGTGATGTACACCCATTAAAAAAAGATTGAGATCAGATTATGTCCACATGAACTAAAACTTTCCAACAAGAGAAAAGTATAAGGACATCCAACTGCAGACATGGGATGCAGAAAATTAAACCAGAAGCAACCCTGAGACCCAACTCATCAGCCCCTTCTGCAACCACAACCACCAGTCATTCATGTACAGTGTTCTAGAAGAATCCTACACACCTCTCTGTCAGAAGTATGTATACAGAGACTAAATAGTCACCTGCAAAGCAGTCAATGAATCCACTTGCTGAATAACAATACAGAGACAAACCAGGGTCTCAAGTATGCGTCCAAGCCTCTCATGTCCCCTTATACAGGATGAGAGACATGACAGAGTGTGCAGCTGGGAGGAGGTGTGCTGGTAGACTGAAGGGCACCAAATGGCCCAAAAGTCTATAACTTGCTCCCTTCTCCAACTCCTCCCTATCCAGTTAAGTTTACGATAGCACAGGAATGATGCAACAGGAACTCAATGGAAGTGTCCAAGATAGGCAGATCAGCATACTCCAATGTCATAATCCACTGGGCACAAGAATAGTCAGTCACTGTAGCTCATGTGAGATAGTGAACATAACTGAAGGCAGATGACGAATTTCCTCTTATAGGCTAGCAGAGCTGTCTCCATCTTTCAGTGCTCTAGAAGCAAACACTATGGGAAGAAGAGAAAGGGCACCCTTCGGACCCCTAGTCTCCAAGTATCTTCTCTGAAGGTTGTCATCATATGATTTCGTGCTGCTTACCAGCTTACAGTTTATAAAAACTCTATAGTAACAACTAAGTCCAATCTAAATGACAATAACCAAAACAAATAGAGTGGTGACCCACAAGACTACAAACTAATACTAGTCACATCAGCTGACTCAAACAAGTCATCACATGTATCTCTACAGTAAACACAATGAGTATCACAATAATAATCAAACTATTCCCGATGAGTTTCAAGTTAAACTATAATGAACAATTGTCTGCAATTTTCTGAAGTAAATCTAGATTTCAGTTATATCACTTCACAAATACTATTAAACACCTGTATGTATCAGGTTGTCCTAGGATTCAGGTGTGTAGATATATAAATAGAACACAATGGCTGCCCAAGACAAAGTTTTATTATGATGAGGACAGAAATCAATGAGACATCATCATACAATGCATTTAATATAATCAGTGATGCGATCTGTTGTAAGGCAACAGATTTGTATAACTGTTGACCAATTTCCAGGAACTTTCAGATGTTACTTCATTTTATCCCAACAACTATCCTAGATGCTTAAGTTAGAAAGAAAGCTTACTAGCCACAGGAGAGCAGACAAAGTAAGACTTGCTCAGGGTCACATCAATTAACCACAATGCTAGGACAAGAAAGTCTACTCCTTGCC